>CM065597.1:98919241-100119241 GCA_033119425.1 Bufotes viridis | reverse complement strand
GGCCCTATCTCTGGTTTGCAGTTTTTCCTGATTTGGTGGATGGAGGTGAGCTTCCATCTACTGCACACAGAAAATAGGGGAGAATATGCTTCCTAACTATCTACTACTCACTCAGAAGCAGCTCCAGGGTAATGGAAGACATTACAGAGAAGTACTGACCTGTACCCTCAGTTCACACTTGCGCGTTTTACAGCGCGTTCGAACGCGCTGTAAAACGCATAACCGATGCAAACCATCGCTTCCCTATGGGACTGGTTCACATTTTCGCGTTTTACAGCGCGTTCAAACGCGCTGAAAAACGCCCGATGCATAAACAAGTACTTGAGCTTTTTTTGGGGCATTTGTCGCGCGTTTTGGCCCATAGACTTCAATGGGAACGCGCAACACTTGTATTTTGCGCATTTTTGACACTGAAAACGTGCGTTCGAATGCGCGTTTATGAACTTGCAACATGCTGGAAAGGCCAAACCCCAGGTGCTAGGCACAGTTTGGAGAGAAAAAAAGGCATCATCCAAAATCAGTTATGCTGGTATCATGATCACCCCCAATCCTACAGGTATCCCTAAAGGGTCATGTTCGTCAGAAAGTATTCTAACCGAACATTCTAACGATTGTTCGGTTAGAATACTTTCTGACGAACATGACCCTTTAGGGATACCTGTAGGATTGGGGGTGATCATGATACCAGCATAACTGATTTTGGATGATGCCTTTTTTTGTAACCAATTTTGGTTTTATGTGGGAGAGATCCTCACCAGTAGGGGGGACACGCCCCTTCACTGTTTAGATAGTCTTCGTCCTATTCTATGTATTTGATGTTTCTTATCAATTTTTAATGACATACTAATAAAGATTTATTTTATTACACTTTTTCGTATGGCCTAATCTTGTTGGGGTGGCATAGGTATATAGGGCGGTCATACGGCACTTAAATTGCCCAGTTTCTTTGGAGGAGTGACAGTTTGGAGAGAAGCCAACACTGCAGTCAATCACACAAACACGCGTAAAACACGCGTTTACTATAGCCAAAAACGCGAACAAAAACGCGCGACAAAAACGCGTGTAAAACGCGCGTCTCAGAAACGCTCAGGTCTGAACCCAGGGTTATGGTTGTGAATATAGCTCTTGGTCTTAGAGAGAAATTATTTAGCTGTGCAGTCTCTTTAGCTGTGTGTGTCTCACTCATTCCCTGATCACTCCTTTCCCTACACTCTTCATAGACTTGTCTGGGAGGGATGATGTAATCTGATCCTTAAGTGTGCAGCCTATGACTTCAGAAATAGCTGGTAACTGTAGAACAAGTGATTTTTCTCTGATAAGATATATTGCAATGTTTCATATGGCCACTTGTACTATTCATTTATGCAAGATTGTGTGAAAAGTTAGTGACCATTTAAATTGCCAAAGCAACATGAATGCATAAACATTGAAATTTACAACTTTTTCATCATAGTTCACCTTGTCAAAGAAAATGTTACTTTGGCGCTTGCTCCATTTTCCCCTGTGTGTATTGGGGCTGGTGCTCATTGAACATCTCTTCAGCACTGCAAGAGTTAATCCTTCTCCCTTGCTCCCTGTTCAGCTGCTGATTAAGTTGTTGATGAGTCTCACTATTTAGCTGGGCTGTTTTCCCAACACCTTGCCTGAGCTTTGAGGTTTTCTAGTCTCTAGTAACCATCAAAGCTATGATCTCTTGCCTGTACCATACCTTGCCTGACTATCGATTCTGCTCCTTGTTGCTTGCCCCAAACTTGGAATTGCTATTACTCAAAGACTCAGCCTTCGAATTCTTATCTGGAATGTGCACTCAACTTTCCCAGACCTTGGACTGTATTCAGACCATGTGTTTTTCCTGGTTCCTTGATGCTTCGCACTGGTGACTCTGACCCATGTAGGTAAGCAGCCAACTACACCAGGACTACTCCAGGAGGTAGTGGCCTGTGACGTCCCCTGTTATGAAGTCCAGATAATTGTACAGGGGTCAAAAGGAGGAAACAGAAAACCATCAGAGTGATGCCCTTAGGTTTAGCCCAAAGTCAAATTAGTTAGTTGGCCCAGTGGGTCCAAAACCACTGTCCGTTACAGTACACTCAGACCGTGGATCCCGCTGATCAAAACTGTTGGGGTCTCTGAACTATTTCAAGAAATGGCTTGGCAGTGTGAACGTCAAGATGAAGTATTGTCGTATTTGTATTATGTCAATTCCCATCTAAACACTCTGACAGGTACCGCAGCCCCTGCAGCAGCTATAGCACCTACACCATCACCACAGACTGCTTTCATGGCAGGGTCTGATCCTAATTTATCAGCTTCTCCTCTATATGATGTCTATCCCAGACAATGCAGTGGGTTTATTAATCAGTGTTCCCTGCACTTTGAGCTGCTTTGTGATCAGGTCCCAACTCACCACTCCAAGGTAGCCTTCATGATGTCCCATCTCTCTGGAGAGGCGCTGGCTTGGATAAATCCGCTCTGGGAAAGAAATTATTCTATTATTAACAACCATGGGTGTACTTTCATAGACTTTCCAAAGGATGTTTGAATAGCCCAGATGCACTGCTTCTGCTGCCTCCTTCCTACTACAACTATATCAAGGCAATCTCTCTGTGAGACAATACACCATTCAGTTCCAAACCGTGACCTTCAAATTAGGCTGGAATAATAAGTCTTTAGTGGTGGCCTTTTGGGAGGGTTTTGGCAGGCCAAATCAAGGACGAATTGGCAGATTGTGATCTTGCTTCTACCCTTGATTTTTTTATTTCTCTGGCCACACATACCTGTGGTTTCAGTAGTGACCCAAGCAGGCAGCTCAGGAAAAAAGATCTCTCCTACTGGCACTAAAGTTCCTGAGTCCACTTTCTCCATCTCCTACTGCCTCTTCAGCTACTGCCCCAGAGTCTATGCAGCTAACCAGGCTCAAGCTAACAGAGGAGGAGCACATGTGCAGATACACCAATTATCTGTGTATGTATTGTACCTGCCCTCTTAAGCCAGAAAAACTCTTGAGCCTATGGTCAGTAGAAGAGTAGGTGAAGATTAGTCCTCTCCAAGATTGAATTTCCCTGGTACCATGTCCTTCTCTGGAGCTCAGTTCACTGTGTCGACCCTCAGTATCGGATACCTTGGTGGTGGCATCTGTAGATGGAAATTTTCTCTCCGATTCCATGAAGTTTGTCACTGTGCCCTTTGCCCTGCGAATAGGAGTGCTCCACTGTGAGGCTACTTTCACAGCTGTGCTTTCCCTTTCCGCTATTGAGATCTGACATAGGATCTCAATAGTCGAGGAAAACGCTTCCGTTTTGTCCCCATTTATTGTCAATGGGGACAAAACTGAACTGAACGAAACAGAATGCACCAGAATGCATTTAGTTCCATTTGGTTTTGTCCCCATTGCAGACAGAAAAACTCTGCAAGCAGTGTTTTTCTGTCAGGTATAGGATGCGGGGCAAGATGGATCCGTCATGACGCACAATGTAAGTCAATAGTGCCGGATCTGTTTTCTCGGACACAAAAGAAAACGGATCCGGCCCCCATTGACTTACAGTGGTTTTAGTGATGGATCCAGCAAAAATGCAGATAAAAGTAGCCTGAGAAGATTTCTCTATTGGTCTTTCCAAAGTCCTCCAGTCCTCTGCTATTAGGGCTTCCCTGGCTCCATCTTCATAATCTAGTGGATTGGACTTCAGACAGATTCTATGTTGGAGATCAACTTGTCACTCCAGCAGCAACATAGTTATATCTTGTAAATTTTGTTCAGCCTGTTATCCTGCAAGTTATTTCAAAGGAAGGCAAAAGACCCCATGACATAGAAGCCAATTTTCCTTACAATCATGTAATGAGAATAACTTCCTGGACCAACGACCCTTCTCCAGAAATCTAATAACTTTGACCTGTAGAAATACATCTTGAACTCTTTCAGTGAGTTCGTGATCACTACCTTTTCTAGCAGAGAGTTCCATAGTCTCACTGCTCTTTATAGTAAAGAATCCTCTTCTATTTTTGTGTAGAAACCTTCTTTCCTATAGAAGTAGAGGATGTTCCCTCGTCATAGTCACAGTCCTGGGTATAAATTGATCATGGGAGAGATCTCTGTACTGACTCCTGATATATTTATAAATAGTTATTAGATTTCCCCTCAGTCTTACAGTTAGACCTTTTTCTATGCCTGAAACAGGCGTAGAAAATTGTAAATGAGATGAGTCTGTCGGCCCGACCCCTTCCCCGCCTATGCCACGCCCACAATTTTAAGGCCATGGCGAAGTCGCAAATAGAGGTGCAACTAACTCTTGCCTCACCATCTGCATCTGAAATACGCCTAATATTGGGGGTATTTCAGTATAATAAATGATCCCCTATGATGCACCCCATAATCTTATTGGCCTTGGCAGCAGCTGCCTGACACTGGTTTCTACAGTTAGGTTTACTGTCCACTAAAATTCCTAAGTCCTCTTCCCTGTCAGTGTTACCCAGTGTTTTATCCTTTTATATGTACAATTGATTTGCATTATTCCTTCCCATGTGCATAACCTTGCATTCAGTGGCGTAGCATGGGTTGCCAGCACCCGGGGCAAGCCAAGTATTGCGTCCCACCCCAACATGTGGCCACGCCCCCTTTTTTATACAGATAATGCAGTAGATGTCACCTGCAGTCCTACGTAACACCACAGATAACATGGTGATAACTCTCTGAGTATAGATCATGTAGTAGATGGATGTGAGGCCCCAGAATTCATAACACACACAGCTGAAGTCTGGGGACAGGCTTTGGCAGTATGGCCTAAATTCCATTTACAAAATTCCATATACAACCCCCCCCCCAACCCTACCTTGAAACAGATATTTCGATGGACATTACATACATTGCTATGAAATATACAGTAGAATACAGCAGCACATACCTCTTACATCCAGTGATTACTCCTGTGATGTAGACTTTTTCCTCAGCGTCTTCATCCGGAGATAAGACCGCCATGATACAGATTTTTTTTTTAGATTCCTCACTTTACTATCAACCTCAGATAAAAGACCTCCCATCTCCCCGTAATGCACATAAGTATAATGCCATCTGTATAATTATAATATTCAATGGCCTCCTCTGTATTATTTTAATAATGGCCCAGCAGCAATGAAACAGTTAAATCAACGGGCAGGCATACAGACATAAATGGGCAGTGTCTTGTAACAGGGAATAACCATTCCTGATGAATAACCATTCTATCCGAAACGCGTCGAGGCTCAGTGACGTCACTCCGCTCTGTTCCGAGCGTGAACCACGAGATTGAACTAAAGGAGCTGCGCCGCCGGCCGGGGTGCGCCTCCAGGTTCAAGACACTCTGACCTGACCTGTGCCTGCAAAAAACTCCAGACACATCCCAAAAGGACCTTGGACTTGGGAGAAAGACATCTAGAGTAAAGGTAACTCAGATTTGTGACATCCCACAGCTTAGTCCTTACAGAGGGTGTGAGGGGGTTTATTGACAGTGCAGCTAAAATTGACAGATTGAGCGCGGTATCAAGATTCTTTTACTTATCACTTATTCTTTTTAATGACTTAGTTACGACTAAGAGCGTGTAGCTCGAAACATGTCAACCTGCGGTGGAGGGTGGTGGGGGCTATGTACTTTTTTTAACCGTGATGAATTAAAGACAAAGTGATTTTCCACATATTCGGATGCTGGAGCTGTTTTTGTTCGTTTACATTGAAGAGGATCTGTCCAGTTTTCTTCGTGCACCGAGGATATATGGTGAGCTGGGACTTAAGTTTCTCTGAGTTATGCCCGCCTTACACCAACATGTGTCCCGTAACATCACACGTGCGCTGACCAACACAGTTACTGGCAAGGTCCACTTAACCACGGACACATGGACAAGTGAATTCGGTCAGGGACGCTACATTTCCCTGACGGCACACTGGGTGAACGTTGTGAAGGCCTGGAGAGAGTCGTACCCTGGGATGGCACAGTTCCTACCGACGCCAAGGATTGCGGGCCATACGTCGATCAGGGTTTCCGCCAGCACCTACATTACTGACTCCAATCCTAACTTCTCCTCCACCCCCTTCTCCTCCATTTTCACCTCCGAATTATCCGCATGCAGCACCATTCAGCCATCAGTCGGTAGCTGGAAGCAGTGTAGCACTGCAGTGGGGAAGCGGCAACAGACTCTGCTGAAGCTGATATGCTTAGGGGACAAACAGCACACCATCGCAGAGCTGTGGCAGGGGATAAGAGACCAAACTGAGCTGTGGCTCTCGCCACTCAACCTACAACCAGGCGTGTATGTGTTTGATAATGGCCATAACTTGGTGGCGGCTTTGGAGCTCGGTAAGCTCACACACATCCCATGCCTAGCCCACGTCTTAAACTTAAGGGCATAATGGTTTCTCAAAACCTACCCCAATTTGCCTGAGCTACCAGTGAAAGCGTGCCACGTGTGTGTGTCATCGACAGCTTTAGCCGGTCTGTCAACAATGCAGCAGAGCTTGAAATTGCCCGCTCACCGGTTGTGCGATGTGAGCACATGCTGTAACTTGACATTCCACATGTTGGTCAGGCTGTGTGAGCAGCAGAGGGCAGTAGTGAAATACCAGCTGCAACCTGGTCATCGCCTTTCCAGTTAGCTTCCGCTATTCACAAGCGAGGAGTGGGCATGGATGTCTGACCTCTGTGAGGTTTTACGAAACTTTGAGGAGCACAACAGATGGTGAGCGGCGATAACGTTATTATCAGCATAACCATCCAACTTCTCTGTCTACTCAAACGCTCGCTTCTCACAATTAAGGACGACCCTTTACAAGTGGAAGAAGTGGAAATGGGGAAGACATTACACAGGGTGATAGCCAGATCACCCTCAGTTTGTCTTCTCAGCGCGAATTGAACAATGAAGAGGAAGAGGAGGAGGAGCAGTAGACGCTTGCCTCCGCTACAGAGGGTAGTACCCATGGAAGTTTAATTCCATCTGTTCAGCGTGGGTGGGCAGAATAGGAGGAAGAGGATGAGGAGATTGAGAGTCATCCTCCTGGTGACGACAGCGAACTCTTGCCTGTTGGTACTCTGGCACACATGGCTGACTTCATGTTAGGCTGCCTTTCCCGCGACCCGAGCGTAATACGCATTTTAGACAACACGGATTACTGGTTGTTCACCCTTTTCAACCCCCGCTACAAAGAGAACTTGTCATCTCTCATTCCTCGGGTGGAGAGGATGAGCAAAACGGTACAATACCAGAAGGTCATTGTTGAAAAATTGCTCCAAAAATTTCCATCTGACAACGCTGGTGGCAGAGTCCGTAGTTCCTTAGGCAACCAAGAAAGGGAGCCAAGGGGAACACAGAGCAGTTCCAACAGAGGCAGGGCAACACTCTCCAAAGCCTGGGACTGTTTCATGACACCCCGCCAGCACCCTCTCCCTGATGCGTGGCCTACTATCACAAGGAGGGAAGAATTTTGGAAGATGGTGAAGGAGTACATAGCAGACCGTGTCAGCATCCTTACTGATCCCTCAGTGCCTTACAACTACTGGGTGTAAAAGCTGGACATGTGGCATGAACTGGCACTCTACGCCTTGGAGATGCTGGCCTGCCCTGCTGCCAACGTTTTGTCTGAGCTGGTATTTAGTGCCGCTGGTGGCAATATAACAGATAAGCGTGTCCGCCTGTCAACTGAAAATGCTGACAGGTTGACTCTTATAAAAATGAACAAGGTCTGGATTGCCCCTAACTTCTTTATTCCACCAGAGGAAAGCTGATGAACAAAAAGGCACTATAAATGTGTTGTTTAGAATGTACTGAATACACTGTATTCCCATGCCCCACTTCCACGACAAAAAAGGGTATATGGTTAAAGCTTCCTTTTCTCATCCTTCTCCTCCTCTTCCATCATATCAACATGCCCTTGCATACATGCCCTCGCATATAATGTTTTACAGGGTCAGCTAACCTTCAGACCCTCACATATAAATTTTTTAGAGGGTCAGTTCACCTGCAGGCCCTCACATAATTTTTTAACGGTCAGCTCACCTGCAGGCCCTCGCATATAATGTTTTATAGGGTCAGCTCACCTGCATGCCCTCACCTACAACCTTTTAGAGGGTTAGCTCACCAGCAGGCCCTCACCTACAATCTTTTACAGGGTGGGCTCACCTGCAGGCCCTGGAATATAATGTTTTACATGGTCAGCTCATCTGCAGGCCCTCACCTACAACCTTTTAGAGGGTCAGCTCACCAGCAGGCCCTCACCTACAATCTTTTACAGGGTCAGCTCACCAGCAGGCCCTCACGTACAAGTCCAGTCTCACTATCCAAGAGTTTGGGCAACACAATCCTCACCCTGACGGCACACTGGGTGAACATTGTGGAGGCCGGGAGCGAGTCGGCTGCTGGCACCAGACTTGCCCTCCAATAGATCCTTGTTAAAGTATTTAAAGTTTACTCATTCCGAATACAAGGCCTAGAAAGATTTCTGTATTGTTGTTTTTTGTCGCTACCTCCCCGAGTTGGGAGTGTGTAATTTGCGCACCTGCTGCCTTCCTTGGATGTAGTAGCCGTTTCTCAGGCTCCCTCTTCAGAATCGAACCCCGATTCCCCGTTACCCGTTGTCACCATGGTAGGTGCAGAAAGTCGAATCAAAAGTTGATAGGGCAGATATCCGAATAGATAATCGCTGTCACAGGGACGTGCGATCGGCCCGAGGTTATCTAGAGTCACCAAAGCGGCAGAAGGCCCTTGGCCATAATGTTTTCTATGGTCAGAAAACATTCGCCCATAATTTTTTCAATGGTCAGCTAAGCAACAGGGACTCGCCCATAATTTTTTCAATGGTCAGCTCAGCAGCAGGCCCTCGCCCATAATTTTTTCCATGGTCAGATCAGCAGCAGACCCTCGCCCCTAATGTTTTAGATGGTCAGATCAGCAGCAGACCCTCGCCCCTAATGTTTTAGATGGTCAGATCAGCAGCAGGCCCTGTCCCATCAATTTTTAAATGGTCAGCTCAGCAGGCCCTTGCTCCAAATGTTTTTGATGGTCACCAGCAGGACATCAATCGTAATTTTTCAAGGGTATGTATGATGCCCTCCTTTATGTGTAACAAAGGGTGTACTGGAGTGACGGTTCCTTGTCATTTTTGGCAGCCCTTTCACTTAGTGCATAGGCTTTATGAGTGTAGGAGTCCCACTACATGAACAATTGTACCACAATGTGAATGAGGCCCTCCATTATGTGATATACAGGTTGTATCGGAGTGCCTCTTGCTTGTAATTTTTGGCAGCACTTGCACTTAATATACAAGTAAATATAGAGGAAAGAATGTTTCCTAACAATTTTTCCTCTAAAATCGATTTTATCTTTGGTTTTGTGCGTATTATCAGTCTGTAAAAGTTGCGCACTATTCGGACAACATCGTTCCCAGCAGCGACCTGGGAGTCCAAGATGCATCCAGACATCCTCCCCATGCTGTTCCCGAACCATTTTGGTCGTGTTTCCATTAATTTCTGACCATTTCCTATGAACCAGGCACTCTCCTCTCTTCAGAGAAGGGGGTGCCTGGTTTAATGCTCGGGTTCTCCCATTGACTTCCATTATACTCGGGTGCTCTGTAGAGCACCCAAGCATCCCGATGTGTTTGGCTCGAGCACTCAAGTGGTTGGTGCCACTGAGCCTCAAACCTGGCCTGGTGGTGTGCAATAATGGGTGGACTCTCATAGCAACTCTGGGCCTAGCCAATTTGACGCACTTCCCTTGCCTGGTGCATGTGATAAATTTGGTGGTGCAGAGGCTCCTGAAAAATTACCCCGAGATTTCAGAGCTGCTGCAGAAAGTGTCTGTGCACGCTTTCAGCGTTCTCAACCTGCTGCTGCTCGCCTGTCTGTGCTGCAGTGTAATTTGTGCCTTCCTGCTCATGGCCTCATATGCGACGCACCCACAAGTTGGAACACCACCTTGCACATGCTGGAGAGACTGTGCGAGCAGCAGCAGGTAATAGAGGAGTTTTAGCTGCAGCACGCACGGGTGAGTCACTCTGCAGAACAGCACCACTTCATCACCGATGGGCCTCCATGTGGTACGGGTGTGCTGTGTTGCGCTGAGTACACCACTAAAATGGCCAGAGCTGATGACACCGTCAGCGTTAATATCCCACGTCTATGCCTCCTTGAAAAAAATCGCAAATCATGCGATTTGGCAATTTGGAAAAGAGTTGGTAGCATAGAGGTTCAAGAAAGTGAGGTAGGTAGCTGGATGGCAGTTAGAAAGCAAGTGTAATAGTGGCTGCTATGCTCCGCTGTTCCCCTGCTTACCGCTGTGCTCCCGGGCACCGTATTCAGCGGTGATCTGCTGCCAGTGCTTCCTCATTCACCACTGCTAGCCTGGGCTCTGTCCTTGTAGATACTATTTGTTCTGGGATCTGCTCTACGGTTTCCTTTTAGCCCTGGCCACAGCATGCTCGCTGCTTGTTCCCTGCAGAACTTCCTTAAGGGCCGGCACACGTCACTTCCTGTGCTTCTCGGGTTAGATTATGTGACCTTGCTGACCAATCCTAGCTCTCCTGCACGTAAGTGGCTCAGCCCCCTTCCCAGATGTCTGAGTGTCAAGGTCCTTGTGTCCTGCAAAGGATGCTGATATCTCTGCTTGTGTTCCTGGACTTTGCTACCTGCTTGATCCCAACCTTCTTGCCTTGACTCTCCTGTTGCCGACTTGGATTTCCTGACCTGTACCTGTGTCGCCTGTCCTCAACTTTTGCTTGTTTCACTTTGCCTCTGCCTCATCCTTTGGTCCTGCACTGTTGCTCCTGGTTTACGACTCGGCCTGCTGACTTCGTCTGTACCTCTGGCACCTTGCTCTGGTACCTCCTGGTCCGTCTGGACCAGCTGCTTCATGTGCCAATCCTCCTCAAGAGGCAGTGATCTGTTGTTCCCCTGGGGAAAGTCTATCCCCACCATCAGGCATACTGTGAAGAACGAGGGGTTCACTTAGATAATGCCCTTAGAGGAGGTAAAACAAGTGGCACAACAAGTGGTTTGTGACAGCAGGGTGGCTAACCCTGATCTAGCACACCGCAACAAGCTTGCAAGGTTGGCAAAAGAGGGGCAGACACTTCCTCTGCCAGTCAGGGGAATGTCATTTCCAGTAAGCAGGGGACCAGGAGAGCAGGGCAGGCCAGACAGGTGATGGTAGTGGGAGACTAAATTATTAGGGGTACAGATAGGGCGATCTGTCACAAAGATCGTCAAACTGTGTGTTGTCTTCCTGGCGCTCAATTTCGACATATCTCTGATCAGGTTGACAGATTACTGGGAGGGACTTGCAAAGATCCAGCAGTCATGGTCCATATTGGAAACAATGACAAAGTTAGAGGTAGGTGGAGCGTCTCTCAAAACGAATTTAGGGATTTAGGTCACAAGCTTAGGGCAAGGCCCTCAAAAGTAGTGTTTTCCAAAATACTACCTGTACCATGAGCCACACAAGAAAGGCAGCGTGAGATTAGGGAGGTTAACAAGTCGCTCAGGAACTGGTATAGAAAGGAGGGGTTTGGGTTCTTGCAGAATTGGGACGATTTATTTATCAGCTACAGGCTCTATTTGTCGGGATGGGCTACACCTCAATGTGGAAGGTGCAACTGTTTTAAGGGGGGAGATGGCTAGAAGGTTGGAGGAGTGCTTAAATTAGGGACTGAGGGGGGGGGTTAATTACATTATAGGATGGGGAGATATTGCAGATAGTGACCTGGGGCAAGGTAATTGAACTGGGGGGAATGGAAGGAGGGACTAGCACAGTTCAAAAAGAAAAAGGTGTAGGATAAAAAATATACATAAACCTCTCAATTGTATGAACACTTATGTCAGAAGCCTGACTAATAAAACTTGGGAACTGGAATTAATGATTTGTGAGGAGGACTATGACATGGCTGGATGATGGCTATGACTGGGCAGTTAGCATACAGGGTTACAATCTTTTTATAAAGGATTGTCAAAACCGGAGGGCCTTGATGTAAAGTCCTCTCTAAAGCCTACATTCCAGGAAGACGTAAGTGAGGGACATGAACATGTGGAGTCACTGTGGTTAGAAATACATGGAGGCAAAAACAATAATAAAATACTAATAGGAGTTTATTATAAGCCACCAAATATACCAGAGTCCACAGAAAATCTACTACTAAATGAGATAGATGAGGCAGCAAATCATGAGATAATTATTATGGGGGACTTCATCTACCCAGATATAGACTGGGAAACTGAAAGCTGCAAATCTAACATAGTAACATAGTATATAAGGCCGAAATAAGACATTTGTCCATCCAGTTCGGCCTGTTAGCCGGCAAGTTGATCTAGAGGAATGCAAAAAAAAAAAAACTGTGAGGTAGAAGCCAATTTTCCTCACTTAAGGGGGGAAAAAAAATCCTTCCCGACTCCACTCAGGCAATCAGTTAACTCCCTGGATCTACAACCCATCTCTAGTAGCTATAGCCTGTAATATTATTACACTCCATAAATACATCCAGGCTCTCTTGAACTCTTTAAGTGAACTCACCATCACCACCTCCTCAGGCAGAGAGTTCCAGTCAGCTCTTACTATAAAGAATCCTCTTCTATGTCTGTGTACAAACCTTCTTTCCTCCAGACGCAGAGGATGTCCCCTTGTCACAGTCACCGTCCTGGGGATAAATAGATGATGGGAGAGATCTCTGTACTGACTTCTGAAATATTTATGCGTAGTAATTTGATCTCCCCTCAGTTGTCTTTTTTCTAAAGTGGATAACTCTAATTTTGATAATCTTTCAGGGTATTGTAGTTCCCTCATACCAGTTATTACTTTAGTTGCCCTCCTCTTAACCCTCTCCAGCTCTGCTTTGTCTGCCTTGTTCGCAGGAGACCAGAACTATACACAGTACTGCATGTGTGGTCTGACCAGTGATTTGTAAAGTGGTTGGACTATGTAAAAAATATTTAATAGCTTTGCTTTCTCCTCATCGCTCTCTGCAACTCCCACCTCATTACTCTAAAGGGCCAGCACCTTCAGATTTATACTTTTTACCATTTACATAATTGCAGAACATTTTAGGGTTAGTTTTGCTCTCTTTGGCAATTAATCTCTCGGTCTCCAGTTTCCCCGTTTTAATTTGTTTTTTACATATTCAATTTTTTTTCTTATAGTTTTTCAATGCTACACGCTACCCTCCTGTTTTAATGATTTAAATACTTTCCTATTGTCATTTATTGTTTTCTTTACAGTTCTTTTTATCCACATTGGTTTCTTCTTGTACCTTTTATCCCCTCTCACAATTAGATTTTACGATGCCTTTAAAAATATCCCATTTTGTGGCTGTATTTTATTTTTGAGGACTTTGTCCGAGTTAGTTAGGCCTATGGCCTCTCTTAGTTGGCTAAATTTAGCTTTTTTGAAGTTTGGTATTTTTGTTTCTCCCTGAAGAAACACTCTTTTGAATGATAATTGGAAGATTATTACTTTATGGACACTATTTCCCAGGTGTCCCCCAACCTGCACATCTGTTGTTCTGTCTGGTCTATTGGTTAATACTAAGTCCAGTATGGCTGTCCCTCTAGTCGGGTCCTGAACCAGTTGGGAAAGGTAATTGTCTTTGGTTATTGCCAAGAACCTGTTTCCTTTATGAAATGTGCAGGTTTCAGTTTCCCAGTCTATATCTGGGTAGTTGAAGTCCCCCATAATAACGACCTTATTTTGATTTGCCGCCTCGTCTATCTCATTTAGTAGTAGATTTTCTGTGGACTCTGGTATATTGGTTTATAATAAACTCCTATTAGTAATTTACTATTGTTTTTGCCTTCATGTATTTCTACGCACAGTGACTCCACATGTTTATGTCCCTCACTTATTTCTTCCAATGCAATAATGTAATTACCCCCCCCCCCACAGTTTCTAGTTTAAACACTCCTCCAACCTTCTAGCCATCTCCCCCCCCCCCCGACACAGCTGCCCATTCCCTATTGAGGTACAACCCATCCCTACGATAGAGCCTGTAGCCGACAGAGAAGTTGGCCAGTTCTCCAGGAACCTAAACTCCAACCTTCTTACACTAGTTCTTGAGCCACTTGTTAACCTCCCTAATCTCCCGTTGCCTTTCTTGTGTGGCTCGTGGTACAGGCAGCATTTTTAAGGATGCTCCACCAATCTCTAACTTTATCATTGGTTCCGATATTGACCATGACCGCTGGATCTTCTCCAGCCCCTCCCAGTAATCTGTCAACACAATCTGCGATGTGTCGAACTCGAGCGCCAGGAAACAGGTTCTTGGCAATAACCAGAGACAACTACCTTTCCTAACTGGTTCAGGACCTGAATAGATGGACAGCAGTACTAGACTTAGTATTAACCAATAGACCTGACAGAACAACAGATGTGCAGGTTTTGGGGGGGGGGGGAGAAACCTTAGAAATAGTGACCATAGAAAATAACCTTCCAACTGTCATTCAAAAGAGTGTTTCTTCAGGGAAGAACAAAAATACCAAACTTCAAAAAAGAAAAATTCAGCCAAGAGAAGCAATTGGCCTAACTAACTGGAACAAAGTCCTCAAAAATAAAAATACAGCCACAAAATGGTATATTTTTAAAAGCATCCTAAAACTAATTGTGAGATCTACAGACCTTATTAGCTTATAGGAATAAAAGAGTAAGGAACAAGAAAAAAACACTGTGAATAAATAGAATTGTGAAGAAAGCAATAAATGACAAAAAGAAAGCATTTAAATCACTAAAAACGGAGGGTTGCGAGGAAGCATTGAATAACTATAAGGAAATAAATAGAATATGTAAAAGACAAATAAAAGCAGCCTAACTAGAGACAGAGAGATTCATTGCAAAGAGAGTAAAACTAACTAAAATGTTCTTCAATTATATCAATAGTAAAAAGTATAAATCTGAATGTAAATAATAAATAGTGTTGAGCGCGAATATTCGAAAAGCGAATTTTTTTAGCGAATATCGGCACTTCGCTAATTCGCGAATATTTCGAATATAGCGCTATAAATTCGCTATTTCGAATATTCGTTTTTTTTTTTTTTAGTTATATTTTTTTCTTTCCTCCCCAAAAGTAGTTCTTACCTGTCCTGAGGATTCCTGGCTTCCTGGCTGCTCTAGTCAGTGCCCGTTGCCGCTTCTGCCGACTTCCGTGCTCATGTGGAGCGTCCCCATCCATGGGAGAATCTCCATATACTAAAATGTACTGTCGGATTTGAGCAATTACGTTGAAATCGCAATGCGATTAATTCAAGTTATATTAATCGCATTGCGATTACAACTTAGCACTGCTATCTTACATAGGCTAGAATTAACGAATAAGGAATATAGCTATGCACTAGCAGTGCTAAGTTGAAATCGCAATGCGAATACTTTAAGTTAAATTAATCGCATTGCGATTTCAACTTAGCACTGCTGCTATATTCCATATTCGTTAACTTCAGTTAATTCTAGCAAGCTGACCCATTATAAACCCAGCTCTAAGTTGAAATCGCAATGCGATTAATATAACTTGAATTAATCGCATTGCGATTTCAACGTAATTCCTCAAATCCGACAGTACATTTTAGTATATGGAGACGTTCCCATGGTGATGGGGACGCTCCATGAACACAGAAGTTATGGTTGGCTTGGTAGAATTAGCGAATAGCGAATATGACGAATGTATTCGTCATATTCCTCAAAACGAAGATAACGAGTATTCTACATCTTCGTTTTAGCTACCTATTCGTCAACTTCGCTAATTCTAGCAATCAAATAGGAAGGTTGACTGACTATAGAGACAGCTGTGTTAAATTCGCTATGCGATTTTTTTTTAATACAATAATTATATTACTTGATAAAATTATTATAAGTATTCTATTTATTAAAAAAATAAAAAAAAAATCGCATAGCGAATTTAACACAGCTGTCTCTATAGTCAACCTTCCTATTTGATTGCTAGAATTAGCGAGGTTGACGAATAGGTTGCTAAAACGAAGATGTAGAATACTTCGTTATCTTCGTTTTGAGGAATAGACGAATACATTCGTCATATTCGTCATCCTCGCTAATTCTAGATATGAAACCAATAGGAAAGTAGCCTTAAGTACAAATCGCAATATGCGATTATTTAAATCGCATGTTAATCGCGATAACTAGAAAAAATGACGAATATTCGATTTCGACGAATATGAAACGAATATTCATTCGAATATTCGCGAATTTCGTCGAAATCGAATATGGCACCTGCCGCTCATCACTAATAATAAATACCATAGTGGCTCAACCTACCAAGACCCCTGGAGTAGGTGCACTCTCCACGACACACAGTTCAATTATCTCTTGTTGCATAGATTAACAGTATACAGTATATGTTTATTATCACCACAATTTAATCGAGAAGAAATTTAAAATATAAAAATATTTAAAAAATTACAAAATATTTACAAAGTAATACAAACTGACAGAATAGATCAGTGATGTGTATGGTTGATCTAAATCCGAAATCATTATAGGTCATAGGGTGTTGGATCAGCACATAACTAACACTGCTAACCTCTATTGATGTTGAATATGCTGGCTATTAATCACTAAACATGAAATCACTCTATTTAATTATAGTACTATATCATACAGCGTGCAATATCACAACATAAAATCCATAGGACCATAGAAATAAAACATTAAAAAGTAAAATATGGAGTTTATTGTATATACAGTAGACCAGTGATATGTGGTGTTGGAAAGATTTACCACATCTTGTTATTGATTAAGGGGAAAGAGGCTTTATCAGTCCACAATAAATATGGAACCAATATTTATATATTCTACTCTTATACAAGATACTAAATAAGCTCTTTTATGCCAATGGGATTTTCATCGAATGTCCATTGTTGCCATTGGTGTTAATATACCAGTCACTATTATAGGTGAAATCCATTAGAATAACTGAGATATGGAGATACGGTATAGAGAGTTATGATGAATAATAATACATGAATAGTCTCTTCTATACCATCTCAAGAGTCACTCATATATTTATAGCAGATAGCAGCTAATATATTTGTGGCAGCTTATTCACAAGATCAGTATTTGTAACAAACATATGGTTAAATTACCGCTCCTTCTACTCGAGAGCCATCTCTGTGTTCGAGGAATGATTACAGCGCAATGTCCAGTAAGTATAATCAGCTTTCTCCTACAGCATCCCACGTCGCATCCCATGTGATCGGGAGCTGTTGCTTTTGATCCACCACGGGAGAGCTGGTGTATGTGAAGCCTTGCATGGTATTGCTTTGTCGTGGAAGACCAGTTTAGCTTGTATCCAGATATATTATTAGATGTCCAATCTCAACATGGACTACTGATAGAAGGTTCTTCTGTCTTCATTCAGCAGGACCTGCACTGACATCACCGCGCTCACCACGTGGTGAGCGCGATGACGTCAGCGCAGGTCCTTTTGCAGGTCCTGCAAGAAGAAGAAATAAGACGATAACGGCTGCGCGATCAAGTGGATAAGTTGAGTACGTTTTTTTATTGTACTCGCACAGAAAAATCTGAACAACACAATCGCAGACAAATTGCATGCGAACTTGCGTGGGTTTCCCTGAACCCACCCAAAACGCATCCGGACTGAATCCGGCACGCTCGTCTGCAAGGGGCCTTACTCTTTCATTTGTTACTATTCTGTTTTTCCGTGTTCTACCCTTTTTCTACCCTTGTTCTTTTTTTACTTTTTTCTTTTTGGCAGGTATTATGGTTTTGATTGATTGCCTGAGAAGTTGAAGGGGGTGGGAGCCTACCCAGTAGAGGAGATCGAGGTGCTGGTATAACAGCCGGACCACGATATCCTGTCCCAGATTGGCAACCATCCCAAATCACAGAAAACCAAATATTTCCATCTCAGCATTAATGTATTCTGTTATCCTTCTTTTTAATTACATCTATTACACCTATAGAAGCCCTGCTGTAAAGCAGAATAATATCTCAATAAAAACAAATTGGTTGACTTTAAAAGGGCTTCTATAGGTGTAATAGATGTAATAACTGAAAGTTTAATAATTTACCTAAAAAAATTACAGAAATACAATCTATGCATAATGCTTACCGTTTAAAGATCAAGGACCATCTTACGTACGACTCAAAAGATGTGATATATATATTACAATGTCCATGCCATAAACAATATATAGGCAGAACGAAACGCACATTAAAAAGGATAGCGGAACACATTAATAACATCAAGCAGGGGTTTGAACAACATTCTATCTCGAAGCACTTTAAAGACCATCACAATAAGGACCCCACACAACTTACCTTTGTAGCACTAGAAAGAATTAAAAGACAATGGAGAGGTGGAAACCATGTGGCAAACATGTTTAGAGCAGAATCCAGAAAGATTTTTGAATTTGACAGCATAATACCCGCTGGGCTCAATGCTGAGATGGAGTTTTTTGGTTTTCTGTGATTCGGGATGGGTGCCAATCTGGGACAGGACATCGTGGTCCGGCTGTTATACCAGCACCCCGATTTTCTCTCCTGGGTAGGCTCCCACCTCCTTCAACTTCTCAGGCAATCAATCAAAACCATAATACCTGCCAAAAAGAAAAAAGTAAAAAAAGAACAATAGAAAAAGGGTAGAACATGGAAAAACAGAATAGTAAGAAATGAAAGAGTAAAAGGGAAGAAATATGAAGGTAAAAACATTAAAATTATGTATAATCTATATGAAATGGGAGTTTATGATAATATACTACACTTAAATTGTATAGAAAACCAATGTATTCGATTAGATCAGTTATTTTAAACTTAAATATTATTTAATTTCAAAAAATTAATTTTATTAAATTAATAAAGCAATTGCGTATTTGGCTTTTTATGTTGCAATGAATATGTTCTTTATACTTTATCAATTATATTATGGTGCCTCTATGTTACTCAATATTGTTATATATATATATATATATATATATATATATATATATACACAGTTGTGTTCAAAATTATTCAACCCCCAATGCTGTAAAGGGTTTTAGGGAATTTAGTGTACATTTGTAATTGTGTTCAGAATGAAATCTTACAAGGACTTTTTAAAGAACCAAATGCAACTAAAATGACATCAATTGTTTTTGTAATACAGTATTAATTGTTTTTTTTTTGTGATTTCTTCATTGACACAATTATTCAACCCCTTAAAGACAACCACTCTTAAGAACAGAGGTTCATTCAAGTGTTTTCGATCAGGTATTGAAAACACCTGTGGATGTCAAGGAGCAGCAATCAAGCATAATAAGCACCAATTAGGCAGATGTAAAATTACTGTGATACTCAGCTCCTTCTAGACATTTACTGGTGTGTTTACAGACATGGTGAAGTCAAGAGAATGGTCCAGAAGGACAAGAGAAGAGGTGAATTCTCTTCACAGGAAGGGCAATGGCTATAAGAAGATTGCAAAGATGATAAACATACCAAGAGACACCATAGGAAGCATCATTCGCAAATTCAAGGCAAAGGGCACTGTTGAAACGCTACCTGGTCGTGGCAGAAAAAAGATGCTGACTTCGACTGCTGTGTGCTACCTGAAGCGCAAAGTGGAGAAAAGTCCCTGTGTGACTGCTGAGGAACTGAAAAAAGATTTGTCAGTTGCGGGTACTGAAGTTTCAGCTCAGACAATAAGGCGCACACTGCGCAATGAAGGCCTCCATGCCAGAACTCCCAGGCGCACCCCCTTGCTGTCTCCAAAGAATAAGAAGAGTCGACTGCAGTATGCCAAAAGTCATGTGGACAAACCACAAAAGTTTTGAGGTAGTGTTCTGTGGACTGATGAAACAAAATTAGAACTGTTTGGGCCCATGGATCAACGCTATGTTTGGAGGAGGAAGAACAAGACCTATGAAGAAAAGAACACCTTGCCTACTGTGAAGCATGGCGGGGGGTCAATCATGCTTTGGGGCTGTTTTGCTTCTACAGGTACAGGGAAGCTTCAGCGTGTGCAAGGTACCATGAATTCTCTTTAGTACCAGGAGATATTGGATGAAAATGTGATGCAGTCCATCACAAACCTGAGGTTTGGGAGACGTTGGACCTTTCAACAGGACAATGATCCCAAGCATACCTCCAAGTCCAATAGAGCATGGTTGCAGATTAAAGGCTGGAACATTTTGAAGTGGCCATCGCAGTCACCAGACTTAAATCCGATTCAGAACCTCTGGTGGGACTTAAAGAAAGCAGTTGCAGCGCGCAAGCCTAAGAATGTGACTGAACTGGAGGCTTTTGCTCATGAAGAATGGGCAAAGATACCCGTAGATCGCTGCAAGACACTTGTGTCAAGCTATGCTACACGTTTAAAAGCTGTTATAACTGGAAAAGGATGTTGTACTAAGTACTAAGATTAAATGTCACTTGGGGGTTGAATAAAACTGATAATGATGTGAGCACAGAAAAGACATTTGTGGTTATTTCATTATAAATGTTATGTTATATTTGTCTGACTTACAAGTGCCTCTTTGATTTAATTGTGAACAAGATGACTGAAATGATCAAAATCAATGTCAAACTGGCCAAAACACTCAATTTCAGTGGGGGTTGAATAATTTTGAACACAACTGTGTGTATGTATATATATATATATATATATATATAATTGGAAGTGAATGATAAATAGGGATTTTTTCCTCTCCCTTACAATAACCCAATTCACAAAAAAAAAACACGCAATTCTCTTGCTTTATATTGAGTTTTGAATGATCTCCACATATATTATATTATGATGTTTTCATGCTAACCAGTGATGACTATAAAGATAATCATATAAGAAGCAGATATACCATGGAGAAATGATAAACAGGGAATCTTTCCCACTACAACAATCCAGTTCACGATTTTTTATCATATGTTCACATGGCAAATTACCGCCCCTCAATGAACAAGCTCCATTTTAAAGGATCCTGTAAATGTTTACTGCTTACCACTGAAGAAGGAGCCAGCGGCTTCGGAACGTGTCCGGTGAGACTCCTATAAGCAGTGAATATAGGTGTGATCAAGGACGTTCTGCAGTAGTCCATGTTGAGATTGGACATTTAATAATATATCTGGATAAAAGCTAAACTGGTCTTCCGCGACAAAGCAATACCACGCCAGGCTTCACATACGCCAGCTCTCCCGCTGTGGATCAAAAGCAACAGCTCCCGATCACGTGGGACGCGACGTGGGACGCTGTAGGAGAAAGCTGCTTATACTTACCGGACATCACACTGTAATTATTCCTCGAACACAGAGATGGCTCTCGAGTAGAAGGAGCGGTAATGTAACCACAAATTTCTGACAAATACTTATCTTGTGAATAAGCTGCCACAAATATATTAGCTGCTATAAATATATGAGTGACTCTTGAGATGGTATAAAAGAGACTATTCGTGTATTATTATTCATTCTAACTCTCTATAACTTATCTCCATATCTCAAATATACCAATGGATTTCACCTATAATAGTGACTGGTATATTACCACCAATGACAACAATGGACATACTGTATGATGAAAATCACATTGGCATAAAAGAGCCTATTTAGTATCTTGTACAGGATATTTATTAAGTGATAATTCCCAGTAAAATATATAAATATTGGTTCCATATAGAGACCACATTTATCGTTGACTGATATAACCTCATTCACCTCAATCAATAACATGATGTGGTAAATCTGTCCAACACCATATATCACTGGTCTATATACATTGAACTCCATATTTTCCTTTTAATGTTTTATTTCTATGGTCCTATGGATTTTATGTTGTTTTATACTGCGCGCTGCATGTTATAGTACTATAATTGAATAGAGTGATTTCATCTTTAGTGATTAATAGCCAACATATTCAACATCAATAGGGGTTAGTAGTGTTAATTATGTGCTGAACCAACACCCTTAGGGTACTTTCACACTAGTGTCATTCTTTTCCGGCATAGAGTTCAGTCGTCGGGGCTCTATGCCGGAAAAAAAAATGATCAGTCACATCCCCATGCATTCTGAATGGAGAGATATTCGTTCAGGATGCATCAGTTCAGTCACTGTCAGTCGTTTTGGACAGAAGAAATGCTGCGGTTTTATCTCTGTCCAAAATGCCGGAACACATGCCAGAATGCTGGATCTGGCATCAATTCCCATTGACTTGCATTAGTGCCAGATCCGGATCCGGCATTCCGTTCTGTTCATGCACAGACCTAAAAATGTGAAAAAAATAAATGCTGGATTTGTTTCGCCGGATGACACCAGAAAAATGGATCCGGCATTGCAATGCCTTTTTCTGACTGATCAGGCATAAAAATGCCTGATCAGTCAGAAAAGATTACATGCGTTTACATACAGTTTGCCGAATCCGGCAGGCAGTTCCGGCAACGGAACTACCTGCCGGAATCCTCTGCCGCAAGTGTGAAAGTACCCTAAGACCTGTAATGATATTGCGGTTTTAGATCATAGATACAAATCACTGATTTATTCTGTTTAAATACATGTTATGATTGTCAATTTGTATTATTTTGTAAATATTTTTCATATTTTTATACTTTAAATTTCTTCTTGATTAAATTGTGATGATAATAAACATATACTTTTAATCTATGCAACAACAGATAATTGAGTGCCCTCCGCTCTGTATTTCTTTATAAATCTGAATGTGTCAGCCCTTTACAGTGATAAAGGTAGAGTTGCAGACAGCGATAAGGAGAAAGCAAAGCTATTAAGTATTTTTTTTTGCCACTGTATTCACTGAAGAAAATAAACTGTCAGATGAAATGTAGAATGTAAAAGTAAATTCCCCATTAAAAGTGTCCTGTCTGACCTATAAAAAAGTCCAGCGGCGCCTTAAAAAGATTAAAATAGACAAATCACCGTAACCAGATGGCATACACCCCCGTGTCCTAAGAGAATTAAGTAATGTCATAGCCAGACCCTTATTTCTGATATTTAAAGACTCTATATTAACACGGAGTGTTCCACAGGATTGGTGCTAAGCAAATGTGGTGCCAATATTCACAAAGGGTCCCAAAACAGTGCACAGAAACTATAGGGCCGGTAAGTTTAACATCTGTCATGGGTAACCTGTTTGAAGGTTTTCTAAGAGATGCTATCTTGGAGCACCTCAATGAAAATAAGCAAGTAATGCCATATCAGCATGGCTTTATGAGGGATCGGTCATGTCAAACTAATTCAATCAGTTTCTTTAAGGAGGTAAGTTCTAGACTTGACCGTGGCGAATCAATGGATGTCACATATCTTGACTTCTCCAAAGCATTTGATACTGTACCACATAAAAGGTTTGTATATAAAATAAGAATGCTTGGACTGGGAGAAAATGTCTGTATGTGGGTAAGTAATTGGCTCAGTGATAGAAAACAGAGGGTGATTATTAACGGTACACACTCAGATTGGGTCACTGTCACTAGTGGGGTACCACAGGGGTCGGTACTGGACCCTATTCTCTTCAATATATTTATTCATGATCTTATAGCAGGCTTGCACAGTAGAATATCAACTTTTTGCAGATGACACTAAACTGTGTAAAGTAATTACACTTCTAAAGATGGATCTGGATAGTTTGAAGGCTTGGGCAAAGAAGTAGCAGATGAGGTTTATAATGCAAGTCACCAATACATACTAAATAGTAAAACACTGGGTAACACTGACATCGAAAAGGACCTAGGAATTTTAGTGAACAGCAAACTAAGCTGCAGAAACCAGTGTCAGGCAACTGCTGCCAAGGCCAATAAGATAATGGATTGCATCAAAAGGGGCATAGATGCCCACGATGAGAACATAGTCCTACCACTTTACAAATCACTAGTCAGACCACACATGGAGTATTGTGTACAGCTCAGGGCTGCTGTAAACCAGGCAGGCATAGCAGACCTGGAGAGGATTCAGAGAAAGGCAACTAAAGTAATAATTGGAATGGGGCAACTACAGTACCCTGAAAGATTATCAAAATTAGGGTTATTAACTTTAGAAAAAAGACGACTGAGGGGAGATCTAATAACTATGTATAAATATATCAGGGGTTAGTACAGAGATCTCTCCCATCATCTATTTATCCACAGCACTGTGAAGAAGGGACATCCCCTGCGTCTGGAGGAAAGAAGGTTTGTACACAAACATAGAAGAGGATTCTTTACAGTAAGAGCAGTGAGACTATGGAACTCTCTGCTTGAGGAGCTGGTGATGGTGAATTCACTAAAAGAGTTCAAGAGGGGCCTGGATGTATTTATGGAATGTAAAAATATTATAGGTTTTAGTTACTAGAGATGGGTTGTTGATCCAGGGAGTTACATGAACGGCAATGCCATTCCATTCATCTTTATGGGAATGAGACAGTTCACAGTGCCCAAGGCTGTCTAACGTCACAGGCACAACTACCATGTATTGTGAGTTGAAGCTGGGCTGGGATCATGTGCCCTACGTATGGCATGTGATTCCAGAAGTGCCTGCACCATAATTAAACCAGGGCATGTAAGCGACCACTTGGTAAAATAAAAAAATTCATCATAATGCAATTCTTGTAAGATTTGCCATTGTGGGCGATATGAGATATAAAAATAAAACAACTGAATAACTCCATTAACCCCTCAGATTCTACGGTCAATAGCCATCACAGCATCTGAGTGGTTAGACAGAAAAACGACTCCCCCTCGGCCCTCTGACCTATGGCCTTGTAAGGGTTTTAAGGCCATAGTGAGCTGCCTGCAAAGTCGTGTCTGTGACACAGCCTGACAAGCAGGCTGTAAAAATTCCATAGCCTGCAATAGTATTGCAGTCTGTGGTACAAGTGATTAGAAGATCGTATATTCAAGTCCTCTAGGGCACTAGATATTACAGTGAAAAAAATAAGAAATGTTTAAAAAATGATCCCAATATGTTCAAATAAGAGCACATTCCCACCAGAAATGTAAATAAGAACCCTGATGCTGTAAACCTCTCCAACATGTGTCAGGTGCCTCCTCCATTAACCCTTCTGCCACTACATTACTGCTGCACAGTCACCACTACTACGACTACCCTTAAACTGCCACACACATCTTTCTTTTGACAATTAACACCTCGGCGGGTATAAATATGGTCAGACATTCAGACCCTATTAAGGTGTAATTTTTGGACAAAAAACAAGCAACCATTTCTTATGACATTAACAAGTGTGTGTGTGTGTATAAACAAGGGCAGCAATTTTCCTCCATTAAAGAGGTTGTCCCAAGGAAAATATTCTACAGTTTTCGAACCATGACCTGGATCTGAAAACTTTTGAAATTGCATGTTATTAAAAATTTTGCATAGCCACTGAGTTATTCGACAAAATGTATCTGTATAGCGCTTCCTGTTGTTTGCTCTTTTTCTTTTGACCTGCTCACTTAGAAGGTCACACATGCTCAGTTTTATCCTTCAAGTGCCTCCTGAATTGTTATAGGGAGAGCTGAGACACACCCCATTAGTGGCAGAAAAGACATTCCCCTTTAGCGGCAAGCTTGATAAAAATGTAGCAAAATAATGAAAGTGGAGATCTCTGGATTCATGTGAGGTACAGGGTTGGTTCTAGGTTTGTTAGAAAGAGGTTGTCATGTACTATATGATGTCTGAGTATAATTTATTACATTAGTCATGGGATAACCCCTTTAAGGCATAATTTTTGGACACTTGGTCCCAAGACGCCACTTTTTTCCAATAACACTCTGTGTGTTTAAAGATCATCTGTCCTCAATAAGAGACAATGTTTGGAAGCTTTCTAATATGAAGAAGCATAACACATGTGACTGCGTAGTGTGTTTTTTAACACACTGTTTTTTAATTTCATCAACATGAATTTACCTATAGATATATAGTTATGCCAATGGAACTATTATTGACATTGTTTGCTATTGCTGTCATTGCATTCAAGAGCTTAACACCTTAAAGAGGACCTTTCATCAGGGTAAAAAACGTGTGCTAAGTATGCTGACATCTCCCTGCAGTAAGTGCAGGGATCTCCCTGCACTTACTATTATCCCTGGGCGCCGCTCCGTTCGCCCGGTATAGGCTCCGGTATCTTCTGGGACTTGGTTATACTAGGAGGAGCCTAGTATCACTTGGTTATAGTAGGCGTATCCCAGGCTGTAGGGCTGGCCAATCGCAGCGCTCAGCTCACAGCCTGGAAGAAAAAAAAACTCCCGCGCTGCGATTGGCCAGCGCTACAGTTCACCTAACAGTTTAGATCATGTGCTGTTTTTATAGAGCATCTTGTTATGCAGGTGAGGATATTTGATATGTCTACTTTTATTTTTATTTTGTTTCAGTTTTACATAACGCATTTCACATAAAGCATTTTTGAAAAAAAAATATGTTTTTGAGTCTCCTTTTTCTAAAAGCCATATTATTTTTATTTATCTTATGTAGGGGCTTCAGTTTTTGGGCCATAAGGTGACGGTTTAATTGCTACTATTTTGGGCTAAAATACTACTTTTTGAGATGTATGGTGACAAAAAATTTATTTTTTGGCACGGTTTTTATTTTTATTTTTTACTGCTTTCACCTGACCAGGGTAAATCATGTGATATTTTTATAGAGCAGGTTGTTACGGATGTGGCGATTCATATTTGTCTATTTTTTTATATTTATTTTGATTTTACACAATAAAAGCATTTTTGAAAGAAAAACAATCATGTTTTTATGTCTCCATTTTCAGAAAGCCAAATCTTTTTTTATTTTTTGGGCGATTGTCTTAGTTAGGGTCTAATGTTTTGCAGGATGAGATGATGGTGTAATTGGTACTATTTTGGGGTACATACTACTTTTTGATTGTTCGGTATTTCACTTTTTGTGATGTATGGTGACAAAAAAATTATATTTTAGCATAGTTTATTTATTTTCTTTTATTTATTTTCTTTCACCAGACAGGTTAACTCATGTGATATTTATATAGAGCAGGTTGTTACGGATGTGGCTATACATAATATGTTTGTTTTTTTAAGTTATATTTTGGTTTTAAACAATAAAAGCATTTTTGACACAAAAAATTATGTTTTTATGTCTCCATTTTCTGAAAGCCATATCTTTTTTGTTTTTTGGCCGATTGTCTTATGTAGGATCTCATTTTTTGCGACATGAGATAACGGTTTGATTGGTATTATTTTTGGGTACATACTACTTTTTCATCGCTTGGTATTATACTTTTCAGATGTAAGATGATAAAAAAAATTGCTTTTCTGGCAGTTTTTTTTTTTGTTTACGGTGTTCACCAGACAGGTTAGCTCATGTGCTATTTTTATAGAACAGGTATTTACAGGCATGGTAATACCTAATATGTTTGTTTTTTAAATATATTTTATTTTTAAACAATAAAAGCATTTTTGAAACAAAAAAAAATAGTTTTTATGTCTTCATTCTTTGAAAACCATATCTTTTTAATTTTTTGGCCGACTGTTTTATGTAGGGATTTTTTGCGAGATGATTGGTATTATTTTTGGGTACATATGACTTTTTGATCACTTGGTACTACACTTTTTGTGATGAAAGGGGACAAAAAATGGCTTTTTAGCACAGTTTTTTTTTTCTTTATGGTGTTGGCCGAACTGGGTGGATCATGGGATATTTTTATAGAGCAGGTTGTTATGGATGCGGCGATACATAATATGTGTGTTTTGTTTTTTTTTTCTATTTTTTACAATTTTATATGTCTTTTCTTATGGGAAAGTTTTTTTTTTAATGAAACATTACTTTTTTTTATTGTTAAAACACTTTTATTTCACTTTTATTATTTTTTATTTTTGTCCCACTATGGGACTTCAACATTTTAGGTTCTGATCCCTGTTTCAATACATGAACTGTCAGTGCCTTACACTGTAAGACGCTAACAGTTGCCTAGGAGACCCAGCCCTGGGGCTGGATCTCCTGGGCTTCCGTAGCTGGCAGTCCCGATGCCTGTGCAAGTCATCGGGGCTGCCATAGCAACCATTGGGTCTCTGTCACCACAGCACGGGGACCCAATGGGGATGTACAAGCTGCCGCAAACCCCTTGTATGTTGCAGTCAGCGTGACCGTGGCATACAGGGGGTTAATCTGTCAGTATCAGCTGGGCCCCTGCTGCTGATCGCAGCTGTGCGTGTGTGACAGCCGGTTAACCCTAGGGCGAGAAAGCTCGTCCTAAGGCGTTAAGTACTGGCCAGTTAGTACGAGCGTAGGAAAGAGAGTGCAACATTTCTTAATAAATTAACAAAAAGAGCTAGCATCTTTTCATAAAAAATCTGAGTCCTAGGAGACTAGTGCGTGTTATATATCCTCTAAAGGGGTTGTCCAAATTATTTAAAAGTGTACTGTAAATGGTCTAAAATAGCAAATAAATCAATACTCACCTGTTTTCTCTTCTGCTTCTTCCTGCACTGTTCTCTGGTCCTCACTGCTGTTGTTTGTTTTTCTGGCTGCACCAGTTGTGTTCTGTGCACACAGGTTACCACTGCAGCCAATCCCTGGCCTCAGCAGAGACAGCCGATGCACAACTCAGAGCACTGCAGAGTCTGCAGTGCTCCCACAGTGAACATACCAGTGGTGCTTTTTTATATTTCTTTGTATGAAGTTGTCTGAGGGCTTGATTTTTGCAGGACAACTTATGTTTTTCATTGGTATCATTTTGGAGGGAATTAAGCTTTTTGATCGCTTATTATTACGTTTTTTGGTGGCAACTAATAATAAATTAGCAATTCTGTCTTTTTTTTATGGCATTTACCATAGGGAATAATTTACATGATATTTATGTAGTCTGAGTCATTACGGACGCAGCAATACCAAAAATATGGGGGAAATTATTTTTTGAAAAAAAAGCATATTTTTTAAAATTTAATAAATGTGTTTTTTTACCACTATAACAGAGAGTATTTTGATTGCTTTTAAAATGCAATGCACTATCCCTATAGTGAATTGCATTTTAATGGCAATGCTATTCTGACATTGACCAGCAGACTGCGCCAGAGAGGCGCGGCCTCCTGGAAATTACTCAAGGCTGGTCCGGGGCCTACATGAGACCCCAGCCAGCCTTCACATACATCTCACGATCGCATTTGCGGGGTGCCGATGGGAAACAGAGGGAGTCCGCTCCATCTGTCAGCACTTTACATGCGGCGGGCGCCATTGCCCACGGTATGTATAATGTTAAACAGCCCGAATCGGCACTTCTGCCAAACCGACCTGTTAGAGCAGGGCCGCAGCTCCCTGCTGCCCAGGGGACCCGTGCAGCGCTTAGACTTGGCCGCCGTAAAAAAGCGGCGGCCCAGTCTAAGGCCCCTTTGACATGTATGAGTGGTCACTAAGAGGTTAAATGTTGGTGACAGATTTCCTTTAATGTACCAAACAATATCAGTGAGATAATGCAGCAAATAAATAGGACGATCTTGGATAAGAAACTGACTTGTTCACAATTTGGATGTACTACTAGCAGTAGTTGGAGATGAGCGTTGTTTTCAAAAATTTGATTTGGACGCTTCGCTGAATTTTTCCCAAAAATTTGCATCCTTCCAGATTAATTCATGATGAAGCGCGTTATATCAGCTATATCCTGGCATGAAGGGAGAGTGCATCTCGGTGTACATCATTGTGCATTGCAGCAACATGCATCCTTTCTCGTATTGAAAGTTACTGTGCGTCAGTATGGCAGGCAGGTGACAGACGTCACTTCTAGGCTCAGTTCATACTTTACTTATGGGTCAAAAACACAGGACAGGTGCAGAACAGGTCATGATACTTTATCTTAGAGCAGGATTGGCTCCTGATTTTGGTTCACCATACAGTAACTGCTGGAATTAACTGACCAAATAACTGAAGTGTGAACTCAGCCTTACAAATAAATGTTAGTGTCAGGTATAATGTACTGAACCATGCAGTGGCCAAAGATTCAAATAAAGTGGAAAAGTGTAGTGATGAGCGGCAGGGGCAATATTCGAATTTGTGATATTTTGCAAATATTTGGGCTAATATTCATCATAAATTCACGAATTCACCATTATTTTCTTGATTGCAATATAGGTGTGGGTCACTTTTGCTAAATTTTTCAAGCTGCTAGAAGTTTCCTGAGACTGGAGAAAATGGTTGGCATGACAGAACATTACAATAGCTTTATATGCAGATAGTGTGCTCCAACATATTCGCGATTGCACACATCGTCAATTAATTATGCGCATATTCTGGCGCAATACGTGCAACTTCACATTTTAGCAGGTCTGATTCATATTACTGATTGGTGTACTAAGTATCAGCTACACTATATCACAATCTAACCTACACTGACTATCTCCCACTAACTATCTGTATTACATATATAATCTAACTAACTATCTAATGTAAACCACAAAGCACAGCAATGACATTGCTGTCTCTCTCAAAACTGCAAAAAACTGCAGAAAATGGCTGCTGGGGAGTTTCCTATATAGTAAGGGGTAGGCAACTTTCCTATTGGTTGCTAGGGATGTTATTAAGCTCAGACAAAGACATTGCAGCTTTCTCATTGGCCCACAAGCAAGAAGCAGGGAGTGAACATGGGTTAGGATGAAAATAAATCTAGAATATTCGCTGATACGAATATATAGCACTATATTCTAAAGCAGTGTTTCCCAACCAGTGTGCCTCCAGATGTTGCAAAACTACAACTCCCAGCATGCCTGAACAGCCAAAGGCTGTCCGAGTATGCTGGGAGTTGTAGTTTTGCAACATCTGGAGGCACACTGGTTGGGAAACACTGTTCTAAATCTTTATGAATTCTCGAAGTGGCGATATTCGTGATTTAAATTCACGATTCAAATATTCGCGCCCAACACTAGAAAAGGGCTGTCTCATTTTACACTGTTTGCTGCTTTCACATAGATTAATAGATAACCTATTTTATTAGCCACTGATAATGAAGTAGGGGCCCCATGACAGAGTGGGGATGGTGTCAGCAGTATGTTTGTGTTGACGTCACTGTTTATCCATTCTTCTGATCCGTCAGAAGAACAACCTCAAAAAAAACAATCCTGTCTTTTGAGCATCTGCCTTCGCACAGTCAGTATTTGGTTAGTAATTGATCAGTATTGGTAAGGCAAAAACCGGAGTGGGTCCAAAACAGAGATAGCACGTGATGAAAATATTTGCTTGTCTTCTGTGTTTTGGACCCACTACTGCTTTTGGCTTCCAAATCATGATCAAATCCCAATACAAAATACTGACCATGTGATAGAGGCCCAGTCACAGAGTGGGGAAGATGGCAAAAGCATGAGGAGCCTACATATTGGCCGAGTCACAGAGTGGGGATTTGGGGGGAAACAGCACAAGATGGTGGGTGGCAGTAGGAAAACATGGCAGCAGAGACAGCAGGTGTGCGGTATCAGGCGGATGGCAGCATCAGAATAGTGGATGAAGCATGTAGACATAAGTAACGGGCTGGGTTTTTCATAATGTTCTAGGGTGGAGGCACACTGCTTTCAGAACATTACTGCCAGAATGATCTAGTCTGATGCATCAGGTATCGGTGTGTGGAAATCCTGGCTGATCCACACCTGATTCATCTTTATAAAGGTTAGTCTCTCAACAATTTGTGTTGAAAGGCGAGTTCTCTTTGGGGTAACTATGCTCCCTGCCACACTAAACACCCGCTCTGATGCCACACTACTGGCCGGGCAGGAAAGCTTTCCCAGGGCAAACCCGGCCTTCTTCCCCAGCAGTCATGGCAGTTGAGCATGAGCACAGACCTTTGTGAGGATGGGCAATGGCGCACATCTGACTACATTTTGGCCCGGTAGCGAGGGTGTAACATCGTGGAGAGCCAGTAGTCATTCCTCTGCCAAAACGTGATAATGTGGCTGTCACTATGCAAGCAACTCAGCATGCATCTGGCTATTTGCACTAGGGGACCCACTGCCTCCATTTCCACTGCATACTGCCACAGTCTGTCGGGGTCATCTTCCTGGTCTTTCTCATTTCCCTCGAGCTCCTCTAGCTACTCTTGTTCCTCTCCTGTCACTTGGGGACATAAACCACCTATGTCTGTATACAATTCCTGGGCGTTAATGTCCTCCTCCTCATCCTCATCAACCTCCTCCACCACTTTAGCCCCCACAGGGCTCCAGTGGCCATAAAATGTATGTGTCACGTCTCCTGTCCCCTGGCTGGCCAGATTTATTAGAATCTGCCCCAGTATGTAAAGTAGAGGAATTACATCTTTCATCCCATAGTCCTGGAGACTGACAAATAAAGTGGCCTTCTCAAAGGGTCTGAGCAAAAGGCAGATGTCACGCATGAGCTACAACTGGCTAACGTCGAAGTTACACAGGGGAGTTTCCCTGTCGTCCATCATCAAGAAATCATTTACAGCCTTCCTCTGCTCATATAATCGGTCCAACATGCGGAGGATGGAGTTCTAACGTGTGGAAATATCACATATGAGGCGATGTTAGGGAACAGTATTGTGCCATCTCAAGGAGGCAACGTTTTGCATTTTTGTTAAGACTGCTTATGTGCATGTCAAGTTGCCTGGCCATTTTCAAGATATCTTGCAGTTGAATGGAAGACTTGAGGAACTGGGTTACAACCAGATTAAAGATGTGTGCCATGCAGGGTCAGACCTCCTTGATGCAGAGCCCACAGAATGTTCTTTCTGTTATCGGTGACCATGGTTCTTCAGTTGGTGAGGAGACAGCCAGGATTCTATTTCTTGGTTGATGACGTAGAGCAGTTCCTCTCCAGTGTGACTCTGTTCGCCAAGGCTGGCAAGGTGCAGAACATCGTGACACCACCGTGCTCTGCATAGGTGGTATGCTGGAGGGCTACTACGAACTGTGCTTACAGTGGAGGCTGAGGACATGGTTGAGAATGAAGAGCCAAAGCAGGACATTGGCACAGAAATCCCATGCTTACGACGCAGAGGCGGCATTGCCATTACCTAGCCAAGTTACTGGTGTGCTTGGCAGGAAGCAAATTTACCCAGTGAGCCATAAAGGACATATATTGTTCTTGACCATAGTTATAGCATAGGTGTTTTCTCCACCTCAGCATCTACTCCAGCTCGCAAAACACACTCATCATAGTCCTCACCTTCCCCACTACTTTTATCAGACTGTGATATGTCATTGTGGTCTCCTCTGCCCCCTCTCGATTTCCTCCTCTGTATTTGCCTCAATTGCCTTTACCACTACCACTACCAGCTATGCATGGGGTCTTCTACCTGCCCTGAACTACCTCCTTATGGCAGTCCAAAAGCTGACTGTCTCTCGCACAAGTCATTAATAGGGATAGGGATCTTGAGTATCTTCCATAGTGCAGGGGGTTTTATTGCCTCTTCTTAGGGAAAAAAGAAGGCACCCCACTGGAAGGAGGCAGTGAAGACAGAGATGATGCAAAATTCAAAAAAAGCTCAATTGCATAAATTCTTAAGCACAATAAACTCTGCCATTGAATCTGGAATATATACTTGGAGCTCATACTTATTAACTATAGAAGATTTGCAACAGGTTTTTGCAGCAATTACTTTTTAACTGTAGAAAAATTTGTAGCAGAAGTTAGGGGGAAAAAGCTCAGTTCTGTAACCTCAGCTGCAAAATATATGCTGCTGGCTGTGGATGCACTGAAATATGATTTTACACGCTTATTAACTGTAGAAAATTTGCAACAGGGTTTTTGAAAAAAAAAAAAATGCTCAATTGTGTAACCTCTGTATTTGCAGCAAAACATACTTGACCAGTGACATTGGAGTATACACTTTTGGTGACATTTAACAAGAACAGAGTTTTAAGCACCGGTCTTGATTCTGTCAGCTGCTGGAGGATGAGACAAATTTATGCTGGGGCTCAGGTCTCTCAGGAATTTGTTGCATCCTACGGCAGGCTGTGCAACACATTAAAATTTATGGCAGCCTCCTAGCTGCCGTAGGTTTCTATCTTTATTTACACAGAAAACTGGGGTGGATAAACATAAATGTGTAGGCCTTCCAGCCCGCCACCTCCCTGCCCTCACAATGCCCTCTTTTCACACCACTTCTCCAAGGTGGCGTAATGGTCAGAAAGTCGCAAATGTCTGCCCAAATACAGCAAGCAGGGACATTTGCGACTTTTCCATGCCAGAATTCAGTTGTAAAAACTATGGTAAATGCACCCCTTAGTGTGCACACTTATTAAGTGTAAAAGCAGAAAAAACACAATGGCATCTCTGCTTGGAAGCTAACTAGTACCTGATAGACCAGCCAATAACTTCCCTCCTGATTGGCAATCCCACCAGCCAGCACTCGGTCCAGGGTCATGTGATCCTCCATCTTCATGTTCCCTGTCCTGTTTCTCTCACTAGTATACTGAATTTCAAATGTAAAATAGCGGGCGCAGTTTTGGGCGATTAGTACGAAATTAATCGACAAAACTTTGGATTTATTTGCTGTAGAATTTTTGTGAAATTTGGAATGAATCCAATTTCTTTAGAATTGATTTGCTCATATATAATGGTAATTAAACCATGCAAGAAAATTCTCACTTTCAAAACATATGATGATGGTAATGTAGGAAGAGGTCATAAATAAGAGAAGCAGAAGTAGTGCTACACGTGTATTAAACTATAAAGAATAAGAATAGTTTGTTAACAAGTCAAAAGTATAACAAAAAGCAGTCTGGCATACTCTTGCACACAAAAACCTGTAGGTATCTCACAGGCAGTGTGTGGATACTTTTTTTTTTATAATTTAACATGTTTTTAGCTGCCTGTTGTACACCCTTTTAACATAGCAGAGAGAACTCCAGTCCAGAGGAAGCAAATATCCCTGGTTTTCTATGTTCTAGAGTCGGGAAGGAATTTTTTCCCCCTTAAGTGATGAAAATTGGCTTCTGCCTCACAGGGGTTTTTTGCCTTCCTCTGGATCAACTTGTAGGAAACAGGCCGAACTGGATGGACAAATGTCTTTTTTCGGTCTTATATACTATGTTACTATGTTATGTTACTATGTCGTGAGGACATAATCACGGTGAATCAGCTTGACAATCAAAACATGGAGAGAAGAAGACTAGGGTAATATGCATAACCAAGGCTCCATTACTGTACGTTGTTCCGACAAAATTCATAACCTCTGATTTGCATATTGTACTCAGAACTTATAAGCATGATTACTCAGGTTTGGCCATTTTGTTTCAGGGAGGAGGCTTACACACCTAAATGTTATATTGCTATTTTGGTGTTCTAGATTTAGTCAACAAGCTCGTTTTAGTAAAAAAATTTAAAAACTTTATCTGTTTTTATCTCTATTTATGTATTATTTAGAAATATAAATTTAAATGTTATTTGATTGTCATTATTTGATTTGCTTTGTAAACTGAGGACATTGGAGGTTTTAACTCAATAATCTACCAATAATTGACCACTATAACACATTTTCTAGGACATGTATTTTATCTATAAATAGGATGGAAAAAGTCTAATTACATGTCCACTCTCTGACTCCACAATTGCCTGACTTTAAGTGATATCGTAATTTTATCAGTTACCATGACAATACAGTGTGTAAGTATATTAGCTCCGGCAGCTCTACGGCTATTTAATGAAACAAGACTATCACTGACAAGCTTGTTTCAGTTATTCAGCTTTAGGTATGCACCTTCACCCTCTGAACATGGTAGATATTTTATATCTGCAGGTATGTCTTGTTGCCTAACAGAGCAGCACTTCTGTAGATCTTCTTCTGCAGATCTACATGATATAGTGTTCAGAGAAAACCCTATTAATAGCACCACAACCTGAACAGGCTGGTGGTTATTATGCAGAAGAGCAGCTACATATTATTGTTTTTTTTTTTTTTTTTTGTTAGTTTTTTTTGCTGGACTGCAAATACTTGCAAGTCTTTGTTAAGTGGCAATCACTATAAAGATGTACAGGGTGGGCCATTTATATGGATACACCTTAATAAAATGGGAATGGTTGGTGATATTAACTTCCTGTTTGTGGCACATTAGTATATGTGAGGGGGGAAACTTTTCAAGATGGGTGGTGACCATGGTGGCCATTTTGAAGTCGGCCATTTTGAATCCAAGTTTTGTTTTTTCAATAGGAAGAGGGTCATGTGACACATCAAACTTATTGGGAATTTCACAAGAAAAACAAAGGCTCATTCAGACGTCCGTATGTGTTTTGCGGATCCATGGATCTGCGAATCCGCAAAATACGGACACCGGCAATGTGCTTTCCGCATTTTGCGGATCCGCACATTGCCAGAACTATATAGAAAATGCCTTTTCTTGTCCGCAATTGCAGACAAGAATAGGACATGTTCTATATTTTTGCGGATCCGGAAGTGCAGATCCGCAATTCCGGATCCGAGCGGGACAAAGTCTGTCCCCATAGAATTGAATGTATCTACAATTCCGTTCCGCAAAATTTTGCGGAACAGAATTGCAGACGTGTGAATGAGGCCTAAGGGTCCCTTAGCGATCGCAGCTTTACAGCTTTCCCCTCTTTTTTTTTTTGCAAATTTTATTAGAGATTTTTTCATCCACATTGATCAATGTGAATGAAGAAATCTGTGCCATTCATTTTTTTCTTTCAGTCCAGCGGCTGAACGGAAAAAAAAATTCTCATTGCCCGTATGGTCAATATAAGGAGAATAGCAAAAACTCCTAATTCTGGCCACATGGGTAATGATTGTGGAGACCCTCAAATGCCAGGGCAGTGGAAAAACCTCACAAGTGACTCCATTTTAGAAAGTAGACACCCCAAGGTATTCGCTAAGGGGCATAGTGAGTTCATGGAAGTTTTTATTTTTTGACACAACTTAGCAGAAAATGACATTTTAAAAAAAAAAAAATTCCATTTCCGCTAACTTGTGACAAAAAAAAAAAATTCCATGAACTCAATATGCCCCTTAGCGAATACCTTAGGGTGTCTACTTTCCGAAATGGGGTCATTTATGGGGTGTTTCTACTGTCTGGGTAGTGCGTCGGGAAACAGGACAGGTGCTCAGAAAATCAAAGTGCGGAAACTCACTTTTTTGCACCATAGTTTGTAAACGCTATAACTTTTACCCAAACCAATAAATATACACTTATTGCATTTTTTTTTTATCAAAGACATGTAGAACAATAAATTTAGAGAAAAATTTAAATTGAAATGTAGTGTTATTTGAAAATTTTTACAACAGAAAGCGAAAAATGTCATTTTTTTGCAAAAATTTTGGCAAAAAAAGTAAAATATCAAAAAAAGTAAAAATGTCAGCAAGAATGAAATACCACCAAATGAAAGCTCTATTAGTGAGAAGAAAGGGAGGTAAAATTCATTTGGGTGGTAAGTTGTATGACGGAGCAATAAACGGTGAAAGTAGTGTAGTGCAGATTTGTAAAAAAGGGCCTGGTCACTAGGGGGGTATAAACCTGTGGTCTTCAAGTGGTTAAAGGTACAACTCTCTACTCTAGCCACATTAAAACAAATATACTGACCAATGTGTAGTCATGGAAGTAAAACTGAAGTTATCAGTATGTACACAAAAAAGTCTAATAAAGATCTGCAGTAAACAGACAGCAAAAGCATTGACATCTTTCCCAAACCATTTCCTATGTATGGATACATAACTACTAACTGCCCAGATATTATACAAGGTCTTCAATACCTTAATTATACCCTATTCAAGAAATCCAATAACAATTTGCTGATTCATCCACATGTTGTTCCTGTAAAAGACTCTCCAAGACATCTAAGGCTTCCCTTTCCATAGGCGTATTTAAAACATTATCCCCATCAGGTTTATGGAACCATTTTTTTAAATTAAGGATCGTCCAAAAAGAATAAGATCCTTTACTGTTGGAATCCTGTTGTCCAACATTTCCCCTTTTTATTGGGTTGTCACCTGTTATCCCTTCTATTAGTTTTGCCTCTCCATCTTGTAGTTACACCTATATTTGTCTGATTCCCCGCATGGCTGCCAGTGTCACTTACTGATGATAATAAAGATATAGAAGATGTGCGAACTTGTGTGCTCGTCTGCTGTATACATCTCTATCTGTATACCTTTTTCAGTTGTGCATCATTCAAATCGAACTTCTTAGTTTTTAATAGTTGTATCTCCTTTTCCCAGGTATCAAATTGTGACTCCAACTGACAGTTAAAAGAGCTCCATTCATCATTTGTCATCAGCTCTTTTAATTGGCCCTGTGTGGATTCAATGTCTTTGTCTAGTGTTGATAACATGTTGGAATTTAGATCTACAAGCAGTTCCATAAATTTCAAGGAGCTCTTAGTACAGACATCCTCCCATTTTTCTATAAACATTTAATCCGTGATTGGAAAGGATGGGAACACCTGGATACGCAATCCCCTGGGGATCAGTCCCCGCTGAATATAATTTTCTAAAGAGGCTTTATTCCACCATGTTTTCATTCTACGGTGGGATTGTAATTTTAATGTGTTTTAAAGCTCACTCACATTCCTCCGAATACTAAAACCATCTGACGAATTTACATCTCTAAATACTTCCGCAAGGCGGGATTGCCAGGTACGTTCTCTTGCCTTTCAATCCATGGGGTCCGTACCAAAAGTATCCAAGAAAATGGGAAGATCACCACAGGAGAACCGCACACCCCGACGCGCGTTTCAGTAACACCTTCATCTGGGGGTACCCATGTATATAGGCAGGGTCAAATTAATACTGAGTGGCATCTCCCATTGCTGTGATACAAGTTGCTACTCTGTCATGGTAATTAGAGATGAGTGAATCAAAGTTGATGAAGTGGAATTCAATCCGAATTTCAGGAAAAATTCAATTTGCACTGAATCTGAATTTCCTCACGCTTCATGGTAATAAATCGCATTTTTTCCTAAAATGGCTGCTGCACGTTAGGACATGGAGCCCCTGTGATGTCACAGCTACAGATGAGCGAATTTCATATTTTGAAATTCGTTCATGCTTCGTTTGGTGGTAAAAGCAGAATTGCTTTATGTATTCCGTTACCACGGACCATAATGCAGTTCTATGACGGAATGCATAACGGAATGCCTTTAGAAGCATTTCGTTATTCATTATGACATAATAGAAGTCTTTGGGCTGCAAAACGGATGCGTCCCGTTTCCGTAATGCAGGGGAGTCACAGCCATATAAATAGCCTCAGCCATTTTGGATTCTACCATTTTCCAGTGTGCTTAGTGCAGGGAGAGACATCAGCACGCGCTAGGGGCACTGTTAGAAAATACTTAATTGTGCTGAAAAAACTATTTACAAGTTCAGAAAAAGATTATTCAAAGTGTAGGGAAAGCATAAGAAGGCATCATCCATGCTATAAAAGGAGAACAGGGTGCAATAGGAGAGTATACAGCCTAGGTAATAGGAGCAATTATATTATACCTTGATGCACTAATTGGGGATCCAAATTGCTATTATACTGCTGCTTTCAGGTTTGCACTAGATGATACCTCTGTAATTCCTAGCTTGTTATTGGGGTGCAAGTGCTGTGTTGCAGGGTGTATTTATAGGAAATATACGTACGTCATATTTGCGGTGCATTTAAATTGTCCCACAGTTTCTTTTGGGGTGTATTAGTGTAAAAAAAAAGGGCATCTTATTTGCCATTCTGCAGTGCAGTTACATTGTACTACACATTTTTTTGAGGGGAGGTGTTCTGTCTTCATACACGTTCACACAGTGTGCAGTCTGACATTCAGCATAAACCATTCCTGCCTTCCAAATAAGAGGACTGTTTTCTGTAGTCTAACTTGTTTATTGGTCAACAGGATTGTGAATTGGTAAAACTACAAGAATACAAATGGATTGTGTAAGTATAAGGCATAACATATATCAGCAGAAACATAGAACAGCATGTTTATAACATTACATTAACACAGGACACGTGTCCAAAATGGCTGCCTATACATAGATTGCATGGCTAGCTAACAGAAATACCTCCCAGTGTGACAATTATACCTAGCTAAACAGAACTGCATAACATAATATCCCTGAGACAAGATGTCATTTACCAGATATAGTTGCACAAAGAGGGTGGAGTTTAAGAAGATATGCAGGAAACAGCTCTGCTGATGTCCTGTAACATGAAGACTGGGCTTCTCCTTCCCAGATTGCCTAGCACTACCCACAATGCCTTGCACTTCCCACAATACGATAATATTTATTAACAGGAAAACTAAATGTAGTACATTTTTAACACAGCTAGATGGTGCTATAACCAAACTAATAACTACAGACATACAGGAACTGCAGCAGAATGAATTAGAAATTAAATAGATGTGATCTAAAATGATTCTGAACCTCTTCTGGGGCAGAACACTCTCCATCTGGCGTCCACAGACGTCACCACTGGGTCATTCTCTCTTAGCAATCCATCTTGGTCAATGTTGGGATCAAGCTTTATCAATGTGTCATTCTTGGAGACAGTTTGGCCTTTGCTGAGGTAGTCTATTTCCTTTGCATGACATTCACGTTGTATAGTGCGAATTATGTTTTTGGACTTCTCCAGATTAGGAGCGGTAAAGGCATGTTCGCAGTGTTGCCAACCTTTGCAGGGCTTCTGGCTCACAGGTAATGTCTGAGCTGTATGGACTACACAGGCTATAGCACAAAAGAGCAACATCCAGATGGAGAACCTGTTGAAACCATGGGATTTGCGTTGGTCGTTCGAAGTCACTGTGCGTAGAGCAGATACTTCAGGTCAGATTTCTTCATCTGCGTTTGGATCTACCAATTCGAATGTGTCAGATCCGATGTTCCAAGACGCTGAACGGTACAGGAACGCGGGACCCGTAAACCATGTGGTGTCCTTAAGTTGGCTTGGTGCGACGGATCTAGTCGCGTGGTCCTCAGGATTATGGTGTGTGGGTATGTAGTGCCACTGTTTAGGACAAGTGGATCTTCTGATCCTTAGCACCCGATTGCAGACATAGAAGTAAAAGTGTCTCGTTTCGTTGCAGATATACCCTAGGACTACCTTGCTGTCCATATAAAACTCGACTTCTTCTTCAATTTCTAGGTTAATTCCTGAAGTTATAAGTTCAGCCAACTCCACTGCCAGCACAGCAGCGCAGAGCTCCAGTTTTGGAATCGTGTGTTCGCTGAGTGGTGCCAGTTTGGTCAGGCTCATGACAAATCCTATGTGGCAGCATTTTTTTAAGTCTAGTCAAAGAAGGCTGGTCAAAGCTTCGATATACTTCTTCCAACGTGTCCACAGGTCCTTTTTCTCCATGGAAAGAGGATCATCCCAATCAAACGTCTCTGTGGTGAAGTCTCTTAACATCATTTTACCTTGGATGGTAACAGGCGCTACAAATCCCAGAGGATCATATAAGCCGTTTACAGTGGACAGGACTCCTCTGCGTGGGAAAGACTTTTCTTCCTTGCTGATTTGGAAGGTGAATGTGTCTGCCTTTAAGTCCCAGAGCAAACCGAGACTCCGCTGCATGGTCTTGGGGTGAGAAGGCTTCCATTAACTCATGGCTGTTGGAGGAGATTTTGTGCAACCTCAGATTAGATAGAGGGAGCATCTCTTGACCCTTTTTTAGGAGACTGATTGCAGTCTCGTTCGTGGGTGTGGATTTCAAGCACACATAGAATTATTTTTCCACAAAGGATCTGACATCTGACCCATACTTTGCTTCCCCCTCTCGGGCTGAATGTCTGAGACCATAGATAACAAAGATGTGCACTCTCATTCAGTACTCTACAATGTCTTCATTGGGGTCGTTGTTGCGGTACCAGAAAAACCTCAAGTAGTTCCTATGTTCTTACTTGACGAGGAAGCAGTGGAACATCTGTTGTATGTCGGCCATAAATGCTACGTAATCTCTGCGGAAACGGAGAAGTACCTCTAGAATTGTATACGCTTCAAATTGGGGGTGGTATGCTGCTACCTCTGGTATCTCAGAATGGTTGTCAGGTATGTGATTGCACTCCAGTATGGTTGGCAGTGACAATCAGATCTGACCATCTATGGACTCCACCTTGTACCTATTTGCTTTTCTTCCCGCCGTCTCAACGATACGTGCACATGTCCTTAAGGAGTAGGGAGAACTGGGCCCTATGATGTTGAAGGTGTCGAAGAAGGTGGATTTAGCCAAAGACCTGTTGCTTTGATCATCTAAGATTGCATACACCTTGATCGCCTTATCTCGGTGGTCGTCTGGATAAACTCTGACAAGGCACATTTTTGAGCAGGACTTCCATCCTGGGAGTCCTTTACAGATCTCTATACAGTGAGAAGTGACTACTACGGTCTCTATGTCAGTGTCTATCTGCTTTCCATCATGCTAGTCTTCTTGGAGTGATACCTGAGAGGGTGGTCCAGGGTGTAAAGCTGTGTTGTCTTCTGTGCTACCACATTCTGTGCATGTCACACTGACCATACAGTTCCTGGCGAAGTGCGATGTTGTGGCGCAGCACCTGAAGCAGATGTTGTTGGCTGAAGGCTCTGCATTTTAGTAGAGGATGTGTTTTTTTTGTGCAGGGGGCATTCTTTGGTAAGATCTTTGAGTTTGTTCTCTCCTTGGGAAGACGTAAATGACCTATAGGGAGAACCTGTGGAGGCAATGTTAGTTTTGTGGACTACCACTGGTGTTTTATGAGGTTTGACTCCGGGGGATGGGGGGCCTCTGCGCTCACGTTCCACTGCCATGGCTGCTGGGGTGGGGGGGGGGGGGCTGGAACAGTACCAGCTCCATCAGCAGCAACTTAAAGAGGACCTTTCATCTAAAAAATCATAGTCCGATTTTTACATTACCTTATTGTGCTTCTGCCAGTGATGTCCGGACAACTTTTTTTTTTTTCAAAGAACCCCCCATTCGCCCGCTGCGCTCCCCGTTTCGGCGGCTCATATGCAAATGAGGCATCTTGGTTATAGTAGGCATTGACCTCTTAGTTCTGCTGGGCGGTGTTCACGTCTCCCTGGCTGCGAGCGCATCCATTTGCAGCGCTCGGCTCTTAGCCAGGGAGAAGGAGCTCAAGTTATCGCGAGAACCGCGAGAACTTGAGCTTGCAGAGTTCCAGAACCCGCGCCATCTTGGAGTCCCCAGCGGAGAAGGCGACGGCAGCGACAGCAGCAGCATCGGCATCCTGCATGTACCGATGCTGCTGCTGTCGCTGACATCATCTTCTCCGTTTCAACGCGTTTCAACTGTAAGACAGGTCTTCTTCATGGATTCATAGTATAAAGTATCACAGCAGAATCTGAGCCAGCAGGTTGTGGAATACTTGGAGTACACCCTGCCACCCCACATCGAAGATCGCCTAGACTACCAGGCAGCCAAACTCAGATTTGTGACCGCAACTGGCCGAGTTTGCCCTGGACAAGCTTTCTTGCCTAACCAGCAGTGTGGCATTAGAGCAGGTGTTTAGTGCAGCAGGGGCCATAGTTACCCCCAGGAGAACTCGCCTGTCCACCCAAAATGTGGAGAAACTGACCTTTGTGAAGATTAATCAGTCGGGGATCAGCCAGGATTTTCAAACACCAGTGCCTGATGCATTAGACTAAATCATCCACACCAAAACAAAATAGACAGCATATAATTAAATAGATATTTTTATTAGTCACATATCAGACAAACTTAAAAACATACATACATACATACATACATAGGGAAGAAAAAGGAACTACAAATAAAGTGTCATGTGCCAAATTACAAGACTCATTGATGAATAATATTAGTACCTAATCTTCTTCATCATCATCCAAAGGAATGATTGGGAAAACACCTCAAATTGAGCAGTGCAACGCTTTATGCCAATGAAGACAGATATAAATAGAGGGGAGGATCACCTTCCTACATTAAATATAAAGTGCCTAGTGCAATACAGCATATACCAAATTAGGAGTACATAATGTAGAAATAATACCGACCAGTGTGGTCCTAGCCCTGACGAGCGTTTCGCATTTCGCTTCCTCGGAGGATAGATACCTAGTGTGCTCCATAGCTTTATATATCCTACTAATTGATTAAAAATGTTAAAATCTAAAAAATCTGTGGGGATACCTTGTGAGATGTGCCAGCACATGTGCTTCTAGGATGTCCATTGTGTGCGTTCCATGTTAGAACGCACATCACATCCTATCATTCATCAGGGACCTCCCACCATCTATCTAATCAAGAATATCATCCCAATTTGTTCTAAACACAGGGAAACCTAAAATAGATAAAAAGGAATTAGGGGAAAAGAGTATATAGCGTATATATAGAGGAGATGAGGCGCAAATAATCCCGGTGGAGCGCACATCGCGTAACCAGATATCAGGCATGCGTTCCACCCCGGAGCACAAGTTACGCTTCAGTACTTCTGGATGCTGAAGCGCATCTCTCAATACAATATACAAGCCATCCCCTGACCATTTAATACATTATATTATACAATCAATGAATATATAAATAAATTACTGTGCCACACAACATAATAGTGAATGGAAAATAATAAAAAAAATACAGAAATAAAAATAGTGAATCAAATATAGTCACATAAATATTACTCCAGTGAAAAACTGCATACCATGATTAAATACCATGATAAAGTTTAACCCCAAATGCAAATATGACTCCAATAAATAATTGCATACCATGATTAATTAACCCCCAAATACAAATATAATAATCAAAACATTTATGGTGCCACACCTACACTTTGACAAAAGAAGCCTTTTTCTTCTGGCTACCTTTTTCAGCTACTATTCTGATGCTGCCACCTGCCTGATGCCACACCTGATGCCAGGTACTCTTACTGCCAGCCACCATCTTCAGCTGGTACTGGTATTGGCCCCACTTCCCCACTCTGTCATCTCCTCATGCTGCTGCCACATAACTACTCTGTTGTCTCCTCATGCTGCTGCCACTTCTCCACTCTGTGGTCTCCTCATGCTGCTGCCACCTCAACACTATGTCACTGCTCCACTCTGTGGTTTCCTCATGCTGCTGCCACATCACTACTCTGTGGTCTCCTCATGCTGCTGCCACCTCAACATGATGTCACTGGGCCACTCTGTGGTCTCCTCATGCTGCTGCCACCTAAACACTATGTCACTGGGCCACTCTGTGGTCCCCTTATGCTGCTGCAACATCATTACTCTGTGGTCTCCTCATGGTGCTGTCAGCTCACCACTATGTCACTGGACCATTCTGTGGTCTCCTCATGTGGCTGCCACCTCACCACGATGTCACTGGGCCTCTTTGTGGCCTCCTCATGCTGCTTCCACCTCACCACTCTGTGGTCTCCTCAAGCTGCTGTCATATCTACTATTCTGATGCTGCCACCCTTTAAAAAATAAAGACACTTTTATAGTATGTGAGCCAGCCTTGGCTCCATACAGGAGCCAAACTAGGCTTAGCTATGACACATTGTGGGCCTAACCCACTCACAGTGTCAGTGGTATCCCCAGACCCCAAAGAAAATATGGCCCTGGCTGTTCTTTTGGAGGTACATCCCCTCTGCTCTGCCACTGTTGCTGCCCCTACTGCCAATGCAGTGGATACAGGTGCCACTATTACCCCCACCATCAAAACAGCTATGCATAGGGTCCCCAGCCTCCTCTCCAGGGCAGCCCAAACGGTGATGGCTCTCACATAACTTGTCAATAAGGAGACTATCTGACATAGGGTGTGGTGGGGATGTTTTGACACTTCTTGCGAAAAAGGAAGGCTCCCCACTAGGTAGGGGCATTGAAGACTGAGAGGGCTCCACTGAAAGCCTTCTCTGGGGCTACAGGTAGGAGGAGCAGGAGGAACACTGGCTCCACAGAATGGTGTCAGACTCCAAAGTCACCTCCATGTAATCCTACTGTAGCCATCCAATCTCATCCTCCTTCACCGATAATTTTGAGCAATACCCTGTGTATTGGTATACTAATCACGCAGGGACCAATCTTCTATTAGGCAATGTGAGGCGATCACCTCAGGCAGTGCCACCTAGTGAGAAGTGAGGGGCAGCAACAGGACTGAAACACTGTTGTAGAAATAGCCAGCCAAAGTACTGCCACTTCTAAATAAAGTCAGGTGGGCTGGCCTGCAGGGGGTTTCTGCCACCCTGCGAGTGAAGGGGAGACTTTTGTCACCTGGTTTGGGCAGGATTTGGGGCACTACAACAAATAATGCAACTGAAGTAGCTGCTAGGAGGTGACAGTGCTCCTTCCAACTGTCTGAAAATGAGGGAGCAGATAGCAGAGGATGCAAGGATATTACAGGGAGTGCCTTCCAGTGTTGTTCAGGTACTAACTATGAAAGAACCTCCTATAATAGTCACTGAGCCAGCTTAGGGTTAATCAGCATGTGAAGGGAGAGTGGTGCCCTCTGCAGAAAGATGCCCCTCACCCATGGGCTAGGAGACTGAGAGGAGCACTGTAAGTCACTCTGTACACACAGATATGCCCTGGGTCCTATTACTATTGAGAAAGGCAGCTGAATAAAGGGGGTAGCAAAGATCTGGTGAGCATATGTACTGATCTACCTGGCCCCTCAGTATGTGTGTGTCCATATGTACTGTACGTATGTATGTGCATCATATATACAGTATGTATACATACTGGATATGCATATATACACACATTTATATAAATGCACCCATATATACTGGTCGTGGCTACGGCCGACGATGTTTGATGAACCCTAGGGAGATAAACATCAAGAACAACCTAACCTGGCTAGACGTATGCTAGCTAACCTAACTTAATGGCTTGAAGTGTGCCCTTAGCCATAGCCGTGGGTAGGCCTAAAAAGGGGGCATACCCTGTGGAAATGAAAAGAGAAGGGAGGGAGGGTGGGGCACCTGAAGAACCCACACCCAGGAGTGAGGCAGTGGCTTGTTTAAGAAGAGCCTCGGCCCCTCCCACAAATGCAGGCTGACTATTCAGCCTTACTACTTGTGGTCATGGCTACGGTCGACGATGTTTGATGAACCCTAGGGAGATAAGCATCAAGAACAAGCTAACCCAGCTAGATGTATGCTACCTAACCTAACTTAATGGCTTGATGTGTGCCCTTAGTCATAGCCGTGGGTAGGCCTAAAAAGGGGGCAAAAGCCAAGCCAAGTAGGTTATAGAAGAAACTCAATGGAATGTGCAAACAAATCCCCGACCAACAGCAAGGCATCAGCAATCTTGACCACATGTTCGGGATGTATGAGGCAAAACCATAAGGTGACCTACATCACAGCTTGCAATGACGAAGCCGGAGGCATGATGCTCGATGTTGCAGATACTGCCCCAAAGCGGAATGAAGGACCGGGAATACGCTGTGAAATGGAACATGAAATATTAACTGAACCTGGTGAACTGTGGTTCTAGTACTGACAATTACCCTGGCTTCAGGAGTTTGTGGAACCGAAAGAGAAACCTGACTGCCTAGACTATGCAGGAAGTGAGGGGGGCAAAAGAAACCATAAAAGTAGGAAGGGAATCCTTGAATAGTTCCCCAGACATCATCTATCTGCTTGCCATGGTCCCTGTGTTGTTCTTCTGTGAACCCCTGAGAATTGGTTTAATGCTGAGACGGGAAGACTGACCTGGTATCTGAATATACCATGAGGAAATAGTCGATTCAATGTGTTGTAGAGTCTGGGGTTATTAAGGCAAGAAGCTAGGAAGCCATAGTATAGATCCTGTCTATGCCCTCCCATGAGTGAGGGAATACAAAAATTTGCGACAAAGCTGCGGGCAAACAAATTCCTAGATGCAGTAAAAGACAAAAAGACTTTGTACGGGAACTTGGGTGACGAGATATGTTCGACTACGAACAGGGACTGAAATGCTTGAGGGAATTACCCTACTTGTTCTTCCTCTGGCATGACTCTGCAGATGTGATAGCTGCCCTCAGAGGGAGCAGAACGGCCACGAGGAGTGAACAGCAGAGGAAGCAGCGCAACAATGAGGAGCGACCAGAAGGGAAGCCGTACGGAAAACCACTGTCCAACAGAGGGAGCCGTATGGTAAAGAAGACTGACCAGTAGAGGGAGCAGTGCAGTAATGACCAATAACCAGCAGAGGAAGCATGTCCAACTGTCCAGCGGATGGAGCCGTGCAGAAAAAAGACTCTCCAGCAGAGGGAGCCGTGCGATAAGACCAGTGTAATGGCAAAGGGAGCAGGGCAATGGAGAGACCAGCAGGGGGGGGGGAGGGGGGGGGGGCTGTGCCATGAAAGGAAAGTCCTGTAGAAAAGCTATCCAACAATGAGGAGAGACCAGCCAAAGAAATGAGGACTGTGTGGCAGAATGAAGCAGTGCGATAATAAATCATGTCTAGCCAAGGGGACTAGCAGTGATGAAGAGTGAAATGAAGAGGACTGTCCAGCGGTACGGTGATACGGACAGAGGAGCTTGAATTGAGCAGAAGAGAATATGAATGCATTTGAACATACTGTACATGAATTAGCAGACAACAGGAAATTATGACTATAACATGTGGCCTCAATAACGTGCTGGCAATTGAACAGTGGGCCTGGCTAACGTAGCAGTTGGAACCTAAACTGAACCTACGTGGCCCGAATATTGTGACAGGCGATCATCATTGGAAAATATGACCTGACCAACATGGCAGGTGACCCTAAAGACTTGAGCTCCAGTAATTGAAGTGTGATCCTGGAACATGGCAGACAATGGACATTAATAAAAGTGTAACACCTAAAGAATGTAATGTAGCAGGAAACTTAGGCAAGTAAAAAGTGAACCTGACTGAACACCGCAGGCGACAGACTTTAGTTCAAAAAACATAGGCCGTATGCAGGTGATCAGGGAAGCAGATATGAATGTGAGACATTCGGGCCCAATCAGCCTGGAAGCATGGATGGTCAACCAACGAGGCAATCAGCCAGGCAGGACTGAAAACAAGTCATCGGTCCTCCGAAGCCATTGTGCCGAAGCGGTCGTTGGTCCCCCAAAGCCATGGGGCTGAAGCAGTCATAGGGCCCCCAGAGCCAAGCAGTCATAGGGCCCCCGGAACCAAGCGGTCATTGGGTCCTCAGAGCCGAAGCAGTCATAGGACCCCTGGAGCCATGAGGCCGGGGAAGTCAAGTGGCCCCCAAGCCATAAGGCCGAAGTAGTCATCGGGCCAGCGGAGCCAAGAGACTGATCTGAATGACGTGACAGTGACGAGAAGTAATTAAAACTTGAGCCAGACCTGATGGGATAGGTGGCAACTTGGATGATTGGGTTGGCTAAAAGTGGCCTAAAAGAAACATAACTGCCAACAGGCATTGAAAAAATAGACGTTAGTAATCCGAACAACGTGCAAAAATAAAACACTTAACAAAGATGGGATAAAAACAAGAGCCTGAGGCATTGCAAGTTTGCTAAGCGAAGTACCTTATCGCGACAAACAAATGAACAACTTGTGAAAACATGGTAGGAAACTCGCTTCTATTGGCCCACTGGACTCCGCTGAGAAGCTGTTGTTTTGGTGAACTAGGCAGGAGACCAATCTGAGTGAATGCGAAACAGGAGTAAAGGAAACCAATCTGAGTGAATACGAACCAGGATTTAAAAATGATTTTTTTTTTTTTTTAGACCACTGAGGAAAAAATGTAAGCCTGTAAAGAAAGCAGCCATGTTTGCCGGGAGAGCGGTACCAAGCAGTGGGTGCGGAGTGCCCTGTTGAGATTATTGAGTAAAAACTATGATGTAGCAAGGAACAGGAGAATGCAGTTTCGAGTGGGAGCAGAGTGTAACACATGATGTAACAGCAGATGGGTGAATGCCACTCTGGATGTGAGTAGTGCCTAAAAAAAAAACATGATATAAGCAACGTATGAGGACGACTCTTAGTATGGCTAGAGCATGAAAAACATGGTATAAAGGAGACGTAAGAATGAAAAACTGAATGTGAGCAGAGTATTAACGTGATGCATCAGCGGACACATGAACACAGCTCTAGTAGTGAATGGAGTAGAGGACAAGATGTAAAAGCAGACATGCGGACGCAGCTTTGGATGTGAACGGAATATTAACTTGAAGTGACAGCCGACATGGAAAGCGGCTCTGGCGAGTGGGGTATAAAACCTATTGTAGCAGTAAAAGTGTGAACACAACTCTGGGTATAGGCAGAGCATAAAATTGGTATAACAGCAGCTGGTTGTGAATGGAGCATGACACATGATGTAACAGTGACATGAACGCCGCTCTTGAAATGGGCCTGGAAAGAACCTGTAGTAACAGTGGACGTGTGAACGCAGCTCTGGGTGTGAGTAGAGCAAACATGATATACCAACAGACGTATGAACGCAGCTCTGGTCGTGAATTTGACCACGTAAGTGTGAATGTACCTCTGGGTGTGAGCCGAGAATGAAATTGGTATAACAGCAGCTCTAAATGTGAGTAGAACATGAACATGATGTGACAGCGAATGTGAACGCATCTCTGAAACAAGCCTAGTATAAACCTGTTGTAACAGCAGACATGTGAATGCAGCTCTCACTGTGAGCAGAGCAAATATGGTATACTAGCCGACGCATGAACGCAGCTCTAGTTGCAAGTGGAGTAGAAAAACATGATGTAATAGCAAAGTGTGAACACCGGTCTGGTGCGGCCAGAGAATAAAATGGAGTAACAGTAGCAGCTCTGGCCGTGGGCAGAGTATGAAAAACATGTAATAGCAGGCGTGTAATACAGTTCCGGATGTCGGCTTGGTACGGAATGTGATGTAACAGCCAACAGGTGAATGCAACTCGAATGTGATTGACCTATGAAGAATGATAGGAGAGAAAATAGGAGACATGTGGACGCAGCTCCAGTGGGCAGAGAGTAAAACAAGTGTAACAGTGAAATGTAGAGGCCGGTCTTGGAATGAGCAGCGTGAAAGTGATGGACAATAAAAGACGTGCAATGTATCTAATGGTGTGAGGCGTATGAAGCATGGTGCAATAGCAGGCATAAGACAGAAGTAAAAGCCGAACGTGGAAAAGCTGCTCAGGATAAGAGCAGAGCATAAAGTGCATCATGTTTTTTTTTTTTTTTTAGCTGGGGGAGGGGGAGTCACACGGCAAGGAACAGCTACAGCAATAGGCCTGAACAACAACAGCTTTCAATCTCCAAACATGACGTCACATGCAGCCCGGATAACTCGTCCTTTACTGCATAGAAGCTGAAGTAACTTTCCATACACGACAAACAAAGCAAAGTAAAATTTGCAAGATATATAGGAACTAACTCCTATTATCAAACAAACGAAGTTGAAAAGAAATAGAAATACTTAGCCCCTACGAACAAACCTGAGGCAGCAGATTCTTAGGTGAAGCCTCCCGTTCGCTAGCAAAGTCGGGTTCCGACCGGCCAGGAGAGACGGCCACGGCCCAACTTACTTATGTATTACAGCACGTGCATTGCTACGGTAGCAGCGAGCGAAATGAAGCTCCATTCTGGCTCCATGCTACAAAGAAAGAAATCCTACCACCAGAGAAGCTAGTTCACTAATGACACCCAGCGGCAACTGTGCACCTGAAGAACACACGCCCAGGAGTGAGGCAGTGGCTTGTTTAAGAAGAGCCTCCGCCCCTCCCACAAATGACTAATCAGCCTTACTACATATATATATATATATATATATATATATATATACACCACACACACACACACACACAGAAATCGAAAATTTAAATGCCTATAAATACTATTATAAAACATCAATTCACATACTTAGGATTTTTTCACATTTCCTTTAGCTCATATGTTAAAATATTCCCTAACATATACTGTACCTCTAATGTGTGTGGCTGTAAAGCCAAATAGTGGCAAACATTAGCCGTTGGTTAGAAATAAAAATACCGTGCTGTATACATTGCAATGGCCCACTGTAAAAATAAACAGTGTTTAACCGTAATACACACTCTTAGGCCCGTTCACATAATGTTTTTTGCCAGCAGAACTTTGCCGTGGATACCCGCACTGAGCTTTCGTGGGTGGCCAAGTTGTTACAGCTGCCCATTAATTTCAATGAGAGGCAGCATTGGAGGATCACAGAACGGTGGTTGAAAGCCATGGCCGCACTTACAACATTTCTCTGTAGAGTCTATGGCCAATCGGCCCCTGTCAACGACGCCAATAAAAAAAAATTGATTGGAAATCTGCAGAGACAGAAATAAACAGAAATAGACTAAAGACATGTTATCACTTGACACCTCAAAAAAATTAAATTCCAACCATGTAGATATAAAATAAACAAAAATGGATGATTAAGGGCCAGGAGAGAAACTCAAATTCATAGGTAAATTGTTTACCTAGTCTGTGTATTGGTGTACTGGTCACCTATATGCTGGTTTAATTAAATTGAATAGTCAAAAAAAATAAATTCCAACTGTATAGATACTACATCTCAGGGCCTGACTGGATAAAAATGTGGGTATGTCCGAGTTCAGCTCTGAACCCGGACAACCTCTTTAAATAAACTAAAACAAATGATCTAATGTTCAATTTCACCTTACAGCTAAATTGTTGCTCTACCCTGTTTATTGGTGTACTAATCACCTATATGCTGGTTTAGTTAAATTGAACAATCCTCCAAAAAATAAAATTCCAACTGTGTGGATATTAAATAAACAAAATTGGATGATTAAGGGCCAGGCTTGACACCTAATTTCACGTTATCACTCACAGGTTAAATACCCTATGTATTGGTGTACTATTGATCACCTATATGCTGGTTTAATTAGATTCAATACCCCCCCCCCCCCCCAAGTTGAAACTGTGTGTGTCGAGATAAGAAAGTATTTACCCCTAATATTTTGTTCTTAATCAGTGATGTATACAGTTTTTCAAACTAAAACAAAAAAATGATAATTAAATATGTGAGATTACCTGACACAAAGTTCTCACTAGTATTCTATATGCTATGCTAGATTGATAGTATAACATGTATTGTACAGTTTTCGCTTATTCCATCCCCCACTCCCCCTAAAAAAAAAAGAATTTTTGTAGAATAGTGGAATGCTTGTCCTTATTCTACACACACAGTTATTTCTTCTTCTTCTTCTTTGTAATTCTAGTGTTTCCCTTCACTGTCTCTGGCAGTAGAATACAGGCTTCATTGATTTCTGACTGTAAACAAAACCTGAAGTAGTAATCAATTAATGCCTAAAACATAACTTTTATTCCAATAATATTAAAATAGTAGGCCCTTAAATAAGCAAATAGAAATAGCACTTATAACACACAATTACACACAAAAAGTGCTACAAACATAGGTAGGAACAGTAGAGGTGCACGGCAGCACTTAAACAAGTAAACTGTCGTCCTACCGTTATATCGCCAGGTCCCCAGGCGCAGCCAATGTCCTGATTAATGCAGAACAACTTCATTAAAGTAATCACGGAAGAAACAAGACGTGTGAGTAAGCTAAAACTTATACTTTTATTAGCTCAGATTAAACGTCACATCACGTGTCGGGCGACCGGGGTGTCAGATTCATTGCGGATCTCATTAAGATGTTTGCCGACACGGCGGCGAAATTCCCGTGTGGTCTTCCCGACATATTGAACCCCACAGACACATGTTAAAAGATACACCAGCCCGATGGTATTGCAATTGATGGATGACCATATGGTGTAAGTCTTGTTAGTGACAGTTCTGGTAAAGGTAGAGCCCGTCTGGATGGAGTCACAGGCAATACACCTCCCATACCGAAAAGTTCCTTTCAATGGATTGCGTAGCCAGGTCTGTGTCTGGGGACTCTCAAAGAGGCTATGACAAAGCCTATCTTTAAGATGGTGTCCCCGACGGTATATGACTGTGGGTGTAGGGTTCACTAGATGACCAACGTTGGGGTCCAGGGTTAGTATTTCCCAATGTCGCTTGAGAATGTCACATATGGAGATGTTTGCTGCATCATAGGTGGCAATCAGTCTCACTTGGTCACTGTTTGCCACTCTCTCACGGGGGTTGAGTAGGGTTTTCTCGAATACAAGAAGTCAAGTCGCATGCTGGTGAGCTTCAGATAGTATTTTTTGGGGATATCCCCTACTCTGGAACCTTTCAGTCAAATCTTTGGACTTTGCTTGAAAGTCATCCCATGAGGAACAATTCCTTCTCACTCGTAGAAATTGTCCTTTCGGGATGCCTCTTCTGAGCGGATATGGGTGGCAACTGTACCAATGTAGCAAAGAATTGGTCGCAGTTTCCTTACGGTACAGACTAGTATAGATGCATCCCTCATTGTCATTCTGGATAGCCAGATCCAGGAAGGTAATTTCTTTAGGGTCAATTTCACATGTAAAAAACAGACCGTAGTGGTTTACATTCGTCGATATACCGCAACCAGAGGGTGATATTATGTGCCCACATGCTCATCTCGTCTCCAAACACTGTCTCCCTCTCCCACCAGCCCAAGTACAAGTTGGCATAAGTTGGCGTTCATGGACTCCCCATGGTAACGCCCCTGAGCTGGTGGTAGACACGTCTGTCAAAGAGGAAGACATTGTGCTGGAGCACAAAATCAAGCAAAGTAACCGCAAAGCTGTTGTGCGGTTCAAACTCCTTGCCCCTTTCTTTCAGAAAGTACTGAATAGCGGCGATCCCTTCCATGTGAGGTATAGAACTATATAACGCCTTCACATCAAGGCTGGCTAGAAGAGTGTTGTTGCTGACATGGAGGTCGTCCAGTTTGTTGACTACCTCCATGGAATCGCGCGTATATGATGGCATTGCCATCACAAAGGGGCGCAAGATAGTGTCGACGTATGTGCTAATCCTCTGGGTTAGGCTGTTATTGCCTGAGACAATGGGTCTTCCATTTAGGGGGTTACACCCTTTATGTATTTTGGGCAAGCTATAAAAGCATGCCATCTGAGGGTGTTTGGGCAGCAGCGTATCATATTCCTGCTTACTGATTAGCCTTTGTCCCAAAGCAGCTTCCAAAAGGCCCTTCAATTCCTCCATGTATTGAGAAATGGGATTGAAAGGTAACACCTTGTAACATTCCTTGTTGTCAAGAATGGACCGGCACATTTTAAAATATTGCTGATGGTCAAGTATAACGATGTTACCCCCTTTGTCGGCCTGCTTAATAACGATGGAATCATCCGATTCCAATGATAACAGGCCTGCTAGTTCCTCACTCATAAGGTTACTTTCAGTTACTGCCTGACCTTCTAGCTGCGTCAGCTCATCACTGACCAGTTTCAGGAAAACATCCCTAGGAGTGATATCATTCATAGGGGGATTCAACCGTGACCGATTTCTCATCATGGTGAAGGGCCCTTCACCCGGAACTCTCTCCGATTCATCCAAAAGACCCATTAAGTCTTTAACGCATTCAAGGTCTGCTGGATTAAGGTCCATTGTCTCACACTGACGTCTATTTTTCAAGGCGAAGAACTTCTTCCATTTTAAGTTTCTCACAAAGAGATTTAGATCCTTAATCCAGGAGAACAAATCAAATGAGTGCGTTAGGATGAAAGACAGTCCCTTTTTAAGGAGATTCTCTTCCCTTTAGTTAATAGTCTTTGGGACAAATTGATGACTTGGAGTTTGTCACCTTTAGAGGAACTGTGTACATCCGCTGTTCTACACATGTCTATTGGTCTGTCCTCCCTCTGAGTAGATACGATGAGAGAGGAGGGCCCTGGCCTAAAAAATGGCCCCTCTGTTGTGAGCCTCGTCTACGTCGGGATTTGCCTCTATTCTGTCCTCTACCAGGTCTCCCTGGATGAGTGCCACCTCTCTGACTATTTATGGCCTCAGTGTCTGTCTCACCTTCAGATGACGACGGCTCTGTTTCTGCTTCCAAAGCCCTAACTGTAGATGTTTTGTAGTCAAAAAGACGCCCCTCTCTGAAGTCAGTAATGTCCCTTAAGTATTGGGCGTGTTTACGCTCTTTTAGCTGTGCAGCATATTTCTGTACTGCTTGTTCAAGTTTGGACTCTTTTTTCTGAAATTCAGTGTGTGTCAAAAACTGTTTTACTGTTTCGATGAGCTCTTGTAGAGTGATAGCACTTTTTTCAAAGAGGACCTTTTCTTCCTCCAGTAGAAGGCTCATCAATTTCAGTGATGACTCAATAGAGGCTGCTTCCCATTTTTTCAAGAAATCTGGTGACCTAAGATGTATACCAGGGAACAGTGGGATCCTGAGGCCCCTGGGGACAATATTGTTCTTCAGATATGTCTCCAGGGTTTGTATCTTCCACCAACCTCTGATATTCTCTTTATATGCCTGAGTAAGGTTCTTAAATGTGCCGTTAATACTTTGAGTGTGTTCACTAGGTGGAAGATTACTTTCAGAAAAAACTAGACTTGCTTCACTATTCCAAATCTCCCTATTAACACCTCCTGCCATGCCAAAGTGGTAGAAAAATTCAATACAGTATCACGGAAAGTAGGTAATTAATAGATTCCACCTCTCAAATATATGTAATCACGGAAGAAAGAAGACATGTGAGTAAGATAAAATGTATACTTCATTAACTTCATTAAAGGATTAATAGCTGCGGTGATTGACGGGGTTTACAACATGCAAATGTCCCTGATAAGGCCCTGTGGTAAGATACACCTGGCCTTAGCCACTTGTTCATAGAGCAGCCTGACCACAGGGCACTCGTCCTAAGGGTCCATTCACACGTCCGTGATGTTTTGCGGATCCGCAACACACCCGGCCGGCACCCCCATAGAAATGCCTATTCTTGTCTACAAGCTGAGGACAAGAATAGGACATGTTATATCTTTTGCGTAGCCGCGGACCAGAATTTAGGGGCCGAAGCCCAGAAGTTCAGGGCCGCACTACGCAAATGCGGAAGAGGAGAGCACATAGTGTGCTCTCTGCTTCACGTCTGGCCCCATTGAGAATGAATAGGTCACCCGTTCCATAGAATTGCGAAACGGATATGGACCCATTTGCGGACTTGTGAATGGGGCCTTAAAAGGGCAACTCCGTCTGGAACCTGTCTCTTGAGCACTGGCACTAATGTGGCACTAATGTAGCCCTGTTCTAATCCCCACATACACTTTTCATGTTCCAGGTAGAAAAATCATCAGGGGAGATAATCAGGATCTACAAGCAGTAATAAAATAAACCTTTCATGGATGTCAGGTGATACCAGTTATAACAAACCTAAACAGACATCCATACAAAGTAAGGGAGGGAGGGGCGTGAATATCAGCGCCATAAAAACTTACCTCAATTGTATCCAGCCAGAAACATCGCTTCAAACCGTGAATACAAAGTGTCCTTTAAAGGTGGAATAGAGACTCATATAAGACTGTTAGAAGTTGGAGCTATATCGTGAACATTTTTCCCGACCAAGCCAATCGAAGAAACACACGGGACAGTTCCCTACTTATATGGCAGTGTCATCGCTGCATGCTGTCCGGTCTGTATATGAATAGATTTACTGGCGAGACAATCGAGAGGGAACATTGGATTGGAATCAAGGGGTGTGGACTGATAAGCTATATAAGAAATAATACCGGTCACAATTGGGGTTATTTGTATGTCTATATAATTTTAGATAAAATACGGCAATAAACTAGAGTGTGTGCTTACTGGGATTATTGGATACGGGGTGTAATCACCTATAGACATCTAAAGTGATTACAACTAATACCCCGATGTCTAATACAACCACCAACAATACCAAAAAGCAAATTGACCTTGATATTAAGGTTTTTATCATTATGTTGTATATAGAAGTTCTAGACTGAATGTGAATGTTCATTTTTATTAATAAATAAGATTGATGGTGATAAGTAGGATCCAATTGAGTCCATTTTTTGGAGTGCCCCACTGTACCAACCACTAATTGCATTACTTTTATTCAGACTTAGGTGAGTCTGACACAGTAGGTGCACCCATTCCTGAGGAAAATTTGGGTGAGCCTGTAAGATCCTCACCTGCTTTACACTCCAGGGGAACCAAGAGGGGTCCCCGTGGAGTTGCGGGAAAGGTTATGCGTGTCTCTAATGCACCAGCTCTGACCCCTTTGCGAACCAGTGCGGGGATGCGTTCGCGTGGACATCGGAGGGGAGGACCGTGGGACAGAGTGGCCAGGCAAGTGACAAGACGCCGCAGCCAGGGTTGTCTCCGGTGTCTCCTGCGACTTCCATTTCCGCATCTGGGTAAACACGCTCGCATACTCGCGCTGAGTCGATCATGCGTCCGTGCGTACGCACGAGGGCAGGTTCGCAAAGGGATACACGGTCGCGAGTACGCGCTTCTTATGCGCTTCGCCGACCAGTGGCGCATAATATACTGACTCACAAGAGCAAAGTAGATTAGGGAGCTAGCCATGGGTTAATCAACTTGTGACTGCCTTAGGCCATGTACTCAGGTGCAGGGCAATTTGTTCACCTATGGAAGTGGACACTTGGCACCCTGGGATTGGTCAGCAGGCTTTTAAAAGGAGGTCTCTCAGGGTGATCAGTGCCCACTGTTATTTTCCCTCAACCAGGTATAGGTCACAACTGCTAGTGACTGAAGACTGCCAGGAACTTTGTCCTTTGCAGCAGACCCAAGATCTGGAGTGACTCGACTGCCAAGTGCACAGCATCATTCAGCACTGGTTGGGACTATTCCTGGAATCTCCTTGCCTGGTTTTTGTTATTATTTCTTGTTTCTGGTGAATAAACACCTTTTTGCTTTCATCACTGGTCTGTTTGTTGGTGCTTTGCATTACAGAGCCCTTTCCAATCTGCTATTATTCCATATAACATAGTAACATAGTACATAAGGCCGAAAAAAGACATCTGTCCATCCAGTTCGGCCTGTCATCCTGCTAGTTGATACAGAGGAAGGCAAAAAAAAAAACCTGTGAGGTAGAAGCCAATTTTCCCCACTTAAGGGGAGTAAAAAATTCCTTCCCGACTCCATTCAGACAATCATAAGTACTCCCTGGATCAACGACCCATCTCTAGTAGCTATAACCTGTAATATTATTACACTCCAGAAATACATCCAGGCCCCTCTTGAATTATTTTATTGTACTCACCATCACCACCTCCTCAGGCAGAGAGCTCCATAGTCTCACTGCTCTTACCATAAAGAATCCTCTTCTATGTTTGTGTACAAACCTTCTTTCCTCCAGACGTATAGGATGTGCCCTCATCACAGTCCTGTGGATAAATAGATGATGGGAGAGATCTCTGTACTAATCCCAGATATATTTATACATAGTTATTAGATATCCCCTCAGTCGTCTTTTTTCTAAAGTGAATAACCCTAATTTTGATAATCTTTCAGGGTACTGTAGTTGCCCCATTCCAGTTATTACTTTAGTTGCCCTTCTCTGAACCCTCTCCAGCTCTGCTATGTCCGCCTTGTTCACAGGAGCCCAGAACTGTACACAGTACTCCATGTGTGGTCTGACTAGCGTTTTGTAAAGTGGTAGGACTTTGTTCTCATCACGGGCATCTATGCCCCTTTTGATGCAAGCCATTATCTTATTGGCCTTGGCAGCAGCTGCCTGACACTGGTTTTTGCAGCTTAGTTTGCTGTTTATTAAAATTCCTAGATCCTTTTCCATGTCAGTGTTACCGAGTGTTTTACCATTTAGTATGTACGGGTGACTTGCATTATTCCTTCCCATGTGCATAACTTTACATTTGTCAGTGTTAAACCTAATCTGCCACTTACCTGCCAAGCCTCCAATCTATCCAGATCCTTCTGTAGCAGTATATTGTCCTCTTCAGTGTTAATTACTTTACACAGTTTAGTGTCATCTGCAAAAATGTATATTTTACTATGCAAGCCTTCTACAAGATCATTAATAAATATATTGAAAAGAATAGGGCCCAGTACTGACCCCTGAGGTACCCCACTATTGACAGTTGCCCAATCTGAGTGTGTACCGTTAATAACCACCCTCTGCTTTTTGTCACTCAGCCAGTTACTTACCCACTTACAGACATTTGCTCCCAGTCCGAGCATCCTCATTTTATATACTAACCTTTTATATGGTACAGTGTCAAATGCTTTGGAGAAGTTCAGATATACGACATCCATTGATTCGCCGCTGTCAAGTCTAGAACTTACCTCCTCATAGAAACTGATTAAATTCGTTTGGCATGACCGATCCCTTATGAAGCCATGCTGATATGGCGTTATTTGCTTATTTCTGTTGAGATCCTCTAAGATAGCATCTCTCAGAAAACCTTCAAACAGTGTCCCCAGAACAGATGTTAAACTTACCGACCTATAGTTTCTGGGCTCTGTTTTTGGACCCTTTTTGAATATTGGCACCACATTTGCTATGCGCCAATCCTGTGGGACATTCCCTGTCAGTATAGAGTCCGCAAATATCAGAAATAAGGGTCTGGTTATGACATTACTTAATTCCCTTAGGATATGGGGGTGTATGCCATCCGGTCCTGGCGATTTGTCTATTTTAATCTTTTTAAGTCGCTGTTGTACTTCTTCTTGGGTCAGACAGGACACTTTTAATGGGGGATTTATTTTTACATTCAGCATTTCATCTGACAGTTTATGTTCCTCAGTGAATACATTGGAGAAAAAAATATTTAACAGCTTTGCTTTCTCCTCATCGCTCTCTGCATCTCCCCCTTCATTACTCTTTAAAGGGCCGACACCTTCAGATTTATACTTTTTAACATTTATATAATTGAAGAAAATGTTAGGGTTAGTTTTACTCTCTCTGGCAATTAATCTCTCGGTCTCTAGTTTGGCCGCTTTTATTTGTTTTTTACATGTTCTATTTTTTTCCTTATAGTTTTTCAGTGCTTCCTCGCTACCCTCCTGTTTTAGTGATTTATATGCTTTCTTTTTGTCATTTATTGCTTTCTTTACATTTCTATTTATCCACATTGGTATCTTTTTGTTCCTTAACCTTTTATTCCCATACGGTATGTACCTCTCACAATAAGAATTTAGGATGCTTTTAAAGATATCCCATTTTGTGGCTGTATTTTTGTTTTTGAGGACTTTGTCCCATTTAGTTAGGCCTATGGCCTCGCTTAGTTGGCTAAATTTAGCTTTTTTGTTTAATAGACGGTGTCATCTTGTGAGAGTGACATTACCAGGCCAACATCTAAAGTGTAAGGTGTGCGTTTAAAAAATGTATCAGTGACATACAGTGTACTTTTTAAATAGACTGTGTCCAATTCTAAGAGTGACATTGCCAGGCCAACATCTAAATTGTAAGGTGTGCGTTTAAAAAATGTATCAATGACATACAGTGTACTTTTTCAATAGACTGTGTCATCTTGTGAGAGTGACATTACCAGGCCAACGTCTAAAGTGTAAGGTTTGCATTTAAAACATTTATCAGTGACATAGTTTCCTTTTTAATAGACGGTGTCATCTTGTGAGAGTGACATTACCAGGCCATCATCTAAAGTGTAAGGTGTGCGTTTAAAAAATGTATCAGTGACATACAGTGTACTTTTTAAACAGACTGTGTCCGCTTCTAAGAGTGACATTACCAGGCCCACATCTAAATTGTAAGGTGTGCATTTAAAATTTTTATCAGTGACATACAGTGTACTTTTTCAATAGACGGTGTCATCTTGTGTGAGGGACATTACCAAGCCCATAACTTTTTCCGTAGACGCTGCGAACAGTGACATTACCTGTGGTACCTGTCCTGTATAACGTTTCCTCATCCCAAATACCTTTTTACATTTATTTGTGCATACACTTTCGAATCCTACGCTACTGTATGTGTGACATACTTTCAAGCATATATAACATATAAAATGAAGAAGGCGAGCAGTAAGGGACAGGGAAGTGGCCGTGATGCTGATGGTGCACGCAGATACCTAGTGTAATGATGTGAACCATAAAATGCATGGGAAAGTCCTGGAGGGGGGTATATCTCTCCCAGATTCCTCCTGGCTGAGGTGGGTGAAATCCAGGATAATACTGGCTTCAGCAAACAGAGTTGCTGGAGCTATTTTCTTTATTTATTCAGGGCTGAATTTTACTTTGATTGGGTTGGTAGGTTTTGGCATTGGGACCTCCCAATCCACCCCGCCTCCAGTTCGGGGCAGGTTTTTCCCTTGCAGGAAGGGATTCCCAGGTGAGGCCTGCTCTAATCAGGCTGGGATAAAGCACCTGCCAGGGTGCCAGTCTGGGGGAAGGGGAAAGTGTGTGAAGGAGAGCCAGGGAGGCTCTGAGCGTGGTCTCAGCTGAGGAGGGCTGAGGGCCACGGGGCTAGGTGCTAGCCACAACGTTTTTTTGGACATTGTTACAGCCAGGAGGCTGCTGGGCGAGAAAGCCGCATCCGGGTCCAGGTGTGAACGGCGCTATAGAGGTGAGATAGGGGATACCTCTGTTAAGTCAGAGCCCACCCGGGCAGCTGTTTATTTTGTATTGTGTTATTTATTTTTTTGTGTGTGATATGCCACTAATAAATGCACAGTTAGGACATTAAAACCGTTGTCGAGAATATTGTGAGAATGACCCCCAAAAGTACAGCAATCCCTTACACTAGCTATATGTCCCAGTTTGCAGGGTGGCGCAGGACACCACTCTTGAAGTCAGACCAGTGCGACCAGGTGGTCGGTTGGATTGCAGCAGATAATGCTTCCAGTCGGTTATGCACCACCTTGTCTTCCACCAAGTCCAGTCTCAGTAGCGAACAGTCTGGTCAACACAATCCGCACCCTGATCCTTCTTCCTCCCACCATGGAGAGTCTGGGAAAACAAGTTATCCCACACTCGGATATTCCGAGGACCTCTTTTCATCGCCATTCCTTCATTTGGCCCTCTCGCCAAGCACGCTTGAAGAGGGACAGATCTTGTGCCCTGATTTCCAACCTCTTAAGCATCCACAGTCAGAAGAAGATGACAGTGGGGAATGGCAATTACTGTTTAATAAGGTGGATGATGATTGATGTGACACAGTTGCCAATAAGTCAACACAATTACTGTCTCAAGAGGTTGATGAAAAGGAAGAGACACAGTTGTCAATCACTGAGGTTGTGGTTAGGTCAACAAGTCAGGAGGATGAGCAGAGTGAGGAAGTGGAATAGGAGGTAGTGGACAATGAAGTCACTGACCCATCCTGGGAAGGTGGAAAGCCGAGCTAGGACAGCAGTACAGAAGGGGAGGGATCTGCAGCACCGACACAGGCTGGAAGAGGCAGTGGGGTGGCAAAAAGGAGAAGGCGGGCCACACCAAACAGGCCCACAACTGTTCCATGGAGCACCCCCTTGCGGAAATCTCCCTTGCCAAGGAGTAGATGTTCCGCAGTATGGCGCTTTATTGAGGAAAGTGTGGACTACAAAAGAATAGTAGTTTCCAACCTGTGCCATACCAAAATGAGCCGAGGCATGAACACTAGCAACCTCGACACAACTGGCATGATCCGCCACATGGCATCCAAGCATCTTAATAAGTGGGACGAACGCCTGGGTCCACATTCTGTGTCTTCGAGTCACACCACTGCCTCCTCTTTCCCTATGTTACATGCTGCTGGCCAATCCCCTGTTGAAGACGCAGGCACGGATGCCTCTCGCCACCACATCCACTTCCCTGTCCCAGCACAGCGTTCAAATGTCCTTACCCCAGGCATTTGAACGCAAATGCAAATACCCAGCCACAGACCCACAGGCCATAGCACTAAAAGCGCAGCTTTCCAAATTACTGGCCCTGGAAATGTTGCCATTTAGGCTTGTGGACACTGAGGCCTTCCACAGCCTGATGTCGGCGGCCATCCCATGTTATGCAGTCCCCAGCCGCCACTATTTTTCAAGGTGTGCCGTGCCTGCCGTACACCAACGTGTGTCCCGTAACATCACACTTGCCCTGAACAACGCAGTTACTGGGAAGGTCCACTTAACCACGGACACATGGACAAGTGCATTCGGCCAGGGACGCTACATTTCCCTGACGGCACACTGGGTGAGCGTTGTGCAGGCCAGAAGCGAGTCGTACCCTGGGATGGCACAGCTGCTACCGATGCCAAGGGACCTACGTCGATCAGGGTTTCTGCCAGCACCTACGTTAGTGGCTCCAACCCCCATTTCTCCTCCACTTCCACCTCCAAATTATCCACGTGCAGCACCAGTCAGCCATCAGTTGGTAGCTGGAAGCACTGTAGCACTGCAGTGGGGAAGCGGCAACAGGCCCTGCTGAAGCAGATATGCTTAGGAGACAAACAGCATACCGCCACAGAGCTATGGCAGGCAAGAAGAGACCAAACCGAGCTGTGGCTCTCGCCACTCAACCTATATCCATGCATGGTTGTGTCTGATAATGGCCGTAACTTGGTGGCGGCTTTGGAAATCGGCAAGCTCACACACATCCCATGCCTAGCCCATGTCTTAAATTTAATGGGTCAGCAGGTTCTCAAAACCTACCCCAATTTGCCTCAGTTACTTATGAAGGTGCGCCGCGTGTGTGTGTCATCGACAGCTTCAGCCGGTCTGTCAACGCTGCAGCAGCGCTTGAAATTGCCCGCTTACCGGCGATGTGCATGTGTGACGTTCCACATGTTGGCCAGGCTTTGCGAGTGCAGAGGGCAGTAGTGGAATACAAGCTGCAACATGGTCGTCGCCTTTCCAGTCAGCTTCTGCTATTCACATGGAAGGAGTGGGCATGGATGTCTGACCTCTGTGAAGTTTTAAGAAACTTTGAGGAATCAACACAGATGGTGAGCGGCGATAACGCTATTAGCGTAACCATCCCACTTCTGTGTCTACTCAAACGCTTGCTGCTCACAATTAAGGACAACGCTTTGCATGTGGAAGAGGTGGAAATGGGGGAACACATAAAACAGGATGATAGCCAGACCACCCTCAGTTTGTCTTCTCGGCGCACATTGGACGATGAAGAAGAGGAGGAGCAGGAGTTTAATTCTATCTGTTCAGTGTGGGTGGGCAGAAGAGGAGGAAGAGGATGAGGAGATTGAGAGTCATCCTCCTGGTGACTACAGAGAACTCTTGCTTGTTGGTACTCTGGCACACATTGCTGACTTCATGTTACGCTGCCTTTCCCGCGACCCGAGCGTTATATGCATTTTAGAAAACACGGATTACTGGTTGTTCACCATTCTTGACCCCCACTACAAAGAGAACTTCTCATCTCTCATTCCTCTGGTGGAGAGGACAAGCAAAATGGTGCAATACCAGAAGGTCATTGTTGAAAAACTGCTTGAAAAATTTCCATCTGACAACGCTGGCGGCAGAGTCCGTAGTTCCTTGGGCAACCAAGGAGGGGAGACAAGGGGAAGCCACAGCAGTTCCAACAGAGGCAGGGAAACACTCTCCAAAGCCTGGGACAGTTTCATGACACCCCGCCAGCACCCTCACCCTGATGCACGGCCTACTGTCACAAGGAAGGAAAATTTTTGGAACATGGTTAAGGAGTACTGTACATAGCAGACCGTGTCAACGTCCTCAATGATCCCTCAGTGCCTTACAACTACTGGGTGTCCAAGCTGGACACGTGGAACGAACTGGCGCTCTACGCCTTGGAGGTGCTGGTCTGCCCTGCCACCAGCGTTTTGTCTGAGCGAGTATTTAGTGCTGCTGGTGGCATTATAACAGATAAGCACATCCGCCTGTCAACTAAAAATGCTGACAGGTTCACTCTTATAAATATAAACAAGGCCTGGATTGCCCCTGACTTCTCTACTCCACCAGAAGAAAGCGGCTGAACATAAAGGCAAAATACACTGTATTCCCATGCACCCCTTTCACCACAAAAAAAGGGTATATGGTTTAATCTTCCTTTTTTCATCCTCCTCCTCCTCTTCCATCTTATCAACATGCTTATCGTTGCATATAATGCCCTCGCATATATGACCTTGCATATAATGTTTTATAGGGTCAGGTCACATGCAGGCCCTCACATATAATTTTTTAGAGGGTCACCTCACCTGCAGGCCCTCGCATATAATTTTTTAGAGGGTCAGTTCACCAGCAGGCCCTCACCAACAATCTTTTACAGGGTCAGCTCACCTGCAGGCCCTCGCATATAATGTTTTACAGGGTCAGCTCACCAGCAGACCCTTACCTACAATCATTTACAGGGTCAGCTCACCTGCAGGCCCTCACATATAATGTTTTACAGGGTCAGCTCACCTACAGGCCCTCACCTACAATCTTTTTCAGGGTCAGCTCACCATCAGGCCCTCGCATATAATGTTTTACAGGGTCTGCTCACCTGCAGGCCCTCACATATAATGTTTTACAGGGTCAGCTCACCTACAGGCCCTCACCTACAATCTTTTACAGGGTCAGCTCGCCTGCAGGTTCTCGCATACAATGTTTTACAGGGTCAGCTCATCTGCAGGCTCTCACCTACAATCTTTTACAGGGTCAGCTTACCTGCAGTCCCTCGCATATAATGTTTTACAGGGTCAGCTCACCAGCAGGCCCTTGCATATAATGTTTTACAGGGTCAGCTCACCTGCAGGCCCTCACCTACAATCTTTTACAGGGTCATATAAGGTGCAAAATAAGGGAATGAATGGGGAAGGTGATATTTATTCCTAGACGAGCAGAAGGACCCAGATTCGCACAGGTATATTTCATCTATTTTATTTGTTTTTGTGTGTCGTTAAAAGATATCGACAGAATCCACTATAACAGTGACATCTACAGTACCCCGTCCCTTGAACCTGTTAAGGACACAAGACGTACATGTACAACCTGTGTCCGGGTGGCCGCCTGCTTCTTGAAGCAGACACCCATAGCTCATGTCCGCGACCAGCAGCGATTCCGATTGCGGACATTTAACCCCTCGATCCTGACCACGGCATCTGAGCATGCAGAAACTTTCAGTTTGCGCTCTGGCTCCGCCGTGTAGCGATCGGAGGAGCTGGGGCATGCCTGCAGCAACCTGGGTCTCTGTAAATGAAACCCAGGCTGCTGCATAGTATTTCCTATGGAGCCTAACCTGTAATAGGCTCCATAGGAAATATGTGATTTTCTCATATATTCGAATGCTATTGCATTGGAATATATGAGAATAGCAATCAGATCATTGATTGTTATAGTTCCCTATGGGAACTATAGAAAAGTGTAAAAAAAAAGTATATAAAAAAATACACATTATGAGTGTCACAATAAAAATATAAAAAAATATTCCCCATACGGTAAACAGAAAAACGGAAAAAAGCGTCCAAATAAAAGGTGATCAAAAAGTCATACACACACCAAAATGGTATCAATAAAAAGATCAGGTTACGATGCACAAAATGAGCCCCCATACAGCTTCGTACACATAACTACAAAAAAGTTATAGGAGCCAAAATATGGCGACAAAAAAGTTAAACTGATTTTTTTCCACTTTTAAAAAACATTTTCACTATCAAAACGCAAGAAAACCTATACATATAGGGTATTGCCAGATTTGTATTGCCCTGTAGAATAAAACTAACTGGTCAGTGTTACCGCACATCGAAGGTCAGAATTTAAAAATCCGCAAAACTGTGGTGGAATTGCATTTTTCTTGCAATTTCACTCCATTTGGATTTTTTTTCCCGCCTCCCACTACATTATATGCAATATTAAATGGTGGCGTTGGAAATTACAACTTGTCCTTCAAAAAACAAGCCCTCATATGGCCATGTGAACCGATAAATAAAAAAGTTATGGCTCCTGGACCAAAGGGAGCGCAAAACAAAAACGCAAAAAGAAACTCCAGTCCTTAAGGGGTTAACAGTGACCTCCACAGCAGCCTTCCCCCTTAACAGTAACATCCACAGTGCCCTCCCCTTTAACAGTGACCTCCACAGTGGCCCCCCCATTATTAGTGACCTCCACAGTACCCCGTCTTATTAACAGTGATTTCCACAATAACCCGCCCCCTTAAGTGTCCTCCACAGAGCTCCGTTTCCTTAAAATGTGACCTCCACAACACCCCACACCCTTAACATTGACCTCTACAGCACCCCACCCCTTAACACTGACCTCCTTAATGGATTGTCCTCTTAACTGTTACCTCCACCGTTCCCAGCCCCCTTAACAGAGACCTCCACAGCGCCTGCCCCTTTAACAGTGACCTCCACAGCATCTTACCCCCTTAACAGTGATCTTCACAGCATACTGCCCCCTTAACAGTGACTTCCATGGCAGCCCGCCCTTTTAACAATGATCTACACAGCAGCCTCCCCTTTATTAGTGACCTCCACAGTACCCCATCTCCTTAACACTGATTTCCACAACACCCCGTCCCCTTAACAGTGGCCTCTACAGCAATCTGCCCCTTAACACTGACCTCCATAGCAGACCATCCCCTTAACTGTGACCTCCACAGCAGGATCATAATCCCTGACAAGCAGAGCAGAGAGAAGAACGGGTCAGGTCTTTAGGTCAGTGCTGTGAAGTAACATGTCCTCTTGTGTGGTTAGGACAGGTTTTGTGTGTACTAATAGGACGGCGGGCATTTTATTTCTCCTAATGATTTCTCACCAGACAAAATAAGCCATTATATCTAATGAAAGGTATTTGTAAATATATTTATTATAAAATAATATTTAAGTATTTTCATTGTCTTAATTCCTGGAGAACCCCTTTAAGGTTAGCACAATCGAGTCCTCCCACCAATGCATATCCCAGAAATTCTCTCATCCAAGCGTATTTGTTGGGACAAAGGCTCAGTAGAGAACATGAAAATCAGGGGGGACAGTCAGCAACCCTGACTCATGCCATCAGTGATAGAAAAATGGTCAGATAATGTGTTGTTAACAAACATGCGGGCAGAGGGGCAAGAGTATAATTCGCCAATGGAGGATATAATGGGACCTGCAAAGCCCATCCTAGTGAGTACAGAGAAGAGGATCAACCAATTCACATGGTCAAACGCCTTCACTACATCAAGGTTCACAAGCAACATCAAGGGCCCTTAACAAACCCCACTTGGTCTGATGAGATTACTGTGGTAACTATAAGCGCCAATCTATTAGCAATAACTTTGGCATCAATTTTAAAGGGATTCTGTCACCAGGTTATAGCCTATATAGATGCGGACATGCACGGCTAGATCGCCGCTAGCATGTCCACACTATATCTATGCCATAGCACTGTGCTTTTTTATTCAGTGTAAAAAAATTATTTTATTGATATGTAAATCAAGGTGTCAGTGTGCCCAAGGGGCGATACGAACCTTTTTTGTGCCCAGCCATGCCCCCCCTGTGAAGGAGCCCAGCACCGCCTCCATTTTACCAATCTCCTCCTTGCTCACAGTTATATCGCAGTAAATCTCGAGATGCGAGAGATCGCACATGCCCAGTTCCTTCCCTGAGGCTGATGTCAGCACATGGAAGGAACACTATGTCAGAACGCATGTTACTACATCAGAAAGAGAAACTACTATGAGGTTTTTCTGACACAGTTTAGCATTCAGCTTTATAGCTGAGTGGATAAGGTCCTTGCTTCTAATGTATAAGGTTGTGAGTTCAAATTCTGGCAGAAACTTTTCAGAAATAGAGGATAAATCAGATCTAAATACGCTGGGTGTCCCAAAGCACTGACTCCATATATAGACATAGCTATATATGGAGTCAGAGCAGGGACTCCTAGACCTAACTAGAGTCTTGACACCCTCCCCTCTTCAGAGCTGGGGGTGCCTGGTTTAATGCTCGAGTTCTCCCATTCACTTATATTGTGCTCGGGTGCTCTGTAGAGCACCCGAGCATCAAACACGAGCACTTTGATGCTCGAACAACACTAGTATACAGGAGAAAAGAACAAATAATCTTTCTCTCAATCCTCCAGATATCATATAAGTCTTCTTGCTGTAACAAGTTCATGAAGGAGGTGGAATGCTCTGTAGATGTTTTTCACGAGCACAAAAAATGTTAAATTTTTCTTTAGACCCTTGAACTTCAGTGAACTTAATAACTAGTGGCGAGCGAATCAAAGTCAAACAAATTGATTTGACGAAGTTGAATTTCAGAAAATACATACTCACCTCATCCTTTTGCTTGCGGAGAGGCCATCGCAACCACCGTGATTGAAAAAACTGCCCATGTTAGCCAGTGTGATGACGTCATCACGTCGCCGCACAAGATTTCACGCAGTTTCTTCAATCTAGATGGCTGCGACAGTCTCTATAGTGTTCTATGACAGGAGGCGCTGCGATCAATGTTTCATGTTATTGCGCCGGCAATGGAATGCAATTCATGATGAAGTAATTCATAATGAATCAAATTTCTTTTTGAAATTTGGCAAAGTAGCCGAATCCTATTTTCTTATAACTTCGCTAGTTAAGAACTATAAGGCCTCTTGCACACGACCATGTTCTGGCTGGGCAGCCGCATGAGGATCGTGGACCCATTTACTTGAATGGGGTCCGCGATCCGTCCGTTCCGCAAAAAGATAGACCAAGTTCTATTTCTTTGCGGAACAGAAGCACGGAACAGAACCCAACGGAAGCACTCTGTAGTGCTTCCGTGGAGCTCCATTCCGTGCTTCTTTTCCATTTCACACCGCAACCCCCGAATTTGCGGACCCATTCAAGTGAATGGGTCCTCATCCGTGATGCGGAATGCATGTGGCCGATGCCCCGTGCATTGCGGACCGTGTGCAAGAGGCCTAATAGGTGCGAGAAAAGCTGAAAACCTCCCCAATTGAAATGCCAACATAACCAAAACAGAGAGAGGCATGTGCGGTCTGGAATGTAAGGCAAATGGGCTGAAAACAAAATAGAACCTTGTGCACCTGTATATATAAAACAAGGAAAAACAAAATATATTAGTGAATAACAAAAAAGTTTGTGAATAAAGAGAAAACAAAACCTTGACATCAGCACTGGAGGCTGACTACCAATGTAGGGCCAGTCACTAAATGTTTTAACCAAGAACAGAGAAGAGCATCTGAGCACCACGTATTGGGATGTGTAGCACGGATTTCTTTGCTTGGAGGTCACCATTTGCCACTCCGCAGGTATGCAGGTATCCATGAAAAAAAAACAAGGTCAGTACATGTACGGCCCCTAAATGATGGTAACTGGGTGTTGGTCAATGGGCAAGAGAAGGCAGAGCTCCTAAATGGGTTTTTACAAGGCCCTGGATCCAGATGGATTACACCCTACAGTTCTAAAGGAGCTCAGTTCAGTCATTGCTTTGCCTCTCTTCATAATATTACAGATTCTTTAATGACAGGCATTGTACCAAGAGACTGGCACAAGGCGAATGTGGTGTCCATTTTCAAAAAGGGTGCTAGGTCTTCACCAGGAAATTATAGACCAGTAAGCTTAACATCCATAGTGGGAAAAATGTTTGAGGGCCTTCTACGGGAATACATACAGGATTAGTAACTGTCAATAATATAATAAATGATAGCCAACATGGTTTTACTAAGAACAGAAGCTGTCAAACTAACCTAATTTGTTTTTATGAGGAGGTGAGTAGAAGCCTGGAGACTCTGTCTCACAAAGTCCAAAAAGCATTTGATACTGTCCCACACGATCAAAAGGCATTTGATACTGTCCCACACTGATGCATAATGGGTAAATTCAGGTCTATTGGTTTAGAAAATGTAATTTGTAAGTGGATTGAAAATTGTCTTCACGATCGTGTCCAAAGAGTTGTGGTCAATGATTCCTACTCTGAATGATCCCTGGTTATAAGTGGTGTACCCCAAGATTCAGTGCTTTGTCCGCTATTATTTAACTTATTCATTAAAGAAATAGAGGATGGGATTAATAGTGTTTCTATTTTTGCAGAAACTTTGTAATACAGTCCAGTTTATGGAAGATGTTAATAAGTTACATGCTGACTTGGACAAACTCACTGTTTGGGTCTCTACTTGGCAAATGAGGCTCAATATAGATACACGTAAAGTTATGCACCTCAGGGCTAATAATTTGCATGCAGCATATGTCCTAGGGGGAGTAAAACTGGGAGAGTCACTGATTAAAAAGGATCTGAGTATATTAGTAGATCATAGACTAAATAACAGCATGCAATGCCAGTCAGCTGCCTCTAAGGCCAACAGAATTTTGTCTTGTATTAAAAGAGGTATGGACTCGTGGGATAGGGATGTAATATTGCCACTATACAAAGGATTGGTACGGCCTCACCTGGAATACGCTGTTGAGTTCTGGGTACCAGTCCATAAAAAGGATGCTCTGAAGTTAGAAAAAGTGCAAAGGAGAGCAACTAAACTCATAAAGTGCCTTGAAGAACTTAGCTTTGAGCAAAGATTAAGCAAACTGAATTTGTTTAGCCTTGCAAAAAGACGTCTACATGATTAACCTGTACAAAAATACGCCTACACCTGGAGAAAAAAGATTCAGAGTGGACAAGCATTCTTTACAGTAAGGGCTGTAAATCTCTGGACTAGATGGCTTCAAAAAAGGTTTAGATGACTTTTTAATTCAAAATAACATTGAGGCTTATGACAATGTATAGAAATCTTGTTCTACACACCCTTTCCCTTTGGCCCATCCCATTTTTAAAGGAAGATGGACATTGATCCAGGGATTTGTTCCATGGATCAATATAGCAGGATTACAGGTTGGACTTGATAGACTTTTGTCTTTTTACAACCTTAACAACTATGTAACTATGAATATTCCAGGTCTGGAGAAGTTGTTTCCTTTCTTCCAAGGAGCTAATGGAATATCGAGAGCTATTTTGCTGTACCAGGATATTAGTCAGGAATCAGGAAACAGTATGGAATAGAATGATCTCTCAGTGCATACGTGATGGAAGTTAATAGCCTCCATTGTTGTACAGTTACGCCTGAGAAGTCAGCAAAAAGTTTTATACTTTACACCATCAAAGGGATAAGGCAGTATCACTTGTTTGCTTGCGCTCACCATTAAAGCTTCTTTTATGTGAAAAAGTGGACACATGCCAAGAAGTCTTGGGGTGCTGAGTCAGGACGATGTTTCATTCTAACTACTCTATGAGCTCTGCCTATAATAAGGTCTTAAGATTTGGATGGTGAAAGCAGAACAGTTGAAGTCTTTTGCAGAGATCTTCTTAGGCATTCCCCGTAATCTCACATTGTTCCTGCTGGAACGGGTTTCTAAGTCATTCACTTAAGGTTTGAGGTACTCACACTGGACTGAAACGAGGTGGAGGGCTTTCAGCCACAGGCAGGGAACCGGTGTCCAGGTGTGAGGAGGCCGACAGATTTGGATCTTGCAGGGCGGGATGAGGAAGGTGAGTCATCACCATCTTTGTCTCAGTCTCGCTGGGAAAAAAAAACACTCCAGGTTCCCATATTTCTTAATAGATCTCTTGCCTCTGGTCATCATCCAGATGTTAATGCCAGTGATAGAAGGTGGCTATGTTTTAGCTGGTGAAAACTTGGTTCGTCACTGCTGTAGTACTGGAGCTCTGAGATTTTACGCCGCTATTTTGCTCGGCTAGTAAATCACACCCCTGTTCTGGGTTATTTAACCCTTTGAGGACACAACCTTTTATTTTTTGCTTTAATTTTTTCTTCCTCACCCTCCAAGAGCCATAATATTTTTAGTTTTTAATTTTTGACTTGGACAAACTCACTGTTTGGGCCTCCACTTGGCAAATGAGGTTCAATACAGATAAATATTTTTTATTTTTTTTTGCAGGACATTATTATGACACCATTTATTTTCCTTTAGCTTGTATTTGAAAACAGGAAAAAAATCTGGGGTAACATTGGGAAAAATGACAATTCTACCAAGGCTTTCTAGGATTTGTTTTTATGCAGTGTACTGCAACCTAATCCTGTGGATCAACACGATTATAGCGATACCAAAGTTAGGGTGGGTTCACACTAGCGTTAGGCATTCCGTTATTGCTTTCCGTTATAACATGGTAATAATCGAAAATAACGGAATGCCCAGACAAAATGCAAAACGGAAGCCTTTAAAAGGCATTCCGTTTGCTTTCCTTCATAATACAGGTCTATGGAAAAGCATAACGGATCCGTCTGGGTCCCGTTATGCAAGACGGAAAACAAAGTCCTGTGACAGGACTTTGTTTTCCATCTTGCATAACGGGACCCAGACGGATCCGTAATGCTTTTCCATAGACCTGTATTATGACGGAAAGCAAACGGAATGCCTTTTAAAGGCTTCCGTTTTGCCTTCCGTCCTAATTGAAGTCTATGGGCAAAAGAACGGATCCGTCCTTCCGTCTTATGGATTCCGTTATGTTCCGTTATAACCACGTTATAACGGAAGGCCATAACGGAATGCATGACGCTAGTGTGAACCCACCCTTATACAGTTTTTATTATGTTTTACTACTTTACAAAAAATAAAATGGTTTGAAATGTTATTGCATCGCCATATTCTAATACTCATAGCTTTTTATATTTCTGTCTATGTGAGGACTTGTCTTTTGCAGGGTAAGCTGTAGTTTTTTTTATTGGTGACTTATTGGGGTTAAATATGACTTTTGACCACTTTATTCAATTTTTTGGGGGGAGCAAGGTGACCAAAAAACATCATATTGTCAATTTCTTCCATTATGGCACAGAAAATATTTTTTATATTCTAATAAAATAGATTTTTTTTTAAAGGGGGTGATTTAAATTGTTATATTTTTGTGTTTTTTACATTTAAATTTTTTTTACTTTTTTAACTGTCATTTTTTGCCCTTTAGGGGACTCCTGATTGCTTGTTCCATAGACTGTAATATATTAATATCTGCATAATACCAAGACTGCATAGCAACAAATACACATTAACCCTTCATAGCTTGAATGCACAATTAACAACATATGTGTGATGCAGCAGTGTGAATACATACATACATAAAAATCTACAAAATTACATAAAAAGTGCAAAAATGTACAAAAATATTTTCAAACAAGATGGAAAGGGAGGAAAGACAACCACATGAGAAGATGTTGTCTTTGCTCCTTTTCCTTCTTGTTTGAGAAAATGTTTGTGTATTTTTGCACTTTTACATACTTTTGTAGATTTTATTATTGTTTTTTGTGTATGTATTCACACTGGGACATTACATATATTTTTTATTAATTGTGTGTTCAAGCCATAGTGCGTTAATGTGTTTTTGGTGATATGAAGCCTTGGTACTATACAGGAAGCTAACAGGTGTGCACTGTGCACCTTAATAATTCTCCTTTTAGCTTTTATTGGCTTTTATACATGCTGAAAGTAGGTAGGCAGCTGAAAATCATGATGTGGCCATAGGATCAGGTCCACCAACTTCTGAAAGAAATTGAGGACTCCATGCAAACCCATTTGGGGTTGGAAAGGCATTTTTTTATCTATTAATGGAATTTGTCAGTAACCCTTTATAATATTGAGTTGTTATATACATTGCTTTCAAAAAGAGTATTTGCCCCTTTCCAGTTCCTTCTATTTCTGATATTTGTCACAATTGAATGTATCAGATTTTCAAATTACTTTTAATATTAGAGAAAGATAACTAAGCATACACAAAATGTTTTGAAATAATGATTTCATTTATTGAAGGAAAAGGGTTCATACCTGGCCCTATCTGAAAAAGTAATTACCACATTAACTACTGTACTAAGTTAACCATATATAATTGGCAATTGGGTTTAGTTTCACTAGCCATTTACAGGCATCATTACTGCCAGACCTGTTCAAAATTATTTGTTATAAAATCCCCTTAAATGACAGGGGGCACTGTCTACCTCGGGAGAGAAAGTCTCCACAGGTGACAGAGCTTATTCGCTAAAGGAGCTGTGAATCTGTGAAATAGTCTACTTCAGGATGTGGTCACAGCAGGGACAGTTGATGGTTTAAAAAAGGCTTAGATGATTCTTAATTAAATTACTAACTTAACTAACATTAACACTTAAGGACATGTGTAGAAGTCTGGTTACTCACTCCTCTCCATTTATTCTCCATTCACACCCATCCCTTGGTTGAACTTGATGGACTTATGTAATTTTTCAACCATACTAGCTGTATACTATATAACTTAAATACAACTATCCTGAGGATAGATCATCAATAGTAAAAAGCAGACCACCCCTTTAAGCACTTCCAGACTGGGCCATTTGCCCCCTTCCTTACCAGGCCTAATTTAGCAAATCTGACATGTGTCATTTTATGTGGTTTGGAACGCTTTTACTTATCCAAGCCATTCTGAGACTATTTTCTTGTGACACATTGTACATCATGTTAATGGTAAATTTGAGTCAATATGCTTTACCTTTATTTATTAAAAAAAATCCAAAAGTTAATGAAAATTTGAAAAAATGTACTGTTTTCTAAATTTGAATCTCTCTGCTTTTAAGACAGATAGTGATGCCTCATCAAATACTCATTAATTAACATTCACCATATGTCTACTTTACGTTGGCATCATTTTAGTAATGTTATTTTATTTTTTTAGGACGCTAGGAGGTTTGTAATTTTAGAAACAATTTACATTTTTTCTAGAAAATTTTCAAAAACAGCTTTTTTAAGGACCAATTCGGTTATGTCACTTTGTGGGGCTTACATAGTAGAAACTTACTTTTTTTTTGCAGACTTTCCATTTTGATAAATGTTTTCCTGCAACACATCAAGGGTTAATAACAAAACAAACCTCAATATTTATTATCCTGATTCTGAAGTTTACAGAAACACCCCATATGTGGTTGTATACCACTGTATGGGCCCCTGGAAGGGCACAGAAGGCAAGGAGCGCCATACGGTTTTTGGATGGCAGATTTTGATGGAATGGTCCCCCCACAGTGAAAACCCCCAAAAAGTGACCACATTTTGTAAAATACCCCACCCAAGGAATTTTTAAAGGGTGTAGTGAGCACTTGATTCAACAGGCATTTCATAAAATGTATAGCACTTGGCTGTGAAAATGAAATTTTTTTTTTCTTTTATAAAAATTGATGCTTTAGGCCCAAACTTTCTTTTTCACAAAATATAACAGGAGAATATCCCCCACAATTTTCTAGCCATTTTCTCCTGAATACAGTAACACCCCAATTGAAGGGAAGGAGCAGCACCTGGATTTTCTAACATGGAATTTTCTGTCATGGTTTGTAAGAGCAATAACTTTTTAATTTTTTTGTTGACTGAGATGCATGAGGGCTTATTTTGTGCGGGCCAAGCTGTAGTTTTTATTGCCACCATTTGTGGGTAGATTTGGCTTTCTGGTCGCTCTTTATCTCATTTTTTGGGAGGTGACTTTTTGATCAATTAACATTATGTTTTTTGGGAGGTGAGGTAACTAAAAAATCTGTTTTGACCTAAGGTTTTTCTTTACGACGTTCACCTGATGGGGTAGATCATGTAATATTTTTATAGAGCTGGTGATACCAAATATGTCTATTTTATTTATTGTTTTCTATTTTTAACATTTTTTAAATGGCTTAATAGGGGGACCACATTTTTTACATGTGAAACTTTTTTATATAAAACACATTATTATTATTTTTATACACTTTGTGTCCCCCATAAAGTCCTACAAGACCTCTGGGAGACATTTAACTTCACTTTTTCTCACTATTGATTTCTCCTGCAACTGGCTCTAACATAATAGCCTAGTAGCCCCAGTTACAAGGGAAATACACCCCCCGGAGAGGCTGTACAGCACTATACTATGCTGTACAGCCTCAATGCAGGGCTGATCGTTGTCTATGGAAGACCCGGCAGCTCTTGCACTCCCCCGAACCCGGCAGTCACATGACCACCGGGCCAGGACAGGAAGCAGCACATCGCTTCCCTTGCTGTATACACAGTGCTCCTTCAGTGGCAGGCATAGCTTGAAGATCGCTCACTTGTCCTCTTGCTCTGTTTCTATGGTGGTCTGTGCCTGCCAGCATCTCTCTATCACTTTCCAGCATGCACAACCACCAGAGTAATGTTTAGCCACTCCCCTGAGGTCCTGCTCTTGCCTGCAGTCTTCTCTGCCAGTTGGGCATAGACAGATGGCTCTCAAAGGGTCATCCAAATCTTACTGGCTCAGTATAATTGACCCTGTACTGGCTGTCCTGACCTTTAGACTGTTTACCGGATTGACTGTAATGTGCCTGCTCATATCCCGACTTGTGCATTGACTATGATTTTGTCTGTCCCTTTTATACAGGGTTATAGTGTGAAAACCAGGGTGGCCAGTTAGACGGCACACTAAGAAGTAACCCAAGCCAAACATTTTCAGTGACACAGTTGTTCCACACCCACTGTATAACAGCATGCACATAATATGTGGAAGTGCTTCAATAATGAAACAATTTAGAAATGGTACAGATCAATTAATTGTCAACACAGGATATCCTCATAAGAACCCCTTCTTATTTTCTGTTTGTTAAAAAAAAAAAGTAGACACAGACTAAAAACAGCACTCCCTAACTTGGGAGTAAATTTAAACTGGGAAGGGAAAAGAAGGAGTAAGTAACGTCAATGATAAGAAAATGGATAAAATAGACTGACTATCTTAACCCCTTAGTGACCACTAATACGCCTTTTTACAGCGGTCACTAAGGGGCCTTAGGCTCGGCTGCCTCGTTTTTACACAGGAGAGCCGGGGCCCTGCTCTAACAGCCCTGAATGGCAGGAGTGACAATCCGGGCTGTTTAACCCTTTACATGCCAGGCGCAATGGCGCCCGCCTCATGTAAAGTGATGACAGAGGGAGCGGACTCCCTCTGTCTTGCATCAGCACCCCACAAATGCGATCGCTGGGTGCTGATGTGTTGGGAAGCCTTACCTGACTTCTGGTCAGGGCCCCGAGCCTGTCTTCACTAATTTCCAGCGGGCTGTGCCTTTTTGGCGCAGCCTGCTGGTCAATCTTGGAATAGTATTGCTATTGAAATGTAATGCATTATAGAGATAATGCATTACATTTTAAAAGCAATCAAAATACTGTATGTTATAGTCCCCTTGTGGGACTATTAAGTGGTAAAAAAAGAAAGAAAAAAACACATTTATTAAATAAATAAAAATCCATAAAATAAAAAATGCTCTTTTTTTCCATTGAAAATACGCTTTTCAATGAAAGAAAAATGCAAAAAAAAAACCTCCCCCATATGTTTGGTCTTGTCGCGTCCGTAACGACCCAGACTATATAAATAGCACATAAATTATCTGCTACGGTGAAAAAATTAAATAAAAAAAAGACAGAATTGCTAATTTATTCTTAGTTTCCACCCAAAAAAACATAATAGCAAGCAATCAAAAAGTGCCATTTACTCCAAAATGATACCAATGAAAAATACAAGTCGTCCCACAAAAAAAAGCCCTTGCACAACTCCATAGATAAAAAAATAAAAAAGTTATGGGTCTTGGGAAGCGCCAATGCAAACTTATTTTTTTCTTTAAAAAAAGGGGCTTTATTGCAATAAAAATAGTAAAGCATAAAAAAAACTATATGTATTTTGTATCACTGTAATCGTACGGACACAGAGAATAAAGATGTTATGTTATTTATACCGAAAATAATAAACGCCGTAAATTTTATAATGTAAAAACGCAGTGGCAGTATTGCTTTGTTTCCCATCTTCCTCCCAGAAATAGTTAATAAAAGTTGATCAGAAAGTTATGTGTACTCCAAAATGGCGTCATTAAAAACTAAAACTTGTCCTGCAAAAAACAAGCCCTCATAAAACTATATAGACAGTAAAATAAAAAAGTTATAGCTCTTGGAACGCGACAATGAAAAAAGGTCAAGAAAAACGCTTGGTCATAAAGGCCCAAACAGGCTTGGTCACTAAGGGGTTAAGAGAAAAAAGGAGAGGAATGTAAACAAATCTAAGATCTAAAATAGACTTAAGAGCCTAGCGGCAAGGAATTGGTGGCAGGGTAGTTCAACTTCAAACCTTTCCGGACACCCACAAAACGTATATGTAAGTATGTACAATCTGAGCAAGTTATTTTTATCTTGGATATCCATGCCATCTTGGTAAGTCTTTTAGGGTGCTTGCAATTAAACAAAATAGCCCTTATTTACTAATCCTAAAGATGGCATAAACTTAGACGGGCTGTCTAGAACTGCACCAGATTCATCACAGTGACTGAGGCTGGATGATAAATCTTCTCTGACTCTATACCAACTATTGGTTGGCTTACTCTGCTCTGAGACAGATTTGCTCTGCCAGAATTGTAGTGCAATTTTCGTGCTAAATGGCATATCTTAGGCCAATTTTTTCCCATTAAGTCCTACCCTTTTCTTAGAAGTCCCACCCCCTTATTGAGCATGTCAGAAAAAAGTGTACAGCAGAGTGACAGAGTTTTGGCACAGACATGTAAGTAAATCTTGGCTAATATTTTTTTTCTTTTAGCATAGCATGATAATAGTGTATATAAAGTCTACATGGTCACACTAATGGGATACATGTCCACCAGCCCAAACAAGTAGACCTTACTATTACTTCACGATGCAACTGTGCTTGAACCTCTTTATATTTTCCAGCCATATTTGCTCCATTTTCATATGATTGCCCTCTGCAATTTTTAATATCTAAGTCATTCTTTTCTATAGGAATATTTCAGTAAAGACAAGCACTCACTGTAAAAAAAAAAGTTTAAACAACTTTCAACAATTTCAAGGCAACACTCTGTAATTTTAAGGTGTCTAATGACTTCAGACATTTGTTCCAAATGGCTAATATATGGTGTATGTACAACCAAACATCACAAAAAATAATTTGCTTCTATGACATAATTAAGGATCTGTTCCCTTACCTTACTAGCAATGATGACCAAACATTTTGAATCTCAGGTGAGAAATAGCTCACTTGTCCTGTCCTATGGTGTTGTACGTGTTCACACAAACGGACGTTATAGTGAGGAACAAGTTCAATCATATTCAGAAATGTTCCATGAACCTCTGGGCAAGTACGTTAACAATCAACAATTACACAAAGAACTTCCCTCCAGAGGTTTTCTTCCTGAACTATCTGGTCTTGTCACCCTTACCTAACAGGGCCTCAAAGGTTTTCCATGAACACAAACATTGTATTGCTCGAAGAATTTTTATGTTCAGGAATTTTCTCATAAAATTTTTTCCACAGTGTAAAACCTTCCTCTGTTGCCAAAAATGAGAGTTTTTGTTCAGGATTTGCATTTCAAAACATTCTGCATGGTATGCAATATAACACTTTTTTTTTTTTTTACTTGCTCTATTCCAGCCATGACTCACTGTGTCATGATCCATGACATACTTTTTTCCAATTTGGCAGCTGTTTAAAAAACAAATCTATGAGAGCCTTCTTCCATTTCTTAAACTGTCACTGAAACAGGTTCAGCGCTTTTTGTTCTTGTGCTAGTAATAAAGCACCTTTGTGTATCTGAAAATTTGGCTTGCCGTGTTCTTGGGTCATAAGAGTCAAAAACATAGAAAAGTCAAACGTAGACTCACCATGTTATCAAGACGCTGAAGGGGTATTCAGTTCCTGTTCTCAGAAAATTCTCATCTGTATCAACATCTGATGTCTGCCTTAGTTCATGCTCTGTCACAGTTTGACCTTCTAATAGTTCTAAGTCAAGTGACATGTTCATTGATCATTAAAAAATGGACATGAACATATTTTATATTTTATTTGATGTAAAATTCTTGAATATACATCAACATCATGTAACATCTTTATAAACTTATAGTAGGAATAGAATAGTAAATAAATGGCACAACATTATAGTAATAGATTCTGTAAAAGTGTTATTATATGGGCAATGCAAGTAGTTACTAAGTCCAGTTGCACTCTAGGGTTAAGTCTTCTGTCATTGTATCCATCAGAGCCAGAAAGAGCTGGAGAACCAGAAGGCTGTTCCTCTGCCAGACGAAAGATTTAACCCTAGTGTGCAAGTAGCCTAAGACATACCTTTCAGAAGAGGTAATGGGTCCTCTTCAAGTGGCTAATGGAGAAAATTCCCATAGTTAGAGGAAGTAAAAGCCATTAAATGAATACAGCTATACCTTCTTTCATTTAAATCTTCCCCATTTGCAGCCAAGAATCCAAGCCAAGAGAGACAAGAGAGTTACCAAACAAAATAGGTAATCAGGTAATTACGATCTTACACACATAAGATCCAATCGAGAACTTGTAGGAGGCATACTACCCACAAAGGCCTTCCATATTATCCATCAAACCTCACTGGGTGGTCTGTATCTAGGGGGTCTGGTGTGTGGTCTTGTATTTAGAGGGTCTGGTGTATTGTCTGCATTTGTTTAGGGGGGTCTGGTGTGTGGTCTGTATTTATTACTGCATCAACAAACATCCATTCACAACACAGTTGAACAATTTAGCCAGTAAGGGTACTGCCAGACAAAGAAGCCATAGGGTATAATGAGCATCGTGGATGCCACAAAGGTATTTTCAAAAGTGCTGGTTCAGTACTTTTTTTTTTTTAACAATGCAAGTCAATGGGTGATGTATGGTATACAGTTGCATATGTTGGGGCCATATGTTCACCATATGAGTCAGGATCCCTTCCTGACATGTACGTGAATGTAGTAAAACAAATAAAGTATAAGCTGAATGTCTTAATCCCTTTCTGCACTGCTTTCTTCATTTGTGTACAAACAGGAAGTACTTCCCACACCGTGCCTAATATGTACAATGCATAAGAAGAAAAAATGTGAATAGGGAATTAGTCATCTTTATGCCTTTCCATGCCTTACATTTATGTCATGGGTGGGAAGTGCTACCTACAATGTGTTGTAAGTATATGGCACATGAATGGCACAGGTACAGCTGACAACATTATGCAGCAACATAAAAAAAACTTTTTTCACAAGACACATACTTACATTGCAAAAGAATTGCCCAAAACTTAAAGGGTACGGTAAACTGTGTGGCTTTTGTTTGTAGTGGCAGAAGCCAGCAGCAGGGGAGAGGTAGAGGCAGAGCAGATATAGAGTCACTCACTGCAGAAGGCGGCTCCACGCTCCATTCTCGCCACCTCAGGCCTCTGCTTCTGACGTCATGAACATCCCTGGTGGATCAGCCAACAGCCGTAATTAGTAAGCGATCAGCTATTCTGAAGTTCAGAACAGCTGATTAGATGGGTGCCGTGCAGTCATGAGTCTAGTACAGGCCTCTAGCACAGCCACGGTAGTATCCCCTCTACCTTCTCACACTGTATATGCTTACTGCAGGGTTTTCTCCAGCTGCACAGGGCTCTTCCTCTGTGCAGGGGGAGGACATGTGCCCAGGTGGCACCTCAAGGCCTCAACCCTCTTTGCCAGGGGCACATGCCCCGCTTGCTCCCCCTTGCTACGCCCCTGCTTTTCACTGCACTAAATCATCATGAATGCTGGCAGCTTTGTTTTAAACCTTTTTATTGTGCAAGTAATTTGTAACAAATATACTGTAAATTGTAGTTGTTTTCTTGTGATTTTCATTTTATTCCAGTGTTAAATTATGGAGATTATTTATTTCTCGGGCTATGTAAGGAATTCTGTATGTGTATAACATAGTGATCCTGCACACATCTACATTGTAAGATTTTAATGAATTTCTCTGCATAAAGGATGCTTTTTTTTCCCTACTTTCCCAGGTTCTTATCCTCGTCTATCCCTGAGTTTCCGAATTAAGAGAAACATTGGATATTTTATACTTCAGACCTACATGCCATCTATTTTGATCACTATTCTGTCATGGGTTTCATTCTGGATAAACTATGATGCTTCTGCTGCAAGAGTGGCACTCGGTATGTACTGTAAAGATGGTCATATACAATGGATGACTGTCTGCCTAACACTTGTTTGGTGGACTACAATCCCACCTCTGCCATACACGTATATCCAAGCATACATTTTATTTCAATAATATGAATTTGTCCAGGGCTACATTGTAAGTTAAAAATATTGGAACATAACTATGAAGAGTTAGTTTAACCCTTTGAGGACATGGAGATTTTCCGTTTTCGTGGTTTTGTTTTTTTATTCCCTGCTTTTCCAGAGCCAAAACTTTTAGATTTTTCCGCTCACACAGACGGATGAGGGCTTTTTTACTAGGACAAGTTGCACTTTCTAATATCACCAGTAGTTGCATACAATGTAGTGCAAAGCTGGGGAAAAATGGAATTGGAAAAAATACAAAATTGTGCCATAATTTTATTTTTACAGCATTACCTATGTGGTAAAACTGACCTATGCCCTTTATTCTCTGGGTTAGTACTATTACAGCGATACCACATTTATGTAGTTTTTCTTCTGCTTATATACTTAAGAAAATAACAACTTTGAAAAAAAAAATATTTTCTTCTCTTGCCATCTCTCTTCTCTTAAAGTAACTTTTTTAACTTAAAGGGGTTATCTGAATTATAAAAGATCCCCTCCAATGCCCAGGCCCCTCGTATACATCATACTTATGGTACCTGCTCCCTGGCACCCGCATTACTCCAGATAGCTGCATTGCTGCTGCTGCATCTTCCTATCGCACAGATGAAAATATTTGGCAAGGGAGAGGAGAAGCCAATAGCAGGCCACGACGGTAACAAGCACCCTTAAAGCTGGTCACCATCGTGGCCTGCTATTGGCTTCTCCCCCCGTCGCCAGATGTTTTGATCCACACGACGGAGAGATGCAGCGGCGGCTGTGCAGGGATCTGGAGCAATGCGGGTGCCGGTGAGCAGGTAAGTAATATGTATATAAGGGGCCCCGGCATTGCAGGGGATCTTTTAGAATTTGGATGATCGCTTTAATGTCTACGGAGCTGTGTAAAGGCTAATTTGTTGCAGGGCAATTGGTAGTTTTCAGTGATACAGTGTTTGGATGTTTATGACTTTATGATCACTTTTTATTCAATTGTTTTTGGGAGGAGAAGCAAATAAAAAAAAGGGAAAATAGACTATTTTGATTTTTTTCTTTTCTGTTACTGCGTTCACTGTATGGGATAAATACATTTATATTTTACTAGTTCGGACAATTTGAATTTTTATATTTTATTTATTTTTTTATATTTTTTTTAAATAACTTTAGCTATTCTGACTGCTAAACAGAATATTTACTTCAATGATACAAAGGTTTAACTAGTGAAATGTCAAGACTGATTAGCTAGATCTTCTGGCAGTTTACATATACTGATAATCATCAGTGGATATTGGTTTGATGTTACAGTGGCTCAGAAAAGACCATTGTGTGTTGAAAATAGAGAACATTCGTAAATATCCATAGTCAGGTTTTTGTGGACCAAAGGCTGGCATTTTTTTATTAGAGAATTTTTGAAGAAAAGTTGACTTAAAGGGGTTTCTGGTTTCCATCAACCCTCTTTGACTTAATCTGATATTTGCCCATATTTCAGTTTGTAATGTATTGTTATTACCTAAAACTATACTCTCGCCTGATCTTAAATTCAGTCGCATGAGCCTGTCCACTTTTCTCTATGCACTTTCCTATGATGTCACATCCATTTTGGTTTTAGCCTAGTCTTCCAACTTCTAGTCCTGTATTGTGAATGCCCATTTAATTAGCATGGATGGGGGAGACAGCAAGGACCCTATGGTTCTCTGCATCCTCAGCAGTAAAGTTGCAAAGTTCCAAAGCATGTACAGACTCTTTTGATGCTGATAGATCTACCATGAATGTGCTGGTTGCCCCCTACTACACTGCAGTGTCTGACAGTGAAGAGCATGTGCCAGAAGTTCACAACTTTACTACTATGGATGCACATGCTAATTAAATGAGTGCTCTTACTAAAGGACACAGCAAGACTGGAAGACCAAGCTGCATGAGAATGAAGGTGAGGTCACAGAAAGTTGCATGTATAAGAGAAAAGGGGTCATGGGATGGCTTTCCTGATTGGGGGATAGCTTTGATTGTGGACTTTTAATACACTACAAAGTGAAAGATGGGCAAACAATAGATTAAATGAAAGGGGTTTGATGGAAATCAGAAGACCCCTTTATATCAGAAGAGAAGTTCCCTAGAGAACTTAAATGTGTTTTTTTTTGTATTTCAGGAGTGACTACTGTGCTCACTATGACAACAATTAACACACATCTAAGGGAGACCTTGCCTAAAATTCCATATGTTAAGGCTATTGATGTATATCTTATGGGATGCTTCGTGTTCGTGTTTCTGGCTCTATTGGAATATGCATTTGTTAATTATGTATTCTTTGGTCGGGGCCCTCAGCAGCAGAAAAAGCTAAATGAGAGAACAAACAAATCAAATAATGAACGTCATCGCTATGAGGAAAGAAGATTAAGAGAACAGGTAATTTGTTATGAGCATAAAGGAGGAAATGTTTTATGACTATATGCATACAGTGTTGGAGCATGGCATGATGAATATTTAAAATTGTCAACAGTTACTGTACATGTATAGAAGTCACTATAAGGGGTGAATATACTGAAGTCAAAGAGCAGAAACAGGAAGGAGGAAAATATATTATGCAATGATAATTAAAATGTCTATGGATCAACATTCATCAAAGGATTATTACCATTTTAAAATTGCTAAAATATGCTAAACATTATAGTCAGTGGGACAATGTCTGCTTTTTTCCTGCATTGTGATGTTCCCATCCACTCACTGTGCAGGGGACCTAATCACTGCTTCATTTAAATGAATAAAACCTATGAAGCAGGCAAAGGTCTCACAGTGTCCACCTTCCCCAGAAATGAAAAAAACCTGTGTGTGCAACACATCTTCTAAATAGGTTGGCCAGTATCTGTAGTGATATCACTGTGATAAGCAGGTCCAAACCTGATCATGAGATGGTCAATATGCAGGCATGTAAACAGGTGGAGGTGGGAAACTGAATGGCAATGGTAAGGGATCAGTGGGGTTTAAACATAGAAGAGACATCAACTTTTATTTTACAATAATGACAATGTTTCTTTATCCCAGGTTGATCCTTATGGAAACATTCTTCTCAGCACTCTTGACATGAGCAGCGAGTTGATGTCAGCTGAGATGGGAAGTAGCATTGGTGATTCCCGGAACTCTGTCCTGTCATATGAAACCTCAGGGATCCAGTTCCGCAAACAGCTGACATCAAGAGGGGACAGTTTTGGCCACACTCCCTTGGAGCGTCATGTTCCCCTAACAGCCACACGTGGACGTGCCAACTGCCGCCTTCGGCGACGTTCTTCTAAGTTAAAGCTTAAGATTCCAGACCTTACAGATGTCAGTACCATCGACAAATGGTCCAGAATCATTTTCCCCATCACTTTTGGATTTTTTAACTTGGTTTACTGGATGTACTATATCAACTGAAGCATCTCCATTCCTCTTCACCCTAAGCTGTGCGCACCCTTCCTTCCACAGGACACAAGCTTCACCTAAGTCTCTCACCCTCTCTTGCTTCACAGTTCGGCCCAGAGAAAGAAACAGAAGATGAAGCATTCAAAGAGGGGGGAAGGAGAATTGCACTTTTTGTCACACATTTTTTTCACCAAATTTCTAATTTTTTCTTTTGCCTGGAAATTGATTATGGCTGGGTACAGTGGGTCATTTTGGATGTTACAATGAAGAAACATTTTTTCTTAAGACTTAGCTAATTAAGGTAACAACAAAAAGTGTGTCATCTCCAACAAGGGGAATCTGAAGGCAGTACAGGGTTAGGATGAGAATACCAGTATTTTTTTTTCTATCTTATGCAGTTTTAACTAATTTTGCTATATATTGTGAGGCTATAAAGGCACAGAAAAGTTGGTACATGCATGCAGACAACAACTCTGTAGGGCAAAACATCTCCAATTGCTAACTTGAGGTGCACCTAACTGCTCCTTTTGAGCATGTTGGCTAAATGCATATATAGGAATGATTTGGGGGGAAAAGCCAAACATATTTCTCAAAGAAACAGAATGGCAAAATTAAAAAGTTAAATGGAATTATGGGGAAAAAATGATGTGAATATTGCACATTTTATTTCACTATTTACAGTATTTGATAGAGCATTCATGTTTCAAGAAATTAAAAAGAATCAAATTAAATGTGCCAAAGCCACTATTATTTAGTGTTAGAAATGAGGAAAGTATTAGAAGAACCTATACAAGCCCATACTGTATCTGGTTAAAAATTTTACTTTACATTAACTCATAATTGGAAATCAGATGGACCAGAGTTACAAAACTAATGCCTAATTGTTACTCAACTATTATTTGGTTCTGGACATGTTGTGAGGACTCCCTGCCAAAAAATATAAATGTTGTATAGTGTTGTGTGAGTTATGACCAGAAAATGACCATATTCATGTTTTAACGTGTACAGGAGAGCATAGGCCCACAACACACGCCTGTTTCAAAATAATGGCTATAATTTGTACTAAAATATTGGCTGTTATGTTGGTTTTTATGCTAAATGACCCCTGAATTCTCTCTAGATTTAAATTAAAAGTTGGGCAAGTTTGAATATATACTAAATACATGTAATCACAAATATGAAGTGCCAAGTGACTAATATACTGGGGGACATTTATTAAATCTATGCCAGTAATGTGATGCAAAAAATATTGGATACGAGGTGCAACAGATTTATTGTAAATACGTTTATTCTCTATTTTGCAATTGGTGCGCTTTTAGCTAATTGCTGAAAGGGGGAATGGCTTCTCAGGACGCATGGCTTTGAAGCATTTTTCAGAAAATTGATCCCCACAGATATCATCACCAACGGCTTCAAGGTTTTGTACTGGGACATTTCATACAGTATAGCTGTGTAACATTTATAAAAATGATATTGCAGATAGAGGCCTATTTCTGCTTGCATTGCCCAGTTTAATAAATGACCCCCACTGGCTCAGGGACATGAGCAGTGCCAAAACTACTGAGGAAATAGAATTTTTATAAATAGTATTTAAACTGTGAGGCTATCCCTCCACATAGCACTGTCTCAAGAAGTTACAATAAGGAGCCATGCCTAAAAAACTTGAATGTTAGTGGTATATTATACTAGAGTATTTCTTATCCGTTTTTCATATAGGGTCATATGAGAATATATGCTCATGAAGCTTTCAAAATCATGTAGGGGTCTTTGCATAAAGGTGAAACTAGGTCTAATGTGGGGCAGACTAATTGTGCCATATCAAGAACAACAAATCTCATTTTCATATCTTTTGTGGAACTGATTCTGATTTGAGTTGTCTATGAATAACAAACAGAAAACCATTTTCTGAGAGCATCTTGATTTGTCACAAATTTTTTTTGTCATAAAATGTTTATCATGAAAAAATACAATATTATGTACCGTTCCTACTCTCGCAGACTTTCTCATTGGAAGCATTTTTTTTAAGGTTTCCACAAGCTAATTTCAACTTTTGTTTGGGTCTTAATATTTTTCACAATTACTTTAATATTATGCGTGGCTCACGTTGAACTATCCAATGAAGTGCACATGAATCATAACTACTCTAAAGCATGTGTCTAATAGAAAACCTGGCAAAATGTGATAAGTCACAGTGGTTCCAACCCTTTCCAGAAAGCCTTACTGATCCCATTCATTGAAAGGCCATCCACTTTTTCTATAGAAGACTGTAGAAGATATTCTTCAAATAGTAAGACTATCTTGGTACTTCTAACAAATTCTAAGTGCCACACTAAAACAAACTATGATTAAATGTATAAATTACTTCTACCACCTAGATTAAATCTCTAATCTACAAATAAACACAAAAGAGCCCTATAATCATAGAAAGGCAGAAAGCCTTTTGATGTTATTGAAGGTTAAAAGACCTGCTAAATCATTTATATTGAAAGCTTTTGTGTTTATTCTGTTTTATTCCATTAAATAGTATAAGCAAGACATGCATATTAACACTCTACTTGGCTTTTTAACCATTTTTAGACCTCACGCATACAGATGTATGTGTCCGTATTTAGCAGTCTGTATGGAGAATCTAATACTTTTATCCCTGTAGTTATTTTGAATCTCACTTACAGCTCCATATTCACCTATAGTGTTATAAAAGCCCCCTCTACACAGGCCAATTCGTTGGCAAAGATTTTGAGTGAACCATTCATTCCCAATCTTTTCCTCTTGAGCAGAGATGATAACTGTATTTACATGCTGCAGTCATCTCCTCTGTATGTAGTCAAATGGTTGCTACTGTGATTGTTTATCCCTAATCATATTTATTGCTTGCGGAAAGAATATCATCCTGTGTAAGGTGATTTTATATACCACATAAAAGATGTGATCACTGATAAACAAGTGATAGGCGGCACATTTAGAGTGTTTGTACAAACATATATCTCCTATAATTGCCCCAAACCTTGGCTAGTAAAAAAGGATCTTTTCCAAGTTAAAAAAAGAAAAAAAAAACTAAGGTGGCCCCTGTAAATGTAATAAAAAAACAAAAGAATCTATATTCACCCCTTTCATTTCCTATTGCTTCCAGCAATAAGATCTGTCCTCCCAGCTGATGTTTGCTTTCCTAGCCATAGGGATGAAGTGCCATGCACATAAGTCACTACTTTAGAAAATCAGTGGCCTCAGCAGTGATGTCCCATGTACTGCTGAGGCCAGTGCTTAGCTGCACAGTGACCTGTGTGCATTGAAGATCACTGCTCCTGCCAGGAAGATTATGTCAGTGGCAGGGAGAATCAGAACACATCACTGGAAAAGACAGGAGAAAAAGGTAGGTATGGTTTCTTTTGTTATTTTAGCACATTTACTGGGGTTTCCCAAGTTTTACTGAACTAAGACAACTCCTTTACATTACAAACTCTATGACCATCAATGTTTCCCTAAAGTAAAAAAAACTGTTTATAAAGGACAGGAGGATAACTATTTCAAATTTAATCTTTTCTTTCTTTAATTGCCCAGATTTGCACTAAAATACAAGCTGAATCTAAATGAAAAAAAGGAAACTGAACAAAGTATGTACGTTATAAAACAATGTAGGCAAGTTCCACACAACATGTTTTCTATGTGTGTTTTCCATGTAGGTTTGGCATGTACGTATAATGTCTTCTTGGCATATATTTGTCCACACAAGTTAGTATACCTTTGCCTTAACTGCAATGAAACGTTTAGTGGACATTTTTTAATACAAATGTATACCGTACTTTTTTGTAAGTTAATAACAGACATATACCACTGTATTCAGTGGCATATGTCTGAGGCATACGTTCAACTGACCATCTCAAACTGTCCTGACAAACATTATGCCTAAATGTAATGTAGGCCTAGGCTTTCAGGACATCTTATAAACAACGGTAGATATGACAGAGCAGAGAATAGTGGAAAATGTTTCCAAACAATCACCAAGATTGTAGAAACAAGGTGAAATTTTGCACGACATTCTATTTGTATAGTTCCATAGCTTCAGAGCGCTTTAAGCATGACCACAGATGCAAGTACATAGATGCACTGCAGAAGGTCATCTCTCTCATCAGTCAGACCATGAAGCTTGCCAATAATCCCACAAAAGCAAACAAGCATAGAGAGAAGATAGTTATCCATATGTTACCTATGACTTTTGTTTATGCTGTTTTTTGCATCCCCCCCCTTTTGCTTACTGTAATATACATATATATATATATATATATATATATATATAGTGGATAAAAAAATTCTACACACCAGGTTTCTGTGCTGTAAATAAAAATGAGACAAAGATAAATAATTTCAGAACTTTTTCCACCTTTAATGTGACCTATAAACTATACAACTCAATTGAAAAACAAACTGAAATCTTTTAGGTAGAGTGAAGAAAAAATATTAAAATACAATAATATGGTTGCATAAGTCTGCACATCCTTAAACTAATACTTTGTTGAAGCACCTTTTGATTTTATTAAAACACTCAGTCTTTTTGGGTATGAGTCTATCAGCATGGCACATTTTGACTTGGCAAGATTTGCCTACTCTTCTTTGCAAAAACACTCCAAATCTGTCAGATTGCGAGGGCATCTCCTGTGCACACAGCCCTCTTCAGATCACCCCACATATTTTCAATCGGATTCAGGTCTGGGCTCTGGCTGGGCCATTCCAAAACTTTAATCTTCTTCTGGTGAAGCCATTCCTTTGTTGATTTGGATATATGCTTTGGGTCGTTGTCATGCTGAAAGATGAGGTTCCTCTTCATGTTCAGCTTTCTAGCAGAAGCCTGAAGGTTTTGTGCCAATATTGACTGGTATTTGGAACTGTTCATAATTCCCTCTATCTTAACTAAGGCCCCAGTTCCAGCTGAAGAAAAACAGCCTAAAAAAAAGCATGATGCTGCCACCACTATGCTTCACTGTGGGGATGGTGTTCTTTTGGTGATGTGCAAAGTTGTTTTTGCATCAAACATATCTTTTGGAATTATGGCCAAAAAGTTCAACCTTGGTTTCATCAGACCATGACACCTTTTCCTACATGCTTTTGGGAGACTTCAGATGTATTTTTGCAAAATGTAGCCTGGCATGGATGTTTTTCTTTGTAAGAAAAGGCTTTCGTCTTGCCACTCATAGCTCAGACATATGAAGTATATGGGAGATTGTTGTCACATGTACCACACAGTCAGTACTTGCCAGATATTCCTGCAGCTCCTTTAATGTTGCTGTAGGCCTCTTGGTAGCCTCCCAGATCAGTTTTCTTCTTGTCTTTTCATCAATTTTGGAGGGACGTCCAGTTCTTGGTAATGTCACTGTTGTGCCATATTTTCTCCACTGGATTATGACTGTCTTCACTGTGTTCCATGGTATATCTAATACCTTGGAAATTCTTTTGTACCCTTCTCCTGACTGACACCTTTTAACAATAAGATCCCTCTGATGCTTTGGAAGCTCTCTGTGGACCATGGCTTTTGTTGTGGGATGCGACTAAGAAAATTTAAGGAAAGACCAACTAGAGCAGCTGTCATGGTGGGGAGTGGGGGAAACCCCCCATGGTGCATTGTCCGCAACTAATGGGCAAGGATTCAAGGAACAAGGGAGCAGGTCACCTCCTGACGAGTCCCTATGACTGCCCCTAGACTCCTAATGCATGAGCCACCTCTCATGGTAAGGAGGCTCATGCCCATGAACCTGGAGCCCTAGAAGACAGAGACAGGGCAGAGACCACACGCTCATCGTAGACCACAGATGAGCAGTGTCTCTAGAGGCCCAGTAGAGGACAGTGGCCAGACAGTGTGCGAACCTGCACGACAGGTAAGTGAACAGGGAAATACAACTAACCCAACATACCCAGGCTTACCTGCCGCAGCAGAGATGGAACCAATACCATGACCTCCTGGCCCCTCATGCAGACACCAGATGCATGGGACCTCCAGGCAGGGCAGCACACAGTCTGGACTTTGCTTAAACCCCTCTGAGAAAGCAACCCCCTTCCGGAGGAGACACACCATAACACAAACCTCCAAACAAAGCCTACACCATCACAACATACACCAGGTGGGGAAGGGCCAACAGAAGCACGCAGGAGGGGACACACAAACTGAGAAAGGGAAACAATCAATATAACAAATAAGGGTGGCTCACACAGACTACAACATTCAGCCAGGGGGCAGAGCTCCTACACAGACTGACCAACAAAAGCAAACTGACCTCAGGCTCCACCACACGAACATATAAGGAGGCCTGAGGTCACACCCACCAAACCTAGCACACACACCTTAACCCCGTGCACACCAAACGGGGGAAGTGCACCCAAACAAACACACGTTGCCAAAGGCAACCGCATGTGCCGACAGCGAGCCGTCCAGCACCAAGCCAAGGCGGCTACACCGCCAACACCAGAAAGGGGAAACCAGACACGCATGCATAAATCAAACATGTTGCCACCGCACGTAAGGCTACCACATAACAGCCCACACGTGCGGCAACCAGAAACCACGCCGCTGGCAACCGCATGCGGCGCAACGAGTCAAGACCAAGCCCATGGTCGTGACACTCCCACCCCTCAAAGCCCCCCCCAACTGAAAAGGGGAAGTTGGTGGGGCAAACAACAAGGGGAGGGGGGAGGGGCAATGCCAAATGACCGCCGGTGTCTCCATCCCGAACTGCCGCCAACAAACCTGGGCCGAACCAAGGTCTCAGGCTGCCAACCGCAGAGGCAGTCGGAAGGAGACCACTGGTGACACTGCCAGGGAGGTGCCTGTTTCTTCCCCCAGAACTGCCGCCAATGAACCTGGACCATAACCTAGGTCCCAGGCAGTCGAACGCAGAGGCAGTCGAGGGAAACCACAGGACACCTCGTCCAACTCAGGAGGGGGGGGACTCCTGCTCCAGGTCGCTGCCTGCAGACCTTCACCAAACCCGCACCAAGCAGGTATACCATAAGGCAATGCTGACAACAGCTGACCGGAGTGAGGAACCCTGAGAAGGACGAGGGGCACCAACATGGACACGGTTAGCAAGGTGGCAGGGAAAATGCCACCAACCGTGCCGTTAACGGTAACCCCCTATGACGCTCTCCCTCCGGAGAACGCACATGTATGCCCATGACTTCAGGCAATACATGCTGCACCCTCTTTCGAAGGCGGGAGACTGCGGAGCCATTATTTGTTATAACGTCATGGTGGGGAGTGGGGGAAGCCCCTCACCATGCATTGTCCGCAACTACTGGGCAGGGATGCAGGGAACAAGGGAGCAGGTCACCTCCTGACGAGTCCCTATGACTGCCCCTAGACTCCTAATGCATGATACACATGGTAAGGAGGTGACCTGCTCCCTTGTTCCCTGCATCCCTGCCCAGTAGTTGCAGATAATGCACGGTGGGGGACAGCAGCTGTACTTTATTTGGGGTTAATCAGAGGCACTTTAAATGATGGCACGTGTATGCTGACTCCTATCTAACATGATTTTGAATGTGATTGATTAATTCTGAACACAGCTACATCCCCAGTTATAAGAGGGTGTGCACACTTATGCAACCATATTATTTTAGTTTTTTTGTTTTCTTCCCTCCACCTAAAAGATTTCAGTTTGTTTTTCAATTGAGTTGTACAGTTTTAAGGTCACATTAAAGGTGGAAAAAGTTCTGAAATGATCTTTGTCTCATTTTTTTACAGCACAGAAACCTGACATTTTAACAGGGGTGTGTAGACTTTTTATATCCACTGTATATATATACATACAAACACACCACACACTTAATAGAAAGACCCAATAACTAAACTCTTTAATTACAAAAAAGATGAGTGTGAATACAATATATCAGCAGCACAATATTTTACATGTCTTTTACATGCCATCAATAATGAATGGGAGCAACCAAATCTAACAATTTATACAAAAATCCTTTTGTCAATGGTGCAAGTCCCTTTAATTAAAACGTTATATACCTGATTTACAGAGGACTAAATGACATTGCCTCCTACCCACCCTTGTGCATAAGCACGTTACTTATTATAAACTGAAATGAAAATTCCAGCACAGGTGGTCTCCTTTACTTTGCTTTGCGGATGTTCATAAACTTTTGAAGTAATTTGGGAGTCTAGTAGCTTACTGGATAATGTTTGATTAGTGAGTTCAATGCATAAATTAATTCAGTAAGTTTAGAGAAATAAGTGGTGCTTGGGTGCAACCAAACCTGTGGTGACACCCTTGTTGCACCAAAGGTGTAATCTGCGTATCAAGTATTATAATTCGGGAACAGAGCCTTGGATCAACAAAAGAAAAACAGTGGTTTAATCAGGTGATCCACAGCTAGGCATCTATGCAAACAGTTGGATATAGAGGCCGCTAGAGATAGATTCTATATAAATATGTAATTGCAGAAAAATTAAGGACCAACCACTTTACAGATACATTTAAAAAAACGTAAGAAGAAGATTTTTGACTTGTTTAGATAAAAAATGAATTCACAGGTAGAAATTCACTTTTAAATAAAGGCGTTATAGAAATTATATTGAAAGTAACTTCTCTACCCACTATTGTGGAGATTTTAATGAGATTAAATGAGCTAAATAAATGTGCCCCCAAGTCTTTTACCGAGAAGATTAATCCATGCCCTAAATGCAATTATAGATAGAAAAGTTTTACATGATATAAAAAATAAAATAAAAGGGGTTGTCAAGCTTTATGTACAGTTTTTTTTTTGTTTTTGTTTTTTTTCTCCATTCCGTTCTAACTTTCTGGCTTCCTTCACTGCTGGGTCATTTGCTACTTGGGGACATGCCACTGCTGAAGCCTGTCATTGGCTTCAGTGGTACTTGTGACGTCATAATTCTGGAAGTTTATAGGAAAGGGACAAAAAGACCAGTGATGGGAGCCAGTGAGCCAGAACGAAGCAACAGTTCTGGTAAAGCTTAAAAATAAAACTAAAAAGACAACCCCTTTAAAGTTATATCCATAAAAAAATCACTAAAATCTATAAAGGTGAAAGAACCCTAAAGCAGGGACATACAGATAAATCATGAGCCACCCTCTGCTATATAGCTTCCCCTGTATAATTAACTTGTATTACTGTTTTTTTCCAGATTGTCACTGACAAGTCTTGAATCCAGGACCTGCTATATGGGATGTATGGCCATTATTACAGGCTTAAGTTTAGGCAATGGAAGGATTTTATCTGACTAAAAACTATGTGTGTGTGTGTATATATATACATATAGCCACATTATTATGACCACTTCCTACTTTCAACGTCGGCAGCTCGTAGCTCATGAAGGAAGTCACGTGTCATGAGCTGGCTTAGTGGGTATATAAGGGGTGCTTTCATGGGTAAAAGGGGCTATTTATCAGAGTTGCAAAGCAGGATGATTATTGGCTTTCGGGACAGGGGTGGCAGTATTTCTGAAACTGCACAGTTTGTGAACTGTTTGAGTCCTGCTGTGATGAAAGTGTATAGCGAGAGGACAAATGGCACCATTGCGAATTATGGATGTGAAAACTGCGCAGCATCACATGCCATTGATGTGAAAAGTGAACATTGGCCATAAATGTGCATGAGGGTTGACTGACACACTACAGTGGAGCAGCTCACAGCCAAAATGAACCAAGGGGCTATCAGAAATGTGGCTAAAACCCTACTGAATGGGCTCTGAAGCAGACAGATAGTCACTGCACCTCTGCTAATGAACTTGCATTGCCAGAAAGGCTTCAATTTTTGTATTGGAAGTGGACTATCGCTGATTGGCAAAGAGTTGCCTTCTCTGATGACTCAAGCTTTCTGCTTCATCAAACAAATTGGTTGGCGTGTCCGACGAGAAACATCAGAAAACAAACACCCTGCAACCATTGTTAGAAGTGCACAAGCTGGTGGTGGCAGAGTTATGGTCTGGAAAATGTTTTTGTGGCATTTTCTGGGCACACCTATTCATGTTGAAGGTACTCTCAATGACTTGGATATGAATCCATCGTTGCAGATCACATACACCCATACATACTGATTGTCTTCCCTAAGGGCGGATAGGATCTTTCAGCAGGATAATGCAACGTGTCACACGGCTAGAATTGTCTGACATTGGTTGGAAGAACATGATTAGGACTTCCAAGTATCACCCTGGGCCCCTAATTCCCCAGAGTTAAACCAAAATGAGTATCTATTTGACAATCTCAATGGTTGTGTTCATTCTATGGATCCTCCCCCGCGCACCCTTCCTAGCTGTGGGATGCACTGCAGTCATCATCGCTCCAGATAACTGTGATAACCCACCAGGACCTTATTGGGTCACTATTAACCTGTTTAGCTGCTGTCCATGCTGCACACAGCAGTTACTCTGGATATTAGCTATAATATGGCTCAACTGTGTGTGTGTGTGTGTATGTGTGTATATATATATATATATATATATATATATATATATGTATAATGATTTATTGTTATCAGTACATTATACATAAGGAGAGTACTATTGATGTTTTTATTTGGAGAAAATCCTTCCATTGACTACAGGCTTAACTGTTGAGCTATCTGAACATACAGTATAGCGAATTACACACAGATTTTTGTGCAGAAAAAATGCAGTGTAATACAGTACCAGCAAAATAAATACGATTTCCTAACTTTATATATTTTTTGCGTGCGGAAATTTACCTGCCGTGCAAAGTTTGAAATCCTCAGCATGTCAGTTATTTCTGTGGATTAACAGTGTAGATTTCAATGCAAAGGGTGAGATTTGCAACAGAATTCACAAGTAACACACGTGCAGAAATGCAGACAAATCTGAAAATGAAAATCTGTGCAGAAATGCTGTTTGTTGTTTACCTTGTGCAGGTAGCCTTAAAGTTTCTGCCTCCCATACGCTGGTATTGAGTTTAAAGAGGAACTTTCATTACCCTAAAAAATCTGAACTAAGTATACAGACATGGAGAGCGGCGTCCAGGGATCTCCCTGCACTTACTATTATCCCTGGGCGCCGCTCTGTTCTCCCGGTATAGGCTCCGGTAACTTCAGCTCTTCGGCTCAACTGGGAGGAGCCTGCCCTTTCTCTCCTGGGCGTCTCCTTTATTCAGGCTGTAGCGCTGACCAACCGCAGCTTTCAGCTCATAGCCTGGGAGGTTTTCTTCTCCCAGGCTATGAGCTGAGCGCTGCGGTTGGCCAGCGCTACAGCCTGGGAGAAGGAGACGCCCAGGAGAACAAGGGCAGGCTCCTCCCTGTTGAGCCGAAGAGCTGAAGTTACCGGAGCCTATACCGGGAGAACAGAGCGGCGCCCAGGGATAATAGTAAGTGCAGGGAGATCCCTGGACGCCGCTCTCCATGTCTGTATACTTAGTTCAGATTTTTTAGGGTAATGAAAGGTCCTCTTTAACACCTAGAACCATGGAAAAATGTATCCAAGTTAAATATACATATACAGCAGTGTCCTCAAGCTCTGTCACAATGCTGAAGGATCATTCACTTTAATATCGGGGTGCCGGGACTCCATCGAAAAGAGCAGGGACTCCTTAAAGCCGCATTGGAAAAGGGGAGTGACTGAAGTGACTCCATAGAGAGTATCAGCGACAGGGAGGGGGGTATGGGGGGGCTGAACCCAGCCAGGACCCCAACCACATGGGACTCATAGCAACCACATTGTCTGCCTTTATTGATGGAATAGCACTGTCCTGATGATGAAATGTGTCATGGTTCACCACTACAGATACATGATGTCATAAAAAGCAACATAGTAATGGATTTACTATGGATGTAATATGAACTACTCAATATCACATGATTGTTTCTTTGTTGGAACATCTGTAGTTATATGTAACATTATATGTCAACTAGGTACTGTAGTTCTTGCAATTTCTTTTTTTAATTTACACTTGTATCGCCTATATAGGGAAATTATACGGCACCTGCCATATGTTACTAAAAAATCCTTGACAACAAGAACCAAATCTCAGTGGGTGTATAAATTTAATAAATTATTAAATAGAATAAAATATTTTCATTGGTAGGAACAAATCAAAACTATTTTTGAAGCATTATCAGGATTTCTATGCCCAAGCCTAACCCTAATTATAAAACTGAAAATTCTGATTTTTTCCAGAAATGTGGAGCATTTTCATTGTTCTTTACTTGGTCACAGATGAAGCCTGAACTAGCCATGAATGAAGCATCTTTGTTTTGAGCCACTTACATCATGACAACATGATAATTAAAGTGTATAGGAAATCCTCCAACTGCCACTACTGGTGACCATAGATATAGATCAAGATGAGATGTGAAGTCAGTCACATTACATTTTGAGAGAAATTTTTGAGCAAATAAAGGGGGTCTGAGAGGTACAACAGCAGGCTTCAAGGTATATTATGTTACATGGTCAATACCTAAACTAACATCAAATACATTTAAAATTACATATCTTTCTTCCACATCTTGTAAGAGCTCTGAATTTTAAACAACTTTGTTATTTAATTTTATTATTAAAAGGGTGGTGTTTGGTTAGAACAAAGGGTCTATTTTATTCAAATCATTCTTGGCATTCATAATTCAAAATTCTAGACATACATAATGGCCACTTATGGTTAGTCCTTGGCTAAATGGTGCCCTTTGCAATACCTTTTATGGACGCCCCTCTTTTAGTGTACTATATAGTGCAAAATCAATCAGTGTACAAATAACACTGTCCAGTCAAAAATAGGAAATGTATCTTTCTATGCTATGTTTGGGGATGAGGTGCAATTTTCAAGTTCCTAAGTAGGGACAGCGGTGCTCCATTCAATAGTAAATGGTGATACTTCGTGTCTTACTTTACAATATGCAAACCACTAAGACTTGCCCCAGAGTGATTTTAATAGTTAGCCATTGACATAAAAAAAGAGTTGTCAAATATGGACAATCTTTTCTTGATGGAAGGCTCCCCCAAAATGATGTTGATCACAGATTGTCTTACTGTTGAAATTCTTAGCTGTACTTTTCTGAGAAATCTGCTCTTTAATTATCCCACTTCACCACCATAGGGAAAATTATCTTCATTTAATTGACGAAGGTCCTGAATGAGGATATCCACTTTTATTGACTCGAAATATATACCAAATATAATACTAATAAAGCCCATTCAGAACTTAAAATGTTTGGAATATAAACAATAAAGGCAAGTTTATACAGATCCAAGCATACTCATTGTGAAAAATAGTCTTTAACAAGTGAAACAAGCTTTCAAAAAGCTATTCCTTTTCTTTTATGGACTATGCGGTGGTTTAAGGACACATTTGAATTGTAATTCAACTCTGTTTTCAACATGTTTTTAACATTATGAAACAGTTGGCTTGGTATTATAGGCATATAAGAAAAGGAATATAATTTGTTCACAATCAAAAGTGAAAACTCAAAAAAATGCTGAATATTCACAGTCTATGCATAACTAGACCTTTTTTGTTACAATTGTAAATACATACATGCTAATTCTCAAAGAATGTATATCAGACACATCTGTCTAGATAATGAATTGCAACATCTAAGCATATTGTTATTGATCTGAATGGGTATTTTCTTAGAATGTTGTGTCGGGCTTGCTTCAACAGACATCTCTGACAAGTGGCAAAAGGATTAAAGCTTCATAGATTTTACCAATGTGATTATCATCTATATATATCATATTGACCAGACAACACTTTAAAGTGCCCCCCTGGTTCATGAAAAAAAAAACATCACGTTAACTGGGGAATATATGGAACATTTACCTGGTGCCATTTTTTCTTAAATGAGAGGACCACTTTAAGTATTAATTATTAAGCTTTAATTAATAAGTTTCTACCCCTGTACACTTGTCAGTTATGGATATCACATAACAATTACAAAGACTGGAGAGGATGCACCACCCAAAGGGATTATGTTGGCCTCCATGAAACATAACAATGCTTTTTCATAGCAATACAGGTATATAAATATTTTATATAACAGTTACTTCATACTGTTGAGAACTCTTCTGAAGTGATGAGACACCACTGTTATAAATTTATTCCAATTTATTCTTATTTTCGGTTATATTTCATCAGAAAAAATTACTGTATTTACTTGATGTAGGTAGCAAGGATACTAGTAAATACTTGATGAATTCCTTGTCCTTCTTTTTTCCTGAAACAGCTCCACTCTGTTTCTGGTATTGGAGATCATCCCTAATCAAGTGAATGAGACTGAGTTGCAGTGCCAGAAACAGCCCAATGACAAGACTGGTAGTGATTCACTTTGTGCGTGCGTTACCTAATTTAGTGCCAAAGCATACTGCCCAGGACATTCAGTGCTGAATTAAAGGGCATGGCCATCTTTGGAAGGGGGGTAGGTGTTTAGGAAACCTCCCTCATGGCTAGACCTGGAAAAGGGAAGCATATGTACCTGCTCCCCGCTGATAAATCCCAGCTCCTTCTCTCCCCATCCTCGGGTGCCTTGCTTGGGTTCCGTGCTGTAAACATACATTTGATAGTGCTGTAGCCAATGACTGGCTGCAAAAGTGACCATACCTCTTTGTATCATATTAATTGGTCACATGATGCAAGTGAGTTAGGTCACCGCTGCAGTCAGCAATTGGCTGCAGTGGCTGCAAAGTGGATGTTTACAGTGGGGAACTCGAGCTAGGCAGCTAATGCTGGGGAGTGAAGGAGCCAGGATCCCGCATCAGGGGAACAAGTTACTAAACTTCCCTTTTTCAGGTCTGGCCATTAAGGGGGTTTGCAAAAAACAAAAGGTGGCCAACCCTTTAAGCATGACTGATCCTGTTTGTGTGTCATCGGACAAGGCATAAGCAGTAATTAGACACTATAACCAATTACATCCCAGGGCTACATGACAGCTGTTGTTGCTATGGTGCATTGTCTGTGGGTTGGTGTGAACCAGTTATGGCCACAATAAGGGCAGTACTGGTGGTACTGCAGTCAGGGGCCCACTTTTGTCAGTCTCATTAGAATTCAGCTTCTGTTTAGGTATTCACTTCAGTGCAGTGAAAACCAATAAAGCTTCTGCTTAATGAGGGTTTGGGGAGGGGAACAAAGACATTTAATAGATAAACTATTTCACAGGTCTCCAGTGGGAACTGAGTGTAGGGTTAGACCATCTGAATGAAAGGCAACACATTTACCTCTACACTATAGAACTTCTCTGTTGTAAAAATAGGATTTCTGTGTCTTAAAGGCTATTAAGCAGTATTATGATTTTCTTTACAGGTGGAAGATTAAAGAGGACCTGTCACCACTCCTGACATGCCTGTTTTAATAACTACTTGCATTCCCCATATAATAACAATTCTGGAACATCTATTCTTGTGACGCTATGTTGTGCTATTCCTATAATATTTTTACTAGAAGTTTATGATTGAATGACTAGCAGTCTGCAGTAAGGGTACAGATGGGTGTTACCAGTTGGGGGGGGGGGGTGCCTGCACAGTCTGGTAATGGCAGCACTATTTTGATACTATCAGACTGTGCAGAGATACACCCCCAACTGGTAAAACCCATCTGTACCCTTAGTGCAGTTAATTCATAAACTTCTAGTAGAAATAGTCATAAGAATAGATGCCCTGAATTTTAATTACTTGGGGGATGCAAGCAGTTATTAAAACAGGCATGTCAGGAGTTATAGTAAATATAGTACTAAAAAACTACAGTAGTAAATAACTACTGTTAAGTAGCTTTTAAGGCAATTTTACTTTATAGCTTTTCTTTTATAGCAAAAGAAAAATTAGAAAGTTAAATGTTTCTGCTATACCCTTTACTAAGTTAACAAGTCCCCATTGGGATTGAACCCCAGACCTTCGATATAGAAGGCAGCAATAGTACCACTACACTATAGAACCATATTGTTATAAAGGCAGAATTAAAAAGTGCTTAAAAGCACAGCTCTCCCTGGGCCCAAACTGTTCCCCCAGTCTGAGATTGGAATTTTTTTCCAGCTTTCGACTACATTGTATGCAATATCAAAGGGCATCTGTCAGCAGATAGACACTGGCTAACCTGTTACATGTGCACTTGGCAGCTGAAAGCATCTGTGTTAGTCCCATGTTCATTTGTGCCCACAAGTTTCAGTATATGCAAATGAACCTCTAAGGTCAATGGAGGCACTGCCATTACACCTAGAGGCTCAGCTCTCTCTCTCTCTCTGCAACTGACATGCCCTCTGCTCTTTGAGTGACAGGGTCAGACAGTGTAAACATCATCATTAGAGATGAGCGAACACCTGGATTTTCGTGTTCGAGAGGTTCGGCCGAACTTCCGGAAAATGTCCGGGTTCGTGATCCGAACTCAACCCGAACTTCATCCCGAACCCGAACCCCATAGAAGTCAATGGGGACCCGAACTTTTGGGCACTAAAAAGGCTGTAAAAGACACCCAGAGGGATAATATACCGCAATAAACGCATTGCGATTACAACTTTGAGCTAACGATCACCATGGGAACGCCTCCTCCAGTAGAATGTACTGTCGGATCTGAGAATTAAGTTGAAATCGCAATGCGATTCTTATATATTTGCTTAATCGCATTGCGATTTCAACTTAGCATTGCTAAATAATTCCATCCATATCGTTAACTTACTGAGTCAGTAAGTTAACGAATATGGATGGAATTATTTAGCAATGCTAAGTTGAAACGGCAATGCGATTAAGCAGATATATAATAATCGCATTGCGATTTCAACTTAATTCTCACATCCGACAGTACATTCTACTGGAGGAGGCGTTCCCATGGTGATCGGTAGCTCAAAGTTGTAATCGCAATGCGATTAAGAATACATAAGAATCGCATTGCGATTCCAACTTTTAGTACTCAACTTTTAAAATCGTACACCACTTTAAGTTCCAAAGTTGCAATCACGCTCGAATAGAACTTAAAGCTGTCTCTTAGTCAGTTTTAGTATTGGTGTGTTGTAATAGAAGTTACATTCGTACGCGAATATAACTTAGAGCAATACAGTCAACTTTACACTGTTAGTTTTATTATCGCGATAATACAACTATTCAAGAATCGTAGTACGTGCGTCTCTACGTGTGTGCGTTACCTGGATACTATTCTATTTTGCCAGCCACAGCTGAAACCACTGATTTATGGTATTGCTATTTTGGCAATTGAATTTAACCCCAGAAAATAATCTATCCTTTGCCAGACTGCAGACAGTATTATACTTGTCTAGCCAAAGCTGGAACACCAGATTTAGGGGATTGGTATTTGGGCAATTGTATTTAACCCCTTAATAAAATATAGAAATTTCTTTCCTGAGTTTCTAGGGGTGACAATTAGCACAGCCAAGCCCCTGATGTAGGATATAGCAAAAAAAAACTAGTATTGATGGATTGATGGACTTGGTGGCAGCTTCTTCTGGCGCACCACAAGTCACAAAATGGCCGCCGATCAACCCAGAAAATAAGTGACAGAAAAACACTCTGTGCAGCCTAAAAACCAGCGAGCAAGTAACTAGCAGAAGTTCAATGATTCTCAACTGTAAATTGATCCGTTCATTAGGTGCTGTTGCTGACTTTAACCTGCCTAATCTCGCCCTGATAGAAGCTGCGTCCTCTCCCTACACTAATCAGAGCAGTGTGACGTGCGGCGCTACGTGACTCCAGCTTAAATAGAGGCTGGGTCACATGCTGCACTTGGCCAATCACAGCCATGCCATTAGTAGGCATGGCTGTGATGGGCTCTTAGGGCAAGAAGTAAAATGCTAACTGATTGGCTGCTGTGCAGCCCTTCAGAAAGCGGGAAGAAATCGACGAACACCGGACCCGAACCCGAATTTTTTTGAAAATGTCCGGGTTCGGGTCCGTGTCACGGACACCCCAAAATTCGGTACGAACCCGAACTATTCTCGAACTGTTCGCTCAACACTAATCATCATGCCTGCCTGGCAATGTCAATCATACCTGCAGACATGCGGCAACACCACTATTACTCCTAAAGGCCTTTTTGCAGATATTAAAACTTTGTTTCATGCCTTCAGCTGCCATGCAACAGGTCATCGAGTTTCATAGGTACAAATCTGCTGACAGAAGCCCCTCAAATGATGCCATTAGAAAGTACAACTAATCCTGAAAAAAACAAGCCCCCATACAAATGAGAATATAAAAAACAGAGGGTGAGAGTGAAAAAAATGCAAAAACAGAAAATTGCAAGGTCCTGATGGGGTTAAATAAATAGTAGGACTGTTTAACAGCTTTTAGGCACTGAAAATCCTGCATTTATAGTAATGTGGTTCTATACTGTAGCGCCTGCCCCGCAGATGATCTGGGGTTCAATTCTCAACAAAGACCTGTAGAAAAATTCTTTAGTGAAGGTTATGGCATAAAAAATTAACTTTCACTTTCCCAGATTTAAAAATAAAAAACAGAGTAAAAGATTACAATACATGTATTTTTGTAACATACTTACTGTTAAACATAAAAAAAAACAGTTGTTAACCCTGAAATCATAACAACCCGTACAATATAGTGAACACATTATTTATGGTAATCAGTAGACAGCATAAATAAAAATGGTTCAGTTGTTTATTTCCTTATTCAACCCATAATAATAGTTGATAGCAATTAAAATCTTACTTAAGTGTATGGCAAAATGGGCTGATGAAAAAAAAAAAGTTATGGCTATGACTGCAAGAAGGGCCAGTGTCGGGGGCCTGCACGGTTATGCTGTATTGGGCCCTGAAATTCCTGATGGCAGCCCTGGACCTATTAGCCTGGCAGCAGGATTGTTGTTTGGCTGCTGGGTCTCACCGCCGATGATGTGTTGTAGCAGCGGAGGTCACCATGTGGGGTTGCGTCAAATTAGTGTAGGAACCACTCACAATAGGTCACCTTGACAAAAAATATACAAAGAGCCTTGTGTTTTTGTTGCTTAGCAGTAACTCTGCAGTAAAGTCTTTCTTTCTCTACAGTTGCTACAGACAGGTTTATGGTTATATAGTAAGTATGGTTGAAAAAAAACTGTGTATGTCCATCAAGTTCATCCACCAATGGGAGATAACTTGCATGAAAGGTATACGTTTGAGGAAAAAGAATTATTTAATTCACTTACATAGCACTGACATATTCCACAGCGGTTTTCCAGATATTATTATTGCCTGCTGTCCCCCAATGGGGCTCACAATCTAAGTTCCCTATCAGTATGTCTTTGGAGTATGACAGGAAACCCACGCAAACACAGGGAGACCTCCATCAGATGTCATCCTTGGTCGGATTTGAACCTAGAATCCTAGGCCTGCAAGCCACCAAGCTAACTACAAAGCCACTGTAAGCATAATAGGTGTTCATGATATCGATGGCCTATCCATAGGATAGATCATTAATATCAGATTCGTGAGGGTCCGACTACTGACACCACCACCAATGAGCTGTTTTAAGGGGGACACTATGCTTGTGCAGTGCTGCATCCTCTCCAGTGTTTGCCTGCATGCTGTCTACATTGTAGTTGAAGCTTTTCATCTCATTCATGTTAATAGGAGAGTTGTATGTACTCTTTACTGCCACTACAATAAACCTTAGGATCCAGTATTGAGTAGATTAAAAAGAAAAATATGATTAAATAAATCTAACAAATTGGAATTTTACATTAAAGTGTAACTGTTATATTTTTTTTTATTTGCTAGTTTATTGGAGCTAGGCATGTATACCTGAATTAATCTGTCAATGATTGTCAAAAGATCTGTAATTACCTTATAATAACAGCTTTCATTAATGTCTCTCAGTAATCCAATCTGATTGGCTGGCAGGGAGCTGCTGGCTACAGCAAGTGTGTATGTGAAGTGAGGGAAAGCAGTTTTGGCCTCAGAGAACTGGCAGAGTTGCCATCTTGTGAAGGTCCTCATATTGTAAATGTTTTAACAGCCGTAACTAAGGGAAGAACTTAGGGAAAACAGTGGTATGTGAAGAAACTAAAGACTGCTTTATGCATAATGCTGCAGCACCAGTAACATATGCTAAAATTGTTTTTCTTTTATAAAAACATGACAGTTACACTTTAAGTTAGTATGAAACTTTCGCAGAGTTTAATTGTTGCCAAAATTACAAATTATAAATTTGTGTTGTGTTCAATTTAGAATTGCATTGTAAGGATATATTCACATGATGGAAAATACACTTTGGAAAAATCAGACATGTACTCGCGGTGTTATCCACAGCCTAAATACTTAGCCTCGGATTTATGCCTCAAATATGTAGTTTGACTGTCACGGATCCAACCATGGATTTGGCCAGTTCAATTGGGCTAATCCAAATACAGATACCTGTCATGGTTTTCATGCAGAGAGCCATGCAAGAAGAGACATGTCCATTTTTAATGTGGTTTTGAAATCAGCGCATAAAAAATCTGTGACCATATGAACGTCAGGGCAGATTTCCATTGAAGAAGCAGATTTTGTTGCAGAATATGTGCATGAACATGCGCTAAGGGAGATGTTAAAGCAGTTGGGTTTAAAAATGAATGTAAATAAAGTAAAATACTTGTTTTTACTTTGTGGCACGTGATGTATAACGGTCCCTACCTGAAATATTCATTTCCACAGCAGAGCTTTGGCACTTCAAGAAGCACTGCAGCTCCATTAATGTTTATCTGTGCACACTGGGAAATCAGTAAGCATGAAAATCAGTGGGTTAGCGTGTCATCCCGACTCTTGATACCAACTTTAAGCTTTAGAAGCTTTGCATATAGTTAAAATAAGCCAACGCGTTAAGCTAGTGTGATAACGCACCAAGTATGACTTTAATGCTGGCTACATCTTTATATATGTTGCTGTGTCTGGTGCTGCAGATCAGCCCCATTAAAGTAAATATGGCTAAGCTGCAGTACTAGGCAGTTCCATCTGTGGAGATTTGCCGTTGTGCAATTTGTTCTGCAGCTGATAGACCACCACACAGATCATACTTTGATGGACTATTGAAAGCATTAATATATTTTTCCATAAACCCCATTCAGAATAAGTAGGAAAGTGTTTTCACTTTTACATGTCACAATTTTCCACATACATGAGAAGAGCAACTTTTAATAAAGCATAATATACAGTGCCTTGCAAAAATATTCAAACCCCCCACCCCCCTTTTACTTTTTTCGTGTTTTGGTTCCTCACAACCTGGAATTAACATGGATTTTTTTAGGATTTGTATCATTTAATTTACATAACATGCCCACAACTTTGAAGATGTTTGTTTTTTGTTTTTATTGTGAAGCAAACAACAAATAGGACAAAATAACAGAAAAAGTAAATGTGTATAACTATTCACCCCCCTAACGTCAATACCTTGTAGAGCCACCTTTTGCGGCAATCACAGCTCCAAGTCGGTTTGGATAAGTCTCTATGAGCTTGCCACATCTTACCACTAGGATTTTTGCCCATTCATCATGCAAAACTGCTCCAGCTCCTTCAAGTTGGATGGCTTGCGCTTGTGAACAGCAATCTTTAAGTCTGACCACAGATTTTCTATTGGATTGAGATCTGGGCTTTGACTAGGCCATTCCAACACATTTACATGTTTCCCCTTGGGGTCATTGTCCTGCTGGAAGTTGAAACCTCAATCCTAGCCTCAAATCACACACAGAATGGTACAGGTTTTGCTCAAGAATAACCCTGTATTTAGCACCATCCATCTTTCCCTCAACCCTGACCAGTTTCCCAGTCCCAGCTGCTAAAAAACATCCCAATGGCATGATGCTGCCACTACCATGTTTCACTGTGGGGATGGTGCTCTTTGGGTAATGTGATGTGTTGGGTTTGCGCCAGACATAGCATTTTCTTTGATGGCCAAAAAGTTCAATTTTAGTCTCATCAGACCAGAGCACCATACATTTTGGGAGTCTCCCACATGCCTTTTAGCAAACTCACAACGTGCCTTTTTGTTTTTAGCTGAAAGCAATGGCTTTCTTTTGGCCACTCTGCCATAAAGCTCAACTCTATAGAGCGTACGGCTTATTGTCGTTCTATGTACAGATACTCCAGTCTCTGCTGTGGAACTCTGCAGCTCCTCCAGGGTACCTTAGGTCTCTGTGCTGCCTCTCTGATTAATGCCCTCCTTGCCCGGTCCGTGAGCTTTGGTGGGCGGTCGTCTCTTGGCAGGTTTGCTGTTGTGCCATGTTCTTTCCATTTGGTTATGATAGATTTGATGGTGCTCCTGGGGATCATCAAAGATTTTGATATTTTTTTTTAACCTTACCCTGACTTCTCAAAAACATTTTCCCTTACTTATTTGGAGAGTTCCTTGGTCTTCATGGCAGTGTTTGGTTAGTGATGCCTCTTGCTTAGGTGTTGCAGCCTCTGGGGCTTTTCAAAAAAGGTGTGTATATGTAATGACAGATCATGTGACACTTAGTGATTGCACACAGGTGAACATCATTTCACTAATTATGTGACTTCTGAAGGTAATTGGTTGCACCAGAGCTTTTTATGGGCTTCCTAACAAAGGGGGTGAATACATACACACATGCCAATTTTCTGTTTTCCATTTCCAAACAATAGTCTTATTTACATTTTTTCTTATTTCACTTCACCAACTATTGTGTTCTGATCCATCACATAAAAATAAAATTCAGATTAACAAAACATTGAACTTAAGGCTGCCTGTAATGTAACAAACCATGAAAAAAGTCAAGGGGGGGGGGGTGAATACTTTTGCAAGACACTGTACCAATGTACCATAAAGCATCAGGTAAGCTAGTACAAGAACAATTTAATATCGTGAGTGAATCATGTTGGCTGTGCTGTCTGACTTCTCGATCATTTTTAAAGCCCTTGACTAGCATTGAGTAAATCAAAGTTAACGACCTGGAATTCAATCCAAATTTCAGGAAAAATTATATTTCTTGGCGCTTTGTGGTAACGAATCAATTTTATTTGAAGTGGCAGTAAAAATAAAACAAAGTAATAAAACATACTTACTTCATCCATTTGATCGCTGAGAGGCCATCGCGGCCATCTTCACTGAACAAAACGCATCAATTCCAGGAGGCGCGAGAACTGAGTGTTTTCTTCAGTTTAAGATGGCCACGACGGCTTCTCTGAAATCAAATGGCTGAGGTGACTATGTATTTTGCGTCATTGCACCCACTCCAGACAATGGAATATTATTTGTTACTTGTAACTAATCAAATTTCTTGTCGAGGTTCAGAGAGGCATTCAAATTGAATTTTTTTAAACATCGCTCATCACTACCCATGGCGTATAAAATTGTTTATATGTTTCAATAATTATTTTTATTTACAACAAATTTTACACATTTTAGAAATTACTAACATGGCCTTTTTAAAGTTTTAACTACTAGGCTAAATCTACAGCAAATATCAATAAAGAAATAAAGCTTTTACTACAATACCAACAACCCTAGTAACCAGGTATAAAACCTAAAATACACAAACATGAAACAGTAATTACAATTGTCCCCATTATATATTGTTTGAACAGTACTATGATTGTGAAATTTTTAAATGGTATTCCCATTTTGGAATATTATCGTTTATCATTAGTATATAGCAAAACATTTTGGTCAGTGGGATTTGATCACTGTTCACTCCACCCCTGCCTTTCTCCGGGCCACTATTTGTGTGAGAAATGACAAGAAAGCTCTAATGAACTGAATTTAGCGGGACTGTAGTTCTCACACCATGTCTGACCAAGCTTTGAAGTTGCCCCACAGTCTTCGATTTGCTAATGTGGCCATACTTTACACAAGTATATAGATAATACATCTATCATTAATTTGGTGGCATATCTGTTTAATAAGGACAGTGTTGTCCCTTGCTATTTTAATGAATGTAACAAATATTGCAATTTAATAATATTTCTAACAACTGAAGATACGATTGCAGAAATAGAAGTACACCATGTTGGGAGATAGAATGCTGTGGGCCCATAGGAAAAAAAAAAAAAAAAAAAAAAGCTGCTGCTTGACATTACCACACATGTAAACATCTGCAATCAGAGGTCTATTTCCACATCCTTCTTTGCGAACATTGCAGCACCTTTAGTGAATACATACAGTACCTGTACATGTTTTCACTAACTATCAAATTGGGGACAAGAAAAACCAAGAATGGGCCTTTCACCTGCCAAAGTCCCATAGCAGTTGCATTGTCTGCCCCTATGGTATTTACGTCCTTGGTATTAAGTATATTTCACATTGTCCATGTTGGAACTGTAGAACTGTTCGTAACTACGCTGGTAAATGTAATAAACTTGCTATTATGAAATATGAATAATACCAAGCCTACTAAATGATCCTATTTTGAAAAACCCATAAAACCAAATGCATTTCTATTTTAGCAAAGGACCTACTGATTATTTACTGACAGAAATTTTACATATTACTTCCTATAAGTATTCTATCCTTTAAATCACACTAAATTTTAATATGTCAGAAGATTTCATCTTGCAAGGAAAACTTGCATGGAAAATATGCACGTTAAATGCAAGCAAGCCACCATTTTATTTCCTCTAAATCAAATTTCTTACTTTTGAAGAGCCATCCCATATACTACACTGCAATAATTTCCATCAACTGCCTTTTGAACAAGCATCCAGCAGTTACTCCCCATAATAATACAAAAAAAAAAAGCTACAAACACTGTTTTAACATAAAATGAACTTTAAAAATCACACTGGAGAAAAGCCGAAAAAAACTTTAAAATAGTCTACAGTTTTGTACAAAATGTCTTAAATATAAAAAAAAACTATAAAATTTTTTTTAAAAGAAAGCTAACAAAAAAAACTTTCATGCCAATGCCAACTTGTAGTTATTGGGGACACATTTTATTTCTCACCGTGTTTTTCAGTTTTGATTCCTAAATGTCATGTTCATTTGAAGATGAAAGGCTGGGATTTGTATTTAAGGCATGGGTAAGGGGTGGGGGGAAAGCTGGTGTCTGTTTTCATTATTTTTATTTTTTAAATTATTTTTCCGCTGTATGTTAGATATTAATGTATTTGCAAATTGTAAATTGGTTCTCAATGTTTTTATTTACTTATTTTTTTGGGGGGTGGGGGTTTGGGGGTGATTTGTGTTATTTTCCCTAAACATTAAAATAAAAAAAAGAATTTAAGAAATAAATGTATATTTTCTCTCTTTCACTTCTTTAGTGCAAATGAAAAAACTATTTCTATTCATTTAATATTATTAAAATGTAATGAATGATAACAATGATATGAAACATCTGTATTTACAATGTATGTGTGGATAATTTTATATTACTTTCACATTAGGCTACTTTCACATTAGCGTTTTCAATTCCGCTATTGAGATCCGTCATAGGATCTCAATAGCGGAAGAAAACACTTCCGTTTTGTCCCCAATCATTGTCAATGGGGACAAAACTTAACTAAACTAAATCAAATGCACTAAAATGCATTCTGTTCTGTTTGGTTGCGCTCCCATCGCGGACAGAATACCAATGCAAGCAGCGTTTTTCTGTTGGTGATGTGGTTCGGACACAATAGAAAACTGATCCGTCCCCCATAGACTTTCAATGGTGTTCATGACGAATCCATCATCTCAGATAGACATAGAAGACATAATACAACCAGATCCGTTCATGACGGATGCATGCAATTGTATTACTGTAACGAAAACATTTTTGCAGATCCATGACGGATCCGCAAAAATCGCTAATGTGAAAGTAGCCTAATATCCCTTTATTAATCCATAAAAAATGTTGTGCTGCATTTTTTTACAGCTGCCAGTTCCACTCTTTGTACATGTCAAGGTTTTAATGGAAGAAGAAAAGGGACACCATCTGCTGCATTTTTTTTAACAAATTAAATAATATTAATACTTAAACAACTTTCTTGTCAATTTATATTTTAGAATTAGTCTCTAAAATCCCCACTTAAAGTAAATAAATGATAGAGGTGTATTGGGCCATAGTGTACCTTCACATGTCTCCTTTTTCATATGGGCCTCATGTACACTCCCTCATTTTCAGTAAAAAAAAATAAATGGCAGAGCACTCAAGAAGGATGTTGATGTTTCAACCTCTTTTCTCATCCGTCATTTAACGAAATAGAAGTCTTTTATGGCATGTCAGTTGACATTGCAGAGCACTGATTATGACAATGGGTACACTAAGAAACAACACAAGCACATAAAGTCTGAGTACACACACACACACAAGAGGAGATTTTCAAGACTGGTGTACCCATTGATCTCCCTGCAGATAATTAAATTAATAAAATAGGCACATCTCTGTCCTGCAGTATGTCAGAAACTGAAGTGTATGCCAGCCAGGGGCTGGCTCAGACTTCACTTACGCCAGATTCTGGCGTAGGTTTTAGTAAATCTGGTGGTCTGCGTGATGCCCTGCCCCTTTCATTAGAAAAGTGGCAAGAAGTCTAAAAAGTCACAGATTATGGTGCACATATGGCTTGCACCACAATATGTGAATTTAACGCCACACACAATAGGGCTTAATAAATGTTCCTCAAAGAGTCCACTTCTAAACAGACTTCAACACAAAAAGTGGCTGTGTTCTATATGTGTTTTTATTATGAATCACATTATTTCTAAGCTAGAAAATTAGGATGACATCTTTGAGTAGTTATACTCATCTCTGCCAACATGTGACTATCATGTCCATAGCAGTAAAATGATTAAAAGTATGCAACAAAATGTTCCAACCATGTATCCATCAAAGAGTATATTATGAATAATAAGGTTATCATTTTTCTAAACTCTTTTCCAATAACTTTTTTGCATTCTTGTTTGTATTGCAAATTTATAACAAAAAAAGAAGAACAAAAAACAAATAAAGAAGGGGAAAGCATTAACCCCTTCAGGACACAGACAGTTTTCAGCTTATGGACCAAGTGTAATTTTTCAAATCTAATGTCATTTTATGTGGTAATCATTTTGGAAGGCTTTCTCGTGACACATTGAACTTCATGTCAGTGGTAAATTTAGGGAGATATGTTCTACCTTTATAAAAAAAAAAAAAAAAATCGCTAATGTATGGAAAATTTTGAAATATGTGACATTTTCTAAATATGAATTTCTTAGCTTTTAAGACAGAGTATTATCTCACAAAATACAGGTAGTTATTAACATTCACCATATGTCTATTTTATGTTGGCATCATTTTTAAAATGTCATTTTATTATAATAACCCCTTATGGAATGAGCCTATTTTTAGTTTTCGATTTTCCTCCCCACATTCCAATAGCCACAACTTTTTTATTTTTCCATTCACGTAGCCATATAAGAGTTTGTTTTTGTGGGACAAGATGCATTTTTAATGGCATCATTTAATTTAGGATGTCATGTATTGGAAAAATGGGGGAAAAATTCTTGGTGGGGTAAAATGTTTTTGAATTTTGACATAATGTTCAATCATACTTAAAAAATAACATCCTTATTCTGTGGCTTGATTACGGTGATACCAAATTTGTATAGTTTTTATTTTGTTTTGTTTTTTAATCTAAATTTTCTTTGCATTGCCATTTTCTGACAGCCATAACTTTTTTATATCTCGGTCTACAGAGTTGTATGAGGCCTTGTTTTTTTCAGGATGAACTTTTGTTTTTATTGGTACTATTTTTGGGGTATGTACCATTTTTTGATCACTGTTAATCAACATTTTGGGTGGGACAAGGTGACTACAAAATGGTGAATTGTGTGTTTATTGTTTTGTTCTGTTACAGCATTCACACCTAGTGAAAATGTTTAAAATATTTTTATACTTCAGCCATTTGTGGATGCAGCAATATCTGATATGTTAATTTTTTAAATTTTATACATAAAATTGGGAAAGGGGGGGGGGTGATTTAAACCTAGAATTTTTTTAAACTTTTTTTTACATTTTTAACTTTTAGCCCCTTAGGGGGCTAGTACATGGTATCTTTTGATTCCTTGTCCTTTTCACCATAGTAAAGAATTTATATTAATTTTATATAATTTTATATAATTTAATTTAATTTGTATAGAATAGAATTTTGACACGCTGCCTGCTGAGCTATGCCTCGTGCACAGATTAGCAGGTAGCTTATGGCAAGCCTGGGAACGTCCAGCAGGCTGAATGTCATGGTAAATGATTGGAGACCCATGATTTCACTGTGAGCCTCTGATTGGAAGGCAGAGGGAGACGCATCTCTCTGCCTAACTTCACAGATGCTTTAATGTTGAGTCATCACCAATCCCAGTCATTGCAGCTGGGTGTTTGCTGTATTATACAGCAAGCACCTGCCACGTATAGAGCAGGCTCATCGCAGCGGCCTGCTCCATACAATTCTCTGCGCATAATCACGTACGGCATTATGCGTTAAGTGGTTAAGGATGTTAGAAGGCTTAGCATTTTTGAAGCACTTTTTCAGATTTTCAAGCAAATTTCTAAAACTGACTTTTTGAAGGACTAATTCAGTTTTGAAGTGACTGTGAGGGGCTTATATAATAGAAGACATTCATAAATGACCGCATTTTAGAAACTACACTACTGGACCAGTTTGCCACCAGAAGCATCTCATGGTAAGACCGTTCCTTTTTCTTACCTTACTGATTGCGATTGCTGGTCCTGATTGATCACTATTGGGACATTTATATGTATTCTGTTTCTTTTGCTGTCATTGTTTGTCCGTGGATATAGCTGGTTATACCCAGTATTTTAATTGCACTATTAAGTTATATTTTATTTTACACACTTCCCTTCTAACCCTCTGCGGGCTTTTGAAATAGCAGGTACATTGTGCCAGATAAACTATACTAGTAGAGCAACAATTAATAAAATAATGGATTTAAATGGGCACATGGCTGGTTAGGAAACCCACAGGAAGCTACAGATTTATTAATTGTAGCTCTTCTGGTGTAGTTTATCTGGCACAATGTACTTGCTCTTTAGACCAAACGTGAGCTTTGCTGTCGCATAAAAGAACATCATAATGACATTGTCAATAGGAGAGCACTCGGATTGCTAATCATATGTGGCATACACATCAAGGGAATCCAAAACTGATCAGTTTTATTGAGATTAAATTGGTCCCTAATAAAAGCAAGGGGGGGGGGGACAGCAAATGGGATCTCACTATACTTAAATAGCTTGCTCCACAAACAGTCTGAGCCATTGCCTCATTCCCTGCCTATGCTGTTATGCTGCTGGTGGTCTCCCTGATGAGCCTGCTGTAACCTTTGCAGGTGAGCATCAGAGAGTGTTTGTCAGCATATAGGACAAGAGACTTCGGGTACAGGGATTAGGTTCCAGCACCAGTTCAGGTGTCACCCTTCTCCACTTATGTCTGGCTGTAGGGCTTAGAAAATCACCTGCAAAAGACGGCTAGGGATGTTGTCGCGACCCGCTCTGGTGCTTTTTAAGGAACAATATTTGAACCCCTGTTCACTTATGCCCACATGTTTATGACTTGGGTTTTATCTATAAAGTTCAGTTTTTATCCTAATAACAACAAACATTATGTTTTAATTATAACATTAACTACATGCTCCCACTCAATATTTTTTGGTGGTTCTAAGCTGGGAACATACCACGACTGGGCATACGTATCTTTACAAGTTTTTGCTGCCCTTACCTTTGCCTTCATCTTAATAGGGACATTGGGGATAGAGATCTTAACAGCAAAACAAATCTCTATATTTAATAACCAAGAAGAAGACTGGGACTGCTCTGCATATGCTGCTGTCAGTGCTTAGATCTATAATCCCACACACTCCTTAATAGTGCTCTGTGTCTTCAAATAATCCATATACAATGTGTAGTAGAGCATAACACAGCACTCACCTGGGAGTAAAAATCTTCTTGCTTTATTGCTCTCTGTGGGTTACATGAACATCTAGACGACGACCGTTTCTTGCATAACTGCACTTTGTCTGGCCTTCCACTCTATATTTATTACCCTGATTCTGAAATTTACAGAAACATCCACAATGTGTTTGTAAACTGCTTTATGGGCACATGACAGAGGTTAGAAAGAAGACGCATCCTATGGTTTTTGCAGGACCAATTTTGTTAGAATAGTTTTTGGGCATCATGTCACATTTGAAGAGAGATCATGGCTTACACCTACAGTAGAAACATTAGTGAACTCTTTGAGACAACAGGCATTTATACAATTTAGAGACACTTGACTGTGAAAATGAATAATGTCATTTTTTACAATAAAATGGTGATTTAGCGCCAAATTTTTCATTTTTACCAGGGGTACCCCTCACGAAGCACCCTACAATTTGTTAAGCATTTTCTCCTGAATATGGCAAAACCCCATATGTGGTCCTAAACAGCTGTATGGGCACACAACAGGGCTCACATAAGGGTTAAAAGCAAAATAAATCTCAATATTTGTCAGCCTGATTCTGCAGTTTACAGAAACACCACAAATGTGGTTGTAAACTGCTGTATGGGCACATGGCAGGGCTCAGAAAGGAATGCCATATGGTTTTTGGAGGAAAGTTTTTGCTATGGTTTTCAACTGCCATGTCGCATTTGAAGAGAGCCTGATGTACCCCCACAGTGGAACCCCCCAAAAAATAACCCTATTTTAGAAACTACATCCCTAAAGGAATATATCGGAGGGTGTAGTCAGTGCTTTGACCCCACAGGCATTTCATAGACTTTAGAGATACTTGGCTATGAAAATAAAAATTGCATTTTTTCCCCAAAAAATGTTGCTTTAACCTCAGATTTTTCATTATTACAAGGGGTAACAAGAGAGAAAGCACCCCACAATGTGTTAGGTGTTTATTTCTTGAATAAACAGCAGAGTGTCTACCATTGAGAGACATCTGTATATTGGTGGACACATCAACCATTTTAATATATTGTTATTTATTGTTGCAACAGTTTTTAATTTTTATTACAATTTAATAAATATTTTTTCCTATCATCCAGAAATATTTCCATATTTTTGGCCAGAATATAAGAGTGCCATCCCCACACCCCATTTTCCCTTTACGTATATTTACATTTTGGGCAAGGTGTATAGCCCAAGGGGATTGAGCACCTATTATGTGTATACTAAGGGATGAGCCATTGAAAGCCCTCTCTACTCTTTCCTGAATATGGCAACAGTGAAAGTACTTAAGGGGTTAATATATGGCAACATCCCAGATGTAGTTTTAAACTTCTGTATGGGCACACTGCAGGGCTCAGAAGAGAAGGAGCACCATTTTAGCTTTTGGAAGGGTTTAGTGATTGGCTTGACCCCACAGGTTTTTCAAAGAATATTTTAATATTGGGACTTTAAATGAAAAATGACATTTAATTTTCATATATGGTAATAGTCAGAAAGCACCCCAAATTGTGTTACATAATTTTTATCGAGTATGCCAATGCCCACTATGCGGTCAAAAAAAAGCTGTTTGGGCACTCTGTTGGGTTCAGAAGAAAAAGAGCACTATGCGAGTTTGAGGCCTAGTTTGGTGATTTATGCAGCAGTAGCTGAAAATTGCAAAGGCTTTATGGGAAATAATAAATGGAGCCCCTGAGAAGTGACCCCATTTTGGAAACTACACCACTCAAAATATTATCTGGTGGAATGTGAGCATTTTGATGTCACAGGTATTTGCAGAAATTAATGCACAACAGACCATACAAGATGAAAATTGTGATTTTTCAACAGATATGGCATTTCAGTTTCCAATAAGTTGTGCCCAGCTCATGCTATCTAAAACTTAAACGACACTAATTAATTCTATTGGGTATGGAAATGCCATAAATGTGAACATAAGCTGCTGGATGGGCACATGGTATGCCTCAGAAGGGAAGGAGCGCCATAGGCTTTTGGAAAGAGGATTTTGCTGGAGTAGTATTTGGGTGCATGTGCAGTTGTCAGGCGCAGATGGCAAGGGGTTCCTTAACCCCCTAAGGACCCTGCCATATTTCATCTTAAGGACCAGGCCATTTTTTTAAAATCTTACACGTGTCACTTAATGTGGTGATAACTTTAAAACGCTTCATGACAGTGGCAAATTTGAGTCAAAATATTTCATTTTTATTTATAACAAACATACCAAATTCACCAATTTTTTTTAAAAATTAGCAAATTTCTAAATTTCAATTTCTCTACTTTTATAATAGGTACATCACCGAATAACCATAAAGGGACACGCAATAAACATTTCAAAGCTTTATTAGTTGATAAAAAGACCAACAACAGATATATATATATATAATGTCAATATCATAGAATATATGGCGGCAGTACAAATGGCAGCCAAGACATGTGGCTCCCCTCCCATGCACAGAAGGCCCCGATTATCTCTCCCATATAGGGTAAGTGGAAACCCTATCACAGTGCTGATAAAGATAACACCCCCAACATAGAATGTAAAAGTAAAACGGTGCCTAAATGAACTAGCCTGATGGGCAATTATGCACATATAATACAGCAACAAGGCACATATATTCCACAGTTAATATACCTGAGGGACACTTGAAGAGGAGGACACGGGCTTCTAGCTGAGAGGAGAGCCCACCCCGACGTACGTTTCGCTCCACTTTCTCAAGGGGTGTATCTAAATCACTCCCTCTAACCCCTAAATATATCCATATCAATCAAGTAAAATATAAAACACGTGTGTGATTGGACTAACCCCACTAACATACGTGTATTGGGAACTTGTCATATTAGCGTGCCATCCCGCTGCCGCTGGTGACATCATGCTAGCGTGAGATGACGCTTACCAGATAGTTAGTCGGCCGCATGATCTCGCGACATCACGCCATCATCGTGGGAGTAAGCGCACGGTACAAAACATATACGGCAGTTCGCCGCATTGGTGACACTGCAGGGCAAAAATACTCGCGAGATTTCACCCGCATCTACACGGAGGCACATGAGGCCCACCAATACTCGCGAGATTAAACCCGTACCTGTATGGGGTCACCTAGCATCAAAAACACCGGAGGGCAAAAGTCATAATTAGAGTTGAGCGAACACCTGGATGTTCATGTTCGAGAAGTTCGGCCGAACTTCCCGAAAATGTTCGGGTTCGGGATCCGAACTCGACCCGAACTTCATCCCGAACCTGAACCCCATTGAAGTCAATGGGGACCCGAACTTTTAGGCACTAAAAAGGCTGTAAAATAGCCTAGGAAAGGGCTAGAGGGCTGCAAAAGGCAGCAAAATGTAGGTAAATCCTCTGCAAACAAATGTGGATAGGGAAATGACTTAAAATAACATAAAATAGAGAAAAATAATAAATAAACATTCTAATCAAATCCCATCAAAGTGTTCAGCTATCAGGTGTCTATCTCCCAAACACTGGAGAGAAAAAGAAATAGAAAGATGAAGTACCCCCCTACCCATGGCTTTGAATGCCTTATTTCAAACTTTCTGGTCCTTTGAAATGCTGTCATTCTGTCTGGTGGACAGTTTTAAAAACCTTATGGCGGTGGCTGTCCCACAGTACGTGTATCCCAGCCGCCGCTACTTTTGCAGGTGAGCCATCCCTTCCCTGCACAACCAAGTGGCGGACAAAATCAGGTGTGCAATGCGCAACGCTATCTATGGCAACGTCCACATAACCAACAACACAGTGGGTAAATTAAGCGGCTGGCCCAGAGGCGGATAGCATTTTTGCGAATGTCCTTCCGCCCCCGAGGATTGCTGGGCATTTCCTGTTACCTCCTCCTCCTACTCTGCTTCCTCCTCCTCCTCTACCACCCCCTCATCCACTCAGTGTAACACCTTCACCACCCACAGCAGCACAGCCAGGGGAAATGACAGCAGTCTGTTTTAAAACGTGTGTGTTTGTGGGAAAAACCCCACAACGCGCAGGAGCTGTGGACAGGCATGGAACAACAGACGGATGATTGGTTGGTGCCATTGAGCCTTCAGCCCGGCCTGGTGTTGTGCGCTAAAGGGGAAAAATGTAATAGCAGGTCTGGGCCTAGCTGGTTTGACGCACATCCCCTGCCTGACACATGTGCTGAATTTGGGGTGCAGAAATTCCTAAACACCAGACAGTGAAAATCAATTCAGTTAATCGAACACACACAACACCCCCCTCCCCTTTCACTCAAACCATTAACAAACTATTTATAAATTTACTTAAAAAACCTATTAAAATAACTATAATGCAGCTAAAGTAACTATATGAACAAACAAAACTATGTACACGCCTTATCCCTAACTTAAGGTCAGCCAATTACAAGTGGCTCGGAGGGTGGGTTCCTGCACCAACAAAGACCCTGGCCTGGAACAAAATTGTCCAGCCAGGGCACAGTTCTGGAGGATGAGGAGGAGTAGGAAGAACGCTGGGGGATACAGAGGACACAGACGATATACTTCCCTCAAAGAGGATAGCTTGTCCTTGCCTTTGGGCAGCCTGGCAGACATGAGCGACAACATGCTGCAGTGCCTGCGCGCCGACCGCCCAGTTACTGCCACATTCTAACTTGTGCTGATTACTGGGTGGCCACCCTGCTGCATCCCTTTTATAAGGACAACGTGCTGTCATTAATTCCCTCACTGGAGTGTGATAGGAAGATGAGCCCGCTAGTAGACACGCTGCTGATGGCATTTACACCTGACACCGCCAATGCAAAGGGCCCATCCAGGAGGAGGAGGAGGAGTAATGGACTTTGTCAGGGCCCCCTCAACAGTATTATACAATGAAATTATATACAGTGGCAGTATAGAAAGTGTAGAAAGCGAATGGAACAGCTGCTTGGCCTGGTCTAAGAGAGAGCGATCTTTAGTAGCCACAGGCATGGCGGCATGAAAGGAAGGGGTTGCGCAAAAAATACTGGTGGAGTGGGCCCCATTTAAAAATGTGATGTGGTGTCCAATAATTTCTAGCTACGCCACTGGGTCTGGCCCATTCAACTTCTGGGTCTTCAAATTTGGCACATGTCCTGAGGTTGCCCTTTACGCCTTGGAGGTGCTGGCCTACCCTGCAGCCACTGTATTGTCTGAACGTGTGTTTAGCATGGCTGGGGGCATTATCACAGACAAGGGCAGCCGCCTGTCCGCAGACAATGTTGGCAACTAAGCTTTCGTTTATATAAAAGAACCAGACATGGATCCCACAGGACTTGTTTGAACCTTATGCAGAATAGACATGTATACCGGCCTCACCCAACTATTGTTGTAAAATTAAAAATAAAAAAAACTGTTATTGGAGACTACCTTTGGCTTCACAGCCCAAAAAGGCTTCATTTCATGCAAGAATGTAACCGCCAATTGTAAGTTCCCTGTCAGTTATGCAGTGCAGGGGATTGTACCTGGCAAAAATGGTAATATTTCACCCAGCAATTTAAAATCTATCCTTTGCCGGACAGTATTAAACTTGTCCAGCCACAGCTGAAACCAATGATTTACGGTATTGCTATTTTGGCAATTGAATTTCACCCCAGAACAAAAGCTATTCTTTGACGGACACTATGAAACTTGTCCAGCCACAGCTGAAACCCCAGATTAAGTATATTTCTATTTTTGCAACTGATTTTCACCCCAGAAAAAAATATATCCTTTGACGGATACTATGAAACTTGTCCAGTTACAGCTGGAACACCAGATTTACTGTATTTCTATTTTTGCAACTGTATTTCACCACAGAACAAAATCTATCCTTTGACGGACACTAGGAAAATTGTCCAGTCACTGCTGGAACACCAGATTCAGAGTATTGCTATTTTGGTAATTGAATTTCACCCTAGAACAAAATCTTTCCTTTGACGGATACTATTAAACTTGTTCAGTCACAGCTGGAACACCAGATTTACTGTATTTCTATTTTTGCAACTGTATTTCACCACAGAACAAAATCTATCCTTTGACGGACACTAGGGAAATTGTCTAGTCACAGCTGGAACACCAGATTCAGGGTATTGCTATTTTGGCAATTAAATTTCACCGCAGAAAAAATATACCCTTTGACGGACAGATTTAAACTAGGCCTGCAACAGCTGGAACACCAGATTTACGGTATTTCTATTTTTGAAACTGAATTTTACCGCAGAAAATAATATATCTTATGACGGACACTATGAAACTTGTCCAGTCACAGCTGGAACACCAGATTTATGGTATTTCTATTTTGGCAACTGAATTTCACCCAAGGAAATAATAAATCCTTTGACGGACACTATGAAACTTGTCCAGTCAAAGCTGGAACACCAGATTTGTGGTATTTCTATTTTGGCAACTGAATTTCACCCCAGAAAATAATAAATCCTTTGCCGGACACTATTAAACTTGGCCAGCCACTGCTGGGACACCAGATTTACGGTATTGCTATTTTGGCAATTGAATTTCACCCCAGAAAAAAATATATCCTTTGCCGGACACTATTAAACTTGGCCAGCCACTGCTGGAACACCAGATTTATGGTATTGCTATTTTGGCAATTGAATTTCACCCCAGAAAAAAATATATCCTTTGCCGGACACTAGTAAACTTGGCCAGCCACTGCTGGGAAACCAGATTTATGGTATTGCTATTTTGGCAATTGAATTTCACCCCAGAAAATAATAAATTCTTTGCCGGACACTATTAAACTTGGCCAGCCACAGCTGAAACCACTGATTCATGGTATTGCTATTTTGGCAATTGAATTTCACCCCAGAAAAAAATATATCCTTTGCCCGGACGCTATTAAACTTGTCCAGTCACAGCTGGAACACCAGATTTACTGTATTGCTATTTTGTCAACTGAATTTCACCCCAGAAAATAATAAATCCTTTGCCGGACACTATTAAACTTGGCCAGCCACTGCTGGGACACCAGATTTACAGTATTGCTATTTTGGCAATTGAATTTCACCCCAGAAAAAATATATCCTTTGCCGGACACTATTAAACTTGGCCAGCCACTGCTGGGACACCAGATTTACGGTATTGCTATTTTGTCAACTGAATTTCACCCCAGAAAATAATAAATCCTTTGCCGGACACTAGTAAACTTGGCCAGCCACAGCTGAAACCATAGATTTATGCTATTGCTATTTTGGCAATTGAATTACACCCCAGAAAAAAATATATCCTTTGCCGGACACTATTAAACTTCTCCAGTCACAGCTGGAACACTAGATTTACTGTATTGCTATTTTGTCAACTGAATTTCACCCCAGAAAATAATAAATCCTTTGCCGGACACTATTAAACTTGGCCAGCCACTGCTGGGACACCAGATTTACGGTATTGCTATTTTAGCAATTGAATTTCACCCCAGAAAAAAATATATCCTTTGCCGGACACTATTAAACTTGGCCAGCCACTTCTGGGACACCAGATTTACAGTATTGCTATTTTGGCAATTGAATTTCACCCCAGAAAAAAATATATCCTTTGCCGGACACTATTAAACTTGGCCAGTCACAGCTGGAACACTAGATTTACTGTATTGCTATTTTGTCAACTGAATTTCACCCCAGAAAATAATAAATCCTTTGCCGGACACTAGTAAACTTGGCCAGCCACAGCTGAAACCACTGATTTATGGTATTGCTATTTTGGCAATTGAATTTCACCCCAGAAAAAATATATCCTTTGCCGGACACTATTAAACTTTGCCTGCCACTGCTGGGACACCAGATTTAGGGGATTGCTAGTTTGGCAATTGAATTTCACCACAGAAAAAAAATCTATCCTTTGCCAGACAGCAGACAGTATTACACTTGGCTACCCACAGCTGGAACACCAGATTTAAGGGATTGCTATTTTGGCAATTGAATTTAACCCCTCAATAAAATATAGAAATTTCTATCCTGAGTTTCTAGGGGTGACAATAAGCACAGCCAAGCCCCTGATGTAGGATATAGCAAAAAAAAACTAGTATTGATGGATTGATGGACTTGGTGGCAGCTTGTGCTGGTGTACCACAAGATACAAAATGGCCATCGATCAACCCAGAAAAAGTGACAGAAAAACGCTCTGTGCAGCCTAAAAACCAGTGAGCAATTAACTAGCAGAAGTTGAATGAGTTTTCCCTGCCTAATCTCGCCCTCATAGCAGCTGCGTCCTATCCCTATACTAATCAGAGCAGAGTGACGTGCGGCACTACGTAACTCCAGCTTAAATAGAGGCTGGGTCACATGCTGCACTTGGCCAATCACAGAAGATTGGGCAAGAAGTAAAGCGCTAGCTGATTGGCTGCTGTGCACCCCTTCAGAAAGCGGGAAGAAATAGCCGAACAACGGACCCGAACCCGAACTTTTTTTTTTAAATCCAGTTCAGGTTCGCTCATCCCTAGTCATAATAAATCAGGGGCAACATAGTTACCTCATTATGTAAGATAATACCAATAAACAAAGTGCATATGATTATAAAAAAATATATGTCAGTGTGAAATCCTATACTAAAAGGTCATATGTCGTCACATGATTATATTCCGGTCATGTGACATTCTGCACCCAATGTATACAATAAAAACAAACATCTATTCCTTACATAAAATTATAATCGAGGTATAAAGCAGTAGATATACTTATCATAAAATATTATTAATTCATACAAAAATATGTATATCGTGACATATACAAAAAGTGCTAGTGCATTGTTGGACGGTGAAAAAAGTGCCAGTGCATAAAGTGCTCAGTGCACTGTGAACATGCAAAAATAAATAAACTAAAAAGTGACGAATGCCAAGTGCTTAGTGTAAAAACCAATTGCACCAAAGTAAGTGATAATTCATTTACAAATATGAATACATATGACCATCTAAATGGTATATATTATATAGAGAAACCGTAGTACATAAATATAAATAAAAAAATATTAGTTCATATACATAATAGATCTATTCGCCAGATCATGCGGCCGACTAACTATCTGGTAAGGGTCATCTAGCGCTAGCATGACGTCACCAGCGGCAGCGGGATGGCACGCTAATATGACAAGTTCCCAATACACGTATGTTAGTGAGGTTAGTCCAATCACACACATGTGTGTTATATTTTACTTGATTGATATGGATATATTTAGGGGTTAGAGGGAGTGATTTAGATACGCCCCTTGAGAAAGCGGAGCAAAACGTACATCGGGGTGGGCTCTCCTCTCAGCTAGAAGCCTGTGTCCTCTTCTTCAAGTGTCCCTCAGGTATATTAATTGTGGATTATATGTGCCTTGTTGCTGTATTATATGTGCATAATTTCCCATCAGGCTAGTTCAGTTAGGCACTTTTTACTTTTACATTCTATATTGGGGGTGTTATCTTTATCAGCACTGTGATAGGGTTTCCATTTACCCTATATGGGAGAGATAATCGGGGCCTTCTGTGCATGGGAGGGGAGCCACATGTCTTGGCTACCATTTGTACTGGCACAATATATTCTATGATATTGACATTATATATATATATATCTGTTGTTGGTCTTTTTATCAACTAATAAAGCTTTGAAATTTTTATTGTGTGTCCCTCTATGGTTATTCGGTGATGTATTGTATAGTCACGCATTGCATTGTGATTGAGTTGCATTGGCATTACTTTTATAATAGGTAGTAATACCTCCAAAAATAGTTATTACTTTACATTCCCCATATTATTCCCCATGTATTACTTTACATTCCCCATTCACCATTTTGTGAATGCCATTTTATTTTTTGGGGACGTTAGAAGGTTTAGACGTTTAGAAGCAAATCTTGAAATTTTTCAGAAAATTTCACAAACCCACTTTTTAAGGGCCAGTTCAGGTCTGAAGTCACTTTGTGAAGCTTACATAATAGAAAACACCCAAAAATGACCCCATTTTAGAAACTACACCCCTCAAGGTATTGAAAACTGATTTTACAAACGTTAACCCTTTAGGTGTTCCACAAGAGTTAATGGAATATGGAGATGAAATTTCAGATTTTCTATTTTTTGTCAAATTTTCCATTTAAATCCATTTTTTCCAATAACAAAGCAAGGGTTAACAGCCAAACAAAACTCAATATTTATTACCCTGATTCTGTAGTTTACAGAAACACCCCATATGTGGTCGTAAACTGCTGTATGGCCACATGGCAGGGCACAGAAGTAAAGGAACGCCATATGGTTTTTGGAAGGCAGATTTCACTGGGATAATTTTAAGCTGCCATGTCACATTTGAAGACTCCCTGATGCACCCCTAGAGTAGAAACTCCAAAAAAGTAACCACATTTTAAAAACTACACCCCTCAAGGTAGTAGTACAGGCACATGACAGGGCGCAGAAGGAAAGGAACGCCATGTGGTCTTTAGAAGGCGGATTTTGCTGGACTGTTTTTTTGACACCATGTCCCATTTGAAGCCCCCCTGATGCAACCCCAGAGTAGAAACTCCAGAAAAGTGACCCCATTTTGGAAACTATGGGATAAGGTGGCAGTTTTGTTGGTACTATTTTAGGGTTCATATGATTTTTGGTTCCTCTCTATTATGATTTTTGTGAGGCAAGGTAACAAACATAGCTGTTTTTGCACCGTTTTTATTTTTTGTTATTTACAACGTTCATCTGACAGGTTAGATCATGTGCTATTTTCATAGAGCAGGTTTTTACGGACGTGACAAAACCAAATATGACATAATATATGACAGTTTTACATAATAAAGATCATGTTTTAGTGTCCCCATAGTCTGAGAGCCATAGTTTTTTTATGATTTGGGGGATTGTCTCAGGTAAGGTATAATTTTTGCGGGATGAGATGACAGTTTGTTTGGCACTATTTTAGGGTGCATAGGACTGCCTTTTATTTAATAATGAAGACCTCACTGTAAAGCACTTTTAAATAGGGGTTGTTGCTGGTATGGTGTTGGGTCTAAGCAGCCACCATACCATATGGTATGGTGGCTGGTTAGATGGGGGCACAATATACACGGGATGAGAGTTTTATAGGGCTGTGCCATAACAGGGGATGGGTATCTGCGGATTGGCTGGCTGCATGGCATTAGGGTGATCTTGCGTTCCTGGCCTTTCTCCTCTACACTTAGTTTCGCTTTGTAACATCTGCAGCCGCCATTTTAGGAAAACCTGATTTGTTATCACAAAGCACAAGGAAATTTGGATTCATTGCAAATTGAAGTTTTCTTAACCTCTTAAGGACACAGGACGTACCTGTACGTCCTGTGTCCGGTCTTTAAAGATGGCGCCTGCTCCTGCTCCATGCGGGCGCCTTAGCCGCGGGTGTCCGCATGGTTCCTGTAGCAGACACCCGCGGCTAATGTCCGCGACCGGCAGCGATGCCGATCGTGGACATTTAACCCCTCAGATGCCGTGGTCAATCCTTACCACGGCATCTGAGTGCGCACAAACCAAAAGTTTTACTTTCGGTTTGCGCTCCGGCTCCCCCGTGTGGCGATCGGAGGAGCCGGAGCACGCCTGTAGTAGCCTGGGTCTCTATGAATGAAACCCAGGCTGCTGTATAGTATTTCCTATGGAGCCTTGCCTGTAATAGGCTTCATAGGAAATATGCGATTTTTCCATATATTCCAATGCTATTGCATTGGAATGTATGAAAATCGCAATCAGATGATTGTAAGTTATAGTTCCCTATGGGAACTATATAAAAGTGTAAAAAAAAAAAAAAAAAAAAAAACTTTAAAAAATAAATAAAAAAAAACATAAAAGTTCAAATCACCCCTCTTTTGCTAAAATAAAAATTAAAAAACTAAAAAAAATTAAAAAATACACATCATGGGTGTCGCAATGTGCGAAAACGGCCATAGTATAAAGATATAAAATATATTCCCCATACGTCAAACAGCAAAACGGAAAAAAGCATCCAAATGGCGGATTCGCTTAGTATGCTATTCTGACTTTCTCATCAATATGCGCATGCATTGTCTGAGGGTTTCCTAGTATGCATGGGCCAGACAATGCCCAACTAGGTTTCAAGGAAAGATATATTAGCTTTCCTAAGCTTATATGATGCTGGCAGATGTCAGATGTGCTAATTTTCATATATTTGTCCCAGAAACCCAGAGTAATATTGAGTGGCTTTCAAGACTCCTCACGCATAATCAATTCCTTCCATAAGAAGCATAGTTCCCCAACCAAGGTCTCTCAGGCAGCCAAGCAAAGTTTCTTTACTCAGCTCTGTTAAAGGATAATTACCTAGGAAGAGCTGGAGTCTTCAAATGAGACACTCAGTATCCCTTTCTTTTTGGAAAGGAGACTAGTTTGAATGTCTCTTTTCCAGAGAAGCATTATTTGGGGATGCAAGCATAGCAACAGATAAAAAAATCTTATTAAGAAAAATCACTGATTAAACAGTTTGACCTAACCACCAGAGGAAATCTAAGTGAACAGTTTGAGGCTACCACCAAAAACTTGGAAAAAGTATTGGGAGAAAATCTATGAGACATAAGGATATATGTATAAATATACATACTAGATGAGCAAATCAATTCTATCAATTTGGATTTCATCCTGAGATTTAATAAAAATGTTACAATTTTCCAATTTGTCTCAGGTCCGATCAAACTTAAAAAGTTCGATTCGGACCAGAATTGATTGTGGACTAATCAGTTATGCTCCAATTAGTCTAAAAATTGGTCTATAACACCTTCTAGTCTCCTAAGACTCCTAAGTACTCTATGGTGACCAAAAATATTCTTGATGAGTATTGTATTACAGGCAACACTGCTGTCCCTTTCTGGGAAGACTAGATGCTGGCATTAGACAGGATATCCCCTCTTTTCTGTTTTGTTCGGCAAACTAATTTACCATATTTTCCACTTTATAAGATGCACTTTTTTCCCCCCAAAAGTTGCAGGAAATTGGCCGTGCATCTTATAAAGCGAATAGAGCAATATTACATGGCCGGCACATTGGAGGCTGTGACATGTAGACAGGGTCCCTATCAGGGTAGTCGCTGCTGCACTGGCGGTGGGGACGTGGTAGTCACTGAACTTCCTTAAGCCGGGCAGAACAGCCATCACGTGTAAAGTGTATGCAGTTCAGCCCCTAGCAGTGCTGCTTTCCTAATCTACCACTAATCTACTACTAATCACTTATCTGTAAGCAGTATTCACTATGCATGCTGTGGGCAGGCCGGCAGCACAGGTCACTCACTCAGTCACGCTCCGTCCCCGCCCACTTCATTAATGACACCTATGACAGTGCGCCATCCACAGACCCCCATTATTTCAAAACCCACCAAAAGCACACCATTTGGTTCAAAATATTTTATTTTCTTAATTTCCTCCTCAAAAACCTAGGTGCGTCTTACCATCAGATGCGTCTTATAAAGAGAAAAATACAGTACATGCCTTTGGGTTTCTGGGAAAGATATTCAAATTAACTTTTTTTTCCAAAAAAAGAAAAGATAGTCAATCTTACCTGATGCCAGCTGAATTAAGATATGCAAAATTAGTGTCTCCTGGAATGCACTTTTTTTTGGTCTTCCTAGTGATAAAGAGTACCATCCAAATCCAGTCAGCTAAGGCTACTTTCACATCAGTGGTTTTGTATTCAGGTTTTGAAATCTGACACTTTTTATCAAAACCTGAATAAAATGTTTATGTTTTGTCTGGATCTGGTTTTATTAAATAGAAACTGAACAAACCAGAGCTGGCATTAAAATCAATAAATCATTAAAGTCATCTGTTTTTTTGGATAACTAAAAAAGCAGATTTGGCACTATTGACTTTCACATATTTACTATATTGATTTTCATGCCGGATCTGGTTTGTTTAGTTCTGCAGACTGGACACGAAATGGAACGCATGCAGCCTGGTCAGTTTTGTCCCCATTGACAATAAATGGGGACAAAACTGAATAGTTTTGGCCCGGTTTTGAGATCTTCTGGGTCTCAAAACCAGAAACCAACAACGCTGATGTGAAAGTAGCATAAGAAAGGCAATTTTCTTGTTGAGCCATTCTGGTGCTTTTGTCCTTCTGGAAAGAGAGCTAGCTTGCATGTTTCATTGGGAGAAGTCTAATTGTCTTGTTTCACTTCCTGTTGAACATTATGTATCTGGTTTGTTCAAAATGATTTCTAAAAGATTTCAGTTTGTAAGAATCTGAATTATTTAGGAAACTTCAGATTTTTTCGTAAATAGTTTTGCCTATTCTTAATGCTACCAAGCTCAAATATTTTGCAATCCATTTCAGGCAAGTATTGAGAGATCTGTATAGGAAAAACAGCATTTTAAACATTCTGTGGGAGATATATCTGTCACGGCTGTATGTGAGCAACAAGAGCATAGTGAATTAGCTACTGACCGGACCCAAACTAGGGAACATAAAGGGTGACCCCTGTCAGACCCTAAAAGCTCTCCCTATGCTGCTAAGCCCATGTCCAGATCCAGATGGTGGATCGAGACATGCCCGCGTACCTAAGGCTGATGACCACTGTAACCCCTACAATAGTGGAAGGGGCACGGCCACCGGTGCCCTGCTCAGTATATGGACTGAACCGCGGTCGCCTCGGATCCAGTCAGCAAACAAACAGAAACACACAATGTCTGCACACTTAACTGAAGGAGCTGCAGCAGCAGTGAAAACAGATCCAAAGTCAGCAGACAATATCCGAAGTACTTGCTTCAGCAGAACACAGGTCCAGTGAAAAGATATCACACAAGTGAAGATACTCAAGCGAGAGATACAGGTCAAATGAAAAGTATAATCCGCACGATTAAACAGGAAGAGGGGTATTTTATAGGAAGAGGAATGAATCACAGGAGGGACAGCTGGGAGGAGGGAAACTAAAAGTAAAGACCTCATCACAGGGGCGGAGAAACAGAGCAGAGAGAACTCCTCCAAGCTCTAGTAGTGACATCACAGGGGTGGAGAAACAGAGCTGTGAGAACGTCTCAAAGCTCTGGTAGTGACAATATCAAACTGGTGTAAAGTAGAACTGAATTAGTTGCCCATACCAACCTATCAGATTCCACCTGTTTTTTTTCACATCTCCTTTGGAAAATGAAAAGGGGAAACTGATTGGTTGCTATGGGCAACTAAGCCAGTTCTATTTTACACCAGTTTGATAAATCTCCCCCACTGTGTTTTTAGCCCAATAAGATTCACCTAACCAAAAGACAAACCTATGTTTTTTTTAATAAAAAATATATTTTTTTCATCAGACCCCCAATGTTAATCTGACCTCAGAATAGAACCCCGATGTTAAAGTGTAACTGCCATTTCACTACTAAAAATGACATTCCTAACATATGTGATGCTGAAGGGAAGATATTCATGAAGCTTTTTTTTCAGTTAATTTTACCTTTGTGATGTCTGTATTCAGCCCTTAGCAACCCTATTTCTCTGTGCCTCTATTGCAGAATGGCAGATGGCCTCTGCTGCACTTCCTGCTGGGATTTTTACCATGTCCAGGCCATCCTGTATTTCCCATAACCCCTTGCTCTCCTCGCATGAACTAGCAGACAAGCAAGACTAATCAGAATGCAAATAACTTCACCCACTACCCGAGAGCAGTGTGTATCCTCTCACATACAGCTAACCAGAGACAGACAAGACCAATCAGAATGCAGATAACTTCCCCCACTACCCCAGAGTAATGTGTATCCTCTCACATACAGCTAACCAGACCCAGACAAGACCAATCAGAATGCAGATAACTTCCCCCACTACCCCAAAGCAGTGTGTATCCTCTCACTTACAGCTAACCAGAGACAGACAAGACCAATCAGAATGCAGATAGGTTCCCCCACTACCCCAGAGCAATGTGTATTCTCTCACATACAGCTAACCAGAGACATACAAGACCAATCAGAATGCAGATAACCTCCCCCACTACCCCAGAGCAGTCTACAGTTAACCGAAGACAGACAAGACTAATCAGAATGCAGATACCGCCCCCCTCACTAACCCAGAGTAGTGTGAATACTCTCACATAAAGCTAACCAGAGATAGACAAGACCAATCAGAATGCAGATAACTTCCCCCACCAGCCCAAAGCAGTGTGTATCCTCTCACTTACAGCTAACGAGAGACAGACAAGACCAATCAGAATGCAGATAGATTCCCCCCACTACCCCAGAGCTGTGTGTATTCTCTCACATACAGCTAACCAGAGACAGACAAGACTAATCAGAATACATATAACCTCTCCCCCCCACTACCCCAGAGTAGTGTGTATCCTCTCACATACAGCTTACCAGAGACAGACAAGACCAATCAGAATGCAGATAACCTCCCCCACTACCCCAGAGCAGTGTGTATCCTCTCACATACAGTTAACCAGAGACAGACGAGACTAATCAGAATGCAGATACCCCCCAGCCCCTCACTACCCAAGAGTAGTGTGTATCCTCTCACATACACCTAACCAGAAACATGCCCTGCAATTACATTTGTTTTAATAGTCTATTCTGCTATTGTAACCTGTGCTGCTTTCCCTCTGATGCTTTTACTTTACTGACCCTATCTACAGCATGATCCCTGTAATGTAAATAGTATATATATATATATATATATATATATATGCAGCCAGTGCCCCCTTGTCACGTGCCGGGGGCCCAAGGCAGACCTCCGGGATGTCTTGCAAACAGGACATAGGCAGAAACAGACCAGGGACCAACAGAGTACTTTATTACACTTGTATTAAAAGAACATGACAGTATAGCAGGTTAAGCAAAAGTGGTAGCACTACCACAGAACCAAGTGCACCAACAGATCAGAGGCAAAACCCAGAGGGCAGAGAGCCAGTGAGCCACATTCTTCACAGAGCACCTGTTGGTGAGGATGAACTGGGCCGAGGGCTCACTGGTCGCACCTCCAGGAAGGTCCCCGTACACTTGGCCCCTACCTGCAAAGAACCACGCTGGTGCAAGCAGACAACAGAACTGGAACCCAACCAAACACAGGACATGGAAAAGACAACAAGACAAACGGGAACCAGCACAGAAGCAGATGCCTGTACCCCATGCGGAATGGAAGCATGGCAGTCTCTGGCAGAGCTGCACACAGATTAGAGATCCTCCCTCCGGAGAACCCAAGGACCCTCTCACGAAGGCAGGACAAATACAGGAACAGAAGCAGTAAGGCACTGCAGGACAGATAAAGGACAGGATCAGAAGCAGAAGCAGTTTAGCACTGCCAGGCTATCAGACGCAGTTAGAGCACTGCTAGGCTAAACATGGACAGTAGATCAAGGCACAGAACACATACAGAAGAACAGGCAAAGCATGGACAAAGATAACAAGATCAATACAGAACAGGTACAGAAGCTCAGGTAACAGAATAACATCAACAATGCATTACCAGGCGACACCACAAATAAGGGCAGATGGCAAAACCACCTGGGTCAGCAGCAAAGGGTTACACCCAGTAAGGCACAGGACAGACAGAACCTCCCGGAAGAGCAGCAAGGCGCTACACACAACTAGACACAAGATAGACTGACCCCCTGGATGAACAGCAAGGTGCAACATCCGGCAAGGCAGAAGAAAGACTGACCCAAAGCCCCACAGCTCACAGATAGATATACATGTAGCTGCCTAAGGAGGGCACCTGATAAGACACAGCAAGGCACAGATCAGGAGAAGTTAACCCAATCAGAAAAGGTATACCAGGACCACAGAACACACAGGCTGCAGTACAGGACACTGCCCCTGGAAACCAGCATACACGGAGTCCACCACAGCCAGTACGCCAGAGCACAAACAACCCATGTCACAGTGACAAACAGAAAAGCATCCATACTCAGACCCTTTTTACACAAAACTGCAGCCAACACTCATCGCAGAACCAGCATACAGTATATGGGAACACCCACACGGTACAAAAAACGCATGCAGCCAGCCTACATAGCACAAGAGACAGGAGCCACAGAGATGCAGACATGGAAGCTACAAACACAGGCCACAGTTCACACACAACACCGCAGCCAGAAAGCAGTCCCAAGCAACCAGCACACACAGGAAACAGTCTATAGCCAGTACGCAAGAAGGCCTGCAGCCAGCCTACACGGTCACAACTGTCACAGTGAACCGCACCATGACACCCCTTATATACTGGTTATGCAGCCAGTGTCCTCTATATAGTATATATGCAACCAGTGCCCCATATATCTCTTGTATATATAAAAATGAGTTTCTGTCTGTCTGTCTAAACGTCTGTCTGTTCTTTATGCGCAACCGATCTTTACCAAATTTGGCACACAGGTACATCAGGCATCTGGGAAGGTTTTAGTCCGGGTCTCAGCTCTAGGACGTATAGATATTCTCAAAAATGACTTGCATTAGCTAATAGAAGCCTGCAAGTCTTTCTCTTCATATCCCAACTGCCATACACTCGGTCACATGTCACTTATCGGCCAATAGAAGCTTGAAGGCCCTTAGTCTCCACAAACACACATTTTAACTCCAGGTTTCCATAACAACCCAGTCATTTTACTTCACTGCTGTAGGTCAGCTTTAGGATAGGGCTACACAACGACATGTGTTGTGTGACTCACGACACATGGGGCACAACTACACTGGGACATTGATGACGCACGACAATTTTTATAATGATAGTCTATGGTGTTGCACTGCGACATGCTGTGACTCTGACGTGACAGTCACAGAAAAATCCATCTTGGATGGAATTTTTGCGACTGTCGTGTCGCAGTTGCAGCATGTCGCATGTAGCAGTACGACACAATGGCCTATCATTATAAAAATTGTTGGGAGACATTGGTGCGAAAAATTGTCGTGCGACACATGTTGTTGTGTAGCCCTAGCCTTAAAGGGGCAGGGCACTGTGGCGGTCACTGTTAAGGGGGCTGGGGCCACTATTAAAGGGGCAGCTGCTGTGGTGGTCACTGTTAAAAGGGCAGCTCCTGTGGAGGTTACTGTTAAGGGGGCAAGGTACTGTGAGGTCACTTTTAAGGGAGCGGAGTACTGTGAAGGTCACTGTTAAGGGAACAGGGTACTGTGTCTGTCACTGTTAAAGGGACGGTGTCACGAATGTTCCTGCGACAGTTGGCAGGAGATCGTGAGACTGGCAACAGGTGGTTTGATCTGACAGGTTTTCCTTGTGGATCAATAGGCATCTGTGTTGTTTCTGCTAATGTCCACACCCTTGCCTCAGGTGTTGCTAATGTGGTCATTTAACCTTCCTTAATTATTGTTGTTTCTCCCACAATGCTGTGGGGTTTATAGCTTCGGTTTCAGTTGTGGATAGCTGGTGGGAGGATCTCGGCGGAGTTCCTGGTGCTTACATTGCTCCTTTGAAATAAAGTCTTTCCTTTCCCCTTTTTGTATTTTGTTTGGGTTCTGTGTGTTGCATTTCCCTATTCCCCATTTGTATTCGGCCTGAAGGAGACTCCTGTTCATTCTTTCTTTTGGAGAAACAGGTAGTGTAATCCCTGCCATTAGTACCAGCGTCCTACAGGGCTAGATAGGACTCTAGGTATTCCTGTGTATGAACACACTTACCTCTGGGGTCTGTTCATACTGGTAGTCAGTCAGGATTTTGGTTAGGGTTTTACTAGGAGGTGTCCATCTTCCTTCCCTAGCTCTCAGGGCTGATTCCCTGTCCTCCTCTTCCCTCTTTTGCTCGGTGTGGTGTTTCCCTCCCACATCGAAGCATGACAGACGGGTGCTGTAGAGGTCTCTGTTAAGGGGGCAGGGAACAGTGGAGGTCACAGATAAAGGGACGGTCCCCTATAGAGGTCAGTGTAAAGGGGAGGGGTGCTGTATAGGTCACTGTTAAGGGTGTTGACCCTAAGGAGGTCACTGTCAAGGGAGTGGGGTGCTGTGAAACTCACTGTTAAAGGGGCGGGCTGCTGTAGAGGTCACTGTTATGGGGATACTGTTGATATATTTTAACACGCACAAACATTAAATGAAATAGATGAAATATACCCGTGGGAAGCCGGGTCCTTCTGCTAATCTCTTTATATATATATAAAACTAGTTTCTGTCTGTTTGTTCTTTATGCGCGACCACATGAATGGACCGATCTTCACCAAATTTGGCACACAGGTACATCAGTTGTCCAGGAAGGTTTTAGACCGGATCTCAGCTCTCTAGAATGTAGCGTTCCTGAGATATTCTCAAAAAATGACCTGCATTAGCCAATAGAAGCCTGCAAGTCTTTTACTCATATTCCAACTGCAATACACACGGTCACATACACACAGTTTTTCTCCAGGTTTCCAAACCAACCTAGCCATTTTTCTGCACTGCTGTAGGTCAGCTTTAGGATAGGACTGCATGACACATAGGGCACAACTACACTGCTACATCTGTTTAGCAACATTGATGTCGCACAACAATTTTTATAATGACAGAATATGGTGTTGCACTGCGACATGCAACATGCTGCGACGCGACAGTCGCAGAAAAATCCATCTTGGATGGATTTTTGCGTTTGTCGCAGTCGCAGCATGTCACGGTGCGACACCATCTCCTATCATTATAAAAGTTGTTGAGACAAAATGTCGCACGGCACATGTAGCATTAAAGGGGCAGGGCACTGTTAAGGGGCAGGGGCCACTATTAAAGAGGTAACTGCTCTGGAGGTCACTGTTAAGGCAGCAGGGTACTGTGAGGTCACTGTTAAGGGAGCAGGGTACTGTGGAGGTCACTGTTAAGGGAACGGGGTACTGTGGTGGTTACAGTTAAAGGGACAGTGCTATGGAGGTCCCTGTTAAGGGGGCAGGGAACAGTGGAGGTCACAGATTAAGAGACGGTCCCCTATGGAGGTCAGTGTAAAGGGGTGGGGTGCTGTAGAGGTCACTGTTAAGGGGACGGGCCCCTGAGGAGGTCACTGTCAAGGAAGTGGGGTGCTGTGAAACTTACTGTTTAATAGATTAAATATACCCGTGTGAAGCCGGGTCCTTCTGCTAGTAGTATATATATATGCAGCCAGTACCCCCATATATAGTATATTTATGCAGCCAGTGCCACTATATATATATATAGCCAGTGACCTTGTATACTAGTTATGCAGCCAGTGCCCCCTATATAGTATATATTCAGCCAGTACCCCCATATATTCTATATATTTATGAAGAAGGGCTTATATACAGTGCCTTGCAAAAGTATTCACCGCCTTGACTTTTTTCGAATTTTTGTGCCTCACAACCTGGAATTAACATGGATTGTTTGAGGATTTGCATCATATAATTTATAGAACATGCCCACAACTTGGAAGATGTTTTTTTCTTTTTTTTTATTGTGAAGCAAATAACAAATAGGACAGAATAACAGAAAAAGTCAATGTGCATAACTATTCACCCCCCTAGAATCAATACTTTGTAGAGCCACCTTTTGCAGTGATCACAGATCCAAGTCGCTTTGGATAAGTCTCTATGAGCTTGCCACATCTTACCACTGGGATTTTTGCCATTCCTAACTGCTCCAGCTCCTTCAAGTTGGATGGTTTGCGCTTGTGAACAGCAATCTTTATGTCTGACCACAGATTTTCTATTGGCTTGAGATCTGGGCTTTGACTAGGCCATTCCAACACATTGACATGTTTCCCCTTAAACCACTTAAGTGTTGCTTTAGCAGTGTGTTTGGGGTCATTGTTCTGCTGGAAGTTGAAACCTCAATCCTAGCCTCAAATCACGCACAGAATGGTACAGGTTTTGCTCAAGAATATTCCTGTATTTAGCACCATCCATCTTTCCCTCAACTCTGACCAGTTTCCCAGTCCCATCCCCACAGCATGATGCTGCCACCACCATGTTTCACTGTGGGGATGGTGTTCTTTGGGTGATTTGATGTGTTGGGTTTGCGCTTTCTTTGATGGCTGAAAAGTTCAATTTTAGTCTCATCAGACCAGAGCACCTTCCTCCATACATTTTGGGAGTCTCCCACATGCCTTTTCGCAAACTCCTTTTTGTTTTTTGCTGAAAGTAATGGCTTTCTTCTGGCCACTCTGCCATAAAGCCCTTGTCGTCCTATGTACAAATACTCCAGTCTCTGCTGTGGAACTCTGCAGCTCCTCCAGGGTTACCTTAGGTCTCTGTGCTGCCTCTCTGATTAATGCCCTCCTTGCCCGGTCCATGAGTTTTGGTGGGTGGCCGTCTCCTGGCAGGTTTGCTGTTGTGCCATGTTCTTTCCATTTGGTTATGATAGATTTGATGTTGCTCCTGGGGATCAGCAAAGATTTGGATATTTTTTTATAACCTAACCCTGACTTATACTTCTCAACAACATTGTCCCTTACTTGTTTGGAGAGTTCCTTGGTCTTCATGGCAGTGTTTGGTTAGTGATGCCTCTTACTATTTCTAAACAATAGTTTTATTTATATATTTTCTCATTTTACTTCACCAACTTAAACTATTGTGTTCTGATCCATCACATAAAATTTAGAGTAACAAAACATTGAACTTAAGGCTGTAATGTAACAAAATACGAAAAAAGTCAAGGGGATACTTTTGCAAGGCACTGTATATTCAATAACCTTTCTATACTGTTTTGTCATGTAAAATCATTTGCATAAACATGGGCATATGGGAAAGTCATGCAAATTAGCAGAATCTGCCATGTTTTTCAGCTGAAATACTATTTGCATGTCTTTCCTATATGCCCATGTTTATGCAAATGAGTTTACATGACAAAACAGTATAGAAAGGTTATTGAATATAAATGTTAGGACAATTAGAAAACTGAACATTTTTATGCAGCCCTTCTAAGCAGTGAGAGAAGAGTTAGCTGGCCTAACTAGATCTGGGGAATGTTCTTTTGAACAGCTCACCCTATGCACTGTCCTGTCTTAGAGTGAGCTGCAGAGAGTAAGTCACCATCCCTCCTACCTGTGCAGCTGACAGAAGTTGATTTTTAACTTCATTTTTTTAATCCCTGTAGACTGAGGAGTGGAAGGGGGCGTGACCTAACTGGATCAGAGGAGTGGCTCACGGGGACCTGGGGGCAGGGCTTTAAGGGTGACTTGAATAACCACCCTACCTGCCCCTTGAACTGTGACCTCCAGAGCACTCTGCTCCCTTAACAGTGTCATCCACAGAGTTGCTATGGAAAGCTCAGGAAATAAGGTACTAAGTGCTATTAGGCCATGGCTTTACTTCAATAGCGATTATCCTGGTGAAAGATTTCCTTTAAAGCTCATCTACAGCAGTGAAGAAACATGGCTGGGTTGTTACTTACCTAGAGTAAAACTGTGTGTGTGGAGACGAACTGCCAGCGAGCTTCTATTGGCTGATAAGGGTCATGTGACCAGGCTTCTATTGGCTAACGCATTTTTTGGGACTATCTCAGGAACGGTACGTCCCAGATTGCTGAGCCCCTTAACACTGACCGCCATAGCTTGCCATCCCCTTAACTGTGACCTCCGTTGTTCCCTGCCCCCTTAACAGAGACATCAACCATGCCCGCCTCTTAACAGTGACCTCCACAGAATCTCGCCCCCTTAACAGTGACCTCCCCAGCAGCTGCCCCTTAACGCTGACCTCCATAGCGGACCGTCCCCTTAACCCCTTTGGGACACATGACGTACCGGTACGGCATGTTTCCCGAGTCCTTAAGGACACATGACGTACCGGTACGTCATGAGTTGTTCCAATCACTGCTGCTCAGCTGGCAGTGATCGGAACAAGGTACCTGCTGAAATCATTCAGCAGGTACCTTGTTACAATGCCCAGGGGGGTCCTGTGACCCCCCCATATGGGCGATCGCTGCAAACCGCAGGTCAATTCAGACCTGCGGTTTGCAGCGCTTCATCGCGATCTCTGATCCCGCGGTCTATGACCGCGGGATCAGAGAGTTAATGTCCCCAAACAGATTTTTAACCCCCTGCAGCCCCCAATCATACTGTGGCTGCGGGGGTGCAGGGGGTGGTTGCGGGCGGCGCGAGGCGGGCGGGAGGCGGGCGGTGCGGCGGGCGGGATCGCGATTGCGATCCCCGCCCGCCTCCCTGTAATCTATCCCTGGTGTCTAGTGGTTCTATCAGAGTGTCAGCACATTGCTGACACTCTGATAGAAACGGCTGGCATCTGTGCTGCAGATGCCAGCCGCTTAACCCCTTTCGTACCGCGGTCCGCACGGACCGCGGTATGGAAGGGTTAACAGGAGGGAGCGCTCCTCCCTCTTCCCATCGGGGGCTGCTGTGCCTTGCAGCCCCCAACAGGATGGGATCGAAGAGGAGGGTGCTCCCCTCCTCCTATCCATCACCCCTGCCCAGTTATGGCAGGGGTGATGGTTGCCATGGAGACAGGACGCTTTCAGAAGCGTCCTGCTCTCCATGGTGCTGAAAGTCTGAATAGACCTGCTAAAGGTCTATTCAGACTTTCTAAAGTACAAAATACAGTACAGTGCACTATATAGTGTACTGTACTGTATTATACAGACACCAGATCCACTGGATCTTTCAGAACCAAGTGGGTCTGGGTCAAAAAAATGTAAAAAGTGAAAAAAGGTAAAAATGAAACAAACACATAACACTGAATAAAAACTAAAAAAATAAAATACACTACACATATTAGGTATCGCCGCGTCCGTAAAAACCTGCTCTATAAAAACATCACATGACTGAACTCCTCAGGTGAACGCCATAAAAAAAACCAAAAATGGTGTAAATAAGCCATTTTTGGCACATTACATCACTAAAAGTGTAATACAAAGCGATCAAAAAGGCGTTTGCCTCCCAAAATAGTACCAATCAAACCGCCATCTCATCCCGCAAAAACGAGCCCCTACCTAAAACAATTGGCCAAAAATAAAAAACTACGCCTCTCAGACTAAAACATGATTTTTTTGTTTCAAAAATGCTTTTAGTGTTAAATGTAAAAAAATTAAAAAGTAGACATATTTGGTATCTTCACGTCCGTAAGAATCTGCTCTATAAAAATATCACATGACCTAACCCCTCAAGTAAACACTGTAAAAAAAATAATAAAAACTTTGTCAAAAGCCATTTTTTTGCCACCTTACATCACAAAAAGTGTAATAGCAAGCGATCAAAAAGTCATATGACCCCCAAATAGTGCCAATCTAACCGTCACCTCCTCCCGCAAAAATGATACCCAACCTGAGACAATTGCCTAAAAACTGAAAAATATATGGCTCTCAGACTATGGAGATACTAAAACATGTTTTTTTTCATTCAAAAGGATATTATTGTGTAAAACCAAAATAAATAAAAAAGGTATACATATTATGTATCGCCACGTCCATAAGGACCTGCTCTATAAAAATATAACATGACCTAACCCCTCAGATGAACGCCGTAAACATAAAAAATAAAAACGTTGTCAAACAAGCCATTTTTTTGTCACCTTACATCACAAAAAGTGTCATAGCAAGCGACCAAAATGTCATATGCACCCCAAGATGGTGCCAATCAAACCGCCATCTCATCCCGCAAAAAATGAGCCCCTACATAACACAGTCGCCCAAAAAAATAAAATAAAACTATGGCTTTCAGAATGTGGAGACACTAAAAAAATTATTTTCAAAAGGCTTTATTATGTAAAACTGAAACAAAAACCCCAAAAAGTAGTCATATTTGGTATTGTCGCGTCCGTAACAACCTGCTCTATAGAAATAGCACACAATCTAACCTGTCAGTTCAACTATGTAAATAACAAAAATAAAAACAGTCCCAAAACAGCTATTTTTTTGCAAATTTTCCATTTTAATCCATTTTTGCAGTAACAAAGCAAGGGTTAACAGCCAAGCAAAACTCAATATTTATTGCCCTGATTCTCTTGTTTGCAAAAACACCCCATATGTGGTCGTAAACTACTGTATGGCCAAACGGCAGGGCACAGAAGGAAGGGAACGCCATATGGTTTTTGGAAGGCAGATTTTGCTGGACTGGTTTTTTGACACTATGTCCCATTTGAAGCCCCCTGATGCACCCCTACAGTAGAAACTCCAAAAAAGTGACCCCATTTTGGAAACTACAGGATAAGGTGGCAGTTTTGTTGGTACTATTCTAGGGTAAACATGATTTTTGGTTGCTCTATATTACACTTTTTTGAGACAAGGTAACAAAAATAGAAATTCGAAATTTCATCTCCATTTGCCAATAACTCTTGTGGAACACCTAAAGGGTTAAAAAAGTTTGAGGGGCGTAGTTTCTTAGATGGAGTCACTTTTATGGAGTTTCTACTCTAGGGGTGCATCGGGGGGCTTCAAATGGGACATGGTGTCAAAAATCCAGTCCAGCAAAATCTGCCTTCCAAAAACCATATGGCGCTCCTTTCCTTCTGCGCCCTGCAGTTTGGCCATACAGCAGTTTACGACCACATATAGGGTGTTTCTGAAAACTACAGAATCGGGGCAATAAAAATTGAGTTTTGTTTGGCTGTTAACCCTTGCTTTGTTACTGGAAAAAATGGATTCAAACGGAAAATTTTTCAAAAAATCAAAATTCTGAAATTTTATCTTTATTTGCCATTAACTCTTGTGGAAAACCTAAAGGGTTAATGACGTTTGTAAAATCAGTTTTGAATACCTTGAGGGGTGTAGTTTCTAGAATGGGGTAATTTTTGGGTGGTTTCCATTATGTAAGCCTCACAAAGTGACTTCAGACCTGAACTGGTCCCTAAAAGTGGGTTTTTGAAAATTTCTGAAAAATTTCAAGATTTGCTTCTAAACTTCTAAGCCTTGTAACGTCCCCAAAAATGAAATAGCATTCCCAAAATGATCGATACATGAAGTAGACATATGGGGAATGTAAATCAATAACTTTTTTTGGCAGTATTACTATGTATTATAGAAGTAGAGTAATTGAAACTTGGAAAATTGCAAATTTTTCAAAATTTTTGGTAAATTTGGTATTTTTTTATAAATAAAAATGAAATTTTTCGACTTCATTTTACCACTGTCATGAAGTACAATATGTGACGAAAAAACAATCTCAGAATGGACTGGATAAGAAAAAGCGTTTTAAAGTTATCACCACATAAAGTGACAATGGTCAGATTTTGAAAAAATGGCCTGGTCCTTAAGGTGAAATAGGGCCGTGTCCTTAAGGGGTTAACTGTGACCTCCACAGGAGCCTGCCCCTAATTGCAGTGGCGTACCTCCAATAGAGGCAGACCATTCAGCTGTTATGGGACCCCTGGGGGAAGAGGGCCTGCAGTGGAGGATAGGCCCTGCCCACTAATTACACTTGTATGGCTACCTGAGAATGTAAGAAGTGGAGAAGGACCTTTGGTGATGTCATTAACCATGTGATCAGTGCAGGAGACCAAGGAATAGCAGAGCAGCAGAAGTCTAAAGGACCTTTGGTGATATCATCATCATGTTACCATTGCAGAGGACTGGTGAAAGACCTGTGGGCTATTGCTGTGAGGGGGTGGAGCTTCTGTGTGGTACCTGGAGGAGAGGTTAGTGGTGTTCTGGGATAACCCATAACATCCTAGAAAAGCTGGGAGTTGTAGTTCTGTCCTATTATAGCCTTATGCATGTAATTTAAACATATGCCCTAATACAGTCTGGTAATTATGGGAGTTGTAGTTCTTCTGTCCTATTGTATCCCTCTCCATGTAATTTCAACTTATGCCCTAGTACAGTTTGGTAATGCTGGGAGTTGTAGTTCTCTCCTCTTATACCTCCTCTCTGTAATGTATACTGATGCCCCATAATAAGTCTGACCATACTGGGGGTTATAGTTATTTCTTTTTAAAGCTCTCACCTAATACAACTAGATGATGTCCTATATTAATCTGGGCATGCTGGGAGTTGTAGTTCTCTCTTTTTAGGCTGGGTTCACATGACCGTTTAGTTTTCCGTTTTGTCTGCAGGACTTTTTTCCGTCTAAAATAACGGATCTTGGACAGAAATGGCATAAACGGATGCCAAATTTGCAGAACTGATGCTTGAAATACAGGATCCGTTTTTTTTTTATTTTTCTGTTCATCTTACAGATCAGATGTACGGAAAACTAAACGGTGATGTGAACCCAGCCTTATACTCTCTCTGTGTAATATCCACTTGTATCCGATAATAACAGCCTGGATATGCTGGGAGTTGTAGTTTTCTCTATTTTACCTCTCCCTGTGTTGCCCCCTAATTTCCAATAACAATCTGGTGATGATGAGACTTGTAGTTCCCTTGTTACTAATATAATGTTCTGCAGCCGCTGAGGTGTGCATTAGGCTTTGTTCTCATCTGTGCTGGTGACGTTCGCTGTTCTGCCGTCATAGGAACAAATCAACAAAAAACACTGCAGTTCCGAATCTGGCACTTCATGGATGACAATACCCAACGGATCCCGCTGACTATGATGAGATCTGACAGGTTTCCATCTGCCAGGCTTTAAAATTGTGTCCAGCATTTATGACCTGATCTGCGAATGAGGCCCCAACACAGATGTGATCAAAGCCTTTTATGTTCTCTAGCATCAGATCAGATTATGATGTTCTGCAGCAGCTGAGGTGTGTATCAGGAGGTTCTGCAGCAGCTGAGGTGTGTATTATGAGGTTCTGCAGCAGCTGAAGTGTGTATAAGGAGGTTCTGCAGCAGCTGAGGTGTGTATTAGGAGATTCTGCAGCAGCTGAGGTGTGTATTAGGAGGTTCTGCAGCAGCTGAAGTGTGTATTATGAGGTTATGCAGATGAGGTGTGTATCATGAGATTCTGCAGCAGCTGAGATTTGTATTAGGAGGTTCTGCAGCTTCTGAGGTGTGTATTATGAGGTTCTGCAGCAGCTTAGGTGTGTACTATGATGTTCTTCAGCAGCTGAGGTGTGTATTAGGAGGTTCTGCAGCAGTCAGAAAAACATCAGTTGTGACTAGATAAAATCCTTTAGTTTTCTGTGTCTTCACTTTGTAAAATGTCCCTGTCCTATTCCGTGTCACACTGTGACCTGATTGACCAGTCCGGACCTGACCTGACCCGTCCAGACTAGTGCTGTGAAGATCTGCCCCAGGCCCTGACCACGCTCTGCCAGCAGAGAAGGATTAAACACTATATAAGAAGCAGCAGCAGCGGGCACAATTCATCAGGTAAGGCTCGGTAATCACTGGCCATCAGATTTTGGTATTCTGTTCCAGCATTCCAGCAGAATACCAGAATTGCTAGATCCAGCATATGCCAAACACTGCTGGCACCTGCCGGATCCCATTCACAATAATGCGTTTTTGCCAGAATCTGCAACAGAGGCTTTTGCTGGAACCTCTGCAGTAGATGTGCACGTACCCTAAGGGGTGCGATGGGTCACTCACAAGGGGGCCCAATCCAGATTCTTGCCATGGGGACCAGCGATTTCTATGTACGCCTCTGCCCCTAGGGTAGCCAGAGGTGTGGTTTTAGGCTGGAGAGTCAGTGTCACGGCCTGTTCGGGCCGTGACATGGCTGCCACACATGCAGTTGCCTGCATGTGCACTTTCCCTTTTTGGCTTAATCTTCCCTCCTGGTGTGCACAGGGTTAAGGTGTGTGCAAGGTGGAGTTGGGTGTGGCCTCTTGGCTCTTCATATTCTGGACTTGATGAGCCAGAGGTTAGTTGTATGTCTGCCTTTGCAAGTTTAGGAGCTGTGCTCCTTGTCCGTTGTAAACATGTCTGAAGTGTGAAGGCATCCTAGTTGGACATACTGTCACGATGGGGAGTGGGGCAAACTCCCTACCGTATAATGGGAACTGCTACTATACCTGGTCCAGGGAAAGGGAGCAGGTCACCTCCTAAAGCATCCCTAAACCTGGCCCTGATATCCTAACTGTATGAGCCCACCCAGATGGTAGGAGGACTCATAAGGCAACTGCATGTGTGGCAGCCGTGTCACGTCCCGAACAACAGGCCGTGACAGTAAGGATTTCAGACTCCCTGTCCCCCATCCAGTGCATGGCCTGGACACAGGGATGTCCTTTTGAACAGCTCACTCTCAGACAGCAGCACTGTGCTGTCTGAGCATGAGCTGCAGGGAGAAAGTCTCGCTCCCTTCCACCTCTGCAGCTGACAGAAGTTGATTTTTACCTTGATTTTTTCAATCCCCGTCGGCTGCAGAGCGGGAAGGGGCGTGACCTAACCATGGTCTGGGCTTGGCTTAACAGGACCTGGAGGCGGGGTTTTTAAGTCCGTCTTTTGAGGGTGGCCTGAACGGCCAACTTACCTGCCCTCTTAACTGTGACCTTCACAGCACTCCGCTCCCTTAACAGTGTCATCCACAGCGCCCTGACCCTTTAAAGGAAATCTGTCACCAGGATAATCCCTATTGAAGTTAAGCCATAGCCTAATAGCACCACCTAAAACCTTCCCAGACACCTGATATACCTGTGTGTCAAATTTCGTAATTGTAAATGCGACTGTGCAGATTCCATTAGTGGACATATATACACACACACATACATACACTCAGCTTTATATATTTTATATATATATATATATATATATATATATATATGCAGCCAGGTGCCCCCATATTAGAGATGAGCGAATCGAAGCTGACGAAGTGGAATTCCTTTAGAATTTCAGGAAAGATTCGATTTGCAACAAATGCGAATTTCCTCGTGCTTCGTGATAACAAATCGCAATTTTCCTAAAATGGAAGCTACACATTTTAGGACTGAGGACATGGGGCAAGGAACTCTGGGAAGGGGGGATGACCCACATTGACATGCCTGCGTACAGCCAATGAGCAGCCAGCCAGCCCTGTGATGTCACAGCCCTATAAATACTTCGACTCTTACAGTCAGACATTTTCTAGCATTCAGAGTACAGACGTGTGAAGGTGCTAGGGACATCAAGTGAAAAAACGATGGTGGGGGAAAAAAAGACTCATTTCACAGCATCTGCAGGGAGAGACGTGCAGGGAGAGACGTCAGAAGGCATTAGTGACGGTGCTAGGAAAACCCTCATTGTGAAAAAAAAGCAACTTACAAGTGCAGGGAAACATTATTCTGCGTTCAGTGATGCAGTTATCTGTTCAAAAGCCTTTAGTCAGGGCCGGACTGGCCTACCGGGATACCGGGAAAATTCCCGGTAGGCCGGTAGCCCTGACTGCCGCACGGCCGGCCGGCGGCCGCAGGCACACTGGGCTCCAGTGGCGACGGAGATGAGCGCTTGCATTGCGCTCATCTCCGTGCGGAGCAGCAGCAGAGGAGGGAGAGGCGTGACCTCTCCCTGTTCCTCTGATAGGCTGCCAGCACTAGGCTGGCAGCCTATCAGAGCCCAGCTCCGGCGGCGCGATGACATCATCGCGCCGCCGAGCCGTACAGCTTCGAGACACAGGCCGGAAGAGGCCTGCATCGCATCGCTGGAGGTAAGTATAAGTGTTCTTTTTTTTTTTTTCTTGGGGCTACTGGCAGCACTAAAGGGGCTACTGGCAGCACTAAAGGGGCTACTGGCAGCACTAAAGGGGGCTACTGGCAGCACTAAAGGGGCTACTGGCAGCACTAAAGGGGGCTACTGGCAGATAAAGGGGCTACTGGCAGCACTAAAGGGGGCTACTGGCAGCACTAAAGGGGCTACTGGCAGCACTAAAGGGGCTACTGGCAGCACTAAAGGGGGCTACTGGCAGATAAAGGGGCTACTGGCAGATAAAGGGGCTACTGGCAGCACTAAAGGGGCTACTGGCAGCACTAAAGGGGCTACTGGCAGCACTAAAGGGGGCTACTGGCAGCACTAAAGGGGCTACTGGCAGATAAAGGGGCTACTGGCAGATAAAAGGGCTACTGGCAGATAAAGGGGCTACTGCCACTTAAAGCGGGCTACTGCCACTTAAAGGGGCTACTGCCACTTAAAGGGGCTACTGCCACTTAAAGGGGGCTACTGGCACCAAACGGGGCTACTGGCACATAAAGGGGCTACTGGCACTAAAGGGGCTACTGGCACTAAAGGGGCTACTGGCACATAAAGGGGCTACTGGCACATAAAGGGGATGGCTACTGGCACATAAAGGGGGCTACTGGCACTAAAGGGGGCTACTGGCACTAAAGGGGGCTACTGGCACTAAAGGGGACGGCTACTGGCACACTGTTATGGGGGCACTGTGGACGTTACTGTTATGGGGGATCTTTGGATGACACTGTTATGAGGGACCTGTGGATGACACACTGTTATGGGGGATCTGTGGATGACACTGTTATGGGGGATCTGTGGATGACACTGTTATGGGGGATCTATGGATGACACTGTTATGGGGGAATCTGTGGATGACACTGTTATGGGGGATCTGTGGATGTCACTGTTATGGGGGCGCTGTGGATGTCACTGTTATGGGGGCGCTGTGGATGTCACTGTTATGGGGGATCTGTGGATGACATACTGTTATGGGGGTACTTTCACACCTGCGGCATGGCTATCCGACCTATCCGGGCTGTTCACCCTCCTGATCCGCCATGCCGCAAGTACCCGTGCACTGCCGTGCTGCTGCTCTGTCCCCATTGACTATAATAGGGGCAGGTGGCGGAGCTATGGCGCAGCACGGCAGAGATCGCCGGACTAAAAAGTACTGCATGTCCGACTTTTTAGTCCGGCGATCTCTGCCATGCTGCACCATAGCTCCGCCCCTGCCCTATTATAGTCAATGGGGACAGAGCAGCTGCACGGCAGTGCACGGTACTGCGGCATGGCGGATCAGGAGGGTGAACAGCCCGATAGGTCGGATAGCCATGCCGCAGTGTAAATACCCCATAGCAGTATGTCATCACAGATTCCCCATAACAGTGTCATCCATAGATTCCGCCATAACAGTGTCATCCACAGATCCCCCATAAGTGTGTCATCCACAGATCCCCCATAAGTGTGTCATCCACAGATCCCCATAAGTGTGTCATCCACAGATCCCCATAACAGTGTGTCATCCACAGATCCCCATAACAGTGTCATCCACAGATCCCCATAACAGTGTGTCATCCACAGATCCCCATAAAAGTGTGTCATCCACAGATCCCCACAACAGTGTGTCATCTACAGATCCCCCATAAAAGTGTGTCATCCACAGATCCCCATAGCAGTGTATCATCCACAGATCCCCCATAACAGTGTGTCATCCACAGATCCCCCATAACAGTGTGTCATCCACAGATCCCCATAGCAGTGTGCCTGCCCTGCGCACTGAGGACAGATTGAAAAGAGGGAAGATCCGTGGAAGCAAGCAGAGGACAGCACAGCAGAAGATGGAATAGGTTCTTTTGTAAGTAAATTATTTTATTATAAATGTATCCCTGCATACCGCAATACTCTCGTATTTTGAATTTATATATACTTATTTCGTTTTTTTTCAGTTGTATGAATTTAAGTGGGGAAAATTATTAGTGCCCCCCATCTTGACTGTGGTATCTTATGTGCCTCCCATATATTGTTCCTAGAGTTGCCACTGCGCAGAGGCCAAGTCACGGCAACGCTAGGGTAAGGCCCGGCCTGTGTGTGTGTATATAATTATATATATATATATATATACACACATACATACACACGCTCGCGGCGTGTGTGTTTGGGGCTGGTATGCAACTTTTTCCAGGGCTGGTTTTTATCCCCAGTCCGGCCCTGCCTTTAGTGGCGTGTTTTAGTTAAAAAAGAAATATACATTCGCCACTGTACTTATATGTAGAAAAAACTGTATTGACGTATATCAGTACAAAAAGAAATATACATTCGCCGCTGCACTTATATCTTGAAAAACCTTTAGTTAAGTATATCAGCAGAAAGAAAAATAGACATTCGTCATTCGCTGCTGCACTGTTATTTTGAAAAACCTTTATTGACGTGTATGAGTAGAAAAATAAAAAATTTGTGTTGGGCGAGCATGCTCGGCCCGAACACCTTTTTCACTCGAGCATCGCGTCGCTCGGCACATCGCAATGTTAGGCAGAACACCGCGTGTGCTCGATGCTCGAGTTTCCTCCCCGCACTATTGTTGGCTGCTACGCAGCCAATAAACGCGTCGGAAAGTACTACCACTCACTGTAATGCCATGTTGGTTAATGGCATTACAGTGATTGGCTGGCCGCAACGCGTCATCGGGTGCTATATAGCACCCAATGACATGTGGTTCGGCTCAGACTTAGTCAGCGCGAGCTGCAGCAGAAGGGACAGATAGTGTAGGGAGAGGAATTGTGTTTTTTTTTTTTAGGTTTTGAGTGTTGAAAGGTGTTAGAGACTCAACAGTCTTTTTAAGGACTATTGTTTTATCTGGCTGCGAAATATATTAGCACAACATGCACTAAATTGCATGAAATTGTTTGGATGGTGACAGCAGCGACATTACCTGTGCTACATCTCCTGTATAATGTTAGCTGCTGGTGACAGCAGCGATATTATCTCCGCTACATCTCCTGTATAACGTTAGCCACTGGTGACAGCAGCGACATTACCTGCGGTACATCTCCAATATAACGTTAGCCGCAGGTGACAGCAGTGACATTACCTGCACTACATCTCCTGTATAATGTTAGCCACTGGCAACAGCAGTGACATTACCTGAGCTACATCTTCTGTATACCGTTTGCATATCTCAAATAGCTGATACATTCACTGTAATTTTTTATTAGCTGCTGGAGACAGCAGCGACATTACATGCGCTACATCTCCTGTATAATGTTTGTGCATCCTAAATAGCTGTGACATTCACTGTAATTTTTTATTAGCTGCTGGAGACAGCAGCAACATTACCTGCACTACATCTCCTGTATAACGTTTTTGTATCCCAAATATCTGTGACATTCACTGTAATTTATTTGCGCATACACTTACAAAACCTGCGCTACTGTATAGGTGACATACTTGCAAGCATATATACCATTTAATATGATGAAGGCGAGCAGTAAGGGACAGGGAAGTGGCCGTGCTGCTGATGGTGCACGCAAAGGCCGTGGCCCTGGGCGCGGTAAAACTTTGCCTGCTGCCAAAGCACAAGAAATACACTCATCCTAGCTTCATGTCCCAGTTTGCAGAGTGCCCCAGGACAAGACTCTCAAAGTCAGACCAGTGTGACCAGTTGGTCGATTGCAGCAGATAATGCTTCCAATCGGTTAAGCACCACCCTGTCTTACACAAAATCCAGTCTCTGTAGCCAATAGTCTGGTCAACAGAATCCTCACTTTGATCATCCTTCCTCCCATCATGGAGAGTCTTTGCCAACAAGTTATCCCACACTCATATATTCCAAGGAGCTCTTTTCATCGCCATTCCTTGATTTGGCCCTCTCGCCAAGCCCGCTTGAACTATTGAGCATCTAAAGTCAGAAAAGGATAACGGTAGGGAACGGCAATTAGTGTTTCACGAGGTGGATGATGATGCTGAGACATAGTTGCCAATAAGTCAACCGCAATTAGTGTCTTAAGAGGTTCATGATGAGGTTGAGACACAGTTGTCAATAAGTGAGGTTGTTGTTAGGTCAACAAGCCTATACACAAGGCCTTTGAACGAAAGCGCAAATACCCAGCCACCCACCCACAGGCCATAGCACTAAATGCGTACCTTTCCAAATTGCTGGCCCTGGAAATGTTGCCATTTAGGCTTGTGGACACAGAGGCTTTCCGCAGCCTAATAGTGGTGGCTGTCCCTTGTTACTCAGTTCCCAGCTGCCACTATTTTTCCCAGTGTGCCATCCCCGCCTTACACCAGTAAGTGTCCCGTAACATCACCCGGGCCCTGACCAAAGCAGTTATTGGGAATGTCCACTTAACGACTGATACATGGACAAGTGATTTTGGGCAGGGGCGTTACATTTACCTGACGGTACACTGGGTGAACGTTGTGGAGGCCGGGAGCGAGTAGTACCCTGAGATGGCACAGGTGCTACTGGCGCCAAGGATTGCGGGCCCTACTTCCATCAGGATTTCCGCCACTGCCTACATTAGTGGCTGCAACCCCCCCCCATCCTTCTCCTCCTCCACTTCCACCTCTGTGCTAAAACTAATTTTCTTAGGTGACAAACAGCACACCGCCACAGAGCTGTGGCAGGGTATAAGGGACCAGACTGAGCTGTGGCTCTCGCCACTCAACCTACAACCAGTCGTGGTTATGTCTGATAATGGCCATAACTTGGTGACGGCTCTGGAACTCGGCAAGCTCACACATATACCATGCCTAGCCCACATGTTAAACTTATTGGTTTAGCAGCTTATCAAAACCTACCCTAATCTGCCTGAGCTATTGGTGAAGATGTGCCGCGTGTGTGCCCATTTCCGAAAGTCATCTACAGCTGCCGCCAGTCTGGCAACGCTGCAGCAACACTTGCAATTGCCAGCTCACCGACTGTTGTGCGACGTTAGCATGCGCTGGAACTCCACGTTCCACATGTTGGCCGGGCTTTGTGAGCAGCAGAGGGCAATAGTGGAATACCAGCTGCAACATGGTCGTCGCCTTTTCAGTCAGCTTTCGCTCTTCACAAGCGACAAGTGGGCATGGATGTCTGACCTCTGTGAAGTTTTACGCAACTTTGAGGAATCAACACAGATGGTGAGTGGCGTTGCCGCTATTATCAGTGTAACCATCCCACTTCTATGTCTACTGAAACACTCGCTGCTCACAATGAAGGTGGACGCTTTGCATATGGAAGAGGTGGAAATGGGGGAAGACAGTACACTGGGTGATAGCCAGACCACCCTCAGTTCGTCTTCTCAGAGCGAATTGGATGATAATGAAGAGAAGGGGGAGGAGCAGGAGACGGTTGCCTCCGCTACAGAGGGTAGTACCTATAGCTGGTCTATTCCATCTGTTCAGCATGGATGGGCTAAAGAGGAGGAAGAGGATGAGGAGATTGAGAGGCATCCTCCTGATGAGGACTGTGAAGTCTTGTCTGTTGGGACTCTGGCACACATGGCTGACTTTATGTTATGCTGCCTTTCCCGTGACCCTCACGTTATACGCATTTTGGCCAACAATGATTACTGGTTGTTCACCCTTCTCGACCCTCGCTACAAAGAGAACTTCTCATCTCTCATTCCTGTGGTGGAGAGGACTAGCAAAATGGTGCAACACCAGAAGGTCCTTGTGGAAAAATTGCTCCAAAAATTTCCAGCTGACAACACTGTTGGCAGAGTAAGTAGTTCCTTGGGCAACCCAGGAGGGGAGACGAGGGGAACACACAGCAGTTCCAGCAGAGGCAGGGCAACACTCTCCAAAGCCTGTGACAGTTTCATGACACCCCGCCAGCATCCTCACCCTAATGCGTGGCCTAGTTTCACAAGTAGTGTTGATCGAGCACCAAAGTGCTCGGGTGCTCTACCGAGCACAATAGAAATCAATGGGAGAACCCGAGCATTAAACCAGGCACCCCCTGCTCTGAAGAGGGGATGGTGTCTGGTTCACAAGAAAAGGTCAGAAATGAATGTAAACACCACAGCAATGGTTCAAGAATAGTGATGAGCGTGAATAATTACACATTTTTATTCCATCTATCATTATTAAACTTTTATTATAAATACTTTACCTATCATTAATAAACCTATTATAAATATTATTTTACCTACAATTAATAACTTATTTTTATAGATGCTATATCATTACCTATAACATACAATAAACAACATATAACCACACAAAGGCTGTATTCCAAAAGCCTGGTATGTGCAAGCCAACAATCTATACATAAGACAGATAGTCAGCATACCTTACAATGGCAGCCATGTGTGCAATGAGACATTTAAGCCAATTTTTTGATTGAAAACACCTTTATTACAATCAATCTTCATACATACATACTTTAGTACTGCGACGCAGCACAGGCCACGAGGCAGCACTTAATAAATTACTTACAGTCTTCTTTGCGAGCATGGCATTGTCATGCAAAGCACAGGCTAACCTGCACTACACATTACAATGCATGCTACACTAGCATACCTATTCAATCACAAAACCTTCTAACAAAGCATTTAGACAGTAATGAGGGGCGGGGGGTAGGAATGAGGGGGTAAGGAGGGGAAATCACATGCCGAAAGCTTTATTGAGAAGACAGAAACAAACAGGGGGGAGAGGGGAAGGAGAGGGGTTTAGTCCTCTTGTTCATCGTCGACATACAAGAAGTTGTAGTCCCGTAGCAGACTATGGATAAGTCTGCAGCAGTCCATGACGGACAGGTTCTCCTTCCTGAGCGTCAGCTGGTTCCTGGCAAGCCATATAGCGTCCTTAAAACAGTTCATAAGGCGCCAGTATGAATCCCAGGAAATAGTCTGTACAGCACCAAAATGTATTGCAGGCCGAGTCTTTGAGTTTATATTCCAGGGCATCCAAAACAGGTGGTACGATGTTTCGTTTTTGAAAGGGCACCTGGGAAAGTACCGGGTTTTGCTCAGGTTGCGGGAGTGCATGAATGACCGGATGGACAAGCCACCCTGGATGGCCATCCATGACAAGTCCTTGTACCCGTTGGTTAGCCTGTCTGACAACACATTAGTCCGAAGTGTCTCTATAGTGTCGTCATGGATCCCGGATATTGACTCCACTGCATCCTTTGCTCTGATGAGCTTGTGGATAGTCTTTGGTTTCCACAAGTCGGGCTTGAGGACCTCCAGTTGATGTTCCCTCACAAACTTGACAACATCTCTGTAGTACTATGGAGCATGCCATTAAGGGATGGAGCAACCCCACTTGTCCCAGCCCAGACCCTTCCAGAGGGGCAGGAGGAAGAAGCAAGATATAGCCTTGCCCGCAGAGCCGTTTGTAGTTCTCAGAGTCTGCTTGCTTTACTCTGTCCTTTTTGGATCCCCAAACAAAGCGAAACACTGTCCTGTTGATGGCCCTGGAAACGGTAGCAAGAGGGGGCATGCCTATGCGGTGTACTGTAGCACAGGCAAAACTTCATTTCGCAGGATGAGTGCTTTTTCCTCAATAGTGAGCTGTCTGAGGCTCCATAGTCCAATTCTTTGGTTGACTTTGGCCAAGCGTTCTTCCCAAGAGTTGAGGGCTGCGCCTTCCTTCCTGAATCAGACTCCAAGGACCTTGATAAAGTCCTCTTTGACATTAAATGGGAAGGGGGCAGAAGAAGCCAGTTGCCAGTCCCCGAAGAGCATGAGTTCTGACTTTGGCCCCTGATGCTTGTCCGAACTCCTCACAGGTCTAGACGAGTGCAGTCACCAAACGCCAATTAGCGCAGAAGACGGTCACGTCGTCCATGTACAGCGAGCACTTGACCTCGTAGTGTCCAGATCCTGGTACGGTGATCTCTCTGATCTCTCCGTTTGGCCGGATAGCCTCCGCAAAGGATTCTATAACACAAACAAAAAGGAGAGGTGAAAGACGGCAGCCTTGTCTGACCCCAGAGAGAATAGGGAAGGGGTCAGTCTTCCAGCCGTTTACCAACACCATGCTACAAATATCAAGAATCATGATACATCAGGTTAACATACAAACAGAACCTCCTGCCTAGACCCAGCTTGCACAAAGCCTCGCCCATGAATTCATGAGGGACTTGGTGAAAGGCTTTCTCTTGATCAAGACTGACCAGGGCCGCGTCTACATGGCGGTCTTTGATATATTGTACCGTGTCTCTTATGAAAGCGAGACTGTCTGCTATCCTGCGGCCAGGAATGCCGCAGGTCTGGTCCGGGTGGACGATCCTGCTGATGAAAACCTTGAGCCGGTTGGCCAGTAGCTTGGCGAGGATCTTGTAGTCCACGTTCAGGAGAGTGATGGGATGCCAATTTCTCATCTCTCCCCCTTCCGCTTGTACAAGATCTTGATCATTCCTTCACTCAACGATGGGGGTGTTCTACCCTCCACCACTATCTCCTCATAGAGTCCCAGCAGGTCCGGACAGATCAGATACCCCAGCGCTACATAGAGCTCCGCTGGAAGACCATCTCTGCCCGGGGTCCTGCCCGACCTAAAGGATTTAGCAGCAGAGAGGACCTCCCCCACCGTCAGAAACACTATTTGTATATGTCTTTCCCATATGCCCATGTTTATGCAAATGAGTTTACATGACAAAACTGTGTAGAAAGGTTATTTATTATAATGTTACGACAATTAGAAACTCCCCAAGCTATCCAACTCAGATCACGCAAATTTGAAGCTTACCAGCTCTCAGTCAGATGAGAGATGGGCTTGAATGTCTCTTTGCACACAAGGCTGCCGTTGTAAGGTATGCTGACTATCTGTCTTATGGATAGATTGTTGGCTTGCACATACCCAGCTTTTGGCATACTGCCTTTGTGTGATTATATGTTCTTGACGCTAACATCTACCTGTAAGGCTGAGTTGATACTTCAGTTATTTGGTCAGTTTTGGCCCTGTGACTGCCCAAACAAGTGAAGTATGCAGTGATTCTAAGAGAAACCCTTGTCATCTGCATGTCATACTGACTCACAGTATTATTTCACTACCACAGCAGACTCCCTATGCGTGTTACTGCAAGGCACATTGTTTTACACACTTATAAAGGCTCTTTGCAGCCCGGAAATAGCCTTTTTTAATGCTATTCGCCGCAAATAAATTCTGATTCAAGCGAATTTTTCCTAAAAATTCGGCGAACCGGCCGAATCTAATTTTTAAAAAATTTTCTCATCTCTATCCCATATATAGTTAGAGATGTCCCGAACTATTCGCCGGCGAACAGTTCCCGGCAAACATCGCATGTTCGCATTCGCCACAGCGGGCGAACATATGCGATGTTCGATTCGCCCCCTTTACGTCATCATTGAGCAAACTTTGACCCTGTACCTCATAGTCAGCAGACACATTCCAGCTAATCAGCATAACCTCCCTTCCAGACCCTCCCACCTCCTATATAAAAGCAAGGACAGCATCCATCTTAGATTCATTCTGAAGCTGCAGTGTTAGTTAGAGCAGGGAGAGTGCTGCTGCTGCTGAATTAAAGGGGTTCTTCACTTTGTTACAACTGATGATCTATCTTCAGGATAGATCATCAGCATCTGATCGGCCGGGGTCCTCACTGTTTACCGCTGCTAGCGCCCCGCCCAGTGACGTCATGACTTGTATTCGGTGAACGGAGCTTAGCCTCACCCACGCCATTTGCTACAAGCCGTGACGTCACTGACGTCACTCATGCAGCGCCGCTGCCTTCTCAAACAGCTGATCGGCGGGGGTCCCGGGTGTTGGACTCCAGCCGATCAGATGTTGATGATCTATCCTGAGGACAGATCATCAGTTGTAACAAAGTGAAGAACCCCTTTAATAGGGAAAGCGTTAGCTAGGCCAGTGTTCTGTGTCCACTCCAGTCCTCAAAGACTCATCTGCTGTAAGGACAGCATCCTGACAACACCCCAAAAAGCCCTTTTTAGGGCTGGTACATCAGTTTGCTTTTATTTATTTTTTTCTATATATATATATATATATATTGCAGTTGCCTGCCCGTGTGTGAGAGGCCGCAGGCCCACAGACTGTACTGTGTGCACACCACTCATATAGGGTGGCACAGTACCTTGCAGATAAAAAAGTCATTTGATTTTTACCCTTTAATCTCCCCATGCAAGGATTCAATTCAAGACACGTCCCCTGATAGGGGACTTAACAAAGATTAAAATGGTAAGAATAGTAGTTCACACTATTTGTATTGGTGGCACAGTACATTGCGCGGCGCATGCGCAGTGCCCCGAATTGGAAGTAAGAGGACCGACCAATCATCTTTTTCCATCTCCTGGTTCCTAAAATCTATTCAATACACGTCCCCTAATAGGGGACGTCATAACAGTTATTAAACTGATAGGAATAGTACTACATAACACACCATTCATATCGGGTGGCACAGTACACTGCACGGTGCAAGCGCAGTGCCCCAAATTGGAAGGAAGAGGACCGACCAACGATCTTTTTCCATCTCCCGGTTCCTAAAATCTATTCCATACACCGGCCCCTGATAGGAGACAAAATAGACATTAAACTGGTAAGTACAGATTTTTTTCATTTAAAAAAAAGAGGACAGCCTCTACGGAGCTGGGTATTTTTTGGACACGCTACTGAACTCTCATGCACAATGGCTGTAGACTCATGCGTCCTTTTGCAGAGGTGACAAACCTGGTCAGTCAAACCCAAGGCAACATCATCGACCTCATCCCATATGCGTTTTTTCTGGAGCGTGCCCTGCGAAGAGTTATGGATCAGGCCGTAGATGAGCATGAAGAGGAAGAGTTGTGGTCACCATCACCACCAGAAGCAGCCTTGTCGTCGTCGATTGCTGGACCTGCGGCAACGCAGAGAGAGGAGTCTGAGGAAGAGAAGTCTTTGAGGAGGTGGAAGACCAACCACAGCAGGTGTCCCAGGGGGCTTGTTGTCACCTTTTGGGGACCCTTCGTGTTGTACGTGGCTGGGTGGAGGAAGAGACCTTCAATGACGTCAGGAACGGGACATGGCTAGCTTGGTATCCAACCTTGTGCAAATGTGGAGTTTGCGGTTGTGCAGATGGACTTTTTGTGGTGCGTTAAATAGGGAGTTTGGTCTGTCACTGTGAAGCCGGCGTAACCCTTACATTACCTGAACGATACAACATCATACCTGATCGTATACACACACTGGATGTTTTAAAGCACGTTATTCTAAACAATTTAGGAATGTTAGGTGATTTATGCCCTTTATGGATTAAAACCTGACTCTGTGTCCACTACGCAATTTTCCATGGGAGTTTTGCCATGGATCCCCCTCCAGCATGCTACAGTCCAGGTGTTCGTCCCCTTGAAACAACTTTTCCATCACTATTGTGGCCAGAAAGAGTCCCTGTGGGTTTTAAAATTCACCTGCCTATTGAAGTCTATGGCGGTTCGCCCGTTCGCAAACATTCGCGGAAGTTCGCGTTCGCCGTTTGCGAACGGAAAATTTTATGTTTGCGACATCTCTATATATAGTATGTATGTGCAGCCAGGTGCCCCCATATAAAGTATCCCCCCACAATTTGCTACCCATTTTCTCCTGAATACAGTAACACCTCAATTGTCGTCGTAAACTGTTATTTGGGGATATGCCAGGGCTCAGAAGGGAATGAGCAGCATCTGGATTACCTAACATGGAATTCTCTGTCATCGTTTTTAAGAGCGATAACTGTTTAATTTTTTTATTGACTGAGCTGTGTGAGGGCTTAATTTTTATTGGCACCATTTTGGGCTACATACGACTTATTGTTTGATTGATATTATGTTTTTTCGAAGGTGAGGTAACTAAAAAAAGCTGTTTTGGCGCAAAGGGTAGATCATGTGAAATTTTTGTAGAGCCATGTGTTACGGATGCGGCAATACCAAATATGTCTTTTTTTTCTATTTTTAACATTTTTTAAATGACTTAATTAGGGAATTTTTTTTCACATGTGAAACTTTATTTTAATTTTTTTCATAAAACACTTTATGTCCCTCATAAGGTCATACAAGACCTCGTGGGGACATTAAACTTCACATTTTATTTTATTTTTTTCGCTATTGATTTCTCATGAGTTGATGAAGACTGACGCCGATACGCGTCCTCAATATATATCTGCATTGATGAAATAAAGAAAGAGATTGTTTTGTAGACAAAGATCGTCCGCTGGGATTTTTTGCTTTATTTCCATTGGAGTGATTCCTTTCCCGTGCCGTCGAGCTGGAAGTCAGGTGCTGACCATTTTTGCAATTTAACATCTCTCTGTTATTGGCAGCCGTCAGCCTGATGATGCTTCCGTCTTCCGGCTCCATCATATGTCCAAAGTGTCTCTCTAAGAACTCCAGAGGCATAAGGGTGCACTACGACCCTGTATCAACTAGGCAGCGTACCTTCTGGCCTTCTTACTCAGCTTCCATATCAGGGCTGCTGGAATATAGGTCGTGTTCCTCACGCATAGGGCTTAGCTTCTGGTGTACCGCCGCAGGATGCCCAGTCAGAAGTTTAAAGCCAGCTCAGACTTTATCTGTTCTGGGCACTTTCTGGCCATATGGCCATGCTGTCGAAAAACCCAACAGAGGGGCCCTCTTTTAATGAGCCCCCGCACCTGAGTTATCCTAGGTGGAGTGGCACGGGGTACTGGTACCGGAGGCCGGGGTGATCTTGCCTTTATCTGGGACACTTCCAGCCGAAATTCTCTCAATTTTGTCCGCATGGCCTGGACCACATCCTTTAAGGACTGAGTCTTCTGACCCTGACCGGCCTCTTGTAGCATGGGTGATACTCACTATTGTTGCCGCCACAGGCATGTGCTCTTCCTCTCTCTCTACAGCAGATGCTGTAAAAGGTCATGTCGGCCTAGTCATCTCTTGCAATTTGTCCTGTAAAAACTTCTTTGAGTGCCCTACTATGAACTAGTCTCGAAGGAGCCGATCAACCTCCCGGAAGGCTCCCATTGCTTCTGGGTCTCGCTGCTGTATTTCATTTGACGTCTCCTGTAGCACATTGGAATACTGCATCAGGGTCTTGCCCTCTCACTGTGGTCGGTTAAAAAAGTGGCTCCGCAACTGCACTACTTCAGGACGCCTCCCCTGGGCTCTCTCCAGCAGGGAGAATATTTTCTCTAGGGTGAATCTCTCAGATTCGGGCCATACCATCACTGTCAGTCTGACATCACCCTCTAGAGCCCCCAATGCAACCTCTGCCAGCAGTTTGGGAGTCAGGTTACACATTATAATCACACTATGCACCCTTTCAGTCCAGTCCTGCAATGTCATCCCCAGGATACAGCGAAGTCAGGAAAGAGGAAAGCAACTCCAACACCAGCTTTTGCCAAAACAGTATTTTACTTAAATGTGGCAATGAGCACAACCACAAATGCTGGGAACATAGCAATAAATTCACATACACCCAGCCCAAAGGCTGAGACCCTTGTGTTGCACAGAGCGGCGCCCCCCGACGGTAATTTACCTACTGGCGGGCCCAAAAAACAGCCACGCTTTACCTATTGTTACCCTAAAAATCAAGAACTGTATGGGTGTGTGGTACTAGCTAGCCTGCGGTGCAGCACAACAGCTTACAATCTTGCAATGCTCTTCAGTATTCCCCCTCCTATAATTGGTCTTGTAGCATGTGCCTGAGTATTCCTTCTGAGCCAAACGCCAGCCTGGCTTGAGTTTCTGGGGAAGTTTATCAGCATTCCAGTGTGAAATGTCACTTTAAATTGTGTCGTCCTTGCAAAGAACAGCCAGCAACACTTGTGGCCTGACACAAACAGAAATCCTATCTAACTAACTACAGGCCTGGTCTCAGTCTCTAGGATTCTAGGCGCCAACACTGTAATGAGGTGCGTGACGATCAGTTTTACAAACTCGGGTCTGCTCTGCATCCGCTGGTGAATGTGAACGGAACAAAAGTGTGCAGTACTGCAGTGTATGTTGCTTTGCTCCTCAGCTCTCATCAGCGTTCCTGGAAGCAATCCTTGTTCCTCTGGACAGGACCAGGGCCTTGGACACACTCAACTTCACTGGGCTGGTCACCAAAGGGTGCTCCCGCACCTGGATGTCGATGGATTCTCCTCACACACAACTCCTGAATAGTGATGAGCGGGAGGTGCCATATTCGATTTTGCGATATTTCGCAAATATTAGATTGAATATTCTTCATATATTCGTCGAAATTGAATATTCGCCATTATTCTATATATTGCGAATATATATTTGCGTATTGTGATTTGAACTTTGAACAGTGTATACAGGCAAATTTACTATTGTGTTAGCTTAGTTCAGTTCACTATTGGGTTAGCTTATATAGCACTACATTCTCAATCTTTGTTATATTCTAGCAAGCCAACCATTAGGAACTCAGCTCTAAGTTGAATTCGGAATGCGAACATATATTCGCATTGCGAAGTTAAAGAGGACCTTTCATTACCCTAAAAAATCTGAACTAAGTATACAGACATGGAGAGCGGCGCCCAGGGATCTCTCTGCACTTACTATTATCCCTGGGCGCCGCTCCGTTCTCCCGGTATGTCCTCCAGTAACTTCAGCTCTTCGGCTCAACAGGGAGGAGCCTGCCCTTGTTCTCCTGGGTGTCTCCTTCTTCCAGGCTGTAGCACTGGCCAACCGCAGCGCTCAGCTCATAGCCTGGGAGAAGAAAACTAGCAATACAACCATTAGGAACTCAGCTCTAAGTTGAATTTGCAATGCGAGTATATGTTCGCATTGCGAATTCAACTTAGAGCTGGGTTCCTAATGGTTGGCTTGCTAGAATATAACTAAGATTGAAAATATAGTGCTATATTCTCAATATTAGTTAATTTTACACAGATGCAAGTTGAATGTGCAATGAGAGTAATACAGGTTATATTAATCGCATTGTGAATACAACTTAGTCAAATTTGTGAGATCGTGATTCTCACATCTGACAGTACATTTTAGCATAGAGCCGTTCCCATTGTGATGGAGATGCTCCATGCATACGGGAAGTCGGCAGAAGGGGCAACGGGAATTGATGAAGCTGGCAGGGAGCCTGGAATCCTCTGGACAGGTAAGAACAGCTTTTGGGAAGTGGGAAGACAACCAGAGAGCAACAAGGATTACCAACTTAAAAAAAAAAGAAAAAAAAGAATATTCGAAATAGCGAATACATAGTGCTATATTTGAAATATTCGCAAATTAGCGAAGTGCCAATATTACACAAACAGTGTCCAGACAATGAGACCTGTTTCCCCATCTCACAGTTACGACCACACTGCAGTCCATCAGCAGTGGCCGTGCTTGCACACTATAGTTCCAGTGTTTCTGGTGGCCAGACCGTGGGGGTGCACATAGGCTGACGCTTTTTTCTTCCTCGAAAGCATGCACTGATGGCCCTCACTTTCTGCAGCAGCTTTGACATATCTGGGTAATTCTTGAGGAACCACTGCACCACCAAGTTCAGCACATGCGCCAGACAAGGGATGTGCGTCAAACCAGCTAGCCCCAGAGCTGCTACAAGATTGCGTCCATTGTTGCACACCACCAGGCCTGGCTTGAGGCTCAATTGGTCTGTTCTTACATGCCCGTCCACAACTTCTGTGTGGGGTCTTTCCCCCAAACACATGAGTTTCAGAACAGCCTGCTATTGTTTCCCCCTGGCTGTGTTGAAGTTTGTGGTGCAACTGTTGCGCTGACGTGATGAGGAGGCGGTAAAGGAGGAATCGGAGGAAGCGGCGTAGGAGAAGGAGGCAACATGAGGTACAGAGAAATGTCCAGCAATAATCGGTGGCAGTAGGACATGCGCCAAATCGCTGTCCGCCTCATGCCCAGCCACCACTACGTTTACCCAGTGGGCAGTTAGGGAGATATCCCTGCCTGTACTTACTGGTCCATGTGTCACTGGTTATGTGAACCTTGCTACTGATGGCGTTGCGCAGGGCACACCTGATTTTTTTCACCACTTGCTCATGCAGGGACAGCCCACCTTGAAAAGTAGTATTGGCTGGGAACCACGTACCGTGGGACAGCCGTCATCATTACATTTTTAAAACTGTCCGTCTACACCAGACAGAATGGCAGCATTTCAAAGGCCAGCAGTTTTTAAATGCTGGCATTCAGGGCCAGGGCTCATGGGTGGATATGGACTTCTTCTTTCTTTGCAGTGTTTGTGGGATGGACAGCTGAACGCTTCCATAAGACAGTGTGGACATGCTGGGTGACGGTGACACTGGTGCTGGTGTGGCTACCATATCGTCTGTTTGCGGGGTGGCAGGTGCCCCTGTTGCTCCAGAGGGGGAGGAAGAGGCCTAGACCGCAGCAGAAGAGTGACCAGGAGGATTTCCTGATCTTTTGTGGTTCTTGAGGTGCCTACTCCACTGGAGCTGGTGCTTTGCGGTAAGATGCCAGATCATGCAGGTGGTGATGAGGTTGAGAACATTTATACCTTGCTTCAGGCAAGTACAGAGTATTTTAAACAACAAAAAAAAAGGTAGGTCACACCGACCAAATTAATCAGCTGAATAAATAATATATATTCCCTTTGAATAAAACAATATAAAAGACCATAGCATTTTTAATGGGCTGCAGCTCTTTTGAAATGTTCGACAACTAAAGTATCTAAATCCCTATGAAGGGTGCAATCTTAATTAAACTCTGAGGTACAATTTCAGTATGTAAGTAGGGATGGTTGATTAGATGGAGCGATAAGTAGATTATAGATCTGAGATAAGACTTGTCTAACCACTCCTCTCTCGCTGCAAATTCTATCAAAGTCTTGTCCCTAGTATATGTGGAGGCTAGTGGGAGCGACAGAGGAAAATGTCATAGTTGTTGGGATTGCCAGTTTGGCAGGGATATAGGGTCTGAGATGTCATTAAGTGACTGTGGGGAGAGCCAGGAGTTGGACGTAATGAAACGGTGGGCTCTAAACCTATTGGCACTCACCCACCGCCGAAACGGACCCCAGTTCATCCCTGGAGAGATTTCTCCGTGATTGGACCATGTGACCCAGTGACGTCACTGAAGGTCCTTCATCCCCCTCCTGCTGAAGGCAGAACAGAACACCGGCAGCTACGCGATCAAATGGAAGAGGTGAGTTTATTTTTTTTTATTATTTTGAACCCCTCTAGTGCCCTTTTTACTTTGCATTCTCTATTGAGAATGCTATTATTTTCCTTTATAACTATGTTATAAGGGAAAATAATAAAGATCAGGTTCCCATCCCGATCGTCTCTTAGCAAGCATGCGGGAAAAATCGCACCGCATCCGCACTTGCTTGCGGATGCTTGCGATTTTCCTGCAGCCCCATTCACTTCTATGGAGCCTGCGTTGCATGAAAAAGGCAGAATATAGAACATGCTGCGATTTTCACGCAACGCAAAAGTGATGCGGGAAAATCACCGCTCATCTACACAGCCCCATAGAAATGAATGAGTCAAGATTCAGTGCGGGTGCAATGCGTTCACCTCACGCATTGCACCAGCACGGAAATCACGTCCGTGTGAAAGGGGCCTAAGGGTGGACAATACTTCATTTAAATCTCAAGGAGGGACTGAAGATCTAACCAAAGGTCTTTTCCTGTAGGACCCTTGGATCTCTTAATTAGAGGAATGTTTGCAAATTTGCATTCAGAAAGGCATTTAAAGCTGCAATTTGGATTTTAAGAATGGAAACTTTTAAGCCTTTATCCAAACCAGCCTGTAGAAAATCTAGTATTACAGCAGTACTGGGTGGCTGAGTAAGATTCAATTTATGATTTGAAAAGGATAGAAATGCTTTCTATGTCCTAAGGCCGTGAGGGCGAACCGTTTACAGGCCGAGTGCCCAAACTGCAACCCAAAACCCACTTATTTATCGCAAAGTGCAAAAACGACAATTTAACCTGAATACCAATATAGTATATCTTTCATGTACTTTGTCATTTAGCTTTCATAGCCTGCCTGCATTCAGTGCGCTGCCTGTGCTGTTCATAGCGCACCCTGTGCTGATGAATCGCAGAAAAAGTCTAAGGCATTTTGGTACACCATAGACTTTTTCCAGGGCATGGGTACCCACCCGTGCCATAGGTTCGCCACCACTGTCCTAATGTATATGGTGGATGTTACTTTTTTTTACTGAGAAGAGTGGAGACTACTAAACTGGACAAAACCTTATTTTCTAGGATGAAACGTTCAGCCTCGAGACTCTCAGACGCAGTTATCTAACATTTGGGTGGGCCATTTGTCGCTGAAGAAGTAGATCGGGGTTGTTGGGAAGAATCAAAAAAATTGTTTGATGCCATTTTGGAGAGTAGAAGAAACCAGCATCTCTTTGGCCAGTATGGAGCTATGAGGATGAGTCAAGATCATTCCTCCGATGCTTTCATTAAGGTCCAGGAATTAGTGAAAATGGTGGAAATGCATACAGAAGAACTTTTGGCCATGGAAGAATGAATGCATTTACCCAATCCTGATACTTTCAGATTCAATCTCCATTCAGCTTCTTGAAGGGTGCTTCTACTGAGATAGTCTGCAATTATCTGAACCCCTCTGATGAACAGATGATATAGACCAGGCATCCTCAAACTGCGTTCCTCCAGCTGTTGCAAAACTACAACTTCCAGCATGCCTAAACAGCCTACAGGTATCAGCCTACAGCAGGGCATTGTGGGAGTTGTAATTTTACAACAGCTGGAGGGCGGCAGTTTGAGGATGCCTGATATAGACCATCTCTGATGTTATGATAGACAACGTCTTGCTTCTTGTGCCTCCTTGTTTATTTATGCAAGCCACAGCAGTGGTATGCTCAGACTAAATTTTTACATGTTTATGATATCCTTTAGGACTAAGGGCCTTAAGAGCTTTTCATACAAATAATAATTCTCTCATGTTAGAAGATAAATTAGCCATAGAAATATCCCATAGTCCTTGAGCCACTGCATTAGAGGCTTGGGCTCCCATCCTTTTTTACTAGCATTAGTGGAGAATATAAAAGGATCTTTTTGATGAACTCTCCCCCTGGAGATTTTGCCTTAAGCCCCAAGCACAGGGAGAATTTCCCAGAAACGGAAATGCTTACCTTTTTGTCAAGAAAAGATCTTTGACCATCCACTCTATCGAGCAGAAACCTTTGCAATACTCTTGTATAGCCTTCACCCACCTAACCACATGTTCAAGGTCAAAAGCCCCAGAATGGTCATGATTAGTGTGCAAAATGATTAGTGCAAATCAAAGTCCATGATTCGCAGCAAAGTCAAATTTCCTCGTGCTTCGATTTTCCCTGAATGGCAAAAATCATACCTCATCTGTTTGACTGCGAAGAGTCGGCCACCCCCATCTTGATTGAAAATCTAGCGCGTGGTGATGTCATCACAGGCCACGCGAGATTTCGAGTTGGATCTTCAATCAAGATTGTGGCGGCTAGCTCTTCACGATCAAATGGATGAGTAGGATTTTTATTTTACTCTTTAATTTTAATGTCAGATGCCACAATCAGTAATGAATACGGAATCTGAGGGGTACAATGACAGGGAGTGGCCCAATCACAGCTCCCTGTCGTTGCACCCTCTATTTACAAAGAAATGCGCTTTGTGACAAAGTAATTCATCGTGAAACAATTTTTTTTTTAAAATTCGGCCAAGTAGCCGAATCGGATTTTCCAATACATTGCTCATCTCCCAGAAGAAGCGGCAGAGAAATGGGGCTGGACTACACTGGTCTGTATATATCTGGCTGTTCATTCTCCCATGGTTACTCTGACCTCCATGCACTTTATTGTCTTTTAGTGAGACTTTCTTCCTAGTTTAGGAAAGATTGGGTGCTATTGCTATTAAATGTGTATATGTGTTGTAGTCCTCTTTCATTCCTGTATCTGTTTTGCCACTTATACATGTTTTTTTTTAATCAAATTTTGGTATTTATACAATAAAAATCTTTCTTTATTACTAAGAGCTGTGTAATGTATTTTTGGGTGTTTTCATCTCTAAACATGATGTCCCTGATCAATGCAACAGTGACGAAGCAAAAGTAAGAGACTGCTCTGGTCAATAATTCCTGCTCGTCTGTGGGAAGAGAAGACATTAGGTGATGAGAATCAAGTAAAATGCCTAAAAATATTCTTTGACAGCTCAGCATTTGCTCTGACTTCTCCAGATATACTATCCATCCTATCAATTCAAAGGTGTGAAGGGTAGTTAAGATGTACAACTGAAGCATTTCTGAGTCTGCTGCAATCCAAAAATTATCCATATAAGGAATCATTCTACCCTATATATATATACAAGATATTTCTAAGAATCCTGATGAATGGGAACATGAAAGGCCAATAAGTAGTTCTCCTTCAGGAAATTTATAGTGGATTTTATAGTCTCTATTTTGAATTTTTTATATTTCACAACATGGTTCAGGTTTCATAGATTGGTAACAAGTCTGAATGACCCACTCAGTTTTCTTACCATGAATACTGAAGAGTAGAATCCTGAACCTTGTTGAAGAACTGGCACTGGGATTAGGACTTTCCTGAGAATCAAGGTTGATATTTCTTGTTCTGGTGCTTGTTATGATATCTAAAGTAGACAATGATTTATTATAAATCTGTTAGGGAGTGGAGACTGGAAGCGAGCAGTGTATAATGTGATAAAAAAATTAATCCAGCCCGCAAAGGAAGCAATATGGGTAATAATACATTAGTAAGTGCCTTGTATTAACTTTCTCTACATGATAAATGCTATTTGCTGAAGTGACAAAACAATTTTAACCCCTTCACGCCCGGTGACGCACATGTACGTCACGGGGCTTGTGTTTACAGATGGCGCACGCTTCTGCCCACTGCGGGCGCCATAGCCGCCTGCTTCTTATAGCAGACACTAATGTCCGCAACCCGGAGTAATGCCGATCGCGGACATTTAACCCCTCAGACGCCGTATTGAATCCTGAGCGCGCTGAAAAACTAGAGCTTTCGCTTTCGGTTGTGCTCCGGATCCTCCGTGTGGCGATCGGAAGAGCCGAAGCATGTATGCAGCAGCCCCTGTCTTTATGAATGACAGGAGGCTGCTGCATAGTATTTCCTATGGAGGCCTTGCCTGTAATAGGGCTCCATAGGAAAGTAGTGAAATCACCATAGATTCCAATGGAAGTGCATTGGAGTCTATGATAATAGCAATCAGATGATTGATTGTTATAGTTCCCTATGGGAACTATATAAAAGTGTAAAAAAAAAAAAAAAAAAGTTTAGAAATTAAATAAAAAAACATAAAAATTCAAATCACCCCCCTTTTCCCAAAATAATAATAAAAGAACTAAAACAATAAAAAAAATACACATCATTGGTGTCGCAATGTGCGAAAACGCGCATAGTATAAAAATATATTCCCCATAAGGCAAAACAGATAAAAGCATCCAAATGGCCGATTCGCTGTTTTTGGTCGCTTCATTTTCTACAAAAAATAAATAAAAAGTGATCGAAAAGTCATTCACACTCCAGAATTCTATCAATGTTGAGATTGCCCCACAAAAAATGAGCCCCCATACAGCTCCTTACACCTTTTAATTTTTTTTATCACTATTAGAACGCAAGAAAAACGATACTTATAAGGTATTGCCGGATTCGTACTGACCTGTAGAATAAAAGTAACTGGTCAGTTTTATCGCACATCGTACGTCTTAAATAAAAAACCCATAAAACTGTGGTGGAATTGCTTTTTTTACTATTTCACCCCATTTGGAATTTTTTTCCCACTTCCCACTACATCATATGCAATATTAAATGGTGGCGTTGGAAAGTACAACTTGTCCCGCAAAAAACAAGCCCTCATATGGCTATGACAAATAAACAGACAAATAAAAAAAGTTATGGCTCTGGGAAGGCAGCGCAAAATGAAAGCGCAATGGGAGCGCAAAATGAAAACGCAAAAAACAAACAAAAAAACTCCGGGCCTGAAAGGGTTAAGGAGGGATTCCATCTCTTCAGGCAAGCAAAAGGGCTGACCCAATTTGTCTTTAAAGGAGTCTAAGAGGGTCATTTATCAAACTGGAGTAAAGTAAAACTGGTTTAGTTACCCAAAGCAACCAATCAGATTCCTCCTATTATTTTCCAAAGGAACTGTCCAAAATGAAAGGTGGAATCTGATTGGTTGCTATAGTAATCTAAGCCAGTTCTACTTATACCTATATCAGTTTGATAAATTACCCCCTAAGTCTTGATTATAGAGAACTTCACCTTCTTCTGAATTAAAGGGGTTCTCTCACTTCAGAAAATGGCAGTTATTATGTAGAGAATGTCAATACAAGACACTTACTAAAGTATTGTTATTATCCATATTGGCTAGACTCATTTCTCCATCGCATTATACACTGCTAGTTTCCATGGTTACGACCACTCGTATCAGTGGCTGTGATTGCACAGTAAAGAAAACACCTGCCTATGTGTGCTCCTATGCTCCCCGCCACCAGAGAGGCCAGTTCTTTTTTTCTATAGTGTGCAAGCACGGCCAGCGATGCTGGATTGAAGTGAGACAACCACTTTAAGTTTTAGATCTGATGGGAGGAGGAGGTACAGAATTTAGGAGAGTAATGTGGAAGTTTTTGCTGAATGGCAGAATTTACCTCTTTAGGCCTCATGCACACAGCTATGGCCGTTTTTTGCGGTTTTGTATGGTTGTGTATGCTCCGCATTTTGCAGAGCGGTACCTCTTGCCCTCTGTTAGAATGTTTGCGGACAAGAATTGGACATGGTCAATTTTTTTGTGGGGTCACAAAACGTACATACGGATGTGGACAGCACACGCCCCTGTTGAAATGAATAGGTCCGCATCCGATCCGCAGATGTGGACTAAAACCATGGTCGCATGCATGAGCCCTTAATGAAAGTCCTCATAATTTCAACAAATGAAGGCGTCTCTTCAGAAACTACTCCTCCTTTCTCCGTACATTTAGCACATAATTGCTTCTAATAAGAGGAAGATAGGGATCTCCAACAGGTAGCATATCTCTTACAGGAAGATCTAGGAGCAGAAACATCCTTGCCCTAAGGAAGTGAAACATATAATCCCCTATGACTATACATTCATATCATACAATGCCAACGTCATAGGTAATAAAACAGGAGGAGACATACCGCGTTGGTGGGCTTCACAGGATCAGCAGACCTGGGGGCAGCTCAGGAGGATCAAGTAGAGGTGGACATGTTGCTAGAGAAACTGCAGTGAAATACACTGCATGATGGAGAAAGGAATAGAGTTTTCATGCTGTCCACACCGACATGCTGCTGCCCCGCATTCACGGACACTGAACATTGATGTCTGACGCTTGTTCAGCCGACATCCTAGAAGTCTGACGTCACTCAAGCTCTGCACAGTCTCTGGTAAAGCTTCTTGGCCTAAGAATCTCCCTGTCTGCGGCGATGACAGCATTCTGGATCCTGCACCATAGAAAAGGTATCAGGCAAAGGCCGGGGACGCTTTCAAACAGAAGGACTTATGCCTAAGAGCAGGGTTAAAGGGGTGTTGTCACAGAAAGTGGCATTTATCATGTAGAGAAAGTTAATACAAGCCACTTACTAATGTATTATTATTATCCATATTGCTTCCTTTGCTGGCTGGATTCATTTTTCCATCAAATTATACACCGCTCGTTTCCATGGTTATGACCACCCTGCAATCGATCAGTGGTGCTCGTGCTTGCTCACTATAGCACAAAAATATCAGTCTCTCTGGTTACCGGGACTGTGGAAGCGCACATAGGCTAGTGTAATTTTTTTGTTTATAGTATGCAAGCACAGCCACTGCTGCTGGATTGCAGGGTGGTCTGTAACCATGGAAACGAGCAGTGCGATGGAAAAATAAATCCAGCCAACAAGGGAGGCAATATGGACAATTACAATACATTAGAAAGTGGCTTGTATTACCTTTCTGTACATGCTGAAGTGAGACAACCCCGTTAAGGAGGGAGATGCACTCCTAAGCCCTACCCTCTGCATCAGCCCTCTCGTGGGTCTTAGTTGCATCCCTAGGGACAGAAAACAACTGGAGCAGATAATGGGGCGCAGGCTTATAACATCTGTCTTCCAAGTTGATCCCTGTCCCTGAAGGCGGAGAGACCCTCCTGATTGGTGCCATTGTGAAGGTGTAAGGAAAATTATATTTTACTGTGCGATCCTTCTACAAGATCATTAATATATTAAAGATAAAAGGCCCAATATTGACCCTGTGGTACCTCTCTAGTAACAGATCCAGTGCCAGTTACTTAGTAAATATAAATGCACTGCCTTTCCCTGACCCTGTAAGGCTAAGGTCACACATGCAGTTTTTGAAGCAGTTTGTAATCAAAAGCCAGGTGGATACAGATGAGGGATGACTAAGGCCCCTTTCACACGTGACGTGAACGCATTGCACCCGCACTGAATCCTGACCCATTCATTTCAATGGGGCTGTGTACATGAGTAATGTTTTTCACGCATCACTTGTGTGTTGCGTGAAAATCGCAGCATGTTCTATATTCTGCGTTTTTCACTCAACATAAGTCGTATAGTAATGAATGGGGTTGCGTAAAAATCGCATAGCATCCGCAAGCAGGATTTTCACGCATGGTTGCTAGATGATAGGGATGAGCAACCCCGAACCCCATTAAAGTCAATTCACTGTATTATTTTCCCTTCTAACATGGCTATAAGGGAAAATAATAGCATTCTTAATACAGAATGCTAACTGAAATGTCCAATCAGGGATTAAAAAAATAAACTCACCTCATCCACTTGATCGCAAAACCGGTATCGTCTTCTTTCTTCTTCTTGCAGGATTCCTGCTGAATGAAGACAGAAGACGATGCCGGCTGCGCAATCAAGTGGATGAGGTGAGTTTATTTTTTTTATTCTTGTGTACCTATGCACAATCCCATGGTCCCGACCACCAGAGAGGCAGACGCTTTTTCCTATAGTGTACAAGCACTGCTCCCACTGTTGGATTACAGCGGTGGTCGTAACCCCTGGAATCCAGCCAGCAAAGGAGGCAATATGGGTAATCAAAATACATTAGTAAGTGGCTTGTATTAACTTTCTCTACATGATAAATGCCTTTTGCTGGTGAGACACCTTTTAATAGATAATGTAAAAAATCTCTCTGCTATTTTATTTGCATCATTGTGCTTTACGTTACTGTGTCATGTAAACTGCGTCCAGTGCACAAATACAGTACAATTCCCTTAGTGTATACAGAAAATAGCAGCTCTCTCCACCATACAATTCATTAAAAGAGCTGTCTCAGAAGTTCATGGCATGTTTCTAGGATATGCCGTCAATGCCTGATCAGCAGGGTTCAGATTGCTGTGACCCAAACTGGGACTTCCAGCCCTAATATGGACTTTGTCACATATACAGCAACATTACAGTTGTCTTCTTCAGGCCTGAAAGCTACATGAATACAGGTAAGAGGTCTTTTAAAAGAGCCAGTGGTCAGGAATGAATACGTCTTGCTCCTGATCATTGCCACGTGCGCAGCTGATCACCCGACAAACAAGTAAACACTCGGATGATAGCATCTATGCAGCAGTGTGCCCCATATAAAAGGGGAACGTGCTGCTTACAACTGAAAAGTGCATGTGGCCAAATGACCATATTACCAATCATTTCTCACACTGAAGAGAATTGCATGTGGTTAGTGATCAGTGCTTGTTGGAAGGTTGAATATCTACCCATGTAAAAGGACTCTTTGTATAGGTAAATGTGATTACACTTACAGTAAGTAAATAGACTAAAGCTACACTTTTAGGATATTTTTTCTGTGGTTCCCTCAATTGTCTACTTTTCTTTCTCGCTGAAATGTATCTTTTAGGATAAAATCACAAATGTATTTTTGTGCCACTTTTTTGAGCCAACCACTAAAGTGAATATGAAGGAGAAAATAATTATTAGGCCTCTTTCACACGAGCGTCGCGGGTGAGGGCCGGATGCGATGCAGGTGCATTGCGGGAAACCTGCGCAAGTAGGCACGCAATTTTAGTCAGTTTTGTTGGCGATGGCGTTCTGTTTTTTTCCGCTCGAGTGCAATGCGTTTTGCACGTGCGTGATAAAAAACTGAATGTGGTACCCAGACCCGGACTTCTTCTCTGAAGTTCGGGATTGGGTTCGGCGTTTTGTAGATTTTATTATTTTCCCTTCTAACATGGTTATAATAGTGTATAATGAGATGGAAAAAAGAATCAAGGCAGTAAAGGAGGCAATGTGGACAATCACAATACATTATTAAAAGGCATTTCAGAGATTTTAATAATGATGACCTATCCTCTAGATCGGTCATCAGTATCTAAACGGTGAGGGTCTGACACCCGGGACCCCCGCTGATCTGCTAACCAAGCATGGCGCTTGGTATTGCAGCTCTGCCCCATTAACTTCTAGGCCAGGTGACTGATGAACATGTCATCACCGGCCTAGGAGAAGTAGAGATAAGGTGATGGCGCTCACAGGAGTGCTGCTGCCTTCTCAAACAGCTGATTGGTGGGAGTCCCGGGTGTAGGACCCCCACCGATCAGACACTGATGATCTATCCAGAGGACAGGTCATCGGTATTAAAATATTGAAAAACCCCTGTGAGTGCGTTGTATTTGTTTTGTCTACATATTAAATGTCCTTTGCTGAAGTGAGACCACCCCTTTAATGCTTACATTCTAACAAGGTTGTCATGAAATTTGGTACACATACCACAAAAAGAATATTTTCTCCAGCACAAAAAAACTGTTGGTCAATTTATTAAACTCAAAAGGAAGAGAAAAACAGTCATGTTCTTTCCACGACATAAAAACAATGTTAATTCCCTGCCATGGGTATGTTCTCATGCAGATACTGCAGGGCCAAATCTGCCCATTTCATTTCCTGCTCTTTGACAGACTCCATGACTCCACCATTATCCTGTTCAGGCTCTGGAAGTTCATTCTGGGAGAAAAATAAAACACAGTTTCTCATCTTTAGTCAAACTTTCCATTTCACAAAGAATAAAATATTAACTGCTCGACAAGAATACTGATATCGGTTACAGTAACCCTTTACCGACACTGCAATTTTCCGTTTTTGCATTTACTTTATTCGCTCCCTGCCTTCCCAGAACTGTAACTTTTTTTTTTTTCATTCAAATAGCCGTATGAGGGCTTGTTTTTTGCGGCACAAGTTGTACTTTCTAATGCTACCATGTAATATTGCATAGTATGTTGTGGGAAGCGGGAAAAAAAATTCTAAATGGGGTGGAACTGTAAAAAACAGCAATTCTGCTACAGTTTTACTTGTATTTTTTATGGTGTTCAATATATGATGAAACTGACACGTCGTTTTTCTTGTGTTTTAATACTGAAAAAAATGTTTTTAAACTTTTTTTTTTACATTTTAAAAGTACAGGTGTTTTCACATGCGGCAATGTTCATGAAGTTATTTTTTTAATTATTTATTTTGGGTATGGGGGGGGGGGAATACTTTTCAAAACTTTTTTAAAAGTGGACCACAACTTGCAATTATCAGATTGCAACTTGTACAGAATATTATTATGTACAGAGATCACCATATCCCAGTTTAGTGCTGCCACCTGCTGGCCTGAACTGGGATACCCTAATAATGAACTCCAGCTCATTATTAGAACAGGGTGCCTTCCCCAATCTCCGCCAGAGAAAGGTGCACCCGACCCAGAAGCGCACGATTCTGGCGCCCTCTCAGGCGCATTGGTAAATTTAAGCACAGTATCTGAGGGATTAAAACGTCCACAGTTGGCATTACCGCCAATGGCGGACATTAGCTACTGGTGTCTGCTGTATGAAACAGCAGACACCCGGCGAATATGGCGCTCGCTCCGCTCTGGAGTTGGCACCATCTTTGAAGACTCAACATCATGTACGGCAAATGTTGGGAAGGGGTTAAAGGCCATGTACAGCTTTACAATAGATCTAAAATGAAAAATGAAGCAACATCGCAACAGGACTTTAAAAAAAACACCCTTTGTTTCTACAGCAAATATGCAACCTATGGGTCTCCATGGTAAAAAAATGGCTCAATCTGATCCTTGAGACATCTAGGTGTCCTCTACTTATAATAATAATTTTAATTTATATATCGCCAACATAGACAGGAGTGAGTGGTTGGTAATATGGTGGATGTCACTTGTAAATCATTTACATAGCATAGAACATGGGTAGGGCGGTAGATAGATGAGGGAGGAGATGTGTGTGTGGGCTTTGTGGAGGGGAATATCCTATACTGTATGGGCAACCAGTGCGATAACTGGCCCAGGTCGGAGGCATCAGAGTAGCAGTTAGACAGATAGATGAGCCTGGCTTCTGCATTCAAAAAAGACCAAATGTACTATTTCCACCAGCGCTTAAAAACACCTACCTAGCTGCAGCGTCCCAACAGCCCCGCTCTAGCTGCTGTAATCGTATGAAAAGCTAAATCAATAGTGACGCCTGACGCGGCGCTCACCGCTACTACTCCCTTCACTAGCAGGGGGAGTTACCTAGGCAACCCTTAGGGTACTTTCACACTAGCGGCATAACTATCCGGCAGGCTGTTCCGGAGGGTGAACAGCCTGCCAGATCCGCCATTTCGCAAGTACCCGTGCACTGCCGTGCTGCCGCTCCGTCCCCATGGACTATAATGGGGCGGGGGGGCGGAGCTACGGCGCAGCACGTCTGTGCACGGCAAAGACTAAAAAGTCGGACTTGCAGTACTTTTAGTCCGGCGATCTCCGGCCGTGCAGTGCCGTGCTGCGCTGTAGCTCCGCCCCCCGCCCCATTATAGTTAATGGGGACGGAGCAGCAGCACAGCAGTGCACAGGTACTTGCAGCATGGCGGATCCAGGAGGCTGTGCAGCCTGCCGGATAGCCATGCCACTAGTATGAAAGTACCCGGTGTCTGTACTTTCCTTGTCTCCTTGTTACTCCTCCTCCTGATCGTGTGAGGGCTTAACAGAAGCGGCGCTTGTGGTTCTGGAGCACGCCCCGGCCGGTGCTTGGGCTCTCACAAAGCCAGTGACGTCACTTATCGAGCTACGGATCACTATAGGTGGCAAACAATCCAATCCATTTCAAGCAATAACGTTGCTCTTAATCAGGGATAGCCACCCTGTTCTCCTTGCTCTCCTTTTATAACCGCGTTCTGCCATGCCTTCTCACATTAACCCCTTGTTTGTTTCACCTTTATGCAAACAATTCATTTTCAGTGTTCAAACCTTTAGGTGCCAGCGTATCCATATAAAATATCCACTTAGTTTCTTGTGTAGACATCTCCCTAATAAAATCACCCCCCCGATGGTCTTTGTTCACTTTTTCTAATCCAAAAAAGGAAGACCCTGCAAATTCACCTTTATGTTTTTCTATATAATGTCTGGAGAGTGGGTGTCCCTCCATTTTTTTCAGAATATTATATATATGTTCGCCCACTCTTTTTTTGAGTTGTCTTTTCGTGCGTCCAGTGTATATTGTCTCACATGGGCATCTGATGGCATAAATTACCCCCTTGGTGTTATAGGTTATATGGTCACATATTTCTTTCTTATACGAACCCACCGGAGATACAGCACATACAAGAAGCCGGACTAAGGTAATTATCGGCGGTGTTTCTTTTCCCTAAGGGTTGCCTAAGTAACTCCCCCGGCTAGTGAAGGCAGTAGTAGCGGTGAGCGCGGCGTCAGGTGTCCCTATTGATTTTGCATTCAAAATAGATTGGAGAAGGGAGAGTTTAGTGAGGGGGAGACCGAATGAGTTACAGTAATCAAGACGAGAATGGATTAGGGAAACTATTTTTGTTGTTTCCACAGTAAGAAACAGGCAGATTCTGGAGATGTATTCCAGGAAGGCGACTGGATATATAGGATAAATGACAGATCTGAGTCAAATGTAACACCGTAACAGCGGGCTTGCTGGCTAGGCATGATGATGGTGCCACACACTAAGAGGGAGACATGAGGAGTAGGTAGATGGTGAAAACCCAAGTAGTTCAGTTTTTGAAAAATTCAGTTTTAGACAGAGCGAGGACATGATGTCAGAGACAGCAGACAGTCACTGGTGTTTGAAGTACGGCAGGGGTGAGGTCATGGATTATTGGATAGTGAGGTCATTTTCTTTTAGAATTTTATATTACCTAATTATGGGAAAGGGGTGCTTTTTTTTTTATTATGTACAACACTTTTTTTTTGTCCCTCTAGGGCAGTGATGGTGAACCTTTTAGAGGCCAAGTGCCCAAACTGCAATCCAAAACCCACTTATATGTCGCAAAAGTGCCAACATAGAAATGTAACCTAAATACTACAGTCTGGTACAGTATATCTTCCATGTACTATCACTTAGCTATAATAGCCTGCCTACATTCAGTGCACTGCCTGTGCTGTTCATAGTGCGCCCTGAGCTGATGGATGGCAGGAAAGGTTAGGGCATATTGCCACAGCATAGACTTTTTCCAGGGTGCGGGTGCCCAAAGAGAAGGCTCTAAAGTACCGCCTCTGGCACCCGTGTCATAGGTTCGCCACCACTGCTCCATGGGAATTAATCTTATGGGAGTCTGATCCCCTCTACAATGCATTACATTACAGCGTTGACTGTGGCATATAAAAGGTTAATGAGCTGGCGTATACAGCAGGGGCTCAGCTCTCAGGAACAGCCAGGCCCCTGCCGCTAATCAAGCACTTGCCCGATCGGAGCACTGTACATGTACGGTGCTGGTTGGGAAGGCGTTAAACAAGACACCACTAGGAATATTCAACCAGGAATATCCAGCAAAGGACTCCACCTACAAGGACCTTTTCTATTCAAAACAAAAATACATAGGTCATCACAAGGATATTTATCCGTAAATAAGAGGTGGAGATTTACATACTGGTGGGAAATCAATCATCTAGCCATACCCACATTTCATGCTCCAATGCTTTCCCTTGCCCTACTCTGGTACACTGCTAGGCAGAGGATTCTGCCCGCAGTGGGCACAGTGAGGTCACTGGAACTGATGGGCAGGCTTTAGCGCTGCATTAGCCATTTCACAGGATAGGACTAAAGCCCGCCCATTAGTGCCTTTGACCTGCGCGATTCAGGGCAAAGAGAGCTTTATATTAGGGGGCAGTCTGGGTGAAAATGGGGTATGTCCAGGGTCAGCTCTGAACCCGGATAACCCCTTTAACAAGGTCCAATTTATGTGTGTCCAAACTATTAATAATTGTCATACTATTTATTTTCTCAAGTGTGAGTTAACTCAAGGGGCAACTATTTTCTCTATTTTACATTGTGTTACATTTGTGTTTACTTTATTATGGCATATATTGCTTTATCTTATTTGTATCAAATATTTTAACCCCTTCTACCCCGGGCCAGTTTTTGTCCTCCTGCCCAGGACATTTTTTTGCAAATCTGACATGTGTCACTTTATGTGGCAAAAACTTTGAAACACTTTTACTTATCCAAGCCATTCTGAGATTGTTTTCTCGTGACAAATTGTACTTCATGACAGTCATAAATTTGAGTCAATATATTTCACCTTTAATTATGAAAAAATCTTAAATTTACCCAAAATTTTTAAACTTTCAATTTCTCTGCTTTTAAAATAGAAAGTGATACCTCATAAAATATTTATTACTTAACATTCCCCATATGTCTACTTTATGGTTGGGTCATATTACAAATGTAATTTAATTTTTTTTGGACGTTAGAAGGCTTAGAATTTTAGAAGCAATTCTTAAAATTTTTAAGAAAATTTCCAAAACCCACTTTTTAACACCTTTAATGACCAGGCCACTTTTTACAAATCCGCACTACACTACTTTCACCGTTTATTGCTCCGTCATACAACTTACCACCCAAATGAATTTTACCTCCTTTTCTTCTCACTAATAGAGCTTTCATTTGGTGGTATTTCATTGTTGCTGACATTTTTACTTTTTTTGATATTAATAAAAAATTACCGAAATTGTTGCAAAAAAATTACATTTTTCGCTTTCTGTTGTCAATTTTTTTTTTTAAACTACATTTCTATATTCCTTTTTTTTCTAAATTTATTGTTCTACATGTCTTTGATTTAACCCCTTAAGGACACAGGGTTTTTTCATTTTTGCGTTTTCGTTTTGCGCTCTATGCCTTCCAAGAGCCATAACTTTTTTATTTTTCCGTTCACATGGCCATATGAGGGCTTATTTTTTGCGGGACAAGTTGTACTTTCCAACGCCATCATTTAAGTGGGTGGGAAGTGTAGTGGGAAGCGGGAAAAAAATTCCAAATGGGGTGAAATTGCAAAAAAAAGCAATTTCACCACAGTTATACGGGTTTCTAAATTACGACATTTGATTTGCGATAAAACTGACCATTTAGTTTTATTCTACAGGTCAGTACGAATCCGGCGATACCCAATATGTATAGCTTTTCTTGCGTTTTGTTTTTCGCCATGTTTTGACCGCTATAACGTATTTGTAAATAAGTGTATGGCGTTGTATGGGGGCTTATTTTTTGCGGGGCGATCTTAACTTTTAGTTGATACCATTATGGGGTGTGTAGGACTTTTTGATCGCTTTTTATTTAATTTTTTTGAGGAAATGAAGCGTCCAAAAACGGCAAATCGGCAATTTGGGCGCTTTTTTCCGTTTACCGTATGGGAAATATATTTTTATATTTTTATACTATGGGCGTTTTCACACATTGCGACACCCATGATGTGTATTTTTTTTATTTTTTTTATTATTTTATTTTAATTTTGGGGAAAGGGGGGTGATTTAAATTTTTAGGTTTTTTTTATTTATTTATTTATTTATTTTTTTACACTTTTATATAGGTCCCATAGGGACCTATATAAATCAGTTACCTGATTGCTTCTATCATAAACTCCAATACACTTGTATTGGAGTTTATGAGTATTTTACTACTTTCCTATGAAGCCCTATTGCTAACAAGGGCTCCATAGGAAATAGTATGTGATAGCCTTAAGCTGAATGAAAGGCTTAAGGCTATCCCTTCCAGCGCTCCGATTCTCCCGATCACCACTAGGGGGAGCCGGAGCGCTGCCGAATGTTTTACTTTCGGTTTTAGCGCGCGCAGATGCCGTGATCAGGATTGATCACGGCATCTGCGGGGTTAAATGATCGCGATCGGCAGCGCTGCAAACCACGATCATCAGCTGCGGGGGTCAGCTACAGGAATCAGCCGGACCCCCGCAGCGATGGTGCCCGCAGCAAGCAGGAGCGGGCGCCATCTTCAGGGACTGGACACATGACGTACCCATACGTCGTGTGTCCTTAAGGAGTTAAAAAAATGCAATAAGTGTATATTTATTGGTTTGGGTAAAAGTTATAGCGTTTACAAACTATGGTGCAAAAAAGTGAATTTCGGCATTTTGAAGCAGCTCTGAAATTCTGAGCACCTGTCATGTTTCTTCAGGTGTTAGAATGCCAGGAAAGTATAAATACCCCCCAAATGACACCATTTTAGAAAGAAGACACCCCAAAGTATTCACGGAGGGGCATGGTGAGTTCAAGTATCATTTCATTTTTTTTCACAAGTTAGTGGAAAATGACACTTTGAGGGCAAAAAAAATAATAATAAAGTTTCCATTTCTGCTAACTTCTGGCAAAAAAAAAAATATAAAATCTCCCACGGACTCACTATGCCCTTTAGTGAATACCTTAGGGCAGTGATGGGCAAAGTGCGGCTCTCCAGCTGTTGCTAAACTACAACTCCCACCATGCCCTGCAGTAGGCTGATAGCTAAAGACAGGCTTTGCATGCTGGGAGTTGTAGTTCTGCAACAGCTGGAGAGCTGCACGTTGCCCATCACTGCCTTAGGGTGTCTACATTCCGAAATGGGGTCATTTTTGGGGTGTGTTTACTGTTCTGCCATTTTGGGCGGGGATAAATTGTGAGCAACCCTGTAAGGCCTAAAGGTACTCGTTAGTTTTAGGGCCCCTTTACGCACCTAGGCTGCAAAAAAGTGTCACACATGTGGTATCGCCGTACTCAGGAGATGTAGGGCAATGTGTTTTGGGGTGTATTTTTACATATACCCATGCTGGGTGAGAGAAATATCTCTGTAAATTGACAACTTTGTATAAAAAAATTTAAAAAGTTGTCATTTACAGAGATATTTCTCACACCCAGCATGGGTATATGTAAAAATACACCCCAAAACACATTGCCCTACTTCTCCTGAGTACGGCGATACCATGTGTGACACTTTTTCCAGCGTAGGTGCGCAAAGGGGCCCAAATTCCAATGAGTACCTTTTAGGAGGGCATTTTTACGCATTTGGATTCCAAACTTCCAGGGCAGTATAAATACCCCACATGTGACTCCATTTTGGAAAGAAGACACCCCAAGGTATTCCGTGAGGGGCATGGCGAGTTCATAGAAGATTTTTTTTTTGGCACAAGTTAGCGGAAATTTACTTTTTTTTTTTCTCACAGTCTCCCTTTCTGCTAACTTGTGACAAAAAGTTCAATCTTTCATGGACTCAATATGCTCTACAGCGAATACCTTGGGGTGTCTTCTTTCCAAAATGGGGTCACATGTGAGGTGTTTGTACTGCCCTGGCATTTGAGGGTCTCCGCAATCATTACACGTATGGCCAGCATTAGGAGTTTCTGCGATTCTCCTTATATTTAACATACGGATAATGACATTTTTTCTTTCCGTTCAGCCTCTGGGATGAAAAAAAAAATAAATGAACGGCACAGATTTCTTCATTCGCATCAATCAATGTGAATAAAAAAATCTGCCAAAAAATGAGCAAAAAAAAAAAAAGAGGGGAAAGGACATAGGAGTGCTTGCGAAGTAAAGCCCCATTCACACGTCCGCAAAAATGTCCGCATCTATTCCGCAATTCTGCGGAATAGATGCGGACCCATTCAGTGTGAATGGGGCCTGCGGTGATGCGGAGAGCACACTATGTGCTCTCCGCATCAGCATTTGTGGAGCTGCGGTCGCGAACTTCCGGGTTTCGGCCCCGAAACATCCGGCCATAGCTCAGCAAAAGATAGAGCATGTCCTATTCTTGTCCGCAATTGCGGACAAGAAAAGGCATTTTCTATATAGTTCTGGCAATGTGCGGATCCGCAAAATGCGGAAAGTACATTGCCGGTGTCCGTGTTTTGCGGATCTGAGTAAGCCTTACAGGGGGGTGATTAGTGACAGGGAGGGTGACAGGGGTTGATCAGGGGGGTGATCAGGGGTTAATCAGTGACGGGGGGTGTTGGTGTGTGGTGATTGGTGCACTTACAGTGTCCTCTGGTGGTCCCAAGCAAAAGGGACCACTAGAGGAGCAGGCAGCAGGCATATCAGACGCAGCAGGTGATTCAGATGCCATTTTTTTACATCTACAGCCTGCCAGCGCATGATCAGCGCTGACAGGCTGTAGTTAAAGTTCCTAGCATTGCGATCCTGTGAGCGCGCGCGCGCGCACTCACAGGACATCTCGCCTCTCGCGAGATGACACGCCGATGCGTCAACGAGGAACATCCCGGCCGCCTGCAGGACGCATCCCTGCATTAGGCGGTCGGGAGGTGGTTAAGGACCAGTTCAGTTCTGAAGTCACTTCATGAAGCTTGTACGATAGAAACCCCCCATAAATGACCCCATTTTATAAACTACACCCCTCAAGTTATTCAAAACTGATTTTACAAACTTTGTTAACCCTTTAGGTATTCCGCAAGAATTAAAGGAAAATGGAGATTAAATTTCTAAATTTCACGCTATTGGCAGATTTTCAATGTTAATAAAAAAAAAATCTGTAACATCAAGAGTTAACAGCCCAAAAAAACTCAATATCTATTACCCTGATTCTGCGATTTACAGAAACACCCCACATGGGGTCGTAAACTGCTGTAACGGCACACGGCAGGGCGCAGAAGAAAAGGAGCGACATATGGATTTTGGAAGGCAGATTTTGCTGGACTGGTTTTTAGACACCATGTCCTATTTGAAGCGCCCCGGATGCACCCTATAGTAGAAATTTCTACTGCTAGACTGAGTGTACCTTGTTGTATTTATTAGAACATAACGTTTATTTGTTCTTCAATAAGATATGAGACACTTTATGTAAAACAATGTTGGTGGTGCACTGCTTAGATGGAAGGAGACCAGGTATTTTTGCAGCTATGAGCCCGTTTATGTAATAAGGCTCTTTGTTTGAGGGGGGCGCCTGCTAATTGCTTGTCGTAATGAGGGTGCTCAGCCTAGGTTCTATCCCTATATGCACTAAATCTGGACGCTGGGAGAACCCTGAATAGCTGTAGTCTGAGCACCTGCCCCGAAAAGGGCGACCCCCCCCCCCCTCGGGTCTAAGCTGTCAGTCCCCAGATATTGTCCTTCCTAACATTTGAATGTCCGACGCGTTTCACCATAAAAGGTTATGGTTCTTCAGGGATATAAGTATAAAGATGGAGCGCTCCCGCACCTGTAGTAAGGCAGTGGCAACATGTGAGTCTGAATGTCTCATTTTTAAAGCGCTTTCAGTCCCGACTATTTGATTAGCTAGCCAATGGGCATCATGGGAGCAGTGTAGAGTACCCTACTACTTGCTTGTGAAAACAATCCAGAGCGAAAGCGCGCGATCCTAAAGCCACTGTGAACAGCTGTGCCTAGTCCACAGCGCTTCGCTCGTAACCGGAAGTGACGTCAGTAGTGGGTGTGTTAGTTTCTATGGGGATCTCACACCGCGTCCCCGGCAGGTCCTTGCAGGGCAAAGTATGTGTGTACACTCGCTATCAAAGGCGAGTGGATAGCGATCGGCAACATTTTTCAAAAGTCTGATCAGTGGGCACATACATTTTAAGCCCTTCTTAACAGACACAGACTTGGTTCTCTGAAGATACATTAAAAGAGGTATACGAGCACACTGTATGTGAATCATCTATGCGCAGGAACTATTTACCTTAGTCATTCACGGCTCCCATAAGTTAGCTAGACGGTGGAAAGCAGACCTTATTGGATTCACTGGTGACAGGAATAATGTCGCTCAAATCATTTGGTTATATCTGTAGGGTCTTATAGTTCTATTATGGCACAAGGTTAATTTGTCTCAGAGTATGAGGTTGTATGTCACATGTTAGTCATATTGTGACAGATCACAGATTGTTCACCTATAGGCACATTTAGGCCCTTATCTTAGTGTCATATAGGACTATTGGGATATTGCAAATACCACACAGGTTTAATTCAGACAAATAGAACAACTGTCTTGTTTGAGCCGGACAGATATAGGTGTCATTTACAGAAATGGCTTGTATGAAATACACTCATTCAAACCCTTCGATGTCACTGAGTTTAGTCTATATATCCACTTCGTCTCTGCCCTCAAGATCATCTTGTCCCAATCTCCGCCTCTCTTTGGTTTGTGGACGTGTTGCATCCCTACAATTTTGAGACAGCTGATATCGCCTCCATGACATTGTAAAATGTGGCGTGCCACTGACGTATCCTTATCATTGAGGACATCATTGACATGGCTGTTGACTATTCTATCTCTTAGGCTGCTTTGGCATACAGCGGTCTCTGTTCTTTGATTTTTTTGGGGACAAGAAGTAAATCCCGTTTTTCATTACAGGCAGTTTCATAGGCCGTACTCAGAACTTAGTGCCCTTGTGTATTTTGGGTAGGGTCACAGCAACTTTTTATTCCCTACCCAAATTAGAGACTTTGTGAACTGTCTCACAACTGGTGTAGTGTACCTGGCCCAGTGCACTTGCCCACTAGACTATGTGGGCAAAACTAAGCGAGAATTTAGGCAACGTATAAGAGACCATGTCAATGATGTCCTCAATGATAAGGATACATCAGTGGCACGCCACATTTTACAATGTCATGGAGGCGATATCAGCTGTCTCAAAATTGTAGGGATACAACACGTCCCCAAACCAAAGAGATGCGGAGATTGGGACAAGATGATCTTGAGGGCAGAGACGAAGTGGATATATAGACTAAACTCAGTGACATCGAAGGGTTTGAAAGAGTGTATTTCATACAAGCCATTTCTGTAAATGACACCTATATCTGTCCGGCTCAAACAAGACAGTTGTTCTATTTGTCTGAATTAAACCTGTGTGGTATTTGCAATATCCCAATAGTCCTATATGACACTAAGATAAGGGCCTAAATGTGCCTATAGGTGAACAATCTGTGATCTGTCACAATATGACTAACATGTGACATACAACCTCATACTCTGAGACAAATTAACCTTGTGCCATAATAGAACTATAAGACCCTACAGATATAACCAAATGATTTGAGCGACATTATTCCTGTCACCAGTGAATCCAATAAGGTCTGCTTTCCACCTTCTAGCTAACTTATGGGAGCCGTGAATGACAAGGGTTAATAGTTCCTGCGCATAGATCATTCACATACAGTGTGCTCATATACCTCTTTTAATGTATCTTCAGAGAACCAAGTCTGTGTCTGTTAAGAAGGGCTTAAAATGTATGTGCCCACTGATCAGACTTTTGAAAAATGTTGCCGATCGCTATCCACTCGCTTTTGATAGCGAGTGTACACACATACTTTGCCCTGCAAGGACCTTTTATGGTGAAACGCGTCGGACATTCAAATGTTAGGAAGGACACTATCTAGGGACTGATAGCTTAGACCAGAGGTTCCAGCAGCTGGGGGTCGCCCTTTTCGGGGCAGGTGCTCTGACTACAGCCATTCAGGGTTCTCCCAGCGTCCAGATTTAGTGCATATAGGGATAGAACCTAGGCTGAGCACCCTCATTACGCCCCCCCTTAAACAAAGAGCCTCATTACATAAACCGTCTCATAGCTGCAAAAATACCTGGTCTCCTTCCATCTAAGCAGTGCACCACCAGCATTGTTTTACATAAAGTGTCTCATATCTTATTGAAGAACAAATAAACGTTATGTTCTAATAAATACAACAAGGTACACTCAGTCTAGCAGTAGAAATTTGTAGACACCACTGAGTTTTCTAATAGTCGGTCACGTTGATTTAACCATTGACCTCTATTTAATGTGCATAGACCCTATAGTAGAAACTCCCAAAAAGTGACCCCATTTTGGAAACTACGGGATAAGGTGCCAGTTTTATTGATATTTTGACAGGTTAGATGTGCTATTTTTACAGACACAACAATATCAAATATGTCTATTGTCTTTGTTTCATTTTTACATTATTTTTTGGTGTCTCCTTATTCTGAGAGCCATAGTTTTTCTATTTTTTGGGCGATGGTCTTATGTAGGGGCTCTTGTTTTGCAGGTTGAGGTGACTGTTTGATTTGTACTATTTTTTTTTTTGTGGGGGGGCATATGACTTTTTGATCTCTTGGTATTACACTTTTGTAATATAAGGTGACAAAAATTGGCTTTTTTTTTTTGGAACAGTTTTCATTTTTTTTTTTATGGTGTTCACCTGAGGGGTTAGGTCATGTGATATTTTTATAGAGCTGGTTGTTAGGGACACGGTGATACCTAATATCACTGACTGCCGGGCCCCTGCACTCTGGTGCCTACCTGATCAGCATGACGTAATAGTACTTCAAAATGTGGGAAGTCAGCTACCGCTGTGACGTACTATTATGTCATATGTTGGGAAGGGGTTAAAATAGTTTACCTAGGCTTCGAGAAGGGATTTTACAATATTTTCAGCACTCGGCTCTTGGGTTCTCCAGAGTTGAAAGGGTCAGGCTCTAAATTAATATATATATATATTAGACAGGGAGACAATTGGACAAAGTAAAGTGTTAGTAATTGTGGGTATCTGGCATAGCATGCCTGTCTCCTGCCCTGTCTACTGTAAGTGCCATGTTTAACTATGTGACATTTAGCAACGACACTTTACATAAGCCAACCGTGCCCAACCCCGAACCCGTGCCCCCCTATACTGTGCCTGAATTTACAGGGCAGTGTGTGCTGGGATCTATGGGTAATCAGGCTTGTGTCATCAAATTAACAAGTTGCCTACAACACCCGCGCAGGAAGTGCTATGCACAGATCAACAAACATATTGGGGTAAAGTAGAACCGGCTTAGTTGCCCATAGCAACCAATCAGATTCCACCTTTCATTTTCCAAAGGAGCTGTGGAAGTAAATGATATAAATATTTAAATTTAGTCCTACTGCAATGTTGCTTCATTTTAGATTTACTGGGACAGTAAAAATAATCTTTGCAGTTATATATAGTTTTTAAAAGAGCATTTACGGCCCAGTCTCTTACCCATCAGGTTCTCAGCCACTCTAGCTTCTATACTGTTCAATGGAGAAGGGGTTCAGTGACCCTCGCTACTAGTCTAAGGCCTCTTTCACATGAGCGTGACGGATTACATCCGGATGCGTTCAGTGAAACCCACACCATTTTGCAAGCAAGTTCAGTCAGTTTTGTCTGCGACTGCGTTCAGTTGTTTCCGCCCTGGTGCAATGCGTTTTGATACGTTTTTCACGCGCGTTTGCAAACAACATTTCCTAGCAACCATCAGTGAAAAACACATTGCATGCGGACTTGCTTCCGGATTAATGCGTTTTTCACTAAAGCCCCATTCACTATGGGGCCAGGGCTGCATTTAAAATGTAGAATATAGAACATGCTGAGTTTTTCATGCAACGCAGAACTGATATGTGAAAAAAAAAATAAACGGATTTACACAGACCCATTGAAATGAATGGGTTAGGATTCAGTGCGGGTGCTATGCGTTCACGTCACGCATTGCACCCGCGCGGAAAACTTGCTCGTGTGAAAGGGGCCTAAGTATTCATAGTTTATAAGGCTGGAAAACGACATCTGTCCATCCAGTTCGGCCTGTTATCCTGCAAGTTGATCCAGAGGAAGGCAAAAAAATCTGTGAGGTAGAAGCCAAATTTCATCAACAAAGCATTCCCACCCAAAAAATAAGGGATACCTGTTAGATCATGAGAATGGGGAGGCCATATTTCCCATTTGAATGGAGTGCGGACAAGCTTGTGCACCACTGTGTCATTCCAAGTCAATGGGATTGCTGAATATAAGGACATTGCTCAGCCATCTCCAGCAGCCCCACAGAGTTTGAATGGAGTGGCAATGTGCATGAATGACTGCCGTTCCATTCAGACGAGACACAAAGAAACAGTTCTCATGGTCTTACTGGACTCGGTGGTTGCAGTCACACCAATCTAACAGTTACACCATATGCAGCGTTAAGACGATAGCCTACTGTTACCAGAATACCCCTCTATGGAATGAGGCGAACAGGGCAGTAATAAAAGGAAGAAAACACTTTGTGAAAGTTTCTCGCACCAGTGGAATGGTTACATCTTCATAAGGTAATTTATCTTCTTTCCAAGCATCATCAACCAAATCTAAAATGCGTCCATCTCTCTGAATCTCGCTGTCCATCGGAGTTCTAAAAATCAAAAGGAAAATTTAATTAGAAAATAATTTTAATGGCTATGAGGACACGTCCATGATATGGTGTCACATCCATTATAAGCACAAATCCTAAGCGTAGAGATTCTTTTAGACAAGCAGTCTATGGATCAATCATTGGCACTGTATGTGCCCAACCGACTACTACCGCGACCGTTTGGGTGCATGCACCGGATGATATACTCCTGAAAACGGATGATCTTCATGCTGCGTAAAGGAAACAATCACCCTACAAACATATGTCTGTTCATTTGCTGGGAGATCAGCGGCAATGATCGGGTGGATCATAGGCCCAACCTACTAATGCAGGCGGCTGGATTAGTGCTCTGTTAAGTAGATAATTGTAATAGGGTACATGATGAGGGGCATGAGGTGTTAGGCACCTTTCACACGAGCGAGAATTCTGTGCGGGTGCAATGCATGATGCGAACGCATTGTGCCCGCACGGAATCCGGACCCATTCATATCAATAGGTCTGTGTACGTTAGCGTTAGTTTTCACACATCACTTGTGCGTTGCGTGAAAATCACAGCATGTTCTATAATCAGCGATTTTCACTGATGGTTGCCAAGAGATGTTGTTTGTAAACCTTCAGTTTTTTATCACGCGCGTGCAAAACACATTAAATTGCATTGCACCCACGTGATAAAAACTGAACGCGATCGCAAACAAAACTGAATGTACTTGCTTGCGAAATTGCACAGTTTTCACTGAACGCATCCGGACCTAATCCGCTCACACTAGTCTGCAAGGGGCCTTACTGTACCTCTGCATGCCTCAGATTTATTTTTTTTAAAGAAAGTGGCAGATTCCTTTGCATACCATATGTATGGTGCTATTCTCTCCTAGATGCTTTGCTTCAATATCTCCCATATGCAGCACCCAATAAAGTGACACCCAGAATCCATGAGGCCCCTGTGTGACAGTACAGTCTTCTGCTCGCAACCTATTTCAGACAGCAGTGAAGTAGCCAGATTTTTGGGTCTATTATGGCTGCAAAACCCTGACCCTGATAAGTTTCCACTAACCTGAGCGTAGATACAGTGACCCACGTTCTATTCAGGAGATCTGCGGTCTGGATGTTTCATCTGTAACTGATATAAAAAAAGCACCAAGAAGGATGTAGGAATCGAATGAAACTTTCTGTATCTGGATGTAATAATGATATACAGTATGTAAGTGATTACATATCAGAACAAATCAACACGTTTATTGGGGAAAACTGTGCAATTTAAAAAGGAGGCTCTAGTACCCTGTTGGGTCCCACAAGCCTGGATAGAAGATGTGATACAGTTAGGCATGGAGGCATACACGCTCCATATGGTTATCTGCAGCACATTTGCACACAGATGATACAAGCGGGCCCGTAGATCCAGCACACTATTAGGAGTCCAGCTAGTTCCCTAAATGCTTGACTGGTGATAAATCTGGTCACTGGCCACATCAAGGAAGCATTTTTAGCGGGTCAAATGCGGACCCATTCACGTCAATGGAGCCGCAAAAGATGCGTACAGCACACCGTGTGCTGTCCGCATCCGTATGTCCGTTCCACAAAAAAGTATAGGAATGCTCTATGGATGGCAGGATGCTCCGTTCTGCAAATTGCGGAATGCACACGGCCAGTATACATGTTTTGCGAACATGTGGATGAGCCATTATCCTGCTGAAAAATGCCAGTTGGAAGCCCTGCCATGACAGACACCACATGTGTGCGTATCGCTGAGCTCTTAGTGTCCTGTGTATTACTACTACTGTCATATGAAAAGAAAAAATAAACCAACCAGCACCTCCATAATGTATAGATATGAGAACGCAGGTGCACGCTACCTTGGCTGAAACACAATATGATAGAACTACAAGTAACAGCACACTGCTCTATCAAATGCACAAAGATGTAAGCAAACAATGAATATAAAATAAACTGCTTGGTTGCTATACTTACTGTTAGTAAAAAAATAAGCCAGGCCCATCAGTCGGCGAAAAGGTGGCTTCCAACAGATGGGCATACTCTAACAGTAAGTACAGAAACCAAGCAGTTTATTTTGCATTCATCATTTGCTTATATCTTTGTGCATTTGATGGAGCAGTTGTCACGGTGCGGTTCACTGTGACAGTTGTGGCTGTGTAGGCTGGCTGCATGCCCTCTCGCGTACTGGCTGCTGGCTGACACCTGTGTATGCTGGTTGCTTGGGGCTGCGGTTTTGTGTGTGAACTATGGCCTGTATTTGTGGCTCCCCGTGTCCATATCTCTGTGGTTCCTGCCACTGGTGCCGTGCAGGCCTACTGCATGCGTTTGTGTACTGGCTGTGGGTTTCCCATGTATGCAGGTTCTGTGATGCGTGCTGGCTGCAGCCTTGTGTGTGAACAGGGTCTGAGTATGGATGCAGTGTGCGGTTCTGTCACTCCTTGTGTAGGCTGGCCGCCTGTAACCTTGTACTGACTACAGTTATCCTGTGTATGCTGGTTGTCGTTTGGGGCTTGCTGGCTGCAGCATTCTGTGACTGGTGTGAACTGAGACTTGTTTGTTCTATAGTTCTTGGTACTTCTGGTCCTGGTGAGGTTAATATTCCCTGATCTGCTCCTGGGTGTGGCTTATCAGGCGCCCTCGTTATTGCACCTATATCTGTGAGCGGTGGGGCTTGGGCCTTGCTGGGTGTAGCGCCTTCCTGCTCGCCCATGGGGTCAGGCCATCTTGTTCCTTGCTGGGTGTAGCCCTTTGCTGATGACCCAAGGGGTTTTGCCATCTGCCCTTCTATGTGGTGTCGCCTGGTAAAGCATTGGTGGTGTTGATGTTATTGCCTTGCCTGATCTTCTGTACCTGTTCTGTGTCTTGTTCCATGTCCAGCCTGGCAGTGCTACTGCAACTGATCCAGTCTGTTCCATGTCTTGCCTTTAGTGCCTTACTGCTTCTGTCCTGTGTATGTCCTGCCTCCGTGAGAGGGCTCCTGGGTTCTCCAGAGGGAGGATCTTTATCTGAGTGCAGCTCTGCCTGCGACTGCCTTGCTTCCGTTCTGCATGGGATCCAGGCATCTGCTTGTGTGCTGGTTCCCGTTTGTTGTCTGATCCATGTACGGTGCTTGTTTGGGTTCCATTTCTGTTGTCTGTGGTTCTCTGCAGGTAGTGACCAAGTGCACCAGCAGACCAGAGGCAAAATCCAGGAGGGAAAAGAGCCAGTGAGCCACGTTCTTCACAGAGCCCCTGTTGGTGGGGATGAAATGGGCCAAGGGCTCACTGGTCGCACCTCCAGGAAGGACCCAGTACACGTGGCTGCTACCTGCAGAGAACCACATACAACAGGACTGGAACCCAATCAAGCACAGGACATGCATCAGACAACAAATGGGAACCAGCACACAAGCAGATGCCTGGATCCTACGTGGAACGGAAGCATGGTGGTCTCGGGCAGACGTGCAAACAAAGATCCTCCCTCCGGTGAACCCAGGAGCCCTCTCACGAAGGCAGGATTTACACAGGAATCAGTAAGGCTCAGCAGTCAAAACATGGGACAGACTGGATCAGAAGCGGTAGGCACGGTCAAGGTATCCGATGCAGTGAGAGCACTGCCAGGCCAGAAACAGAACAGGCAGGAGCGGATGCAGTAGAGCACTGCCAGGCCGGACACAGAACAGACAGGATCGGAAGCAGTAGAGCACTGCCAGGCCAGACATAGAACAGACAGGATCGGAAGCAGTAGAGCACTGCCAGGCCAGACATAGAACAGACAGGATCGGAAGCAGTAGAGCACTGCCAGGCCAGACATAGAACAGACAGGATCGGAAGCAGTAGAGCACTGCCAGGCCAGACATAGAACAGACAGGATCGGAAGCAGTAGAGCACTGCCAGACCAGACATAGAACAGACAGGATCAGAAGCAGTAGCACTGCCAAGCTATCAGATGCAGTTAGAGCACTGCTAGGCTAAACATGGAACAGAGTGAAACAAGACACAGAACAGGTACAGAAGATCAGGCAAGGCAATAACATCAACACCACCAATGCTTTACCAGGCGACACCACATAGAAGGGCAAATGGCAAAACCCCTTGGGTCAGCAGCAAATGGCTACACCCAGCAAGGAACAAAACAGAATGACCCCCTGGGTGAGCAGCAAGGTGCTACACTCAGTAAGGCACAAGATGGACTGATCGCATAGGCGAGCAGGAAGGTGCTACACCCAGCAAGGCCCAAGCCCCACAGCTCACAGATAGATATAGCTGCGATAAAGAGGGCACCGGATAAGCCACAACCAGGAACAGATCAGGGAATATTAACCTCACCAGGACCAGAAGTACCAAGAACTATAGAACAAACAAGTCTCAGTTCACACCAGTCACAGAATGCTGCAGCCAGCAAGCCCCAAACGACAACCAGCATACACAGGATAACTGTAGTCAGTACAAGGTTACAGGCAGCCAGCCTACACAAGGAGTGACAGAACCGCACACTGCATCCATACTCAGACCCTGTTCACACACAAGGCCGCAGCCAGCACGCATCACAGAACCTGCATACATGGGAAACCCACAGCCAGTACACAAAGCATGCATCAAGCCTGCACGGCACCAGTGGCAGGAACCACAGAGATATGGACAAGGGAAGCCACAAATACAGGCCATAGTTCACACACAAAACCGCAACCAGCATGCAGCCCCAAGCAACCAGCATACACAGGTGTGAGCCTGCAGCCAGTATGCGAGAGGGCCTGCAGCCAGCCTACACAGCCACAACTGTCACAGTGAACCACAGAGTGGTGCTGTTACTTGTAGTTCTATTGTATTGTGTTTCAGCCAAGGTAGTCTGTAACTGCGCTCTCATATCTATATATTATGAAGGTGCTGGTTCGTTTATTTTTTCTTTTCCTTTGATAATACCACTGGGGGATGGCGCCCCCTATTGGTGATTTTCAACCATGCACCACCACCCATTTATCGGATGCTTTTAATCAGCAGGATTACATAGCCGTAGTCTACTCTGCCCATATTGTAGGCTGGAAGCCCAGGAGAGGCATGTGTTAGAGTAGGCCCATCTGTTGTAGGCCACCTTGTCGTCGGTAGATGGGCAAGACATATTTCTGATCAATAATATGCGCAAAGAGCTTCTATTTTTTACTAACAGTAAGTATAGCAACCAAGCAGTTTATTTTGCATTTGTTGTTTGCTTATATCTTAGTGCATTTGATAGAGCAGTGTGCTGTTACTTGTAGTTCTATTGTACTACTGTCATATGGGATCGCTTCCCAGATGATCATACCAGTAGCTGTGGCAGTGTGCAGCTCCAGAGCAATGAAAGGCAGGACTGAAGCGATCACTATGAGGCCTCCATACTCTGACTGTTGTAAGATCCCAAGCAGAACCTGGATTAGTTGCAAAAGATAATATGGTTCCAGTCCAGGTTTTTCATTCATGACACCACTGCAAAGAAGGCGATGTGGCTGCCAATGGCAGGAGACGGGGGTGTAATAAAGGTGCTACCTACACTGGATGGTGGACAACAGAACTGTGGGAGCTGCTCATGCTTGTCAGCTGATCAATTGATCCCCTACTGGTGGTCGGTCTCTGCCGCCTGGAGCCCTTTTGCCATGTGCATGCTCACATAAACACTGCTCCAACCACCTCCTACCAGCTAGTCAAGGACTCAGAACGGCCTACATGACGGGCAATTCGTTGAAATGACCACCCTGCTTCTCTAAATCCAATGATGCACCCCCTCTCAAAGACTTCTACTGGGCGAAATGTCTAAGTGCATCACAGAGGCATGTCTACCAGTCACCAGGAGGTACACTACAAAAGTAGCCTCTAGGACCGGTTTTATAGGGCAGCAGGGAAGCACTTTGACGCCGTCTTGTATCAAGACCAAGGGGCACATTTATTAAGAATGACGTATTACACCCCGGTCTTAATAACCCCTTTAGCTGGCGGTGGATCCGCCGAAGTTATGAAGGTAAGACAACTGCCTAGCATTTCTAAGCCTAAAACATGCGTAAAAAATGGTAAGAGAGACAAACCTACCGGCCCGTCCTCTTCCTCACCACGCCCACTTTTTTAGACCGGGCGAGTGTGGGGAAAAGGCTCTTTGAGCCTGCAATCTGCACCAGTAATACGCCTAACAGAGGCGTATTTCTGTTTAATACCTGAGGGGTTAATTGCAGCGGATCGCACCGCTCTGTCAGAGACAGGGTCTGGGCAATGTGTTTCTAATGCCTGTGTCTGTAATATCTGAAACGTTATTATTATCACTGGTGGCTAGTGCGCCCTCGGCCACCCCTGTCCACAGTATAAAAAACAATGGTGGTCAGTGCACCCTCGCCCCCCCCCCCCAGTATTAAAATCATTGGTGGCAGTGGCCACAGGGTCCCCTCACCTCCTCTCTTCTGATCGGAGCCCCAGCAGTGTAATGCTGGGGCTCCGATCGGTTACCATGGCATGCAGGACGCTACTGAAGCCCTGGCTGCCATGGTGAGCTCCCTGCTGCTATGTGTACTATGCACAGTGCAGCAGGGAGAGTGTGAGGTCCTATTCACTCTAATAAAGCTCTATTAGGGTGAATAGGACAAGGGATGTAAAGAGCCCAGGTTCTAGCCCTAAGGGGGGAAATAGTAATTAAATAAAAAGTAAAAAAATTAAAAATAGTAAAAAAAAAAAACTACCAAAATATTAAGTATGAATTAACCCAGGGCTTGACAAATTTTCTTGAAATCTAGGAGCCAGCTAAAAAAGTTAGGAGCCGTTTTTTGTTTTTGTTTTTTTATTAGTTATAATAATGGCAGTAAAAATAGTAAAAAAAAAAGGGGGGGGGAGTATAATGTAAAATTTACATTATACTTTCTTTTTCCCCTTTTTTTATTTACCATTATCACTGCCATTATTATTATAACTATTACTGCCATTAGAGTAGAGTAACCCTGGACTCTAGATTCCAAAAGTCAATGGCACAACATAATCAACAGAAGGTGCCCACCAGCTTTCCTGACTGTAGGATTCCAGGCAGTGCCACCTGGTCACTAAGTCTCCTTCACTACACTGCAATGTTCATGTCACTTCATGCCAGTCACTTGGAGAAGCAAGGCCCTTGTCTTCATTGTAGAACTGCCCTCAATGTCAACTCATGCAAGGTCCCTAAAACCGGTCTGCATATTCTAGGAGCCATGGTTATGCCAACTCATGCATCCTTTCCAATACTCCAGGAGCCATTGTGCCACCTCATGCTTCTTCTAAATCTGATACCAGTCACTGAGTTGTTATGCCCAGCATTGCTCTAGGTGTGAGGACCTAATCTATAGTAGCTCCCTTCTGTCTTCTGTCAGTGCCAGTCCCTATCCTCAGCATGGCATCTGCCATCTACCTGCATAGAAGCGGATGAGGCAGCCAATCTTGGGCTCCTTGCCCTCATCCTGCATCCTACACAGGTCTCGGAAGCCGAGCTGGAAGAGGTAATCGTTCTGCACCAGCAGCGGCTTCTTGTGCGGCTCTCCCCATGGCGCCGCACCTACAGGGCCCCCTGCGGCTGGCCATGGCTCCGACGCCGGGCAGAGACGGTGACTGCAGGCGGCGGCTCCACGCTCAGCTCTTCCACAGAGGGGGAGGAGCAAGACGCGGCCCCGCAGTGACCGGGCCGCGTGTTCTCCGGGTTCAGCCCATTCGCCTTCTCGCTGTCCCAGCAGTCTGTGCCCAGGCGGCTCATCTTGTTAGGTGTGCCCACCCCGGTTCCAGACAGACCCCGAGAACACTTTAGCCCGCTCGTTGCTGGTGCCCGCCTCAGGGGCCTGGCTCAGCACCCCGGATGAGCCGCCTCCTGAGGCCAGCGGGACAAGTGGCGCTTGTAGATCTGCAGGCAGCCCCTCCGTAGCTCTCCGCGCACCCATTCCCTCTCCTGCGGCTGCACCCACTGCCGGTACTTCAGCAGGGTCTTCCTGTCCAGGCTGCGGGTGCCAGGCCCCAGGGTGGAGGAAGAGCAGGGGGTGGCGGCTGTGCCCAGCGAGTTCGCTGACAGATTCCTCTTCAGCCGCCGTCTCCTACTGAGCAGCAGCACGGAGTTGACGCTGGAGCTCTGGCAGTTCGCAGCCGCGGGCAGCACAAGTGTTGAACCCCCTCCATCCCCGTCCGCTTCTTCTCCCTCAGCGGTACGATCCCATCTGCCGCAGGCTGTCAAATACCCAGGCGCCAGGACCAAATTCCTGATCGCCATGGCGACCTGGCGCCTGGGATTTGTCGAGCCCTGAATTAACCCTTTTCCAATTTTACATCTAAAATATATAAACAATAAATAAAAAAACATATCGCCGTGCCCAAAAAGTCCAAACTATTAAAAAATATATTTTTTTAAAGCGTTGAACGCTGTAACAGAAAAAAAAATATCCAAAAATTAAAATGCGCAGAATATCGGTATAAAATATCGGCTATCGGCCTGAAAGTTAACAGAATATCGGTATCGGCTCTAAAAAATCAATATCGGTCAATCCCTAGTTACAACAACCCTGCTATACAGCAGCGGTGGCCGTGCTTGCACACTATAGAAAAAAGTGCTGAACTATGCGCACTCCCACGGCCCCAGCCAGCAGAAAGCCTGATGCTTTTTCCTATAGTGTGCAAGCACGGCCACCGCTGATGTGGTTGTAACCATGGAAACGAACAGTGTATAGTGTGATGATAAAATTAATCTCTCCAAAAAAGGAAGCAATATGGACAAACACAGTACATCAGTAAGTGCCTTGTATTAACTTTCTGTACATTATAAGGCCTCCGCAATATGCGGTCTCTAATGCACAGACACCACCCGTGCAGTTGCCACAGATGGATCCAGACCTATTCAACTTGAAAGGGTCCGTGATCCACCCACACCGCAAAAAAACATAGAACATGTTGAATGGGTCTGCAGCAACCACACAGATGGTGCCCGTGCAACGGCCAGCACACGTTCCGGAGCATGAGGCCTAACGCTGGGTTCACACTTGAGAGTATTTGATACGCGCGCTTTACGCACGTATTACAGCGCGTTTTTGGAATCAGGAAACACGCGTTATACGCGCGTTCTTGTGATTGACCACTCTGGCGTCAATCACAATACGCACGACAAAACGCCCCAAAGAAGCTCCAGTACTTCTTTAGGCGTAGGGCGTTTTACAGCGTTCGTACGCGCTGTAAAACGCTCAAGTGAGAACCATGCCCATAGGGAGACATGGGTTTTTGCCTGTTGAGCGTTTTACAGCGCGTAGGAACGCGCTGTAAAACGCTCAGGTGTGAACCCAGGGTAACAATCATGTGTTACTGTTAACTCTGATACATCCATACATTGCATATTTAATCTTCACATTGCATTAGTATGTGCACACAAGGTCTGTTTCTCAACTGAAAAAAGCATTCAGGTTTAAGGGTACGTTCACACGACGACATTTGGCAATTTTCATAATGGTAGTCTATGGTGTCGCATTGCAACATGCTGCGACACGGCAGTTGCAAAAAATCAATTCAGGTAGGATTTTTCTGCAACTGTTGAGTAGCAGTCGCAGCATGTTGCATAGACTACCATTATAAAAATTGTCGCGCGACAAATGTTGCAGTGTAGTTGTGCTCTATTTGTCGTGCGACAAATGTCGTGGTGTGAACGTACCCTAACACCTTATGTACTTAGCCCCAAATCCATATGAAGTGTCTGAGGAATGAAGCCTTTCACAGTTTTAGAGTTGCGTGTAGTGCACAGCAATGGGTTTTTCCCTCACAATATTTTACTTTTCTTTTTGAAAGTGCAGAAGATTATGCGGTCCTAAGGGTACTTTCACACTTGCGTTTTTGTTTTCCGGCATAGAGTTCCGTCGTCGGGGCTCTATGCCGGATGAATACTGATCAGTATTATCCTCATGCATTCTGAATGGAGAGAAATCCGTTCAGGATGCATCAGGATGTCATCTGTTCAGTATGTGAAAGTTTTTTGGACGGAGAAAATACCGCAGCATGCTGCAGTTTTCTTTCCGTCCTGCGTGGCGGAGCAAAACGCTCTGGCACATTCTACCACAATAGAAAACTGATCCGTCCTCCATTGATTTTCAATGGAGTTCAAAACGGGACCGTTTTGACAATGTTAAAAAATTGTTAAAGTTAAGGCCTAATTCACACGTCCGTAGTGTTTTGCGGATCCGCAACACACCTTGCCACCAGCCCGATAGAGATGCCTATACTTGTCCGCAATTGCAGGAAGAATAGGACATGCTCTATATTATCTCGGACACCGGCCGGAAGATCGGCGGCGCGCTCCGCAAATGCGGAGAGCACAGTGTGTGCTCTCTGCATCTATCACGTCCCCATTCAAAATTAATGGGTCCGCACCGGGTGCGGACGAACATTGCGGACGTGTGAATAGGGCCTAATACAAGCGGATCCGTTCAAACGAATGCATGCGGTTGTATTAGCCTAACTGAAGCGTTTTTTTCCGGCATAGAGCCCCGACGACGGGAAAACAAAAACGCCAGTGTGAAGGTACCCCAAACAATAAAACTCACAGCGGTCCAGCAGAAGCCAAAGGGACACTATGTATCCAGCGGCTCTAAAGGTGCGTTCAGCGCTATCCGACCAGGAGGGAGGCAATCAGGTACGGGTGCTGACACACGCGCAGGCTTTCTGAAGAATCATGTGTGGGTCACAGGAGGAGAGAAAGTACAGATACAACGTCTCCACTTTTTTCAATCCACTCCTGGTTTTGGCTTAAAAAACTACATAAAAAACCTGAACGTGTGTCAGCACCCTAACACTGGGTTCAGACCTGAGCGTTTCTAAGACGCGCGTTTTAGTCGCGCGTTTTTATGCGCGTTTTTTGGCAATAGTTTTACGCGCGTTCGTGACTCTGGAGACTTTTTTTAATTGGTCTGGAGACCAATTAAAAAAGGGCATCTCTACACTTAACGCGCGTTAAACGCGCGTTCCCATTGAAGTCTATGGGAGGAAAAGCGCGACAAACGCCCAAAAAAACGCTCCTGAACGAGCTTATGCATCGGGCGTTTTACAGCGCGTTTTTACGCGCTGTAAAACGCGCAAGTGTGAACCACTCCCATAGGGATGCATTGGTTTTCATGTGTTGAGCGTTTTACAGCGCGTTTGAACGCGCTGTAAAACGCTCAGGTGTGAACCCAGGGTAAGGGCTCATGCACACGACCGTATGTATTTTGCTGGCCCCTAATAGAACAGCACTATCCTTGTCCGTAATGCGGACAATAATAGGACATGTTCTATCCTTTTGTGGACGGACATAGGGAAATGGAATGCACAGAGTAACGCACGTTTTTATTTTGAGGACCCATTGAAGTAAATGGTTCCGCATACGGTCCTAAAAAAAAAAAAACGGAACAGACACGTAAAGAAAATACGTTCGTGTGCATGAGCCCTAACACTGACACCTTAGGCTACTTTTACAGCTGCGCGTTCCCTGTCCGGTATTGACATGGGGAAAAAGCTTTCGTTTTGTCCCCATTCATTGTCAACTGAACTGAACGAAAGGGAGTGCTCCAGAATGCACCATGACGGATCCAGGAAAAACGCTGGTGTGAAAGTAGCCTTAGAGAACTGCCGGCTACTCTTCCCCACCCCTAAGCACCTGTACACACTAGTTATAGCGCCACATTTACTAATGGACTTGAGACTCTTTTAGCCGTAAAAAATATCTCAAGTTACCTTTTTGTTGGGCGTGACAAGGACGTGGGCATGTCAGGGGCCGTGCTGGGACCCCAGCCCCGGTAAATGTACTTACATTTGAGCCTGGAAACAGGTTTTTATTCCAGACGCACAGATGCGCCAAATTCTTAAAGGGGTTTTCCATAATGATGACTTTTTGTCAAGTGTCAACAGCCTGCCAATCTGAACAGAAGATTGACACTTACCTGCTCCCTGCGTCTCCATGTTCCGGTCCCCGCAGTGTTGATATTTGGCACGGCATGCTCAGCTGCAACCAATGACTGGCTTCAGTGGAGATGTGGCTACAGAACACGTCCCCACTGAAGCCAGTCAGCACTGCGGAGACACCACGAAGGACCTATGAGACGGGCAGCCTGTAAGTGCGAATCTCCTTTTACAGCAGGCATCCTCAAACTGCGGCCCTCCAGATGTTGTAAAACTACAACTCCCACAATGCCCTGCTGTAGGCTGATACCTGTAGGCTGTTTGGGCATGCTGGGAGTTGTAGTTTTGCAACAGCTGGAGGGCCGCAGTTTGAGGATGCCTGTTTTACAGGGACAGATACTCAGGCTGATTATTGGGGAAAAGCGTTTGTACAAATTCTCATGCCCAATAATTGTTGTGTGAAAGGTATCGGCAATCGGTGAATGAATTTGGTTATTATATCTATATCTTTAACCCCTTAGTGTCCGCCCATACGCCTTTTTATGACGATCACTAAGAGACCTTAGGCTGGGCTGCCGCTTTTTTATGGTGGCCCAGTCTAAGTGCTGCACGGGTCCCCCGCTGCACATGAGAACCGCACTCCTGCTCTAACAGCCCGGACCGGCAGGAGTGCTGATCCGGGCTGTTTAACGCTTTACATGCCGCGGGCAACTGCCACATGTAAAGCAGTGACAGAGTAAGTGGACTCCCTCTGTCTCCCATCACCACCCCGCAAATTCGATTGCAGGGTGCGGATATGTGTAAAGGCTGGCAGGGGTCTGATGTAGGCCCCAAGCCAGCCTTGAGTATTTTCCAACAGGTAGTAACTCTCTGGCGCAGCCTGCTGGTCAATGTCAGTAAAGCACTGATATTAAAATGCAATGCACTATAGGAACAGTGCATTGTATTTTAAAGTCAAAGTGTTGTCTGTTATAGTCCCCTTGTGGGACTATTAAGTGGTAAAAAAATAAATAAATAAATAAATAAAGATTCCGGTAACAAAAAAGCTGCTTTTCAATGCAAACAATTGCAAAAAAAATAATCTCCCCCATATGTTTGGTATCGCCACGTCCGTAACCCCACCCACACTACATAAATTTAATGTAAATTATCACCTACAGTGGACCCAGTTAAAAAAAAAAAAAAAAGGCGGGGGGGGGGGGGGGGTTATTGCACAAAAGTAGTAAAACATGTATTTGGAATTGCTGCAATCGTACTGACCCAGAGAATAAAGACATGATGTTATTTATACCAAAAAATGAACGCTGGAAAATTTAAAACGTAATAGCTCAGTGGCAGTATTGCCGTTTTCCCCATCTCCCTCCAAGAAAGAGTTAATAAAAGTTAATCAGAAAGTTATGTGAATCCCAAAATGGTGCCATTAAAAACTATAACATGTCCCGCAAAAAACAAGCCCTCATACAGCTACATAGACGAAAAAAAAAAAAGGTCATAGCTCATGGAAGGCGACGATGAAAAAGGGAAGAAAAACGCTTGGTCATTAAGGGGTTAACAACATTTCAGACAGGTCCCCGCACAGCATTAGGCTAGTGCTACATGACGGCATGTGTCGCACCATAATTCTTATAATGATTCTATGGTGTCGCACTGCCACACGACAGTAGCAAAAAATTCATCCAAGATGGATTTTTCTGCGACTGTCATGTCGCAGTGCGACACCATAGAATCATTATCAATAGTGACGTGCGATATCAATGTCACGCAACACGCTGTAGTGTAGTTGTGCCCTGTGTCACGCGACACGTTGTAGTGTAGTTGTGCTCTGTGTCACGCGACACGTTGTAGTGTAGTTGTGCCCTGTGTCACGCGACACGTTGTAGTGTAGTTGTGCCCTGTGTCACGCGACACGTTGTAGTGTAGTTGTGCCCTGTGTCACGCGACACGTTGTAGTGTAGTTGTGCCCTGTGTCACGCCACACGTTGTAGTTTAGCGGTGCCCTGTGTCGCGCCACACATGTCGTAGTGTAGTTGTGCCTGTGTAGCGCCACACATGTCGTCGTGTAGCTGTGCCGTGTCACGCCACACACGTCGTCGTGTAGCTGTGCCGTGTCATGCCACACACGTCGTAGTGTAGCGGTGCCGTGTCATGCCACACACGTCGTAGTGTAGCGGTGCCCTGTGTCGCGCCACACATGTCGTAGTGTAGCGGTGCCCTGTGTCGCGCCACACATGTCGTAGTGTAGCGGTGCCCTGTGTCGCGCCACACATGTCGTAGTGTAGCGGTGTCCTGTGTCGCGCCACACATGTCGTAGTGTAGCGGTGCCCTGTGTCGCGCCACACATGTCGTAGTGTAGCGGTGTCCTGTGTCGCGCCACACATGTCGTAGTGTAGCGGTGCCCTGTGTCGCGCCACACATGTCGTAGTGTAGCGGTGTCCTGTGTCGCGCCACACATGTCGTAGTGTAGCGGTGCCCTGTGTCGCGCCACACATGTCGTCGTGTAGCTGTGCCGTGTCATGCCACACACGTCGTAGTGTAGCGGTGCCCTGTGTCGCGCCACACATGTCGTAGTGTAGCGGTGCCCTGTGTCGCGCCACACATGTCGTAGTGTAGCGGTGCCCTGCAGGGCCGGACTGGCCTACCGGGATACCGGGAAAATTCCCGGTAGGCCGGTAGCCCTGACTGCCGCACGGCCGGCCGGCGGCCGCAGGCACACTGGGCTCCAGTGGCGACGGAGATGAGCGCTTGCATTGCGCTCATCTCCGTGCGGAGCAGCAGCAGAGGAGGGAGAGGCGTGACCTCTCCCTGTTCCTCTGATAGGCTGCCAGCACTAGGCTGGCAGCCTATCAGAGCCGGCTCAGCGGCGCGATGACATCATCGCGCCGCCGGAGCCGTACAGCTTCGAGACACAGGCCGGAAGAGGCCTGCATCGCATCGCTGGAGGTAAGTATAAGTGTTCTTTTTTTTTTTTTTCCTTGGGGCTACTGGCAGCACTAAAGGGGGCTACTGGCAGCACTAAAGGGGCTACTGGCAGCACTAAAGGGGGCTACTGGCAGCACTAAAGGGGCTACTGGCAGCACTAAAGGGGCTACTGGCAGATAAAGGGGCTACTGGCAGATAAAGGGGCTACTGCCACTTAAAGCGGGCTACTGCCACTTAAAGGGGCTACTGCCACTTAAAGAGGGCTACTGGCACCAAACGGGGCTACTGGCACATAAAGGGGCTACTGGCACATAAAGGGGCTACTGGCACATAAAGGGGCTACTGGCACATAAAGGGGCTACTGGCACATAAAGGGGCTACTGGCACATAAAGGGGCTACTGGCACATAAAGGGGCTACTGGCACATAAAGGGGCTACTGGCACATAAAGGGGCTACTGGCACATAAAGGGGGCTACTGGCACATAAAGGGGCTACTGGCACATAAAGGGGCTACTGGCACATAAAGGGGCTACTGGCACATAAAGGGGCTACTGGCACTAAAGGGACGGCTACTGGCACATAAAGGGGCGGCTACTGGCACATAAAGGGGCGGCTACTGGCACATAAAGGGGCGGCTACTGGCACATAAAGGGACGGCTACTGATACTAAAGGGGCTACTGGCACATAAAGGGGGCTACTGGCACTAAAGGGGACGGCTACTGGCACACTGTTATGGGGGCACTGTGGATGTCACTGTTATGGGGGGGATCTGTGGATGACACTGTTATGGCAGAATCTATGGATGACACTGTTATGGGGGAATCTGTGGATGACACTGTTATGGGGGATCTGAGGATGACATACTCTTATGGGGGTACTTTCACACCTGCGGCATGGCTATCCGACCTATCCGGGCTGTTCACCCTCCTGATCCGCCATGCCGCAAGTACCCGTGCACTGCCGTGCTGCTGCTCTGTCCCCATTGACTATAATAGGGGCAGGTGACGGAGCTATGGCGCAGCACGGCAGAGATCGCCGGACTAAAAAGTACTGCATGTCCGACTTTTTAGTCCGGCGATCTCTGCCATGCTGCACCATAGCTCCGCCCCTGCCCCTATTATAGTCAATGGGGACAGAGCAGCAGCACGGCAGTGCACGGTACTTGCGGCATGGCGGATCAGGAGGGTGAACAGCCCGGATAGGTCGGATAGCCATGCCGCAGGTGTAAAAGTACCCCATAACAGTATGTCATCCACAGATTCCCCATAACAGTGTCATCCATAGATTCCGCCATAACAGTGTCATCCACAGATCCCCATAAGTGTGTCATCCACAGATCCCCATAAGTGTGTCATCCACAGATCCCCCATAAGTGTGTCATCCACAGATCCCCCATAAGTGTGTCATCCACAGATCCCCCATAACAGTGTGTCATCCACAGATCCCCCATAACAGTGTCATCCACAGATCCCCATAACAGTGTGTCATCCACAGATCCCCCATAAAAGTGTGTCATCCACAGATCCCCATAGCAGTGTATCATCCACAGATCCCCATAACAGTGTGTCATCCACAGATCCCCATAGCAGTGTGCCTGCCCTGCGCACTGAGGACAGATTGAAAAGAGGGAAGATCCGTGGAAGCAAGCAGAGGACAGCACAGCAGAAGATGGAATAGGTTCTTTTGTAAGTAAATTATTTTATTATAAATGTATCCCTGCATACCGCAATACTCTCGTATTTTGAATTTATATATACTTATTTCGTTTTTTTCAGTTGTATGAATTTAAGTGGGGAAAATTATTAGTGCCCCCATTTTGACTGTGGTATCTTATGTGCCTCCCATATATTGTTCCTAGAGTTGCCACTGCGCAGAGGCCAAGTCACGGCAACGCTAGGGTAAGGCCCGGCCTGTGTGTGTGTATATAATTATATATATATATATATATATATATATATATATACACACATACATACACACGCTCGCGGCGTGTGTGTTTGGGGCTGGTATGCAACTTTTTCCGGGGCTGGTATGCAACTTTTTCCAGGGCTGGTTTTTATCCCCAGTCCGGCCCTGGTGCCCTGTGTCGCGCCACACATGTCGTAGTGTAGCGGTGCCCTGTGTCGCGCCACACGTCGTAGTGTAGCCCTAGCCTTAAAGCGAAGTGTGAGAAGGAATCAACTTCGGGTCTGTGATCAGCACTAATCACATCTGCGGCTCAGAACATGGCGGCATGGGGTGATTTGTAATTAGCTTGAGGGTGACAGCAAATAGATTAACCCCTTTCAGTCGCATCCCTCCAGCTCTTATCAGAGGCCATGACAGATGAAGGCAGCAGCTGGCACTTATATGATATTATTATCGACCAGGCCATTTCTATACAAAGCTACATGGTCATGCTATGGCAGTACTATCTGGCCACTACACCTCTGTGGCGTCATCCATCCCTCCCATGTCTCTGCATTATTGCTATGGGGCCGCCATATCGTGTACATGACAAGCTGTCCACCGGTGGACTCACCATGCGAGGGAGCTCCGCTTCAGTAAGGCGCACCACAAGCCTCACGTGACCGGCGTCAGTGTCACATGACCCAGGATTGCTACCGGAAGAGCGCACTCAGTCACGTAATCGTTCACGTGATCGCGCCTACGAAGAGGATGCGGCGTCTGCGCCGTGCTGGGCTCTGTGGCCCTGGCAGCTGCGGGATCTCAGGCCGCCATGACAGCCCCGCAGCTCTAATCAGTCAGTGGAAGTTTGAATATGTGGCTGGCCCTAATCCTATGTAGGAAGTTACAGCTGAGCACACAGCAACCAATCAGATTACAGCTTTCATTCTTATTAGGCACGGTGAGTGTGCTGTGAGCCAGGTTTAGAGGCGATGTCCCCATCCCCACAGTTGGAGCCCTATAGTATATCTCCTAGGTAGGGCTGAGCGAACTTGTGTTTTAAAGTTCAGCGTACAAGGTTTATCTAAGAATTACGTTTTGGTTCATGGTAGCAGAATCCATCATGGAATTCTGAGATAACCTGAACCCTGTACGATGAACTTGAAAACACAAGTTTGCGCAGCCCTAATCCTAGCGCTCCTTCACGTATGACAGATTGTGTTACAGAAAAACCCACCCCTATTCACATGAAAGAAACTGATTTTCAGTCACAGAAATTCGGTGTAACCAAATTTGCCCTGGCGTGTTAAGGCACCCTTATGGATGCACAGTAGCGTGTGCAAATATAGAGGATTACGCTTTCAGCACTTGTATTTAGGCACTTAATGTAATATACCCTTTTACGGACAGAATTACACTTGGAGATGCACAGTAGCGTGTGCAATATAGAGGATTACGCTTTCAGCACTTGTATTTAGACACTTAGTGTAATATACACTTTTACGGACAGAAATACACTTGGAGATGCACAGCAGTGTGCGCAAATATAGAGGATTTATTTTTCAGGCCTTGTATTTAGACTCTGACATGCTGAGTGTAATATACCCTATTACGGACAGAATTGCAATTGGAGAGGAACAGCGGAAATCACAGATGTTTAGGATTTCTATTTCAGGGATTTTATTTAACCACAGAAAAAAATCTATCCTTTGATGGACAGTATTACACTTGGCCAGCCACAGTTGGAACCCCAGATTAAGGGGATTGGTATTTTGGCAATTGAATTTCACCCCAGAAAAAAATCTATCCTTTGACGGACAGTATTACACTTAGCCAGCCACAGCTGGAACCCCAGATTTAGGGGATTGGTATTTTGGCAATTAAATTTCACCCCAGAAAAAAATCTATCCTTTGACGGACAGTATTACACTTGGCCAGCCACAGCTGGAACCCCAGATTTAGGGGATTGGTATTTTGGCAATTGAATTTCACCCCAGAAAAAAATCTATCTTTTTACGGACAGTATTACACTTGGACAGCCACAGCTGGAACCCCAGATTTAGGGGATTGGTATTTTGGCAATTGAATTTCACCCCAGACAAAAATCTATCCTTTTACGTACAGTATTAAACTTAGCCAGCCACAGCTGGAACACGAGATTTAGAGGATTGGTATTTTGGCAATTGAATTTCACCCCAGAAAAAAATCTATCCTTTGACGGACAGTATTACACTTGGCCAGCTACAGCTGGAACCCCAGATTTAGGGGATTGGTATTTTGGCAATTTAATTTCACCCCAGAAAAAAATCTATCCTTTGACGGACAGTATTAAACTTAGCCAGCCACAGCTGGAACACCAGATTTAGAGGATTGGTATTTTGGCAATTGAATTTCACCCCAGAAAAAAAATCTATCCTTTGACGGACAGTATTACACTTGGCCAGCAACAGCTGAAACCACTGATTTAGGGTATTGGTATTTTGGCAATTGAATTTCACCCCAGACAAAAATCTATCCTTTTACGTACAGTATTAAACTTAGCCAGCCACAGCTGGAACACGAGATTTAGAGGATTGGTATTTTGGCAATTGAATTTCACCCCAGAAAAAAATCTATCCTTTGACGGACATTATTACACTTGGCCAGCCACAGCTGGAACCCCAGATTTAGGGGATTGGTATTTTGGCAATTCAATTTTACCCCAGTAAAAAATCTATCCTTTGACGGACAGTATTACACTTGGCGAGCAACAGCTAAAACCACTGATTTAGGGGATTGGTATTTTAGCAATTGAATTTCACCCTAGAAAAAAAATCTATAATTTGACAGGCAGTATTACACTTGGCCAGCCACAGCTGGAACCCCAAATTTATGGGATTGGTATTTTGGCAATTGAATTTCACCCCAGAAAAAATTCTATCCTTTGACGGACAGTATTACACTTGGCCAGCCACAGCTGGAACACCAGATTCAGAGGATTGGTATTTTGGCAATTGAATTTCACCCAAGAAAAAAGGGCCTTCCACCTTATGCGGTGCCACTGGTACCTTAAGATCTTTGAACACCGAACGTGCAGATCCCGGGGGGCTTGCGACGAGGGTTCAATTAACAAAAAGTCGTCCAAATAATGAATTACATGGTTAGCGTGGAATCTATCAGTCAAAACCCAGTGTAGCCCTTTTGCAAATTGGTCAAATAACCACGGACTGGATTTTGACCCAAAGGTCAACTTATTAGCAAAATAATACCAGCCTTCCCAACTGATACCGTGCCACTGCCATAACTCTGGCTGTAAAGGAAGTAATTTAAAGGCGTCTGTGATGTCTGCTTTTGACAACCACATACCTCTACCTAAGAGAAGTATCACCTGGATAGCCTCGTCAATGGAAGCGTACTTCATAGAGAACTCCTCCGATGGAATCAAGGAGCTCAGACTAGGGATAGGTAAGGAATGCAGTGCCGACAAGTCGTAAATTAATCATTTTTTATTGGAGAATTTCCCGGTTACCACCCCGACCAGGTTCACCCTCCAACAGTTGAAGGGGGGCTGGCTAAACGGGCCAATTAAATAACTCTTCTAAAGTTCGATCTGTATCAAGTCTGAGACTGACACTGGGTCTTTGAGGGCCGAGAGCAGGTTCCTACACATAGGAAACTTGAGGTAGCGCGACTAAACCTGTATGAAAACTATAAGTCAAACCGTTCACCACGTATTCGACCCAGCCGGGCTCCGAATGGTCTCTTAAATAATAATTAAGTAGTTATGCGTCTACTATGCCTAGTCATGCCGTATGGTTGTTTCTCTGAGGAAAAGCCACACGGGGATTAGCCCTAAAATAAATGGAACATAAGTGTAACAACCTACACTGGCTGTAGTGGCATACAGAGAAATAAAAATTATTGCACACTTGCGACCTGCCCAGGTATTTAATTGGTCGTCCGAATTTGTCTACTCCTGACAGGACCCTGACATTGCTGGTTGATGGACTCAGGATATTCCTAGACTGTGCAGTCTCTGTCGGTATGCTTAGACTGGAACACCAATCCGTTGTGTGTGAGTAGGAACTACAGGTGGCACTCTAAGACCCGCGAAGTCGCAGCAGAACAGTTCCGTGTCTATGAATGACCAGTTAACAATATGTTGGCTCTGAACGGTGGTAGTAATAAAACGCTGTACTACCGTATTTGTAACCTAGATCTACCACCTTAATTAAAATACAGATCCAGCTCCTCCCTTCTCTGTGGGCTAACTGATGAGATCACATCCCGAAATAAACTGAATGCAAGGACACATTCTGCCACACTCAGCTTTCTATTGAGTCTGACATCCTTGGACTTTAGGACAACTGATACTTCCCCACAGGCTATGGTCTTATTATCGGGCACTTCATGTTTTGCTATCAGCAATGACGCTAGATTAACGTCCTTACCCTCAAGGATGCCCTGGCGAATGTTGGCTGGGATGAAATGAGATGGTGCAATAGAGGGAAGATTGACTAAAACAGCGACCATACTGGATTGCGATGCTGAGGCCCCTGAAGGAACCTGCATCACTAAACCAGCTTTCCACCATCTCCAGCCTAGCCTGGATGTCCGCAATAGACGTGGCCATCGAATTCATAACTGCATGCAACTGTGTCAAGGAAGTCTGTATTGTGTCCATTGACACTACGTCCTGACCAGAACTCGCCGAGTCTGAAGAGAGCAGGCGGTAAAGTTCTGCTTTCCAAGCTGTCGCTGGGAAAGGAATTCCTCTCTTTAGTAATTCGGCCCTGAGCTCGGGGATGGTCCAGGATCTTATCGAAGGAACGGTGGCCCCATGCAATGACGATGTGCCCTCGATGTCCACGTTACGAGACATTGTGTAACTAAAACAAGACAAATGACAATATAAGCCAACTGAAACAGCCCCCCAGTATTGACACGTGTAACCGACCCAAGCCACCTAGTGCCAACGTCGTGACAAGCTGCCGAACCGAGTCTGCAAATGCGATGTGCCTGTTCTAGAAGCACATATAATGAATGGACCGGCACTTCGCGATCTTGTGTAGAAAATTTCTTTATTCGTCACCCATATGTGACGCGCATTTCGGCACAGACATGTGCCGATCTATTCATTATATTTGTATGGGGCCCCGACCTGCTGACCGTGCACCCGGACCTCGATAAATGCACAGAGCCGTCCATTTCTTTTGAATTGTTCTAGAAGCATGTCTATATGCTCCGCCAATTGCTAGTGACCGAACTAACGCAACCAGGCCTGTCATTCGTGGTTACGCACTTAACATTGTGCCTATGCCTGCGCCTGTAGTCTTTACAGACTTGAAGTAACGTGCGTGTAGTTGTGACAGGACTTAACAATCGTGCCTGTAATTGTGACTGACTACATAATCTCACGCCTGTAGTCGTGACAGACTTCGTAACCTCGCACCTGTAGTTGTGACAGACTTCGTAACCTCGCGCCTGTAGTCGTGACAGACTTCGTGACCTCGCTCCTGTAGTTGTGACAGACTTCGCAACCTCGCACCTGTAGTCGTGACAGACTTCGTAACTTCGTACCTGTAGACGTGACAGACTTTGTAATCTTGCGCCTGTAGTCGTGACAAACTTTGTAACCTCGCACCTGTAGTCGTGACAGACTTTGTGACATCGCACCTGTAGTCATGACTGACTTCGTGATCTGGTGTCTGTAGTCGTGACAGACTTGAAGTAACGTGCCTGTAGTCGTGACAGGACTTAAACATTGTGCCTGTAGTCTTGACAGACTTGTAGTAATGTGCCTCTAGTCGTGACAGGACTTACCATCGTGCTTGTAGTCGTGACAGACTTGTAGTAACGTGCCTGTAGTCGTGACAGGACTTAAGTATCATGCCTGTAGTCGTGACAGACTTCGTAAAGCCATGCTTATGGCCGTGAAAGATATAGACCTGACCCATCCGGACCATACCTACCCTCTGCTCAGCCGTATGCGAGACACGCCTATAGACTGTCCAAGCACGGCACCCACGAACCTAACCGAATTACAGACAAAAGAAGGTATTACTAAATGTGCGGAGAATGAGAGGATAATCACCCTTTTTTATTTTTTGTTTATTATATATTTTCTTTATAACATTTTTTTATTTTTTTTACATTTATTTTTTTTGTGCGTAGAGCCAGCAATACCCACACGCTTTGAAGAGAATCCGCGTGCTGCTGCCTTGTCCTTGCAGACCGACTAACCCCTACTGCCACTTCATCAGGAGCCGAAAAACTGAAGCGACCCACTGTCTAAGGCATGGCAGACAGATCAACCGTCGACTTGCCCTGTGAGTTGGGACAATAAATGTGGACTGTGTATAGGGCCGTGGGACCGCTTTGAGATGACGTAAAATTAGTCAGCACTGCTAAGTTTGCTATGTATCTTTGCCGCATCCCTCTATGCATGTATACATAGTAACATAGTATATAAGACCAAAAAAAAAAAACCTGTGAGGCAGAAGCCAATTTTTCCCACTTAAGGGGAAAAAATTCCTTCCCGATTCCAATCAGGCAATCAGAATAACTCCCTGGATCAATGACCCCTCTCTAGTAGCTATAACCTGTAATATTATTACACTCCAGAAATACATCCAGTCCCCTCTTGAATTCCTTTATTGTACTCACCATCACCACCTCCTCAGGCAGAGAGTTCCATAGTTTCACTGCTCTTACCGTGAAGAATCCTTTTCTATGTTTGTGTACCAACCTTCTTTCCTCCAAACTAGAGATGTCGCGAACATTTTCCGTTGGCGAACGTGAACTTCCGCAAATGTTCGCGAACCGCCATAGACTTCAGGCAGGCGAATTTTAAAACCCACAGGGACTCTTTCTGGCCACAGTAGTAAGGGAAAAGTTGTTTCAAGGGGACTAACACCTGGACTGTGGCATTGCCGAGGGGGATCCATGGCAAAACTCCCATTGAAAATTACATAGTGGACGCAGAGTCGGATTTTAATCCATAAAGGGCATAAATCACCTAACATTCCTAAATTGTTTGGAATAACGTGCTTTAAAACATCCAGTGTGTGTATACGATCAGGTATGATGTTGTATCGATCAGGTAGTGTAAGGGTTACGCCCGCTTCACAGTGACAGACCTAACTGTGACAGACCAAACTCCCCGTTTAACGCACCGCAAAGAGTCAATTTGCACAACTGCAAATTCCCCATTTGCAGAAGGTTGGATACCAAGCCCCGTTCCTTGTCCTCACTGACGTCATTGAAGGTCTCTTTCTCGCGCAATATACTGTGCCACCCTATATGAGTGGTGTGTTCAGTAATCAGTAGTACTATTTTTATCGGTTTAATCCCTGTTACGTCCCCTATCGAATATATTTTAGGAACCGGGAGATGGAAAAAGAAGCTTGGTCGGTCCTCTTACTTCCAATTTGGGGCACTGCGCGTGCGCCGTGCAATGTACTGTGCCACCCTATATGAGTGGTGTGTTAAGTAGTACTATTCCTATCAGTTTAATCCCTGTTACGTCCCCTATCATGGGACGTGTATCGAATAGATTTTGGACGACCATAAAGAGTTCAAACGCACAAATGGGCGGCACTGTATTGCAACCACAGGTGCACGGTCAGAGGGTTGGAATCCCAGGTAATCAGTAGAAATGAAGGAGACCGGCACTCCGTATTCGAATCCAAATGAAATGGTATTTATTCGTCACCCATGAATATAGTGTGACGCGCGTTTCGGCGCAATGATGCGCCTTTGTCAAACACAAGGTGAGGAGTAGTACTCCTCACCTTGTGTTTGACAAAGGCGCATCATTGCGCCGAAACGCGCGTCACACTATATTCATGGGTGACGAATAAATACCATTTCATTTGGATTTGAATACGGAGTGCCGACCATAAAGAGTTGTCAATAGTTGACACACTCATGACATAAATTTTATTCCTCTATGCGTCAATCTTGGTGTAATGATGACTGTGCTCATGCGCATGTTTGGGAGATTGCAGGCGATGGCGGTTTTTTAAAGCCTATGGTCGTGCTGAGGTAGTTCAGTGACAGTTTAGTGACCCAGAAAACAATAATTCTGCAGTGTGGGCCCATTGTTGACCTAGTAGGCTTTAATGATCACCTTAGATAATCACAAAGAAAATTGATGTTTTTTCTATGAAATATTATCCAGCCGATCGCTTTTGGTCTGTTCACAATTAAGCAACGACCTTATCAACTGGGGTGTGCCAACATTGCCAACACACTCATAGAGGTGATCGCTTCATTGTGATACGCAAGCCCCTTCACCACAACAAGGTAACGATCACAAAGGGGAATTGACACATGTATGTGCCTTTTTTTGTTGTTTTGTTTTTGCAGCCACAGTGCAGCATCTAAGGCCAGAAAAATTAGGCATCTACACATGCCTGAAAAATTAGGTGTATTGTTGCAGCCGCTGATGTTTTCCCGGCAGAAAGTGTACTAAAACATTTGGGCCTTGAACCCTAGTTGGTGGCAGAGAAGTCACGCAAGTCACCCGGCATGCAGAGATTAAATACAGCAGCGTGGGGACCATTTTTAGCCCAAGGCATCTAATCAGGCCTTTTTTTAGTCAAATGAATCCTCCACTGTCTGTCTTTTCGGTATCCACGCCTCATTCATCTTAATAAAGGTGAGGTAATGTACACTTTTTTGACCTAGGCGACTTCTTTTGTCAGTGACAATACCTTTTGCTGCGCTGAAGGTCCTTTCTGACAGGACACTTGAAAAGGGGCATGCCAGAAGTTCTATCGCAAATTGGGATAGCTCAGGCCACAGGTCAAGCCTGCACACCCAGTATTCAAGGGGTTCATCGTTTCTCAGAGTGTCGATATCTGCAGTTAAGGCGAGGTAGTCTGCTATCTGTCAGTCTAGTCATTCTCTGAGGGGGGACCCCGAAGGACTGTGGTCAGGGGCGTAGCTAGAAATGACTGGGCCCCACAGCAAATTTTTGTATTGGGCCCCCCACCCGCGCGTTTCGCTCCCCCTCTATAATGTGCCAGCCACATAGCCCCCCTATAATGTGCCAGTAGTCAGCCATATAGCCCCCCCAGCCCCCCTATAATGTGCCAGTAGCCAGCCATATAACCCCCCCTATAATGTGCCAGTAGTCAGCCATATAACCCCCCCTATAATGTGCCAGTAGTCAGCCATATAAACCCACCCTATAATGTGCCAGTAGCCAGCCATATAGCACCAGATGCCCCCATAGTGCTTCTCTCCCCATAGTGCCCCCTATAATGTGCCAATATCAAGTGCCTCTGTCTTCCCCCATCCCAATATCATAGTGCCATCCTCTACCCCTGCCCCCTAATGTGTGTGCCAATATGAAGTGCCTATCTCCCCCCATTTGCCAATATCATAGTGCCAATAGCCCCTCCTCCCTGTGGCAGTAAAGTAAAAGTCCAGTATTTAAAAAAAAAAAATAACACATATACTTGTCATGTTAGGCAAGCCTCATTTATCCTGTCTTTCAGAAAAGTTTGTGAGGGGAATCGAACCTGTGACCATTAGGATGAAAGGCAAGACACTTATCCACAAGGCCATATGAGCTGCATAGCCAGGTAGCTAAAAAAAAAAAAATAAGACCTCTAGATAAGGAGAACTTTGATAGTGTATCTATACACATTACAGCTGCCCCAACACACCAAGCTCTGCTACATCCATATACAATGTGCTGGTGCAGCTGTAATGTGTATGGATACACTATCAAAGTTCTCCACATCTAGAGGTCATTTATTATTTTTTTTTTTTTTTTTTTTTTTTTATAGCTATCCAGCTATCCAGCTATCCAGCTATCCAGCTGATATAGCCTTGTGGATAAGTGTCTTGCCTTTGAACCTAATGGTCGCAGGTTCGATCCCCAGGGCAAGCTTTTCTGAAAAAAAGAATAAATAAGTTTTAAATAGACAAGGGCGAGAGGACAGTGCGATTCACTGTGTAATTAGCGACTGGGAGAGGAGTGAGGACACGTGCTGATTACCCAGGGGAGGAGAGAAGTGAGGACAACAGGTGCTTGCCGGGCCCCCTGTAAGCCCGGGCCCCGAAGCAGCTGCTTCCCCTGCTTCCCTGGTAGTTACGCCCCTGGCTGTAGTGATGTGTAGGACTGAAAAAGCTCCGCATGTCCTCCATCAACAACACGTCTGTAAATCGTCCAGTCCTTGTCGTCGTGGTAGGAGGAGGATTACTTTCACCTCTTCCCCTGTTAGATTCCTGTTGTGCTGTGACACCACCCTTATACGCTGTGTAAAGCATACTTTTTAATTTGTTTTGGAAGTGCTGCATCCTTTCCGATTTCCGGGAATTTGGTAACATTTCAGCCACTTTCTGCTTATACCGGGGGTCTAGTAGCCCAAGGCATCTAATCAGGCCTTTTTTTAGTCAAATGAATCCTCCACTGTCTGTCTTTTCGGTATCCACGCCTCATTCATCTTAATAAAGGTGAGGTAATGTACACTTTTTTGACCTAGGCGACTTCTTTTGTCAGTGACAATACCTTTTGCTGCGCTGAAGGTCCTTTCTGACAGGACACTTGAAAAGGGGCATGCCAGAAGTTCTATCGCAAATTGGGATAGCTCAGGCCACAGGTCAAGCCTGCACACCCAGTATTCAAGGGGTTCATCGTTTCTCAGAGTGTCGATATCTGCAGTTAAGGCGAGGTAGTCTGCTATCTGTCAGTCTAGTCATTCTCTGAGGGGGGACCCCGAAGGACTGTGGTCAGGGGCGTAGCTAGAAATGATGGATGCCGAACTACTCATGTCCCGTTCCTCATCCTCACTAATGTCATTGAAGGTCTGTTCTTCCCCTTAGCCACGTACAACACCACGGGTCTTAGATAGGTGACAGCAACGAGCACCCTGGGATGCCTACTGGGATTGGTCTTCCTCCTCCTCAAAGCCACATTCCTCCTCTTACTCCTTTTCCTCAGACTCCTCATCCAGCGTTGCCGCAGGTCCAGCAAGCGATGATGATAAGGCTGTTTCTGGTGGTGATGGTGACCACAACTCTTCCTCTTCACGCTCATCTACGGCCTGATACAGCACTCTTCACAGGGCACGCTCCAGGAAGAAAACAAATGGGATGAGGTCGCTGATGGTGCCTTCGGTGCGACTGAGGTTTGTCAACTCCTTAAAAGGACGCATGAGCCTATAGGCATTGGGCATTGTGCATGAGCGTCCAGTAACGTGGCAAAAAAATACCCAGCTCCGCAGAGGCTGTCCTAGCACCCCGGTCATACAAATACTCGTTGACGGCTTTTTCTTGTTGGAGCAGGCAGTCGAACATTAGGAGTGTTGAATTCCAACGTGTTGGGCTGTCGCAAATCAAGCGCCTCACTGGCACGTTGTTTTGCCGCTGAATATCGGAAAAGTGCACCATGGCCATGTAGGAATGCCTGAAATGGCCACACACCTTCCTGGCCTGCTTGAGGACATCCTGTAAGCCTGGGTACTTACACACAAAGCATTGTACAATCAGATTCAACACATGTGCCATGCACGGCACATGTGTCAACTTGACCAAATTTAATGCCGCCAACAGATTGCTTCTGTTGTCACACACCACTTTGCCGATCTCCAGTTGGTGCGGGGTCAGCCACTGGTCCACCTGTGCGTTCAGGGCGGACAGGAGTGCTGGTCTGGTGTGACTCTCTGCTTTTAGGCAAGTCAACCCCAAGACGTCGTGACACTGTTGTATCCGGGATGGGAAATAGCCCCTGGGGAGCTGGGGGGTGCAGTTGATGATGTAGAGCAAGACGCAGCAGCAGAAGAGGACTCAGCCGAGGAGGTTAGCGAAGAGGATGGAGTAGGAGGAGTAGAGGAGGTGGCAGCAGGCCTGCCTGCAAGTCGTGGCGGTGTCACCAACTCCGCTGCAGAGCCACGCATTCCATGCTTGGCAGCCGTCAGCAGGTTTACCCAATGCGCAGTGTACGTGATATACCTGCCCTGACCGTGCTTTGCAGGTATCGGTGGTCAGATGGACCTTTGCCCCAACACTGTGTGCCAGACATGTCATGACTTCCTTTTCCACAATAGAGTACAGGTTGGGGATAGCCTTTTGTGAAAAATAATTTCGGCCGGGTACCTTCCACTGGGGTGTCCCAATAGCTACAAATTTTTTGAAGGTCTCAGACTCCACCAGCTTGTATGGTAAAAGCTGGCGGGCTAAGAGTTCCGTCAAGCCAGCTGTCAGACGCCGGGCAAGGGGGTGACTCTGTGACATTGGCTTCTTACGCTCAAATATTTCCTTGACAGACACCTGACTGTGGGGAGATGAGCAGGAACTGCTGAAGGTGAGAGGCGGAGTGGCAGGTGGTTGAGAGGGGGCAGGGAGGACAGCAGTGGTTGATGTGGCTGAAGATACTGGACCAGGAGGAGGATGGTGGCTTTAAGTTTGTGTGCTGCTTGTACTCATGTGTTGATCCCATAGGCGTTTGTGATGTGAGATCATGTGCCTTCGCAAAGCAGTTGTACCAAGGTGGGTGTTGGACGTCCCACGACTCAGTTTCTTTTGGCACAGGTTGCAAATAGCATAGCTGTTATCAGAGGCAGGCACACAAAAAAATGCCACACTGCTGAGCTTTGCAATGACGGCATTCTGGTGGTGGCAACAGCATGCGTTGATTGGCGTGCTGTCTGGCTGACCCTGGGTGCTGATACATGCTGTCTGACTGTGCCACTAGCTCCTTGCGACGACCTCCCCCTGCTTCCAACTCGTCTCCTCCTCCTCTCTGTCTCCCCATCTGAACTTTCCCCATTTTCTTCTTCTCTTCGAGCGGGCACCCACATGACATCCACGGACACGACATCATCAACCGCTTCACTTGTATCTCACAACTCAGCAAAGGAAGCAGCAGCGGGTACAACATCATCACCATCACACCGTACGTCCATGTGTGTAATGCTGCCTGACTGAGACATATCCCTGTTATCTATATCCTCTGGCAATAATGGTTGCGCATCACTCATTTCTTCCAACTGATGTTGACCAGGAACAAATAATGCCGAGCCGACGTCAGCCTGGAGCCACAGGGGAGCCTAAATAGGGCCGTCAATTAGCCTCCCCTCCCACAAATCCAGCAAAGGATTTTGCTAACACTTGTACAAACGTTACATCGATTAGTTATTAATTATCTGGAATGGAAACGAATGCGAACAAAGCTACGGAATTTACTACAGAGCTAAAAATACGTTTAATCTCACGTCCACAGCTAATCATTTTACCACAGCTATAGAATACTTAGATCTAATTCTCTTTTTCAAAGACAAATCCGTTAAAACCAAAACTTTTTTTTACAAAGTTGATGGCAACAGCTATCTAGACTACCAAAGTTCTCATTACAAAAAATGGAAAAACAACATACCCTTTAATTAGTTCAAGCTAATACATAGAAACTGCATAAGTGATGAAGATTACGTCACCCAAAGTCAAATCATTAAATGCAGATTTCAAAACAAAGGGTACCCTCACAAGATTATAAAGGCGGCCTACCAGCGGGCAAAGAACTATACCTAGCAGAAGTGTCTAATATCCAGAAAGAAGAAAGAGGACTATCAGGAAATACCTGTGAACTGCAAGTCCACCTTTCTGACGACATATAATATTGACCACAACGTACTATGCAACATTCTGACCAAACACTGGTCTATTCTACTGGCAGATCCCCTTTTGAGGAAACATATCCAACGAAGACCCCAAATAACCTTTAGAAGGGCTCAGTCCCTCAAGAACCTCATCGCCCCCAGTCGCATACGGAACAGAAAAAACACCAACCTCCAACGGACCACTCTTTTCCCCCAACTTCTTGGCAGCTATAGATGCGGCCATCATCGATGCAAATGCTGTTTGAATATTTCCAAACGCACTTCAAAATTCACCAGTAATGTCACCGGGGAACATTTTGAAATAAGAGAGAGGACCAACAAACATTGTTGGAATATATTCAATGGTTACAACAAACATGGGGATTCAAGCTACAAACCATAGAACCATATGGTCTCAATGAATCACTTGAAAGTAATTTCTTCTGATACCATAGTCACTTTTTTTTTCTTCTTCCCATCAACTTAAAGTACCAGTCATCATCATTATTCCACCCTCTGTATACAGCCACATCACAACCTTCGTTAACACCATCAGTTCATGTTATTTACATCAGCCATTGATCTCTTCACATCCACCCACCTATAGTACCGGTCATCATTATCCCTTTATACATCCACTCTCAATATATCAACAATCACCATCATCCTTCATCCTGCAGTTACCTCACTACCCCCCCCCCCCCTCCCACTACCAGTTCATGCATTCAGATCAGCTATTTGATTTTATCACATCCACCTACTTATAGTACTAGTTATCATGTAGCTACATCACGATCCACTTTCTTTGTATCAGCATATCACTTACCACCACCTACCAGAGCCCTTCAGTTCAGTTAATATACACACAGTAGTCCTTTCATTCATCCTCATTCCACCGCTCTCCTAAACCTCAACACCACCAATTAATTTTAAAACATAAATTTTCAATATCACAATAAACCTCTCCCTTCCACTAAGTAACAGCGATCTGACACTTCCACCCCGAGCGCTCTGTAAACTCCCTGCTTGCGAATCGTGCTCATTCCTTTCCATTCAGCATACGGCTGCTCTCCTCCGACTGTCAATCACAGTCCCCTCCTCCTCCTGCCCTTTTTTGTAGCACACGTTTTTTCATCACACACTCTCTGTAAAAACGCGCTATCTGCACGAGGAGACTCTGTTCCTAGTTTTTAAGTATAAACTTTTACATCATTCACCTTATCATATCTTTACAATACAGGCACCACTATTACAATGCGATCCTCTCATATGCGCTTCTACATGCAGTACAGCACCAGCAATTGTCTCTAGTAATGTTTTCACTATTATGTGTCTGTGTGTGTAGGTGTACTTCTGTACACACTGTAACATCTCGGGGTCATTTATCTCTTCCAGATCGCCGTATTAATACCTTAGACCAGGCATCCTCAAACTGCGGCCCTCCAGCTGTTGCAAAACTACAACTCCCAGCATTCCCGAACAGCCTACAGGTATCAGCCTACAGCAGGGCATTGTGGGAGTTGTAGTTTTACAACAGTTTGAGGATGCCTGCCTTAGACGGTTGGCACACATCAAGAAGCCGCTCCACCACTGTAGATTCGGGTGCAAACTGGCCACGACCAGCTTTATTGTCATAACAGCAGTACAAAGAAATCATAAAAATAAACCTCAGCCGTCTGGCCACTGACTACACAGTACATACTCCCTCTCTAGCGGGATCCGGGTCTACCACCCAGCTCCCCAAAAACCCCACAGTGCCTACCCCCACACAGGGTTAGAGGGTCCTGGCTCCCACAGGTCTTGACACAGCCTGCTCCTTTCCCAGACTGGGAGCCCTGATTGAGGAGCTCAGCCCAGATTAATCCAAGCTCCTCAGCTGGCTGCTAATTATCCCCATTACCAGCCTGACTGCTGCAGACAGTGGGAAAAAAATATTTTCCCAACCTTTCTTGTTCTCACACAGCTTGCTCTGGGTGAGATACACCACTTGAGTGGCCTTCCTATGGCCTTCTGGCAGCTTCACTGCCACATATCCTCCCCCCTGATAAAGGCTGTAGGACTTTTCACCTTACTTAAGCCCCCTCCAGGGTCAAAGCTCCTACGTTTGGAAACATCTGAGGTTTTTTCCCACTCCAAATCAACGGCCTTAGCTTCCTAAGCCTTTGAGACTCCTTTGGAGTCTTCATCCACTTTGTTAGCCTTCTCATCCTTCTCGGACACGGAAACATATACTTGCATTCTTAACTCCTCCTCCTCCTCTTTCTCATCAAGGTTGGAGGTACTGGGGACATCAGGGTCTTCACCAGACTCGTCGTTTTATGGCAATCCCTGCAGAGGTTCACCCAGGATATGGTTCTCCTTTCGGGCAGGATTCAGGAGAGCCAGCCCATCGGAGTAGAAAGGACCCTCATACTGGTCGTCGGTCCCCCCGTATTTCTTCCCCAGCAGACTTGCTGGCTTTCTGGAAGGCATTGACAGCAGAGGGAATGTTTTTCATGACCAGGTCCTGGCCACATACTGCCACGAGTCTCTGGGCTTCTGCATCCACCTCAGCACCATCATCTGGTTCAGCAGATACATCATCCATCTTCTTCTCTGCCTCGTCTGGCACCACAGCACCACCACCTCCAGACCCATTCTTAATGGGCTCTGACTTCTTGGCATCTTTTAGAGGATCTTCCTCTTCAGGTATCTCATTTTCTTCCACCTGCTGCGCAGGAGCACGCTTAGGCCTCTCCAACTCATAGACTTCATCTTTTGAGCTCCTGAGATCCTCCATCTCTGCTCTGAGTTGCTTGTTCAGCCTCTCCAATTCATTTAGCTCCTCAAGCACTTTTTGAAGGGCTCTAGCCAAGGAGAGGAGCTTGGTCTTCTTCTTAGTTTTTCGCAGCAGCTTGTTAGCAGCACCCCACACTTGGGCCTTCTGTTCCAGCTGCTCTTCACTCTGTTCTGGTGTAACAGCAGTTGTAGGAGTATCACCATTCTTCCTTAGACACCCTGTGGGATTTCCACCCAGGGACTCTTCAAGCCCATTGTTGAGGTCTACTATAGACTTTTATGTCTTCCTGGAGTCTTTTCCCTTCCCCATGACACCAGGCGGTAGACCCTTCAGTTCACTCATCTTTTCCGGGATCTCCTCTTTTGACCCTTCTGCAGCCTTCTTCGGTGACTCTGTGACGACAGCTATTCCCTTCTCTATCGTATCTACGGACCGTGTGGCGAGAATGAGATCAGCCTCCTGTTTGCAGCTGTACTGTCCTGTCAGGTCATCTAAGACTGTCTGGATATGACCCTCAGACACTAGGCGGATGTCACCCGACTAAACTCTCATCTCGTCAGATATAACTGTCATCTGGTCGCTACTAGTAACCACTTTAGTTTGGCAAGACCTCGACATGGAAGCCTCTCTCTCTGAGTTTCTATCGGTCACAGAACATGCGTTATATATATCGCTCGTGTCATTCTCAATCCTGTCCTTTAGAGGAACTGATGAGTTAATCCCCACCTGGGACATTTTATTAATCATAGAAACCTGTGAAGACTGCATATCCACTTCTAGTACGTGTGGTTCACCCTCTAGAACTGCCCCATGTACTTGCACATTTTTCACAGTGGTTTCCCTCAGTTGTGAGCCCTCATCAATTAGCATTTTTATACCATCCACATTTTTACCAACAGGAGGAGCTTCTTCCCCAATCAGCCTGCAAAGGAAAAGGACTGTCATCATCCTCATCACTTCTTGCACATAGATCCACATTATCATTATACAGTTCAACAAACTCGGCACCTTCACTTGGCACCGTGTCTGCACCATTGTTTCCAATGGTAATTTCACTTAAACCATTGCTTTCTATCTGCATTTCCCTTACACCTTCATTTAAAGGGACAGGTACAGGTTCTGTAGGAGCGTCATTACTTTCTACAGAAGTGTCTCCATTGCCCCACATTACGTCATGCATGAGCCTATTTGCAACACCCAGTCCATCAGTCTCTGTTCTCATCATGGTCTCACCCTCCGTGAGGACCACCGGATAGTCCACAGTCCATGTATATATACGTGCATGGGCGTAGCTATAGGGGGTGCAGAGGTAGCAGTCGCTACCGGGCCCAGGAGCCTGAGGGGGCCCAAAGACCCTTGTGCCGCATAAGAAGACACACAAAGCACTGAGGGATAAGGGCCCAAGCTGAACTCTTGCACCAGGGCCCATGAGCCGTTAGCTACGCCCCTGTATACGTATGTGTTTTGCTGTCTACAAATTGCGGATCCACAAAAAAAGGATGACGTTCCGTATGGCATCCGTTTTTTTGCAGATCCATTGTAATAATACCTATCCTTGTCCGCAAAACGGACAAGAATAGGACATGCTCTATTTTTTTTGCGGGGCTACGGAACAGACATATGGATGCGGATAGTACACAGTGTGCTGTCAGCATTTTTTGCGGACCCATTGAAACGAATGGGTCCGCATCCTATCCGCAAAAAAACGGAATATATGTATCCACACTCTGAAAAGATCTTTGTTTATATGTATCCGCGTTTATCCAACACTATCATTATTGTTATTTTATATATACTATTAGCACTAATACCATTTGTACCACTTTTTATACTTGAAAAAGGAGTGTTTTTAACTCCGAAACGCGTTGTCACCTACTTGTTAATGAAATAGAATCGTCTCCAACCACTCGAGGTCATGTTGCGCCAAGAGGTATCGAAAACGGTGGACCCCAACTATTCCACACCCCTTGTATTTTTTGTCTTATCATAGACAGACTGGAATATTGCTGCTCATTTGGAATTTACTGGAGCACTGCTTTCTCTTTTTCTGGATTTTACTGTGAAATAATGTGATCCAATCTTCTAAGGCCAGCACCCGACTATGCTGAAGCTTTTGGCTGTTCTGCTCCATCTCTGGTCTTTGGAAGTTGTGTTTGAAATTAGCTTGCAACTTAGAAAAGATTTGTAACCACCATTTTAGGTCTGGTCTCCACAGCAAATTTATGTGCCACAGTTATCTCACTCTGAATATCTTAGGCTACTTTCACATCTGTGTTTTTGCTGGATCCGTCATGGATCAGCAAAAACGCTTCCGTCATTATAATACAACCGTCTGCATCCGTTATGAACGGATCCGGTTGTATTATCTCTAAAAAAGCCATGACGGATCCATCTCTAAAACCATTGTAAGTCAATGGGTGATGGTTCCGCACTCAAAAACTCTGCTCGCTGCGCTTGTGTGCGTCATGGGAACGCAATGGAACGGAATGCATTCTGGTGCACTCCGTTCCCTTCAGTTCAGTTTTGTCCCCTATGACGCCTCTCAATAGCAGAAAGGGAAAGCGCAGATGTGAAAGTAGCCTTACCCCACATGGGTGTACCTTGTTTACAAGTTTTCTAATAATGTCCATATCATGCAATATCACACAGTACAAAACTGCTGTGGAGCCGTGGCCCGATGGGTACATTCACTACTGCATCTGCATTTCAAAAAACTGTCACGAGCAGTGGAAAATCTCAAAAAAGCATGTCTGCACAAAGTGCCATGTGGTGTGCAGTTTTAACATGTGCCCCACAGTTTTCCTGCAATAAAGAGTTGTTTTCTTCAGCAATCAGATATGGACAGGCATTGTGCAAGTCAAGAAGATGGGGGATCAGAGACACATTGGGCCACATTTACAAATGTCAGTGTCGTTTGGCACATAGTGGCACATCTTTTTCAAGTTAGAGAAATCCTTTCTGCCAAGCTCACCAAGGGGGTGTGGCATACCGGAAAAGGAATGTGACTTGGCGCAAAAGAGTTATGGCCTAAGATGTGCCATTTTCACCACAATTCTGGCTTAAAATTCTTTTGCAGAAAAGCAGCAGTTGGTGCAAAGTTAGTTGAAAGTGTCTAGCCAAGCACTAAATGTATCATCCATCCTGAGCCTCTATGATACATCTACATGTATAAGGCTTCTTTCACACTTGCATTGAGCAATCCGGCAGGCTGCTCCGGCAAGCGAACAGTTTGCCGGATCCGTCATACCGTATGCAACCGGATCAAATTTTTACCCGATCCGTTTTATGCATCCGCTATCTGTTTCATTCATTAGCATCCATTTTCAAACTGAAAAATGGATCTGTTTTTAAGAATTCCAAAGATCAAAAGCTTTAATTACATATGCAAATTGGACAGTGGCTATATGAGAGGACAGAAAGTCACATATCCTTCAGATGCTGCTTGTGAAGATACCGAACATGCTGCCAAACCACATCAGACTTGGATTTCAAGCGTTAATCCTGGTATCATGCTGGAGGAGAAGTCATCGAGTGAGACAACATCGTTGATATTGGGTTTACCCCATCACTTCAGCCAGAATGAGAAGGGCTGCCTTAGAAGTCCTTTTTCTAGAATTGAGAAGGCATCCCGACAAGTTTTTCAATTATCTACAGATGACCATAGCCAGGTTTGATGATCTGCTACAAAAAGTCTCTCATCATATCGAAAGGCCTGACACCACTTTCCAAAGAAGTATATAAACTACTAAATGAACGGTTAATGCTTACAATAGGGTAATTTCTAATAACTCTAATCTTCAAGAATGCTCTAAAATGATATTTTTCCTGTGTATATTTAATAAAATATCATTGTTTAAAATTAAATATTTAAAGGGTTTGTCTGGGTTCAGAGCTAAACCTGGACTTGACCCCCTTTGTACCCCTCCGGCCCCTCTGACATGAGCATCGTAGCATTTCAACTCTGATGCTCTCCCTTGCCCTGCGCTGGATTGTGCAGGGCAAGGGCTTTTTTGCTTATATTACTACACAGCCAGGCGGAGGCTTCTGCCTAGCAGTGTTTCCCAGCTTTAGCGCTGCGCTAGCCGTTTTACAGGGTAAGGCTGTGCTAAAGCCTGCCCTTCAGAGCATAACATTGCTATGCAGAAGCCCCCACTTAGCTTTCCCCATGAAGAGACCGGTACGTCATTGGATATTCAAAAATGCCTTTGCCTGTGAGATTCAGCCCAAGGCAAAGGAGAGCATGGGAGCATTTCATGTCAGGGGGAAGTAGGGGTAAAAATGGGGTAGTGCCAAATTAGAACTTATTCCTTATCCACAGAATAGGGAACATGCATGAGATCAGTGTACTCTATCACTGGAAGTCCCATAGAGAATAAATGGAGACAGCACAGCTCCATTCATTTAGTGGTTCAGGACTCCTATTCTCATCCGGGTGGGGGTTCCAACAGTAGAAGACTCACCGATCAGACACGCATCACCTAGTCTGTGGATAGGGGATATGATCATAACTTGTTACAACCCCTCTAAGGTTATTTTATTCTGTTTTAATATTATGGCTGCTGGTTGCGTGTATGTAATGTTAGGCAGGAAACTTGCATGCTCCACTCATTACCTCATACAGTTGCTGACAGTTCTTACAAAACTCAATGACCACATTCTTTCACTGTCAGTTCTGGAAACCTGATTGTCAGAAAACAGCAACCGGCAATGGGCTGAACTAGGGGAGAAGCGCAAGTTCTAATGAACTATTATTAGTATTAGTTAGGAAACCTCCATTATTTTGATACCTACATTAAGATGCAAGAATTAGAAACATCCTCAGTAGGGATGAGCGAACCCATGGAAGTTTGGGTTCGGGACCTGAACTTGACCCCAAACCCCATTGACTTGACCCTTTACTTTATTATTTTCCGTTATAACATGGTTATATTGTAAAATACTAGCATTTTTAAGACAGAATGCAACACAATATGCCCATTTAGGGGTGGAAAACAAAAACAAAAAACAACTCACTTTATCCACTTGATCGCGCTGCAGCAGCTTTTCTATCTTTACTGAACAGGACCCGCCAAAGGACCTGCGATATGCGTGATGACCTCAACACATGGGAGAGTGCGGTGACGTCATCGTGCCCATCGGTTTGGGTTCGCTCATCCCTGACCCTTAGCCATTGGTATGTATTTGTTAAAACATTTTTGTATATTTGAGAGCATTGTGTAAATTGTACATAGTTATTACATGCATGTATTCCCCATGTGTATGCACTCTAACAGATGGTTATACTACAGCAGCAGCCTATCAGACATAAGCCTAGCAACCTCATTTCCATGTGATATATATTAACTCTTACTAATATGTTCAAACCATGGAACCTAGATAAAGTGGGTGACATGAATAGCTAAAAGAAAAGTTCACATGATAGGAGATAAATGTCTGATCGGTGCAGGTCTGATCAGTGTCTGACCATTGAATGGCACAGCACTTGAACATGTGCACTGCTGCTCTATTTAAACACTATGCGGGTCACAGGACTTCCGTTCTCACTTGATACACTTGAAATTAAAGGGGTTTTCCATCATATTGATGGCATAACCTCAGGATATATTCAGAATAGGCCATCAATATCTAATTGACGGGGGATCTGTTCAAGGATGTCACATTCATAAGTCACATGGCCTAGGCGCAGCTCAGTCCCAGTCAAATGGATGGTTCTGAGCTATGATACCAAGCACAGCCGCTATCAAATGGACGGTATTGTGATTGGTAGGCTGTGAGAAGGTCGCAGTGCTCACCAGAACGCCAAAGCCTCTTCAAGCAGCTGATCGACAGGGTCCCGGGAGTCGGACCTCCGCCAATCAGATATTGATCACCTGTACTGAGGATAGACCATCAATATTAAAAACCCAGAAAACCCTATTAAATACACTGGCAATAAAGAGCATGTTCATAGTGTCGATGGGCTCAAAGTGCATGTTCACATTTGATTACACATGTTCATGTGCAACCAAACATACTGTAGAATTTTCAGTTCCATACATCTAAGCCCCATTTATATTAATAGGACAGTGACAGAAATTTCTATAGCAAATCTACCATCTGTAAATATGCACGTGTTTTTACATGCTGCAGATTTTTTGCAGAAAACCCACAAAAAATGTAGATCGGATGTAGAACATAAATACGTTTGTGTGCATGAGCCCTTAAAGGGGTTATCCAACCCCTGAAATGCTCTCCATATGCCCAAGCCCCAGGCCCCTCACACACAATGCACTTATCTTGCTCCCCAGCACCCGCTTCGCTTCTGAAGCTCGCACGGCCACCTCTGCATCTCCCCATCGCGCAGATGAAAACATCCGGCATTTGGTAGTGGGGCAGCCAATAGCAGGCGGTGACGTGAAAGAGCCTCCCTAGCATCACCCGCAAAGTGAAAGTGTTAAGCATGGCACAAATATGCCTGTACAACAAAATATTGTAAAACTAAATACAAAAAGTCACAAAATTGGGTCTTGCAACTTTTTGCAAAAAACTAGTGTGGCCTCAGTAATAAGTGACCCCTATTTAGAGATGAACAAATCAGTTTGTAACAAACCGGGTTCATTCACGAACTTTTCAACATTTCGGCAACCATGAACCCAAAGCTTTTCAAGTTTGCTTTAGATGAATTCAGTAATTCCCGACCACAAATGTCAGTGGGAAAAAGCACAAGAGAGGAATAAGAAAGATCATGGAAGGAAGTGGTGGTGGTGGGGGGCTTGCCCTGATTGGCTCAAAGGCTGACAGACAGCCTGGACCAGCCAATCAGTGCTGCAGCAGACAAGGAGGTGCCCTTACAGAACGTCATTCTGTGTTGGACTGTGAATGAGGGTAAAATAGGGAAAGGCAGGGAAAGCTTTCAGACAGGGAGAAAGAAATGAATTGCTGAGGCTGGGTATGCCTGCTAGCACAGCTGCTACTGCTGCAGAACCTCAAAAACAGCTACCTATAAGAACATTTCTATTTTCCCCCATTTAAGCAAAAATACAGGTTTTTTGTGAGGTTAATAAAGCTAAATACAACTGTATAACAAGTGTTCCATCGAGAGGATAGATAACATTTGAAATCTCAGTAAAAACACCGGAAATACTAGACCAAATTTTTTTTCTTGTGAAAAATAGCCAGGGAAAAGGAGACGCCCACTGAGAAAAGCAGATATCCCCTCCTCCCAGTACCGATGCTATTAATTAGTATATTGGGTACCTAAACCAAGCAGTGGGGCATAGCGGCGCCACAGAGGAGAGAATCATGAAAAAAAAAATAGCAAGATGGCATCTCCTGAACCTGGACTACAGTATGAGGTATTGCTTGTATAAAGAAAAAACTGGTGAAAGGTACTCTTTAACCACTTCAGCCCCCCTAGCTTAAACACCCTTAATGACCAGACCACTTTTTACAATTCTGCACTACTTTCACCGTTTATTGCTCCGTCATGCAACTTACCACCCAAATTAATTTTACATCCTTTTCTTCTCACTAATAGAGCTTTCATTTGGTGGTATTTCATTGTTGCTGACAATTTTACTTTTTTAGATATTAATAAAAAATGACCGAAATTTTTGCAAAAAAATGAAATTTTTCGCTCACTGTTGTAATTTAAAAAAAAAAAACTACATTTCTTTATAAATTTTTCTCTAAATTTATTGTTCTACATGTCTTTGATAAAAAAGAAATGCAATAAGTGTATATTTATTGGTTTGGGTAAAAGTTATAGCGTTTACAAACTATGGTGAAAAAAAGTGAATTTCGGCATTTTGAAGCAGCTCTGACTTTCTGAGCACCTGTCATGTTTCTTCAGATGCTAGAATGTCAGGATAGTATAAATACCCCCCAAATGACACCATTTTAGAAAGAAGACACCCCAAAGTATTCGCGGAGGGGCATGGTGAGTTCATGTATGATTTCATTTTTTTCACAAGTTAGCAAAAAATGACACTTTCTGAGGAAAAAAAAATAATAATAAAGTTTCCATTTCTGCTAACTTCTGGCAAAAAAAAATAAAATCTCCCACGGACTCACTATGCCCCTCAGTGAATACCTTGGGGTGTCTACTTTCAGAAATGGGATCATTTGTGGGGTGTGTGTACTGTTCTGGCATTTTGGGCGGGGCTAAATTGTGAGCAACCCTGTAAAACCTAAAGGTACTCGTTGGACTTTACGCCCCTTTACGCACCTAGGCTGCAAAAAAGTGTCACTCATGTGGTATCGCCGTACTCAAGAGAAGTAGGGCAATGTGTTTTGGGGTGTATTTTTACATATACCCATCCTGGGTGAGAGAAATATCTCTGTAAATTGTCAACTTTGTATAAAATTTTTTAAAAAGTTGTCATTTACAGAGATATTTCTCTCACCCAGCATGGGTATATGTAAGAATACACCCCAAAACACATTACGCTACTTCTCCTGAGTACGGCGATACCACATGTGTGACACTTTTTTGCAGCCTGGGTGCGCAAAGGGGCCCAAATTCCAATGAGTACCTTTAGGATTTCACAGGGCATTTTTACGCATTTGGATTTCAGACTTCTTCTCACGCATTAGGGGCCCCTAAAATGCCAGGGCAGTATAAATACCCCACAAGTGACCCCATTTTAGAAAGAAGACACCCCAAGGTATTCCGTGAGGGGTATGGTAAGTTCATGTAAAATTTTATTTTTTGTCACAAGTTAGTGGAATATGAGACTTTGTAAGAAAAAAAAAAAAAAACTATTTCCGCTAACTTGTGCCAAAAAAAAAATCTTCTATGAACTCGCCATGCCCCTCACGGAATACCTTGGGGTGTCTTCTTTCCAAGGTATTCCAAACTGGGGTCACTTGTGGGGTATTTATACTGCCCTGGCATTTTAGGGGCCCTAAAGCGTGAGAAGAAGTCTGGAATCCAAATGCGTAAAAATGCCCTGTGAAATCCTAAAAGGTACTCATTGGAATTTGGGCCCCTTTGCGCATCTTGGCTGCAAAAAAGTGTCACACATGTGGTATCGCCGTACTCAGGAGAAGTAGGGCAATGTGTCTTTTTAAATTTTTTTATACAAAGTTGTCAATTTACAGAGATATTTCTCTCACCCAGCATGGGTATAAGTAAAAATACACCCCAAAACACATTGCCCTACTTCTTCTGAGTACAGCGATACCACATGTGTGACACTTTTTTGCAGCCTGGGTGCGCAAAGGGGCCCAAATTCCAATGAGTACCTTTAGGATTTCACAGGGCATTTTTACGCATTTGGATTCCAGACTTTTTCTCACGGTTTAGGACCCCTAAAATGGCAGGGCAGAATAAATACCCCACAATTGACCCCATTTTGGAAAGAAGACACCCCAAGGTATTCCGTGAGGGGCATGGCGAGTTCATAAAAAATTTTACTTTTTGTCACAAGTTAGTGAAATATGAGACTTTGTAAGAAAAAAAAAAAAGTCAAAGTCTCATATTTCACTAACTTGTGACAAAAAGTAAAATTTTACATGAACTCACCATACCCCTCACGGAATACCTTGGGGTGTCTTCTTTCCAAAATGGGGTCACATATGAGGTGTTTGTACTGCTCTGGCATTTGAGGGTCTCTGCAATCATTACATGTATGGCCAACATTAGGAGTTTCTGCTATTCTCCTTATATTGAGCATACGGGTAATGAGATCCGCAAAAATGTCCGCGTCTATTCCGCAATTCTGCGGAATAGATGCGGACCCATTCAGTGTGAATGGGGCCGGCGGTGATGCGGAGAGCACACTATGTGCTCTCCGCATCAGCATTTGCGGAGCTTCGGCCGCGAACTTCCGGGTTTCGGCCCCGAAACATCAGGCCGCAGCTCCGCAAAAGATAGTGCATGTCCTATTCTTGTCCGCATTTGCGGACAAGAAAAGGCATTTTCTATATAGTTCTGGCAATGTGTGGATCCGCAAAATGCAGAAAGCACATTGCCGGTGTCCGTGTTTTGCGGATCTGCGGATCCGTAAAACACATACGGATGTCTGAATGAGTCTTACAGGGGGGGTTACATGGGGTGATCAGGGGTTAATCAGTGATGGGGGGGTGGGGGTGGTGATTGGTGCACTTACTTTAGCTGCCTGTGTCCTCTGGTGGTCCCAAGCAAAAGGGACCACCAGAGGAGCACGCAGGCATATCAGACGCTGTTTACAAAACAGCATCTGATATGCGATTTAGACTGTGTTTTTTTAAGATCTACAGCCTGCCAGCGCATGATCAGCGCTGGCAGGCTGTAGTTAAACTTCCTCCCGACATGATCCTGTAAACGTGCGCGTGAGATGACGCACCGGCGCGTCAAGGAGGAATAACCCGGCCGCCCGCAGGACGCATCCCTGCGTTAGGCGGTCGGATAGTGGTTAAGTTCCATAAAACATAATTGCAAGCCGTTTCATACTGTATGTGAATGTGTACATTAATCCAAAAAATGTCAGTCATACAGAAGGGTTCCTAACGAAAGACCCAGGGCCAGGCATTGTCCTCCCAGAGCCAGAATGTTAGAAGTAGCAGCAGTAGCTATCTGGTCAGATGTAGCAGTAGTGGCAGTACTGTAGGCCACAGTTGTCCCTGGTTTCGGAAAGGCCCAATATTATCATTGAGGAGAAAGAGGATGAGATTGTAGATTGGATGGCTCACAGCAGAATGACGTGGAGGTGAGTTCCTTTCAGTGCCGTCCTTTCTGTCTTTATTTCCCCTTTCAAGTGGGGTGCCTTTTTTTTCCTATAGAGTCAACAAAACTTCACCATGCTCTATGGCAGACAGTCAAGAGAGTTTTGCTGTTGACAAATTGTGAGAGAGCAGTCACCACCGTTTGGGCTGACCTCCTGAGGACGTTCAGGAGGAGGCTGGGGACCCCATGCATAGCTATGTTGGTGACGATAATAGTGGAACATGCAGTCATGGTATTGTCGGTGCGGTCAGCGACCATGATATATCAAAGTCTGATAAAAGTGTCAGGGAGGGAGAGGACTCCGATGATGATTGTCTGTTGGACTGGACCTGGGAGCCAGATTGGGGTACCAAAGAGTAGGAGGAGAAACTGGAGAAGGGTGGTGGCAATATAGGATGGAGTCATTGCAGCATGAGAGACATCTCCAGATCCTTTGGGAAAATACAAAAGGCCAGTATTCTCAAACAGAACAAGTCTGTTCTCTTTCTCTTGGTCTTCTTTGTGGCAGCAAACCCGCACCCCAAGCAAAACTGTGTCCTCATCATTTTCTTCTTCTCCTCCTGCTAAGACTCCTCCTCCTCCACTCCATAGTGAGACATGCATAATGGAATATGTGACCATGAAAAAACTATTCTCAACCAGCAATTAGCTTGTCTACCAGCTGAACCCCCACCTGGCCAAGTTGTTGGCAGTACAGTCACTGCCATACTATTTAGTAAAGTCTGCTCTCACATGGTCGTGAACGTGGGTCCCTCCTTGCTATTGTCGCTGTGCCACAAGGTGCATGCCATGGTGGACACCTGGAGCAGCTGTTTCAGGCAGGGACAGTATATGTCTTTAATGGCCCACTTAGTCAATGTTTTTTGCAGCAGCACCTCATCAATAAGGCCAGTTCATTTTGACACGACCTCCTCCACCACCACCATTGTGTCGGCCTGGCTTCCACACCAGGCACTTATCCACCTCCTCCACCATGGACACTCTACCGTTCCCAACAGCAGCAGGCAGCAGTTGCTAAATGACATCAGGCAGAAAACTCCCTGCGTATGCGCATGTAATTAACCTAGTCGTGCAATGCTTTTTAAATACACTGGCTCGCGCAAGGTGCTGGCAATGTCCAGGAGACTGTCCTCACATTTCAGCCATTCTTACATGGTGAGCAACACTCTCCCGGACAATTTTGTCATGCCTCAGCATGGAGCATTTGTTGTTTCCAGGTCAGCACATGGCAGTTCATGCCATTCATGCTGCCGTTGTCTCTTATATTTATCTTGGGACATACGCTAATGCTTATGCAGCAGGGGCGACGTATGAAGAACAGGAGGTCACTCACCTCCCGCTGCCACAAGAAGCAGAAGCCAGTTCAGTCTCCTAAACATGATGGAGCAGTTTATTTTTACGGATCGTCCCAACCCAGGCTGAGGCAAATAAGCTAGCTGACTCCTCCCGGCTTAAAGCCCAAATTAAGGCCAATCTACTTTCTGGCCAGTTTCCAGTGCATACCCTGTTCCCTGACCCCATGAGCTTCTAGGCTGGCAGACAGGAATAGTGGCCTGAACTAGCACAGTACTTTTTCTGTCTTCTTTCTTGCCCAACTTCCAGTGTCATCTCGGAGAGCACCCCAGGGAGGCAATGTGACACCCAAACAGACCAAGCTGTCCTCTGCCAGTGTCCAAACATCACTTTAGTCAAAATTAACCAAGCCTGGATTTGGGAAGATTTTCACACTCCTCCGGCTGAGGCCAATGAATAGGTCTGGCCCTGCTGATGGTGCCCCACTTGCCACTGTTGCTGTCTGCCTGCCTACCATCATGTTCCATACTGGCATCACTATTAACGCTGTGCATCCACAGCCACTACTACCCATAGACAGCTAATCTACTGCCTTGTATGTTCCATGCTATGCTGCCGCTACTATTGCACCCATGTGCCTCTAATACCCTTTCCACATCGTATTGCTGCTGCTCCCAATTAAAAGGGAACATTTTTATAGACTCGTTCACAACGAGCCACTTCTGACAATTAACACTTCTGCGTGTTGTATTTTTTTATTCCATAACATCGTGTATGTTTAAAGACCATCTGCCCCCAATAAGGGACAATTTTTGGAAGCTTAGGAATATAAAAAAGCATAACATATGTGCAGGTGCGCTGTTCATTAATGCCAAAAATGCGTTCACCCATAGCTATGTATGTCAGTGTCACTGAAAGATGATTTACTATTGCAGTCATTGTGTTTAAGGGCTTAGGGATGGGTGAACGGTGAGAGAAAAAGCAAAGATTCATAAAAAAATTAAAAAGAGATAACATTTTTTCCTAGGAGACTAGAGGGTGTTATATACTGATTTCCAGTGCAATTTGGTTCAGCCCGAATTGATTCAGGTCTGAAACAAAAACAAATTCTGAGATTCGGAAATGAACCTTGACATGTTCGCTCATCTTTACCCCCATTGTTTCCTGCTGCTCAGAACTGTGCCATGACTTTTTCAAAAGCAGACACCCTTCAGCAAAGGAATGACCATAGCAGAAGAAAGCTGTGACCACTGTAGGGACTGGAAACAACTGAGTGGCTGCTAGATAGACTGTTTCAAATCTGTTTTCTGTCTCTACAGAGGTCAAGGATCAGCCTCCAGGTGGTGCTGTCATGGGGGACAAGGTGGAGGTGGCTGAATTATGTCACCCGTGGCCTTGTTTGTGGGAATCCTGCTATTTAATGCAACTAGTCGTGTAGCCCTATCCTTAGAGATAAATATTTCAACTCCTGGGGGACATTTATCATTCAAGTACACCAGAAAACCAGCAGCAAAAACTTGCAGTGTTTGGCACACACCATGGTTACACACTTTTTCATGGTTTAGAGCCCTATTCACCATATTTTCACAAAGTGGGTGTTGCTGGGACAACTATCGCCAGAATATTATAGCAGAAATGTATAAAATTCCTTTGCTTGTATAGATTTCCGTTTTGAGCATACACATTCACATATCCACAATTACTAAGAGGCATGCGCCTCTTAAAGAGGTTGTCTCACTTCAGCAAATGACAAAGTTAATACAAGGCTCTCACTAATGTGTGTGATTGTCCATATTGCCTCCTTTACTGGCTTAATTTATTTTTCCATCGCATTATGCTTTTCTCGTTTCCGGGGTTTTCGGCCACCGCAGCAGCACAGATACAAAGTGGCTGGGACAGGATCTGCTGCGCATGTATATCAATGCGCGCTCCTACGGATAGCGCTTTGACTTGTAGTGTGCAAGCATGGCGACCGCAGCAGTGGCTGTAACCCCTGGAAGCCAGCCATATACATCACGATTGAAAAATGAATCAAGCCAGGACTGCAGGTAATATAGACAGTAAAATACATTAGTGTCTTATATTAACTTTGTCTACATGATAAATGCAATTTGTGAGACAACCCCTTTAATAATCGAGGTCTATCTAATAAAGCCAGCGTATAGTATGCTGGTCTTAAATATTTAAAGGGATATGGGATATTCCATAATTGAAAATGGTGTGTGTCCCACAAGTGAACAGAATCGCAAGGTGTGCATTCGCGGCTACCCTCCATTCACCTCTACGGAACTTTTAAAAATCGGAAAGTGCTATTTGCGCGGTGCGCTCACTGTTCTCTTTGGGTGTCCCATTATGTATGGTATATCCTATCAATATGCCAGTCGTGTCTCAGATGGGAATACCTCTATCTAAACGTACTTATGTCAGAAAAGTAATAACACACTAGGTCAGTGATGGCGAACCTATGGCGCTAGTGCCAGAGGCGGCACTCAGAGCCCTGTCTGTGGGCACCTGCACCCTGGAAAAAGTCTACGGTGTACCAATGCGCCTTAGGCTTTTCCTGCCATTCATCAGTGCAGGACGCGCTATGACCGGCACAGGAAGAGCACTGAATGCAGGCAGGCTATTATAGCTAAATAATAAAGTACATGGAAAATATACTATATTGGACTGTAGTATTCAGGTTAAATTGCCGTGTTGGCACTTTGTGATAAATAAGTGGGTTTTGGGTTGCAGTTTGGGCACTCAGTTTGTAAAAGGTTCGCCATCACTGCACTGGGTCAAGTGTATAGTAAGGAGCCATCCTGTAGTAGTGACGGCTTAGGTATAATCACTGCTGCCATGTCGACGGTGAGCAGGTATACAATGAAGAGAAGGCCACGCTCAAACAACTGATCAGCAGGGGTGGCAGGTGTTGGACCCCCACCAATCTGATATTGATGACTTATCCTCCTGAGGTTAAGTCATCAATATTAGGCTACATGCACACGACTGTTGGTGTTTTGCGGGATCCGCAAAACACGGAAGCTGCTCCGCGTTCCGTTCCGCAATTTGCGGCCTATTATAGAAATGCCTCTTCTTGTCCGCAAAACGGACAAGCATAGGAGATGCTCTATTTTTTTTTGTGGGGGCACGGAACGGAGCAACGGATGCGGACAGCACACGGAGTGCTGTCCAAATCTTTTGCGGCCCCATTGAAGGGAATAGGTCCGCACCCGAGCCGCAAAATATGCAGCTCAGACGCGGACCACAACAACGTCCATGTGCATGAGGCCTTAAAGGGACGAAGAAGAGACACAAAGCAACCTAGAATCAATTCACACACAGAAAGACAGAAGCGGGGGGAGTGAACGAAGGCCGCCACTGTAACACCTGACTTGTGGCTTTAAAAACTGCATGAAAAAAACTGAACATGGAAACCCAGACTAGTCCGTCCACCCATAAAGCAAAACAAAATGAAGGCAATTACAGTACGTTGAAGGTTTTTGGCTTGAATTGGCATACTAGCATCAACTTTGTCCATTTTCCTGTTACGCTGTTCCACAGAAATTAGGAAGTTGTTTTGTAACGGAGACATGATTAAGTCATTTTACATCATTTTGTAGTGCTAAACACGAAAGTGACATTGAAAATGCAACATTAGTTCTTGTTTAGAAGATGGAAAAAATGCAGAAAAATTTGAAAAGGACAGCTTTGTGTCAACTAGTTTGTGAGAAAATATCGAAAATGTTCATCAGTTTGTAGATGAACCTCTATATAAAAAGTGGCTGCAGAATGTCCTGAAGCTGCATATCCTCTATTCCCATTCAGATGTCTTTCCCATTAACCACTTCCTGACTGCCCGTAGCATTTTTGCCGCTTCCTGCTCCAGTCCCAGTATGTGACTGCCAGGGACTGGAAGTCTGCAGAGCTGGATGGGTCTTATGAGACACAGACCAGCCGTAAGGTCTATGCAGTGAGGTTGTGCAAGAAAGTTAAATGTCCCCCAAAGGTCTTTGTAAAATAAAAAAATTAAAAATTATAAGTGCCACCACACTCCACAACACAGCTTCTAGCCCCTACCCTGGCGAACAAGACCTTTTTCCTCCCCAAAAAATATTTCAGTCGCATGCTAATAATATAATAATCTTTATTTATACAGCGCCAATATATTCATAAATTACATAGCAACAAACAAGTCAACAATAAAAACAAGAGGAACAAAGGGGCCTGCTCGCAAGAGCTTACTGTTAGAAAAGAAAAAACTTTTTCCCTTGTGTTTGCATTTTTCCTAAAAAAAATATTAAAATCAAAATAAAGCCCCACAGAAAAGTGCCAAAAATTATTTCAATAATGCATGTACTAAAAAAAAACTGAAATGCACCCAGTCAGGAAGTGGTTAATTGTGGTGAAGTCAGTGACGAACATGAGGAGCATTACAAAACCCGGTGCCCTGAATGCTGGCATATTACTGCTGGTGCATTTTCTATCTAATGAAGGAAAATCTTTTCTCAAGACTGGCGTTCTCATACCCCGTTCTTGAGCCCCTGTACGCTGGAGTGAGAGGTCTCTTAAAAAATTAGGAGCATCTGTGGCAGTCAACGCGCCAGAAAGTCAAATCCATGCCAGCTGGGGGCTGCGGTAAACTTGTGCTAGAAGCCATGGTAGGCTCTGCCCCCTCCCACTAATCCCTACCCCTTTAGAAAAATGAAACTTGCGCCATCATTTCCGACTTTTTAACACCACGATAGTGCTGTAAGTAGCTTCGTAAATGCCCTCAGTGACTTCACAAGAAGAACCAATCTCGCATTTACCCTAGGTACACACCTAAGCGTTTTACAGCGCGTTCAAGCATGCTGTAAAACGCACAACATGTGAAAAGCCATGCTTCCCTATGGGCATGGTTCACATTTGGGCGTTTTACAGCGCGTTTGAACGCGCTGTAAAACGCCCAACGCCCAAACAAGTACATGAGCTTCTTTGGGGCGTTTTAACTCGCCTATGGACAATGATGCCATAGGGGAGAATCACTGAATCGCGCGTATGCCGCGCGTTTCTTAGTTTCAAAAACGCACATCCAAAAACGCGCGTCATACGCGCGATTCAGAAACGCCTAGGTGTGTTCCCAGCCTTAGGGTGCTTTCACACTTGCGTTCTGAGGATCCGTCAGAACGGAAGTAGCTTGAACGCTTTTGAAGACTGATAAGGATCCTGATCAGTCTTCGAAATGCTTTCAGGTTACCACGTCAGCCAGGACGCTACTGAAGTCCTGGCTGCCAGGGTACTCCGCAGCAGTGTACTTACCTGCGCTACGGTTGGTCCTTCATGACATCACATGTCCCCCGCGGTGCATAGATCAATGCGCCGCCCGGACCGGTGATGTCATTAGGGAGCGCCTGGGGGCCGCAGCGCAGGTGTGTACACTGCTGCGGAGTACTTACCATGGCAGCCAGGACTTCAGTAGCGTCCTGGCTTCCACGGTAACCGATCGGAGCCCCAGCTTACACTGGGGCCCTGATCGGAACTGCTGCAGCGCATGCGCAGAGCTAAACATCGGATTCGGCGATGCACCGAAAGGACGTTTAGCTTAATTCCGGATCCGGATTAATGCATTTCAATGGGCATTAATTCCGGATCCGGCGTTACGGCATGTCTTCCGGATTTTTCTCCGGCCAAAAAACGTTTGGGTACTGAACGGATGACATCCTGATGCATCCTGAACGAATTTCTCTCCATTCAGAATGCATGGGGATAATCCTGATCAATATTCATCCGGCATAGAGCCCCGACGACGGAACTCTATGCCGGAAAACAAAAACGCAAGTGTGAAAGAGCCCTTACAATGTCATTTTCGTGTTCAGCAACCAAACATTATATTAAAAAAAATATGTAAAGAGCATCTTAAAGGGCAGCTGAAGGCATCTATCTTCATATGTTATAATTATGTTTTAATATTTGCAAATGAGCCTCTAGGAGCAATGGGGGCGTAGCCATTACACCTGGGAACCCTTGCACCAGGGCCCATGAGCCTTTAGCTACACCCTGCTCACAGTGGTTGTCTATAGGTTACATAGCTGGTGCACCTCTAGGTGTTCGGCTCTCTCTGCACTTTACTTTTAGGATAAGCCAGGTGTGATCACGTTTACTCTGCCTGGCCCTGTCAAAGTGCAGAGGGCGCTGCAGAGAGAACAGAGCCTCTAGGTGTAACGGCAACACCCTAGTTGCTCTTAGAGGCTCATTTGCATATATGAAAGCATCATTTTCTCAGCAATGCGGGCACATATGAACATGGGGCCACCACCTATGCCTTCAGCTGCCGAGCGCACATGTAACAGGTCAGCCAGTGTCATACGTACAATTCTGCTGACACGTCTCCGTTACAAAACACTAAACGCAGAAAATGTACATTAAATTAAAAATATGCCAACACTTCCTCCTTCCATCTCCTCCTTTCTTGTGGTACTATTTTGTCTCATATTAGTTAAAACTGAGAAATATATAAAGAAATCTAATATAAAGCTCAGCCATGCCCCTCCACCCCCTCCTCATAGTCAGGGGTGCAGAGGTAGCAGGAGCCTGAGGGGGACCGAAGACCCTTGTGCCATTATTATAAAAAGTGGAGGGCTCAGTCATAGAGTTTGCATTAGGGCCCGGAATCTTCAAGTTACACTTCTGGCTGGAGGGAAAGGTTTGGTCAAGAATTTGGCATGAGGGTGGGGGCGGGGTTGTCGCTGTGTCAATTTTTGCCTCAAGCAGCATAAAGGCTATGTGCTCCCCTGCCCCGAAGAACTGAGGGAACCCTTGCACCAGGGCCCATGAGCCTTTAGCTACGCCCCTGCTCACAGTGGTTGTCTATAGGTCACATAGCTGGAGCAGCAGCCTCCTGGTGGTCCGCTATCGGCAAATACAAATACATATTTACGCCCCATCCCCTTGACTAATCCATGTCCCCTCTGCTGGCCACCAGCCAAGGATCAGCAGATTAAACCCGTTGTTCTCTGCAAGATTTCTACAAGACTGTTTGCATGATCCTGGAACAAACATTAGGGGGCAAATGTTTCAGGTTTACTTTCTGCATATATTTTTTTTATGGTTTAGTGTTCTTTTATTGAAATACCCCAGGTAAAGCTGAAACAACAGGACACATTTACTATAGTGTCTGCGCCTGTTCTCAGGAGTAGAAAGCCAGTTTCTGACTGTCTTATTTATTTTAAGTCTCATTTACCAACTGATTTTGCACCTGTTGGAGGTGTTTTCACCTCTTGCACCTATTTTGAGTTTTTAAGGGTAACTGTCATGTTTTTATAAAAAAACTAAATATTTTAGCATATGTTACTGCTGCAGCAGCATTATGCATAAAGCAATCTTTAGTTTCTTCACATACCACTGTTTTCCCTGAGTTTTTTCCTTAGTTACGGCTGTTTAAACATTTACAACATGAGGACCTTCTAATGATGGCTCCTCTGCCAGTTCTCTGAGGCCAAAACTGCTTTCCCTCACTTCCTGTAGCCATCTGCTCCCTGCCAGCCAATCAGATTGGATTACTGAGACACACCTCCTCACTCTGACGCCTAATGCCCCTCTGTCTTCTGTTTATACTAAAAGGAAGACAGGCAAGCCCCAGCAACGGTCTTTTAAGGGAGCAGTGGAAAGGGACAGAGGACATTAATGAAAGCTGTTATTATAAGGTAATTACAGATCTTTTGACAATCATTGACAGACTAACTCAGGTATACATGCCTAGCTATAACTAGCAAATAAAAAAAATGTGACAGTTACCCTTTTACACGTCTGTAGTGTATTGCTGATCCGCAATACACCCGGCCGGCACCCCCATAGAACTGCCTATTCTTGTCCGGAATTGTGGACAAGAATAGGACACGTTCTATTTTTTTTTCCAAAGCTACGGACCAGAAGTTCGGGGCCGCACTCAGGGAACGTGGATAACACGTGTGCTGTCCGCATCTATTCCTGCCCCATAGAGTATGAATAGGTCCGGATCTGTTCGACAACGTTGCGGAACAGATCCGGATCCATTCTACGGACGTGTGAATGGACCCCAAGACTTATTCCGAAGTGTTCAAACTTTTTTTTATGTAGGCACACCTTATTTAGTTGTAGAAGTCAGTCTAATTTCTACTCCACTGCAGGCCAGTTCTTCACTGCCTCTGTTTTGAGTGGTCAGTTGCGCCACATTTTGCCTACTTTCATGGAGACGTGCGCTTAATTTCAGCTCGCTTGCGCCACATTATCATGTGCATACTAATTAGAAATGTCTTAGTGAATATGAACCTGTCTTACAAGAAAACGACTATGAGAGGTCGGAGAAAACAAAAACGAAAAACCTGATTTATTAAGGGATAATGAATGAGATGCTAACAGAAGACTGGTGATGCCAATACATCTGTTTTTTTGTTTTGTTTTTTTTTTTACTCCAAAAAAAAGGCGAGCTTAGTAAATGTGACCCACTGTGTTATGTCTAGAGCAGGGCCTGGAGGGGTGGCACATCACTAATCCAAATTTCCATTTTTTTAAAGCCTGCTCCAACCCTCGTGACCCTGCAGTGGGCATCGCCCTGTATTATTGTAGCTGGCACGATACCTTCTTCCTGCTCCCGGTCCGCATTTCCATGTTCGATGATGAGGCTAGGATTTGTAATTTAGTTTAGAAATCCATCTAAAGATGAAACTGTTTAATACACAGATCTTCTTTCTTGGCAATAGTGGAGTAAGTCCTATCTACACAGAGCATTTTAGAAATTATTTTCTTGGTTGGCAGCCTATACTAAAGGTAGAAATAGACAAACTGACCAAAAAGGGCCCCGCAAAATAATCCTAAACCATAAGAGAAACGCTGTTTGGCTTAATATTCATCTTTCAATGAAAAGCAAGCCATGGTTTTATTAAATAAAAAAAAAATATTCAAAATGCCACATTCAATACTGAACATTGAGTTAGGTGAACATACAGTTCCTGGAGATATTAACTGCAAGCTCTATGTCCTGGCGTCCCAGTGATTCTAGGTAGAGAAGTTTTTCTTTAGGGTTTATAGCCGTGTATAGGAGCAGACAATGTGAGCTGGCCATTTGGAGCGATTTCATTTGCATTATCTTCCAGGAGTCCAGAAACATCGGCATTGGGGATGCTGTCATGGTAACTGCTAAAACTGATATTGTCCTCTTTCAGTTCAATGGTCCAGAAAGGAGCGTTGAGCTTCCGGCTCTGGTATTCTCTATACATATACACAGCCCCCACAAATCCCATTAACAGAACCACTACAATTATAATGACTGTCAGGATGATAATGTTAAACTGAGTCCATGACATATCTGCTAAAGCAGACGTACTATTATCAGATGAACTTGTTAGATAAAAAGTTTGCAATGTTGTAGTTATTGAACTTTTGCTTGACAGAAGGAGATCCGCCGTAGTAACTGCCGCGGGGGTGCTTGAACTGGTAACATGTCCGTCCGATGTAGGCGTTACAGGACTCTCGGTGACTGGATCTAAAAAGAACAAACAGCTATTGAAACATGGAAAAATCACAGTTTTTTTTATTTCTTCTGAGCAAGTGGTGCAGAAGTTTTTAATGTTTTTATTAGCCCTGCTACAAAGTATACCTTCCTGTGGATTTCACACTGAAAACATGCAGCAAAGTACAGCACAGTGTAAGGGAGCAGAGTTTAGGGCATGCGGTGGCCTTTTAAATCCACGGATTGCTCTATACGTCTATGTGGATTATGCTGTTTGCGTTGCAAAACCATGGCAGAAATTTTCACCGTGGCCTAACGGTTCATGTATGTTCACAACCCCAGGAAGGCGGTACAAGCTCTGTCTAAGCCCAAGTTCACATTACAGTTACTTCTATCAGGTATTGTGAGCCAAAAACGGGTTCTGAATCGTAGTGAAGCCTACTTATCTCTGAATAAATAGCTGGAGTGTTCATTTGGCCTGAGGACCCATTCACATGACTGTATGGTCGCCCTGCCCGTGTTGCTATCACGGTCACCGGCTGTGCGAACTCCGCATCACAGATGTGGACCCATTGACTTGGCGGAGGGCTGCCGATCCCTGCTTCTGCTCCACAAAACATAGGACAGGTCCCATCTTTTGTGGATCACGTACCCATTCAAGTCAGTGGGTCCACATTTGCGATGCAGAGTTCACACAGCCATACCATACGGCCCCAATGGTTTGTTTCAGTTTTACATAATAAAGCATTTTTGAAAAAAATGATTTTGTAGTGTCTCCATATTCTGAAAGCAATAGTTTTTTTTCTTTTTTGGGCGACTGTCTTATGTAGGGGCACATTTTTTTGGGATGAGATGACGGTTTGATTGGAACTATTTTGGGGTGAATATGACACTTTAATCGCTTGGTTTTGCACTTTGTGTTATGTAAGGTGACAAAAAAAAAAAAGGTTGTTTTAGCACAGTTTTTATTTTATTTTTTCTACGGCGTTCAGGTGAGGGGGTGGATCAAGTGATATTTTTATAGAGCTGGTTGTTACGGACGCAGCAGTATCCAATATGTTCATTTTTCTTTTTTTTTTTTACAATTTTACGTGTTTTATTTTAGGAAACTTTTTTTTTTATTATGAAAAACTTTTTTTTTTAACTTCTTTTTGTCCCACTCTGGGACTTCAACTTCTGGGGTCTGATCCCCTCTGCAATGCATTACAATACATCCTGTATTGTAATACATTGGCTGTCAGCTTTTATGCCGACAGCCTGCCTGTGAGACCCAGCCTAAGGGCTGGATCTCACAGGCTTCCGTAGAAGGCATGCCCCGATGCCTATGGAAGGCATCGGCTGCCTTCTCTGCCACCGTACCGCGGGGCATGATGGAGAAGCAGAGGACACCCGTACCCTCCGTTTGCCGCGGTAGGCGTCGATCGCGGCATACAAGGGGTTAATGCGCTGGCATCAGTGTTTTCGCCGATGCTGGCGTATGAAGCAGGGGCCCGGATGTCAGTGACTGCCAGGTCCGTGCCGCTGATCGGGAGGGCGCAGCTTCTGCACCCGCCCAATCAGCCCGCTGTATATGTATGGCGCTGGTCCTTAAGTCGCGCCCACCAGCGCTGTACATGTACGGCAGGGGTGCTTAAGGGGCTAAGAGTCCCAACTAGTCCTCATGCACACAGCCAGTCCCCAACGGGCAACATTCGTGTGGCGGTCGGGATCCATTTAACTTGTTCTATTTTTTTTTTTGCTGTGCGGAGGCACGGACAGAAACACCACGGAAGCACTCCGTAGTGCTTCCGATCCATACTTCAGTTCCGCACCGCATCTCCCAGATTGCGAACCCATTCAAGTGAAAGGGTCTGCATCCGTGATGCGGGGTGCACACGGCCGGTGCCCGTACACACCGAGGATTAAAGCCGCTAACCAATCAAGTCCATTCTTTCATTTGACAACCTGCTGAGGAAAAACAAGCAGAAAACAGAGCACCACTTTCTGTGTTTGGCCGACTCTAGTCACACATGCACAGCCTGTGGCTTCTGTGGTGTCACAGCAATGAAGGGGAACACCCATGTCAGCCAGCAAATGATGCCACCCCAGCAGCAGACCAACCTGCTTTCCCAGTCTATGACACTAGTGACATTATGTCACAGTCACACCGCATCTCACTGGTTTCTATCAGACATGACTCACTGCTTTCTAGAGCAAGACGTGATGTGGCTGTGTGGTCATCACAAAGATACCAGCCGCGTACATGCTGCATTTTCCTAATGAACTGCAAAACAGACAGTAGGGCATGTTATAGAACGGGTGCATGGATGTGGACAGATGATAGCCGTCTGCTGTCCGCATTTTCTGCGGCCCCAGAAATTAATGGTTCCCTGTGCGATCTGCAAAAAAATGCTGGTCATGTATATGAGGCGTTAGTCCTTGGTCAGTGTTTACCATAATAACTAATGACATAACTTCTAGCTCTAACCTGAACACCAGAACAGCCCTTAGACTTTAAAGGGGTTCTCCAAGATCTAACAATTGATGACCAATAATAGGTCGTCAGTAACAAATCAGCAGGGGCCCAACACCTGGCACCCCCATCGATCAGGAGTAGCTCCGGCACTGGTCACTGCAGCCCTGTTCCCAATGAAGTGCATGGGAGCAATCCCGCAGTTACCAGCTCCGGAGAGTGGCTAGCACCCTTAACATTTCACCGTTTGTAATGCTGCATTCTCTGTTACCCCCGAAATGTTTCTTATTACATAAAACTGGATAGAATATTAATTTTGTAGGTCCAGTTCAGGGAAAATGGTCAGAAGCGGGAAACAATTACAGTTTTCATCATTTTTCATGCCAAGTTTTAAGACAGTTTCTTTAGAATATTCACCCTAAAAATTAATCTTTTAAATTTCATGTGCAGAAAAAACACCTCACCCACTTCCACGTGCCAGAACACTCGCTCCCAGCATGACCATGTGACGTCACCATGCTGGGATTGCAGGTCCTGCTGTATCCAGTGAGGAGCCAGCGGTCCGGCGGCACATGTAAGTAGTTGAAGTATTTTTTTTTAATTTTAACCCCCTGAAGGCCCTTTTTTCACAGTGTACACATTTTTAAAAGCCGTCAGACGGGTGCCCTCCTGTCTTACCGGGCGTTAAAAAAAGGCCCCATTGATTTCAATAGGGTCCATCTGGCCCTGAAAACCTAAAAAACATCCACATAAATAGCCCCATAGACTACAAACGGTTCTAAAAATGGCCATTTTTCACATTCGTGAATGGATCTGCCTCCTCAAGGGCTCATGACCGTATCAGTTTTGCATCCTGCAAATTGCGGATCCTTGCCGTGTGGATGCCACCATTTTTTTCAAACTCCTCTAGAAATGTCCTAGGAGTGTCCACAAAATGGACAACAGGACATGTTCTCTCTTTTTTGCAGGGCCGCTGAATGGACATACACATGTGGACAGCGCACAGTATGCCGTCCGCATTCAATCTGCAAAAAAATGTAGATTGGATGCCGAGCGAACAATCAGTCATGTGCAAGGGGGCTTAGACTTAGGATATTCACGTACAAAAATTCTTCAGAAAAGGGGACTAAAAAATGTGTGGCCCGAGGTAATTATTACTACTTTGGTGTAAAATGTATTCTGGCTGACAGGAACATGTTAACACCGGAGCTCCTGATGCCAATGTGAAAGCCATTTATGTCAGAGCGTGCAGGATCGGGAAGGTGTGGACTTTTTTCCGCCACAGATCACATCTTCTCTGCACGGGGAATCTCTGTGACATCGTTACCACCGAACATGGTAGCAGCACTTCTGCATTTGGTAACACCATGCTCACTGGTTTCCTGTGGCCGTTAACCACCTCAGGCTGCAGGCACAAGGACCAGACCATTAGCCGCCAATTTAGAGTTAAAGATCTTGGGGCTTGTCATCAACAAGCACTCCAGCATTCCTACCGGTGGACTATATAAATCTCCAGGACCACTTTAGTGCATTGTAAGGCTCCAGATGTGAAGAATATCATGAGCGGCATTATTTACGTCACACCTGGCATAAATGCCCCAGAAGATCCTCAGCTTGAGATGTCCAAACTGGCAGTCACATCCACTTCCAGAGTGCAAAGCATTCTCCAGGAGCCAGCCTTCCAAAACCATCATCATCAGTAATGACTTACAGATTTGTTAGGTTATAGTTGTACTGCCATACAGAGGAGACGAATCAGAGGACAACCATTTACATGTAAAGGTCCACAGACTGGACAAATGGTGCACGTCCATCAAGTTCGTCCATTCTCAGATCACTTATACAACATTAGTTGCCTAATAACCCTCAATGGTATCATTATATAGTATTTGCCATCACTACCTCATGAGGTCACATTTTCACCCCTCCAAAGGCCTTTTTAGGGTATGGCCGCAAAGGACGGATTTGCTGCAGATTTCACCCCGTGAAGATCATGGCGGATATTAGTAGCATAAATCCACAACACAGGTCAATTCACAGTATAGATTTTATTTAGCAGCGTAATCCACAGCATATGTCCAGCGAGAACATACCCTAACACAGGCCGATGGCCATTCCCACCTACTGCCCTATGTAGTAACTTATAAAAGGGGTTGGCCCATCTCTCACATGGATGGCATATGGCTAGGATACGCCTAGCTCTACGGCCTCCGTAAAGCTAAGGACAGTGGTTGGGGATGAGTGACACTCTCTATTCACTTCTATAGCTCCAAAAAGAGCCAGGCCAGAACAAAGCAAATTTCAGCACTCCCATAGAAGTGACCAGGGGATTCTGTCACCACCTATAAGCCCTGTGAGCTAAACATATGCCCATGTCCAGAGTAGCATTCTGATTTCTAAGGTGTCCTTATAAAAGCTATTTGTGGCTTTATTCTGGGAAAAAACAGGTTTTACTAGCCTGCCAATCATTGAATTAGGTGCCCAAGGGGAGGTCTGTGGATGCATTGTGCCCGGCTGCACCCATCGCCGTTCATGCCCAGTGCCGCCTTCCCAGCGTTCAGCGCCGCCTTCTACTCCTCTGTGTCGCCTCTCCCTCCTTCCGCTTTGAGATCCCGCACATGCGCACAGGCTCAGCCTGATGCGCCCGTGCGGACTGCTGGCATCGGCTTCTTCTTGCAAAGAGCGCATGCGCCAGCACTTCGCTCAACCCTGGGATGACCTGAACACTGGCTGAGCCTGTGCGCACGCGCGGGATCAGTGACACAGAGGAGTAGTAGGCTGGGCTGAACGCTGGGAAGGCGGTGCTGGACACGAACGGCGATGGGTGCGGCCGGGCACCATGCATCCGCAGACCTCCCCTTGGGCACCTAAATCAGGGCTTGACAAATTTCCTTTGAATCTAGGAGCCAGCTAAAAAAGTTAGGAGCCAGACGGAGCCGCGTCATAAAGCTCCCAATAGATGTCCCCATAGTGCTCCTCCCCCCCCACTTCTCTATAGAGCCCCCCAATAATGCATGCCAGTACATAGGGCTCCCAGTAGATGCCCCCATAGTGTTCCTACCCCTGTTTTCCATAGTGCCCCCCATAATGTGCGAGTATATAGGGCCCCCCATAACGCTTCCCCTTTTCAATAGGTTATATGACACGTCAGATGCTGCCAGCGTCTAAGTGATCGCCACTTGCGGCCACCATGACATGTGGAAACCCTTACAAGGATTACAGGGTCCAGAGGGTTCCGGAGGAGAGGGCACAGGGGTCCGGAGGGGAGGGCAGAGGGGTCCGTCTTGTCAATCTCTTTCTCCCCTTGTCATTCACTTTCCCCCCCCCCCCCTCTTGTCATTCACTTTCCCCCCTTGTCATTCACTTTCTCTCACCCCCCCCCCTTGTCATTCATTTCCCCCCCTTGTCATTCACTTTCTCTCACCACCCCCCCGTCATTCACTTTCTCCCCCCCTTGTCATTCACTTTCTCCCTCCCCCTCCTTGTCATTCACTTTCTCTCCCCCCCCCTCCTTGTTATTCACTTTCTCTCCCCCCATCATTCATTTCCCCCCTTGTCATTCACTTTCTCCCCCCCCCCCTGAGGCTCTCTATAGAGCGCTTGGGCGGCTGCAGCATGAGGGGGCCAGCGCTCCTAGTCCGCGTCGGCCCTGCCCCCGGGCACCTGAGAGAACGGGCTGACAAATACCCAGGCGCCAGGACCAAATTCCTGGTCGCCATGGCGACCTGGCGCTTGGGATTTGTCGAGCCCTGACCTAAATCAATCATTGACAGGCTAGTAAAACCTGTTTTTTCGCTGAATAAAGCCACAAATAGCTTTTATAAGGCCACCTTAGAAATCAGAATGCTACCCTGGACATGAGCATATGTTTAGCTCACAGGGCTTATAGGTGGTGACAGAATCCCTTTAACAGGTCAGTAAGGGCTCATTCACACAGACTTTAATGGGTCCGCAAATCAGGAGATGCTGAGCGGTGCAGAACAGAACACTACGGAAGTACTACGGAGTGCTTCTTTGGGGTTCCATTCCGTACCAAAAAAGATAGGACATGTCCTATCTTTTTGCGGAACGGAGGGATGCGGAGGCCTCTCAAACATTCTTCGTGCATTGGGGACCGCAAATTGTGGCCCCAATGCACGGAACGGAACCCATACTTCGCGTGAATGAGTTCTAAGAGCAGTGGAGCCAGAGTCAAAAGAAACTAGCAATATTGGATAATTAAAGGGTACCTTAACCTTCACGCAAACCACAGAAGGTGCAGTGCTTTTTGCGGACCGCACATGTCCGCAAAATTTGCGGACCGCACATGTCATGGCTATCATAGAAAATGCCTACTCTTGTCCGCAATTGCGGACATGTTCTATTTTCTTTGCCTGCGCGGCATGGAGCAATGGATGTGGACAGCACACGGTGTGCTGTCCACATCTTTTGTGGCCTCATAGAAATGAATGGGTCCGCATCCAAACGGATGCGGACTCATTCATACGGTCATGTGAATGTAGCCAAAGTCTGAACAGCTCACGGAGCACTGCTCAATTCATCATCTGAAAATGGGAGTATACACAACTACAAACCTACTAAGACATGGCAGTCCACCTAAACTGACAGCCCCGGCAAGGAGAGCACTGATTAAAGAAGCAGCCAACTATTAGTGATGTACTCCACAAATCTGCTCTATATGGAAGAGTAGCAAGAAGAAAGCCATTTTTGAAAGCAAGACATAAGAAGTCCTGTTTGCAGTTTGCCATAAGCCCTGTAGGAGACACAGCAAACATGTGGAAGAAGGTGCTCTGGTCAGATGAGACCAAAGTTCACCTTTTTGGCCTACATGCAAAACGCTATGTGCGACAGAAAACTAACACTGCACATCACCCTGAACACAATCATCCCCACCGTGAAACATGGTGGTGGCATCATGCTGTGGGGACGCTTTTCTTCAGCAGGGACAGAGAAGATGGTCCAGAGTTGATGGGAAAATGGATGGAGCTAAATACAGGGCAATCCTGGGAGGAAACCTGGTAGAGGCTACAAAAGACTTGAGACTGGGGCAGAGGTTCACCTTCCAGCAGGACAACGACCCTAAACATACAACTGGAGCTACAATGGAATGGTTTAGATCAAAGATCATGTCTCTGACCCAAAGTACAGACCTAAATCCCATTGAGAATCTGTGACGAAACTTGAAAATTGCTGTTCACAGACGCGCTCCATCCAATCTGACTGAACATCAGCTATTTTGCAAAGAGGAATGGGCACAAATTTCTGCCTCTAGATGTGCAAAGCTGGTAGAGATTTACCCCAAAGGACTTGAAGCTGTAATTGCAGGTGGTCCTACAAAGTACTGACCCAGGGGGGCTGAATACAGATGCACACCACACTTTCCAGATTTTTATTTATTCCAATTTTTGAAAACCAAGTATCATTTTCTTATTTTCTTTTCACTTCTCATACTCTAGCTACGTTGTGTTGGTCTACCACACAAAATCCCAATAAAATACACTTGAATTTGTGGGTGTAATGTGAAGTTCAAGGGGTATGAATACTTTTTCAAGGCAGCTTTAAAGGCCAAGTGTGTTGCATATTTACTTCCAGGACTTTAGAAAAGGTATTTGCTCAGAAATTGTATTGCAATTACTTTCATGACGGTGAGAAAAAGCCGGATGCAGGTTTATTACTTATTGGTGACCATTCGTGAAGGAGCTTAGTCAGAACTTTGACTTACTGAGGGAACAGCCCTGGGGATTCAGTCTATGGTTTTCATTAACCACTGGTAGGACATCCCCTTTCCAGCCTAGCAGTGCACGCAGGAAGTGGATGCCCAAAGGAGGGGGAAAAAAACGAACCAACAGCTGACCCTTCACAGACTTAGGGCCGAGGAGAAGCTGCTGCTCTCTCAGTGGAGGTGAAGTGATGCCTTTACATGCAGTGATCACCTCCACAGTATGAGAACGCACGGTGGCTAGTGCGATCACTCGTCCTCATACAGCTGCACTGTTTCTGGGCAGCAGATGGCAGTTCACACAGCACGATCTGCTGCCCAGAAACGATGATTGATGGGCCTGCACCAACGAGCACCACCACAGGCGAGTCCATTGGGGGAATCACACTCAGTGTGTAAACTTCCGTTCTGGACTTGCAGGAGCGCACGGCATTATGCGTTTATGTCAGTAGCAGTAAGGTCAAGCAGAGACACTCAGCATTATAAATCATGATAAGCCATGCGCTCCTGCAAGTCCACAATGGAGGATCACTCTCACACACGGCGTGCGATTCCCGCAATGGACTCGCTTGTGTGAAACTTTAGACGGACAGATTGCCGGGAATGAGCGTTCGCAGGAACATCTTCCCAATTACTGCCCCATCTAAATCCACCTTTAATCGTGGATGAAAGTGACCCTCTTGTCACAGACGTCATCACTGATGTGTGCAGGAGGCCTAAAGATACGGAGATCCTCCGTCAGCTGATCCCATCTTCTATGCAGGCAGCGTGTCTGTAGACAGGGATGTGCTGCCATCAACATGAAACTGTCTGGGAAGAAAGATTGTATAGACCAGCGGTGGCAAACCTATGGCACGGGTGCCAGATCCGTCTATGTGGGCACCCTGGAAAAAGTCTATGCTGTACCAATATGCCCTAGACGTTTCCTGCCATCCACCAGCGCAGGTCGCACTATGAACAGCACAGGCAGCGCAATGAATGTAGGCAGGATATTATAGCTAAATGTACATGGAAGATATACTTACTATTGTGGACTGTGGATTCAGGGTAAATTGCGGGGTTGGCACTTTGCGATAAATAAGTGGGTTTTGGGTTGCAGTCTCTAGAAGGTTCCCCATCACTGGTATAGACGATCGCTTGGCCCCATACAGTGCCGGAATCATCAGTCAGTGGTCCTTAGGGACAGAAAGTCTGCCCACGTACAGGTACCTTATAGTGACATGCAAGTCAGTAGCTCCGAATCCTCAAATCTCCCTCCTTGGCTGCTTCTGAGCATAGTTCCAATAGAGGAGAGCTGCGATCTGTGACTACAGTCCAGTGCGCAGTCTGAGCAGCAGGGGGCCTGTCCCAGACTACCACAGAATAGCCCCTGCAGCGCATGCGCTTCCCTACAGGAAGTGCTAAGGAGCAAGATCTGAGAAAAAAAAAAAAAAAACGGTAATCATTAGGAGCCGAATTATGTATCATCCCCGGTAAGTGGTTGTAGCACGTTGTGCCATTCTGTTCTTCAATAAAATCTGCAACTGTTACAGCCGTTCAAGCAGCTGAGATTATACACTGCACAAGGCTTGCCCGTTGGTGGTCCCAGCACACCCCTCTTTTCCCGCTCTAAGGATGCCCGCTTTCCTTAGTCACACACAACAATAGGAATCATTTTCCTTTGGATAAACTTTCTCATAGCGACAATTTACAAGGGGCACAGACCCCCCGAGAAGAACTAGACGTGTCTTATGAATGTCTCAGCCAACGACAGCGATTTCCTTCATCCACACCACAACGTGAAGTATGTATTGCTGGACGGCGCATTCAGCTCCATACACAAGCAGGAAGAGGGGAAGACGCCACACAATCCGCCGCAGAGAGGCTGCGTTCACAGCACGTTTTTGCCATCCGTTTAACCTATACTTTTTTTTTACAATGGAACTCTATGGCGTCTGAGGCCTCTGTATGAGGCATCCGTTAATGTATACGTGTTTTACAGTGGAACTCTATGGCGTCCGAGGCATCCGTTAATATATACAGTTGCTTACAATGGAACCCTATGGCAGGGATCTCAAGTCTCCCGGACTTTCAGGGAGTCTCCCTGACGCCTGCATGTAAAACAATATATCCCGGAGAGGGAGAGGCACTGGGGGGCTGAGGGAGAGGCACTGGGGGGCTGAGGGTTGTAATAAAAAGTCTGTGGAAAAAAAGAAAACCTCCCTGAAATCCCTTTGCATTTTGGGATGTCTGCTATGGTGATGGATGCAACTATATGGCATCTGTCTGAGGCATCCATTAACGCATACTTATTTTGTATATGTTAAACGGATGGCAAGAACGTGACGTGAACTGGGGGTCGACCGATATTAATGATTTGCACAGTTATCGGCATCGGCACCTAACCAGGCCGATATACCGATAACTGTGCTATCACAGAACATGAGCGCGCCGGTCTCAGCGTGGCCATGTTCCCTCAGCAGCACAGGGGAGAAGGAGGCAGTCCCCCCGTGCCGTGCTGCCAATGGAGATAAAAGGAGGAGGAGGGGCGGAGGGCGCACTGGCCACCAATGAGAGAAGAGGAGGAGGAGGGGCTGAGGGCGCACTGGCCACCAATGGACAGAGAGAAGAGGAGGAGGAGGAGGGGCTGAGGGCGCACTGGCCACCAATGGACAGAGAGAAGAGGAGGAGGAGGAGGGGCTGAGGGCGCACTGGCCACCAATGGACAGAGAGAAGAGGAGGAGGAGGAGCTGAGGGCGCACTGGCCACCAATGGACAGAGAGAAGAGGAGGAGGAGGAGCTGAGGGCGCACTGGCCACCAATGGACAGAGAGAAGAGGAGGAGGAGCTGAGGGCGCACTGGCCACCAATGGACAGAGAGAAGAGGAGGAGGGGCTGAGGGCGCACTGGCCACCAATGGACAGAGAGAAGAGGAGGAGGGGCTGAGGGCGCACTGGCCACCAATGGACAGAGAGAAGAGGAGGAGGAGGGGCTGAGGGTGCACTGGCCACCAATGGAGAGAAGAGGAGGAGGAGGGGCTGAGGGCGCACTGGCCACCAATGGAGAGAAGAGGAGGAGGAGGGGCTGAGGGCGCACTGGCCACCAATGGAGAGAAGAGGAGGAGGAGGGGCTGAGGGCGCACTGGCCATCAATGATAATAACGTTTCAGATATTACAAACGCAGGAATTAGAAGCACATTGTCCAGACCCTGCCTCTGACAGAGCGGTGCGATCCGCGGCAATTAACCCCTCATATGCCACACCTGAGGGGTTAATTGCCGTGGATCGCAGCGAGGCAGGGTCTGGACAATGTGCTTCTAATGCCTGTGTTTGTAATATCTGAAACGTTATTATCATTGGTGGCCAGTGCGCCCTCAGCCCCTCCTGTCCACAGTATAAAAAACATTGGTGGCCAGTGCGCCCTCCCCCATCCCCCCTCCTTTCCCCCAATCCCTTCAGTATTAATATCATTGGTGGCAGTGGCCACAGGGTCCCCCACCTCCTCTCTTCTGATCGGAGCCCCAGCAGTGTAATGCTGGGGCTCCGATCGGTTACCATGGCAACCAGGACGCTCCTGAAGCCCTGGCTGCCATGGTTCCTGCTGCTGTGTGCCCATAGCACAGGGCAGCAGGGACAGTGTAAGATCCTATTCACCCTGATAGATCTCTATTAGGGTGAATAGGACAAGGGATGTAAAGAGCCCAGAGTCTAAACCTAAGGGGGGAAATAGTAATTAAATAAAAAGTAAAAAAATTAAAAATTGTAAAAAACAAAAAAAAACACCTAAATATTAAGTATAAATTAACCCTTTTTCCAATTTTACATATGAAATATATAAACAATAAATAAAAAAACATATCGCCGTGCCCAAAAAGTCCAAACTATAATTTTTTTTTAAAAAGTGTTGGACGCTGTAACAGAAAAAAAAAAAATTAAAATGCGCAGAATATCGGTATAAAATATCGGCCTGAAAGTTTACAGAATATCGGTATCGGCTCTAAAAAATCAATATCGATCGATCCCTAAGGTGAACCCAGCCAAAGTGATGCAGGTCCACTCGTGGTCCGGAAGCGGAGCTAAACCACGCGTGGGCACCTGCTGTGGCTTTCCGTGGTGTCTGTCTGAACACGTCCCTTCACGATACGGTCGTGGCTTAAACCGCGAGCCATACAAAACAACGGGAGGCAGCCACCACGGAACTGCCGCTGTAGTTTTGGGGTGAAGTCCATGCCTACACCGGGATAAACCATTGTGTGAACATACCCTAATACAGCAGCATATCTCCCCATGAAAAGAAGGACAGCGGGGCTACAATCCAACATGTCCAATCCTCATCTCCCTCAACATATCAGGCCACAGTACTGGCCACCTCAGACCCCGTCTGTCTGCCCCGGGATCAGGTGCAGCAGCCAGGCCGGAGCCATAGGAACAACAGGCATTGTGACGTCGCCGGAACAAAGACCGCAAGAGCGAACGGCACCGTCTACAGAGCGTCCTAGCCCAGCGGCCATGATGCTGGAGAACAAGCCCTGGGAAGCTCCGCACTCGGCCAGTATATTCACCTTCAGTCGTGCGGCCTCTGGTGACGGGGGCTGTCGGGGCCGGGGTCTCTGCGGCGCCAGTGGTCGGGGCTCCGAGCTCCCTGTAGCCAGCCACAGTCCCCGGGTCCTGGGTTAACCCCTGAAACGCTGTAGTCGCTGCGTCTGTCGCATTCACGAGTAGCGTGCTCGTTTCGGTCCCGGAACCGTTCACCGGCGTTGTAATCCCCGTAGAATTCTGATCTTCCGGAAAAATCGTCGTCTCATTGAAGCCGAAGCTCCGACAGCTACGTAGAAGCACAAAGGCGGCAGCCAGATATAACGCCATCCCTGCTCGTACAGCCATCTCCCATTTTCCTGCTCAGGGATCCCGGCCTCGCCTAAACGACAGCAGCGATCTCCTCCACAACACCGCGACCACAGGCACCGTACCTACTGCTCATTGCCGTACAATGCGGCTAACACCTGTGTTTGAGTGGCAGCTCCTTCAGCCAATCACAGGCCGAGGACAAGGCCGTGCGAGCAGATTGGCCAATGCCTGCACAGTGACGTAAATGCGCCAGCCAGTAGCGTGCCTCGGTTACCCAGCAGGTAACGTGGGTTAGGCCGTCCCTGTGTGAGAACCTAGTTGTCATCCTGACAGGGAGGGACTGTACCTGGCGCTGACATTAGGTGTTACATACCGGTGACCGGAGGGCTAGTGACGACACTCGATGTAACATGGAAAGCGCTGACATCAGGTGTTACATACCGGTGACCGGAGGGCCAGTGACGAACCTCACTGTAACATGGAAAGCGCTGACATTAGGTGTTACATACCGGTGACCGGAGGGCCAGTGACGACACTCGATGTAACATGGAAAGCGCTGACATCAGGTGTTACATACCGGTGACCGGAGGGCCAGTGACGACACTCGATGTAACATGGAAAGCGCTGACATCAGGTGTTACATACCGGTGACCGGAGGGCCATGTAACATGGAAAGCGCTGACATCAGGTGTTACATACCAGTGACGAACCTCACTGTAACATGGAAAGCGCTGACATTAGGTGTTAAATACCGGTGACCGGAGGGCCAGTGACGAACCTCACTGTAACATGGAAAGCGCTGACATTAAGTGTTACATACCGGTAACCGGAGGGCCATGTAACATGGAAAGCGCTGACATCAGGTGTTACATACCGGTGACTGGAGGACCAGTGACGAACCTCACTGTAACATGGAAAGCGCTGACATCAGGTGTTACATACCGGTAACCGGAGGGCCAGTGAGTACAAACAGCACACAAACTCAAAGCCACCATCCTCCTCCTGGTCCAGCATCTTCAGCCACGTCAACCACTGCTGTCCTCCCTGCCCCCTCTCAAACACCCGCCACTCCGCCTCTCACCTTCAGCAGTTCCTGCTCATCTGCCCACAGCCAGGTGTCTGTCAAGGAAATATTTGAGCGTAAGAAGCCAATGTCACAGAGTCACCCCCTTGCCCGGTGTCTGACAGCTGGCTTGACGGAACTCTTAGCCCGCCAGCTTTTACCATACAAGCTGGTGGAGTCTAAGGCCTTCAAAAAAATTGTAGCTATTGGAACACCCCAGTGGAAGGTACCCGGCCGACATTATTTTTCACAAAAGGTTATCCCCAACCTGTACTCTATTGTGGAAAAGCAAGTCATGACATGTCTGGCACACAGTGTTGGGGCAAGGGTCCATCTAACCACTGATACCTGGTCTGCAAAGCACAGTCAGGGCAGGTATATAATGTACACTGCGTATTTAGTAAAACTGCTGACGGCTGCCAAGCATGGAATGCGTGGCTCTGCAGCGGAGTTGGTGACACCGTCACGACTTGCAGGCAGGCCTGCTGCCACCTCCTCTACTCCTCCTACTCCATCCTCTTCATTAACCTCCTTGGCTAAGTCCTCTTCTGCTGCTGCGTTTAGCTCCACATCATCAACTGCACCGCCCCAGCTCCCCAGGGGCTATTTCACATCCCGGATATAACAGTGTCACGTTGTCTTGGGGTTGACTTGCCTGAAAGCAGAGAGTCACACCAGACCAGCACTCCTGTCCGCCCTGAACGCACAGGTGGATCAGTGGCTGACCCCGCACCAACTGGAGATTGGCAAAGTGGTGTGTGACAACGGAAGCAATCTGTTGGCGGCATTCAATTTGGGCAAGTTAACACATATGCCGTGCATGGCACATGTGTTGAATCTGATTGTACAACGCTTTGAGTGTAAGTACCCAGGCTTACAGGATGTCCTCAAGCAGGCCAGGAAGGTGTGTGGCCATTTCAGGCGTTCCTACACAGCCATGGCACACTTTCCCAACATTCAGCAGCGAAACAACATGCCAGTGAGGCGCTTGATTTGCGACAGCCCGACATGTTGGAATTCAACACTCCTAATGTTCGACCGCCTGCTCCTACAAGAAAAAGCCGCCAACGAGTATTTGTATGACCGGGGTGCTAGGACAGCCTCTGCGGAGCTGCATATTTTTATGCCACATTACTGGACGCTCATGCGCAATGCCTATAGGCTCATGCGTCCTTTTGAGGAGGTGACAAACCTAGTCAGTCACACCGAAGGCACCATCAGCGACCTCATCCCATTTGTTTTCTTCCTGGAGTGTGCCCTGCGAAGAGTGCTGGATCAGGCTGTAGATGAGCGTGAAGAGGAAGAGGAAGAGTTGTGGTCACCATCACCACCAGAAACAGCCTTATCATCATTGCTTGCTGGACCTGCGGCAACGCTGGAAGAGGAGTCTGAGGAAGAGGAGTCAAAGGAGGAATGTGGCGGCTTTGAGGAGGAGGAAGACCAACCCCAGCAGGCATCCCAGGGTGCTCGTTGTTGTCACCTATCTGGGACCCGTGGTGTTGTATGTGGCTGGGGGGAAGAACAGACCTTCAATGACATCAGTGAGGACGAGGAACGGGAGATGAGTAGCTTGGCATCCAACCTTGTGCGAATGGGGTCTTTCATGCTGTCATGCCTGTTGAGGGACCCTTGTATAAAAAGGCTGAAGGAGAACGACCTGTACTGGTTGGCCACGCTACGAGACCCCCGGTATAAGCAGAAAGTGGCTGAAATGTTACCAAAATCCCAGAAGTCGGAAAGGATGCAGCACTTCCAAAACAAGTTAAAAAGTATGCTTTACACAGCGTATAAGGGTGATGTCACAGCCCAACAGGAATCTAACAGGGGAAGAGGTGAAAGTAATCCTCCTCCTACCACGACCACGCCGGCAAGGACAGGAAGCTTTACAGACGTGTTGTTGATGGAGGACATGCAGAGCTTTTTAAGTCCTACGCATCGCCACAGCCCTTCGGGGTCCACCCTCAAAAAACGACTCGACCGACAGGTAGCAGACTACCTCGCCTTAACTGCAGATATCGACACTCTGAGGAGCAATGAACCCCTTGACTACTGGGTGTGCAGGCTTGACCTGTGACCTGAGCTATCCCAATTTGCGAAAGAACTTCTGGCATGCCCCGCTTCAAGTGTCTTGTTAGAAAGGACCTTCAGTGCAGCTGGAGGTATTGTCACTGACAAAAGAAGTCGCCTAGGTCAAAAAAGTGTACATTACCTCACCTTTATTAAGATGAATGAGGCGTGGATACCGAAGGGACTGACAGTTGAGGATGCATTTGACTAAAAAAAGGCCTGATTAAATGCCTTGGACTAAAAGTGGTCCCCACGCTGCTGTATTTAATCTCTGCATGCCAGATGACTTGCGTGACTTTGCCACCAACTAGGGTTCAAGGCCTAAATGTTTTAGTACACTTTCTGCTTGGGAAAACACCAATTTTTTCGGCCGCTGCTACAGCAGCGGCTGCAACAATAACCCTAGTTTTTCAGGCATGTATACATGCCTAATTTTTCTGGCCCCCGGTGCTGCACTGTGGCTGCAAAAACAAAAAAAAAGGCACATACAAGTGTCAATTCCACTTCGTGATCATTACCTTGTGGTGAAGGGGCTTGTGTATCACAATGAAGCGATCACCTCTATGAGTGTGTGGGCACACCCCAGATGATAAGGTCGTTGCTTCATTGTGAACAGACCAAAAGCGATCGGCTGGATAATTTTTCATAGATAAAACATTAATTTTCTTTGTGATCATTAAAGCCTACTAGGCCAACAATGGGCCCACACTGCAGAATCATTGTTTTCTGGGTCACTTAACTGTCACTGAACTACCTCAGCACGACCATAGGCTTTGAAAAACCGCCATCGCCTGCAATCTCCCAAACGTGCCCACGAGCACAGTCATCACTACACCAAGATTGACACATAGAGGAATACAATTTGTCATTAGTGTGTCAACTATTGACAACTCTTTGCAGTTGTCTAAAATATTTTCGATACACACCCCCTGATAGGGGACGTAACAGGGATTAAACTGATAGGAATAGTACTACTTAACACTCCACTCATATAGGGTGGCACAGCACATTGCATGGCGCACGCGCAGTGCCCCAAATTGGAAGTAAGAGCAAAGACCAAGCTTCTTTTTCCATCTCCCGGTTCCTAAAATCTATTCGATTCATGTCCCCTGATAGGGGATGTAACAGGGATTAAACTGATAAGAATAGTACTAGTTAACACACCACTGATATAGGGTTGCACAGTACATTGCACGGCGCACACGCAGTGCCCCAAATTGGAAGTAAGAGGACCGACCAAGCTTCTTTTTCCATCTCCCGGTTCCTAAAATCTATTCGATACACGTCCCCTGATAGGGGACGTCACAGGGATTAAACTGATAAGAATAGTACTAAGTAACACACCATTCATATAGGGTTTCACAGTACATTGCACGGCGGACGAGCAGTGCCCCAAATTGGAAGTAAGAGCAAAGACCAAGCTTCCTTTTCCATCTCCCAGTTCCTAAAATCTATTTGATTCATGTCCCCTGATAGGGGATGTAACAGGGATTAAACTGATAAGAATAGTACTAGTTAACACACCCCTCATAGGGTTGCACAGTACATTGCACGGCACACACGCAGTGCCCCAAATTGGAAGTAAGAGGACCGACCAAGCTTCTTTTTCTATCTCCCGGTTCCTTAAATCTATTCTATACATGTCCCCTGATAGGGGACATAACAGGGATTAAACTGATAAAAATAGTACTACTGATTACTGAACACACCACTCATATAGGGTGGCACAGTATATTGCGCAAGGAAGAGACCCTCAATAACGTCAGTGAGGACAAAGAACGGGACATGGCTAGCTTGGTATCCAACCCTGTGCAAATGGGAAATTTGCGGTTGTGCAAATGGGGAGTTTGCGGTGCATTAAATGGGGAGTTTGGTCTGTCACAGTTAGGTCTGTCACTGTGAAGCGGGCATAACCCTTACACTACCTGATCGATACAACATCATACCTGATCGTATACACACACTGGATGTTTTAAAGCATGCTATTCCAAACAATTTAGGAATATTAGGTGATTTATATGCCCTTTATGGATTAAAACCCGACTCTGCATCCACTAAGTAATTTTCCATGGGAGTTTTGCCATGGATCCCCCTCCGGCATGCTACAGTCCAGGTGTTCGTCCCCTTGAAACAACTTTTCCATCACTTCTGTGGCCAGAAAGAGTTCCTGTGAGTTTTAAAATTCGCCTGCCTATTGAAGTCTATGGCGGTTCACCCGTTCGCAAAGATTTGCGTAAATTCGCGTTCGCGAACTGAAAATTTTATGTTCGCGATATCACTACTTACTGGATCTTACGTCTGAAGACCAGAAGCCCAGCAGGACTTAATGTTAGGAAAGAGATAATGCATGTGTACTAACCACGTTATCATGAAGCTTTTTATTGCATATATTATGTTCAGGCTTGTACATGTTTATATCATTTGCATATGAATTAAAGACAGATATCTCTGCAGCTGTTTAGTATACAGACAAAATAAAGGTATTATTTTAATCTGCATGATGAACTCTACCAGCCTGTATGTCTGGTTTAATAGGGTTGAACCTGGTGACAGAGCCTCTGTTCACAGTAACAGTAAGTCTACTTTCACACTCACGTTTTGACTTTCCGTTTGTAAGATCCGTTCAGGGCTCTCACAAGCAGGCCAAAACAGATCAGTTTGCATTCTAATGCATTCTGAATGGAAAAGGATCCGCTCAGTTTGCATAAGTTCAGTCTGCATTCCACTTTAGAGACGGACACCAAAGTGCTGCTTGCAGCGTTTTGCTGTCTGTGTGATGAAACTGAGCCAAACGGATCCATCCTGGCACACAATGTAAGTCAATGAGGATGGATCCATGGCTGCAGGATCAGCCACCAAGAAAAATGAAGAGAGTGAACAGTCTACAAAAATAATAACACTAGTGAAAAATCACCATAGTTCAAATAACATAGAAGACTGCAAAACGCTCAGGAAGAAGCCTTCACAGGCGAAACCGCGTTGGGCGGGAGTCGGCTGCAGGGTCAACACCACAGAACTTGGTATTTTGTTACCTTTTATTTTTATGTTTCTTTACTTGTGGAGCGTTTTGCAGTCTTCTATGTTATTTGAACTATGGTGATTTTTCACTAGTGTTATTATTTTTGTAGACTGTTCACTCTCTTTATTTTTCTTGGTGGCTGATCCTGCAGCCATGGATCCATCCCCATTGACTTACATTCTGTGCCAGGATGGATCCGTTTGGCTCAGTTTCATCAGACAGACAGCTGCCCCCCGTGGTCTGTCCCCTCTCTCCTTGTGTATTTTTACCTGCTGCTTTGTACATTGTATATTTTTAACAATCTTGTTAGCATTTTGTTCATTTCAATAAAGGTAGTTTATGTAATTTGCTATGGAGTTGTTCAAGTGTTTTGTTGCAAATGGGATTGGTATGTTTGTCAAACTACATATTAATGCTTAAGAAGGGGGTGTCATTAAGGTCCTGTAGGTGTAACTTGTAGGTGTCCCAATACTTTTGTCCGTATAGTGTAGGAAGGGACAGGAGGTAATGCATATCTCTGTTCTTGCTTTTAATCAATGGACTTTGGATGCTGCAAGCACCATTCCTACAATTGCATGAGAAGTGGAAAAGGGGAGGAGGGCCCACAGTCTGCAGGGCTTCATATGAGCAGCTCCATAACCATGTCCTCGTATAGGTGACAGCTGTAGTGGTCTCCTGGTTGGATATGAATAACAACCCGTTAGGGTTCCAAGTTCAACTGTGTATACGGAATAACCGCCCAAATATAAACACTAAACTATCAATAGAAAAATAGGGGGTCTTTTCAAAACTTAACTTTTAATAAATATTCATTAAAATGCCCTTTATGGTACAAAAAAATCATATATTGACAAATCTGATAGACCAGATGCTCACATAAACTAGTGCAAGGGGAGGAACAGCGTGCTGGGAATAGGGAATACTGGGTCTATGACCCTACAATGTGTCCCTATGTATAGTTACCCTCACTATTGCGTGGCGCCTCCTAATTAGCCCTTATCCTGTGCCCTAAGTTGTGCTTGACTGCCCAGTTTCGTCCTGAAACACAAGGAGAATTGGGAAAGGGGGCCCTAGGCAAGCATGCAGTCCATCCAAAACAAGAAGTCAAAGTATGAGCACATTTACACGTTCTCACCACCAGCTTAGACAAAAACGGACCAAACAATAACACACATAAACGATCCTATAGTTTACACATGTACCCGACGCGTTTCCCTGGTGATGATCCAGTTCATCAGGGGTGATACAACATATGCAACAATACACATTTCAAGTTAGTCAAAGTGCTCAGGAGTAAACGTGCACTAGTTAAAAGACTGATGTCTTATCTCAGTGAGGCCGCGGTGTCGTTAGCCATCCAGAGAATAGGGGGGCCCATATGATGCTAATGGAAAGCCCACCAAAGAAGAGAAGCCACGTGTCTTTTAACTAGTGCACGTTTACTCCTGAGCACTTTGACTAACTTGAAATGTGTATTGTTGCATATGTTGTATCACCCCTGATGAACTGGATCATCACCAGGGAAACGCGTCGGGTACATGTGTAAACTATAGGATCGTTTATGTGTGTTATTATTTGGTCCGTTTTTGTCTAAGCTGGTGGTAGTGTGAACATGTAAATGTGCTCATACTTTGACTTCTTGTTTTGGATGGACTGCATGCTTGCCTAGGGCCCCCTTTCCCAATTCTCCTTGTGTTTCAGGACGAAACTGGGCAGTCAAGCACAACTTAGGGCAGGCATGTCCAAACTCCGGCCCTCCAGATGTTGCAAAACTACAACTCCCATCATTCCTTTCCTGGACAACCTACAGCTATCAACCTACAGAAGAGCATGATGGTAGTTGTAGTTCTGCAACACCTGGAGGGCCAGAGTTTGGACATGCCTGACTTAGGGCACAGGATAAGGGCTAATTAGGAGGCGCCACGCAACAGTGAGGGTAACTATACATAGGGACACATTATAGAGTCATAGACCCAGTATTCCCTATTCCCAGCACGCTGCTCCTCCCCTTGCACTAGTATATGTAAGCATCTGGTCTATCACAATTATCCAGCAATTAGAATTTTTTGTACCATAAAGGGCATTTTAATGAATATTTATTAAAAGTTAAGTTTTGAAAAGACCCCCTATTTTTCTATTTATAGTTTAGTCTCCTGGTTCGACCCTACAACTGTTACTCACTACAGAAGGGAGGAATCCCCTGACATTTCCAGTACTCCAGTCCACACCTCTGGTTTGTTTTTACCAAATGCAGCAGCGGAGTAGCCATATATGGCATGTAACCGCTGCAGCCAATCACTGGCCTCTGCTGTATATGGTGCAAAACTGATGAGGCCATTGTTTGGCTGCAGTGATCACAAGTCACATGTAGCTACATCCCTGCTGCAGCTTGTAAACGCAAACTGGAAGTGAGAACTAGAGCGTCTGGAAACTGCGGAGAACTATGTGATAAGTATGTGTTATTTTATTAGATTTGGGGGCACTGGCGAGTTTTCTTATAATGAAGAGTGTACGTTAAGGGCTACGCTGGAAAAATCCAGCAAGCCTTTGCTTTCTGCAGCTGTCAACTTGTGGGCGCTCTGTGTTGCGTGTCACAACATGACCATATTAATTGTGTTGTGAGAGCCACTTATGGTTTTTAACCCCTTCTGGACGTGGCTTATTTTTTTGGCCCTTTTTTTTTTCTTTTTTTATCATCACATTCAAAGGACCATAACTTTTTTATTTTTCCATTGTCATATCCTTATAAGGGCTTGTTTTTTCTGGAACAAGTTATATTTTTCAAATATCAATAAGGTGGCTCACTAACAGAAAAATAGGGATATCTGGTGCTCTTACCCTGGAATCTGGTCCACCCCACCAGAAAAAAGGAAAGTGTTATAAAGATTGGGAATTTGGGTAGGCACACAGAAATATGATTACATGCAGCAATTTTTTTTAGTACTTAAAAGCAGTACAACAACATTAATATTCACATAAACTCTAAAAATAAACATAAAAATAGTGTTAAATTTGTCCACTAGAATTCAACCTTTAACCACTTCAGCCCCCCTAGCTTAAACACCCTTAATGACCAGGCCACTTTTTACAATTCTGCACTACATTACTTTCACCGTTTATTGCTCCGTCATACAACTTACCACCCAAATGAATTTTACCTCCTTTTCTTCTCACTAATACAGCTTTCATTTGGGGGTATTTCATTGCTGCTGACATTTTAACTTTTTTTGCTATTAATCAAAAATGACTGAAATTTTTGCCAAAAAATGACATTTTTCACTTTCTGTTGTAAATTTTTTTTTTAAAAACTACATTTCTATATAAATTTTTCGCAAAATTTATTGTTCTACATGTCTTTGATAAAAAAAAAATCCAATAAGTGTATATTTATTGGTTTGGGTAAAAGTTATAGCGTTTACAAACTATGGTGCAAAAAAGTGAATTTCCGCATTTTGAAGCAGCTCTGACTTTCTGAGCACCTGTCATGTTTCTTCAGGTGCTAGAATGTCAGGATAGTATAAATACCCCCCAAATGACACCAGTTTAGAAAGAAGACACCCCAAAGTATTCGCCGAGGGGCATAGTAAGTTCATGTATGATTTCATTTTTAGCGGAAAATGACACTTTCTGCCGAAATGGGGTCATTTGTGGGGTGTGTTTACTGTTCTGGCATTTTGGGCGGGGCTAAATTGTGAGCAGCCATGTAAAAGCTAAAGGTACTCGTTGGAATTTGGGCCCCTTTGCGCACCCAGGCTGCAAAAAAGTGTCACTCATGTGGTATCGCTGTACTCAGGAGAAGTAGGGCAATGTGTTTTGGGGTGTATTTTTACATATACCCATGTTGGGTGAGAGAAATATCTCTGTAAACTGACAACTTTGTATAAAAAAAATGTAAAAAGTTGTCGTTTACAGAGATATTTCTCACACCCAGCATGGTTATATGTAAAAATACACCCCATAACTCATTGCCCTACTTCTCCTGAGTATGGCGATACCACATGTGTGCTTTTCAGATACCTGAAAAGATTGATGGTCCTGTAGGCCTTGCCCTCTTCAAAGAGGGAAGTAAGAAAATTGAGAATGTCAGTCACAGGTGCTGAAATGGGATCCAGACTTCGAGCCAGGCACCAGTCAGCCCAAGTTCTCCAGGCTGCTCTGTAGGCCCGCCTAGTGCCGGGAGCCCATGAGTCCTCCAGTAGTCTTCTAGCTGCATCCGAAAGGAGATTGCCTTGTTGACAACCCCTGATACTCTGCAGGCTAGAAGACGTAGAGAATCGTCCAGCAGGAGCGGGTGGAGACGATCCTCTGGGCCTAGTAGAAGATTCTTGAACTGCGGTAGGAGAAGGGGGGGAAGAATGAGGAACTCCAGTAGTTGAGGAAACCACACCTGAGATCGCCAAAAGGAAACAATCAGGACCAATTCCGCTTCTTGATGACGGACCTGATTGAGGACCCGAGGAATCATGGAGAAAGGCGGGAAGGCGTAATGAAGGAGACCAGACCAGTCTTGGAGAAACGCGTCCACGGCTTCCGCTTCTGGGTCCGGGCGCCAGCTGAAGAATCTGCGGAGTTGTTTGTTCAGGCGGGAAGCAAATAGGTCTATACAGAAGGGACCCCAGCGAGATGCTATGGAGGAGAATACCCGAGTGTCCAATCTCCAATCGCTTGAATCCGAAAGATAGCGAGAATTCCAATCTGCTTGGACATTGTGTAGTCCTGGGAGGTACTCCGCTACAATAGTAATATCCTGATGGAGGCAGAATGTCCAAAACTCCTTGGCTAGGTAAGAGAGCATGGGAAATCGAGTGCCCCCCATGGCGTTCACATAACGGACCGCAGAGATATTGTCCATCCGTAATTTTATGCAGGCATGGGCAATGCCCTTGGCAAAGCTGCGGATGGCGAAGGAGCCTGCCAAGAGCTCCAGGGCATTGATATGGAGAGTTGATTCTTCCTCCGACCATCGCCCTCCGGTGGAGACACCGTCGCAGTGCACTCCCCAGCCGAGAAGGCTGGCGTCCGAGTCCACAGTAAAGTCCGGACGGGGTCCACAAATCGCCTTCCCGTTCCAAGCCGTCAGGTTGTGGATCCACCAGTGCAGTTCGTTCCTGGTCTCTTGGTCCAGAGATACCATGTCGGCGTAAGATGCACCCGCGTGTAGATGGGCCCGGTAGTGTAGTGGGGCGGGAAACACAGCCTGAATATATGAGGAGAGAAGACCGATGATCCGAGAAAGATGGCGGAGGGAGAAATGAGGCATGGCCAGGGTCCTGCGCAATTCCTTGCGAATAGACCGGATTTTCATGGTCGGAAGACTGAGAGTCTCGTGGACGGAGTCCACAGTAAAGCCTAGGAACTCCATGTTCCTGGAGGGGGTCAGGACTGACTTCTCGTAGTTGATGAGGAATCCTAGACGGGAGAGAAGATCGATCGACATATTCAAGTATTGTAAGAGAGTATTGGGGTCCTGGGCTAAGATAAGGATGTCGTCTAGGTAGACGATCAGTCTTATCCTGCGGCTGCGGAGCCAAGCCATGGCAGGTCTCATGAGTTTGGTAAAACACCATGGTGCCAATGACAAGCTGAAGGGGAGGCAGGTGAATCGCCAGATCTCGTTTTTCCATGGGAAGCCGAGGAGATTCCGTGAAGGTTCCGCCACAGGGACCGTGAGGTATGCGTCCTTGAGGTCGAGTTTGGTCATCCAGTCCCCCCGGAGCAGGAGGTCTCGGAGCAGATGGATGCCCTCCATCTTGAAGTGACGGTAACGGACGAACTGGTTCAGAGGGCGTAAATTGATGACTGGACGCATCTGGCCGTCCTTCTTTTGAACCAAAAAGATGTTGCTTAGCATGGTAGAGTCTGGCACTGGGGAGAGTTCGATGGCATTCTTCATGAAGAGATCTGATAACTCTCTGTCTATGCAGTGCTGGGCCATCCCTGTCAGGGGGAGGGAGAGAGGAGGGGGCAGACTGGGAAGGGGGCCCACCAGCTCTATGGAGAAACCCAACACTCTGGATAGGACCCAATTGTCTGAGGTGATGTGGGACCAGGCCTGAAAATAATGACGGAGTCTGCCCCCTACGCAAACCTGAGAAGAAGGCAGAGACAGGAGACTTACCGAAGGGTCGTCGTGATCCGAAGTTTCCTCTGAAGCCGCGGCGGCTGGGGTTACCACAGGAAGGGAAGAAACCGGAAGGTTGTCTTGCTTCAGGGAAGGCAGACCTCTGGCTGAAAGACAGGTGGGCGTAGGAGCCTCGACCCGAGCGGGTCTGTGATGCGGAGCGGCCGGACAGATGGCCCCTGGAACTGCCGGCCCTAGAAGAGACACGGCCCTGGAAAACCCTATGCATGGAGGTTTGGGCTTTATCCAGGGCAGTGAACGCCCCAACGAAACGGCTGAGTTCCTTAATAAAGGAATCGCCAAACAGTAAACCTTGGGCATCTCGCCCAGACTCAGTAAGAGCTAGATAAGTGAGCTTAGGCTTAATCTTAAACAGGATACCCTTGCAGCGTTCAATTGAGAGGGAAGTATTAACATTTCCCGCGAGACAGATAGCTCGCTGAATCCAGCCTCTGAGCTCCTCTGGATCGACTGATTCGTTTGCCGCTCTAGCGGTCTCAGCCATCTCGAAGATCTTGGCTAGGGGGCCAAACATGTCCAGGAGTCTGTCATGTCAGGCTTTGAGGGCGAATTCAAGGCCCTTACGGGGGTTCCAACCTGATTTTGCCAGAAATTGGGCCATTTTGGGATCGACAATGGGCGTTTCGCATAATTTATTGGCCAGGATAGGCCTAGGGCATTCGGCCCTCAATTTGTTTCGTGCCTCTTTGCTTAGAGGACAACGGACCCGAGCCTCCAAATACTGGGCAACATGGTCCATAGGGAGCCACTCCGCCGACCTGGGGTGGTGTAGGGAGTCGGGGTCAAATAGAGGCTCACCTGACGGATCCGTGAGAAGGGAAAAAGGAGCCTGAGTGGCCTCCGTAATAGACGTGCCTGCTGCAGAAAAAGAAGGGGTGGGGGCGGATTGGCGTGGGGAGGGCAGGTACACGTCTTCATCCTGGACCTCATGGTCCTCAGATCTGGCCTCCTCATCTGAGCCGAACTCGGAGTCGGACTCAGAACTCATTTGTGCTCTAGCGCACTTCCAATTTTTCGCCTTTTCAGCCTGGCGGGATAAGGCTCTCTTGCGCGAAATAAGTGCGCTTTCAATGGTGGTAAATGAGACACCAGTCTTAGTGGTTCCGGAGGCATTATGAGGGGTGGCAGGAGGAACCGGGGACGTCCCACTGGACACCTGGGGAATAGCCTTAAGGGCGTCAGAGATGAATTTAGAGAGGGACTGGGACATGGATCCCATGGCCGAAAAAATGGCCTCAGAGACAGAGCGCTGCAGCGCCTCTGCCTGGCTAGTTTGAAGGGAAGGAACAGAGGCTCCTTGAAGAGGTAGAGGAGTGGGTGACCCAAGGTCTGAGTCCTCCTCATGGTTGGGGTTCCTAATGGGTAGAGACATGGAGTTTAATGGTGAAGGAGGGGTTAATGCTGAGAACTGCAGGCTAGTAAAGCCTATCCAGAAGCGAGTTGCCGCTGGATAAGGGAGAGAGAGCACTAGGAGAGGATAAGGGGGGAGAAGAAATGCTAACCCGCACGAAGGAGAGAGAGCAGGGAGATCCGTGCAGACCCAGGAGCTGTCCGGTGCAGACAAAAGCGGAAGCGGAAGGGGGCATGTCTGCAGGCAGCGCGGGAAGCGCTGGGACGGAGAGAGAGAGGCGCGAGAAATCGCACGGCCGAAATCTCGCTCGCACTGCCGAAATCCCGTGAGACTTCGGCCGCGGAGAAGAATGGGAGAAGAAAGGACTCCCAGGTAATGGCGGCAAGCCGGGGCAGGGGGGGGGGGGCGAAAGGAGGCTGAAGGGAGGGTACCGAACAGCAAGGGAGAGCAGGAGAAAACGGAGACAGGGGGAGGAAACTCCCAGGGGAAAGGAGAGAACTGGGGAGCAACCCCGAGCAGGGCTAAGAATAAGAGACACAAGGCAGTGAGTACAACAGCAGATTCCTAGCATATATAACATAGGAAAGATAAAAAAATATAACAAAACCTGAAAGCAAGGTATATATATATATATATATATATATATATATATCCACTACAACAGATAAAGGACGTGCAGAATGGATGTACTTATCTGTGGCAGCAGCAAAGAAAGAGGAGGTCTTACTAGTGTGTGGACATTATATAGGGTCTATGGAAGGGGCGGTCTTGTTGCCATAGTAATATGTTAATTCAGTGGATTTTCTTCTTTGCTGCTGTGGTATCAGTAAAGGAAAATAACGCAATATGAGCCTCCGTGTCTTGAGATAAAATTCAAGATTTGAACACAAACATTCAATGTGAATCACTCCACTGAGTATTGATCCATATTAATTCCCTCTAAAGATGGACACTTTTAGCAACTGGACTGATTTTTAACCAGTCCCGGACCGCCGTACGCAGGATTGCGTCCTGCGGGCGGCCGGGATCTTCTGAGTGGACGCATTGGGGCGTCCTCTCGCGATGCGCGAGATTTCGGGCATAAGCGCCCACGCATGCGCAAATAGCGCATCTCGGTGAATTTAGAAGAACTTGGTCATCAGCCTGCCAGCCAATCGGCAGCGCTGGCGGGCTGATGACATTCAAAAAAACGAATCAGGAGCCATTTAACCCATCATATTAGTAAATATGATGGATTAAATGGCTTCTGTGCTCTCTCCTGGGTCCTTTTCGTCGGTTGGACCCAGGAGAGAGCACACCTTACTGTGAGTACACACAAGCACCACACATTAGCCCCCTGATCAGCCCCCCATCACTCAAATTAACCCCTTGATCGCCCCTTTCAGCACCTGTCAATCATCCAGTGAAAGGGAAAAAAGTGATCAGTGTAAACTGTCACTTTTTTTTTTTCACTAAGATTGACTGTTAGGTTTAGCTTAGTTTAGTCCCCTTTGGTAGGTAGATAGTGTTAGCGCCAAGCCCACCGCACCGCAGTCACTGGTTCGCTGATTAGCGTAGCGCTAATCAGCGTTTGTACTTTTATAGTATCTGTAAGTGATCAGAACTGATCACGGTCAGATATATAATAGTACTAGTGTCACTTTAGTTCGCCCTCCACCCCAAACGCAGTGTTTGCCCGATCAGGCCTGATCAGTCGCCCACACGTGCGTTCACCCACGCCCACCCCGCCGCAGTGACAAAAAATTTTTTTTTTTTTTGTAATCACTGCACAATCCCTTCACAAGCGCTGCGGAGATAAAAAAAATCAGTTTTGATATTTTTTATCAATCGCAGCGGCTTCTGTACTTCGCTACCCTCTCAATTGTAAGACAGGCTTGCTTTTTTTCTTGGGTAGTCTCAGGGAATACCCCCTAAATTTAGACGCTCAAATGTCAAACAAGGGGTATTCCTCTGAAGAGGCCTACAGGATTCTGACCCAGTCGGATGAGGAGTGGGAACCCTCATCTGACGAATCCAGCGGGTCAGAATACCAACCTGTAGAAAGCAGTGGCAGTCTGACCCAAAGTTCTGACGAGGAGGTGGAGGTCCCTGATAGAACCAGGCGTACCCGGCCCCGTGTCGCTAGACCACAGGTTGCGCAGGATCCGCTTCAAGGGCAGCAGAGTGGGGCTGGCGCTGCCGGATTACGTGGTGAGGCATACACCAGCAGCGCAGCCCGTCCTGGACCTTCTACCAGCACTGCCATAGAACATGGTGAAGTGGCGAGCACCAGAAGGGCAGTAGAAGCTGGTACGGAGGCACGTGCAATAGTTTCCCCGTCGCAGCCACCGCAAAGACAACAGGCCCGTAGAGCCCCTAGAGTCCCTGAGGTGCTGGCAAACCCTGATTGGCAGCCCCCATCTTCAGCCGCACCATTAGTTCCCCCTTTCACCGCCCAGTCAGGAGTTCGGGTGGAAACAGCTCAGATCGGATCGGCGCTGGGGTTTTTTGAGCTGTTTTTCACTGCAGAGCTCTTTGTCTTAGTCGTGGCAGAAACAAACAGATATGCCACTCAATTTATCGCCGACAACCCGGGAAGCTCTTATGCCCAGCCTTTCCGGTGGAAACCAGTCCAAGTTTCCGAACTTAGAACTTTTCTGGGCCTTCTCCTCAGCATGGGCATAACCAAAAAACATGAATTGCGGTCATATTGGTCCACGAACCCAATTCATCACATGCCCATGTACTCTGCTGCCATGTCCAGGACACGTTTTGAGACCATCCTGCGTTTCCTGCACTTTAGCGACAACACCACCTCCCGTCCCAGAGGCCACCCAGCTTTTGACCGGCTCCATAAAATTCGGCCCCTCATAGACCATTTCAACCAGAAATTTGCAGATTTGTACACCCCTGCTCAAAACATCTGCGTAGACGAGTCCCTTGTACATTTTACCGGGCGCCTTGGCTTCAAGCAGTACATCCCGAGCAAGCGCGCCCGGTATGGGGTCAAATTGTATAAGCTCTGTGAAAGGGCCACAGGCTATACGCACAAATTTCGGATCTATGAGGGAAAAGATCAGACCCTGGAGCCGGTCGGTTGCCCTGACTACCTGGGGAGCAGTAGGAAGATAGTCTGGGACTTGGTGTCACCCTTATTCGGCAAGGGGTACCATCTTTACGTGGACAACTTTTACACAAGTGTGGCCCTCTTCAAGCATTTGTTCCTAGAACAGATTGGCTGCTGCGGCACTGCGCGACCTAGTCGCCGGGGCTACCCCCAACGGCTTCTTACCACCCGACTTGCAAGGGGGCAGAGGGCTGCACTGTATAACGACGAACTGCTCGCGGTGAAATGGAGAGACAAGCGTGACGTTTACATGCTCTCCTCCATTCACGCAGACACGACAGTACAAATTCAACGGGCAACCAGTGTCGTTGAAAAGCCCCTCTCAGTCCACGACTATAACCTCCACATGGGAGGGGTGGACTTCAACGACCAGATGTTGGCCCCTTATTTGGTTTCCCGAAAGACCAGACGCTGGTATAAAAAAGTGTCTGTTTATCTGATTCAATTGGCTCTATATAACAGTTACGTTCTCTACAGTAAGGCTGGGAGAACTGGATCTTTCCTAAAATTCCAGGAAGAGATCGTCGAGAACCTCCTGTACCCAGGAGGTTCCATGGCCCCATCCACCAGTGTAGTTAGCCGTCTACACGAGCGGCACTTCCCTAGCGTTGTGCCGGGTACCTCAAACCAACCGCCACCCCGAAAAAAATGTTGTGTCTGTAGCAGGAGTGGAATAAGGCATGACACCCGTTATTTCTGTCCTGACTGTCCTGACCACCCTGCCCTATGCCTTGGAGAGTGTTTCCGGAAGTACCACACTTAGGGACCTAGGGACAGCACTACACAGGTAGTTTTTTTTTCCACTCAGGCTCTAGGGTCTCTCAGGACACTAGGTTTTGAGAGACCCTAACACATAGGGACGATGCTGGTGTGCTACAGCAGAAGTGTGAAACGGTAGAAACCTCTCCTTTCACTTGGGATAACGCGTATAATGTACTTCGCACCATCTCTGTGTGATTTACACTTTACACATTGTCCCATGGGAAAGGAGAGGTTTCTGCTAGGAAAATAAAGAGTGAAATGGTAAAAAAAAATAAAAAATAAAACAGGTAGCAAGAAAAAAAAATCTTGAGTTAGTTCAGGTTTTTATGTTCATGTTTTATAAAAGTTTTAAAATGTTCTGGTTTTATAAAGTTTGCAACGTTCAAGTCATGTGCCTGCTGCCTGTTTTTTCTTCTTTTTTTTTTTCCCCCATAACCACCCTTTATTTTCCAGGTATACCAACAGACCAACGGACCAACCGACGCAAACGCCGCAGCACTGATGTGAATTCTGAGAGAAGCATTGCGCTGCTATCAGAAGACACGTGAAGTCAGTGTATGCGGCGCTGCAAGACGAGATTTCTCCTCTGCAGGACAGGTACGTTTGCCCTGGCATATGAGCTGAGGAGAGGTGTTGGAGTTCATATGCTTTGGCAAACACTTTGTATCAAAAAATCTGGCAAAGATGTCTTCCTCCACACCGATGGATTGATCGATGTGAATGGAGAAATCACGTTTGCCAGGACATAGGAGCTGAGTGGGTATGGATGTTTGGGCGGAGCCCCTATGTCCTGGCAATCGCCAGGCCCCTCTTTTTTTTCTTGCATATTTTTTGGCAGAGATTTTTTCATCCACATCGATCGATGCGAATGAGGAAATCTGTGCCATTCATTTATTCTTTCAGCCCAGAGGCTGAACGGAAAAAAAATCTCATTACCCGTATGCTCCATATAAGGAGAATAGCAGAAACTCCTAATGCTGGCCATACGTGTAATGATTGCGGTGACCCTCAAATGCCAGGGCAGTACAAAAACCTCACATGTGATCCCATTTCGGAAAAAAGACGCCCCAAGGTATTCGCTGAGGGGCATATTGAGTCCATGAAAGATTGAACTTTTTGTCACAAGTTAGCGGAAAGGGAGACTTTGTGAAAAAAAACAAAAAAAATCAAATTCCACTAACTTGGGCAAAAAAAAAAAATCTTCTATGAACTCACCATACCCCTCACAAAATACCTTGGGGTGTCTTCTTTCTAAAATGGGGTCACATGTGGAGCATTTATACTGCCCTGGCATTTTAGGGGCCCTAAAGCATGAGAAGAAAAAAGTGTAAAAATGCCATCCTAAAAGGTACTCCTTGGATTTAGGGCCCCTTTGCGCAACTTGGCTGCAAAAAAGTGGCACACATGGGGTATCGCCCTACTCGGTAGAAGTAGGGCAAAGTGTTTTGGGGTGTATTTTTACATATACCCATACTGGGTGTGAAAAATATCTCTGTAAATGACAACTTTGTACAAATTTTTATACAAAGTTGTCATTTACAGAGATATTTTTCACACCCAGTATGGGTATATGTAAAAATACACCCCAAAACACATTGCCCTACTTCTCCTGAGTACGGCGATACCACATGTGTGGCACTTTTTTGCATCCAAGATGCGCACAGGGGCCCTAAAACCAATGAGTACCTTTTAGGATGGCATTTTTACGCATTTTTCTTCTCACGCTTTAGGGCCCCTAAAATGCCAGGGCCAAAAAATAAAAACTTCCATGAACTCACTATGCCAATCAGAGAATACCTTGGGGTGTCTTCTTTCCGAAATGGGGTCACTTGTGTGGTATTTTTACTATCCTGGCATTTTAGGGGCCCCTAAAGCGAGAGAAGCAGTTTGGAATCCAAATGCGTAAAAATGTCCTGTAAAATCCTAAAGGTACTCATTGGATTTGGGGCCTCTGTGCGCATCTTGGCTGCAAAAAATTGTCACACATGGGGTATCGCCGTACTCAGGAGAAGTAGGGCAATGTGTTTTGGGGTGTATGTTTACATATACCCATGCAGGGTGTGAGAAATATCTCTGTAAATGACAACTTTGTAAAAAAATTTATACAAAGTTGTCATTTACAGAGATATTTTTCACACCCAGTATGGGTATATGTAACAATACACCCCAAAACACATTGCCCTACTTCTCCTGAGTACGGCGATACCACATGTGTGGCACTTTTGCAGCCAAGATGCGCAAAGGGGCCCTAAAACCAATGAGTACCTTTTAGGATGGCATTTTTACGCATTTTTCTTCTCACGCTTTAGGGCCCCTAAAATGCCAGGGCAGTATAAATACCCCACATGTGACCCCATTTTGGAAAGAAGACACCCCAAGGTATTCCATGAGGGGCATGGCGAGTTCATAGAAGATTTTTTTTTTGGCACAAGTTAGCGGAAATTGATTTTTATAGTTTTTCTCATAAAGTCTCCCTTTCTGCTAACTTTTGACAAAAAGTTAAATTTTTCACGGACTCACTATGCCCCTCAGTGAATACCTTGGGGTGTCTTCTTTCCAAAATGGGGTCATTTGTGGGGTGTTTGTACTGTTCTGGCATTTTGGGCGGGGCTAAACTGTGAGCAGCCATGTAAAAGCTAAAGGTACTCTTTGGAATTTGGGCCCCTTTGCGCACCCAGGCTGCAAAAAAGTGTCACTCATGTGGTATCGCCGTACTCAGGACAAGTAGGGCAATGTGTTTTGGGGTGTATTTTTACATATACCCATACTTTGTGTGAAAAATATCGCTGTAAATTGACAACTTTGTATAAAATAAAATTAAAAAGTTGTCATTTACAGAGATATTTCTCTCACCCAGTATGGGTATATGTAAAAATACACCCTAAAACACATTGCCCTACTCTGAGTACGGCGATACCACATGTGTGACACTTTTTGCAGCCAAGATGCGCAAAGGGCCCAAATTCCAATGAGTACCTTTAGGATTTCACAGGGCATTTTTACGCATTTGGATTCTCACGCTTTAGGACCCCTAAAATGCCAGGGCAGTATAAATACCCCACAAGTGACCCCATTGTGGAAAGAAGACACCCCAAGGTATTCCGTGAGGGGCATGACGAGTTCACAGAAAAAATAAAAATTTGGCACAAGTTAGCGGAAATTGATTTTTTTTTTTTTTTTACAAAGTCTCATATTCCACTAACTTGTGACAAAAAAATAAAATTTTGCATGAACTCGCCATACCCCTCAGCGAATACCTTGGGGTGTCTTCTTTCTAAAATGGGGTCACATGTGAGGTTTTTGTACTGCTCTGGCATTTGAGGGTCTCCGCAATCATTACACGTATGGCCAGCATTAGGAGTTTCTGCGATTCTCCGTATATTGAGCATACGGGTAATGAGATTTTTTTTTCCGTTCAGCCTCTGGGCTGAAAAAAGAAAAAAAATGAACGGCACAGATTTTTTCATTCGCATCAATCAATGTGGATGAAAAAATCTCTGCCAAAATCAGTGACTGAGGTGCGGTGGGCTGGGCGCTAACTACCTAACAAGTAGCTAACTAACTGGCGGTGATAAGGGACCCTTGTGCCCCATTTACACGTCCGAAATTCTGTTTGTAGTACAGGAATTGCGGACCCATTCATTTCTATGGGGACAGACTTTGTCCCGCTCGGATCCGGAATTGCGGATCCGCACTTACGGGTCTGCACTTCCGTTCCGCAAAAAATTCCGCAATTGCGTACAAGAAAAAGCATTTTCTATATAGTTCTGGCAATGTGCGGATCTGCAAAATGCGGAAAGCACATTGCCGGTGTCCGTGTTTTGCGGATCCGCAAAACACATATGGACATGTGAATAGAGCCTTACAGGGGGGTGATCAGTGACAGGGGGGTGATCAGGAAGTCTATATGGGGTGATCAGGGGTTAACAAAGGGTTAATAGTGGTTATAAAGTGAGGGGGGGGGTTAGTGTAGTGTTTGGTGCAACTTTACATTGTTACCTGGTCCTCTGGTGGTCGATCCCAGTAAATGGGACCACCAGAGGACCAGGTATTAGGTATATCAGACGCTGTTAACAACACAGCGTCTGATATACCACTTTGATCTCATTTATTTTACATTTACAGCCTGCCAGCGATTGATCATCGCTGGCAGGCTGTAGTACAACTGCAGAGCCGCACTCTGCTGTGAACGCGCGCGCACGCGTGCGCACGTTCACAGCAGATCTCTGCCTAACTGTTTTGTCTAGAAATGTAATTCCAGGTTAAAAAATTTTTTCATTCCACTACCCTATTGCCTATAGGGTAGTGTAATGAAAAATATTTAAACCTGGAATTACATTTCTAGACAAAACAGTTAGGCTGACCGTATATGATGTGACCCCAGCAGTGGGATCAACATGTGGCTGATCACTAGTTGTTGGCTGTTTCAAATAGTATGTACAGGTGTGACCAGCAATTAAAGGTGAGCCGCATGCAGATCCTGCTTCCAGCACTGCATTGTGTACAGGCAGGTTTAGGCTTAAAGAGGACCTTTCATGGTTTTTAATTAATTGAGATAAATACCTTGACTTGTGGGGTACCACGCTGCCTGATTTTTTTTAAATCCGCTCGTACACCTGCTGTGCCCCCCTGTATTTTTCCCGCTCAGTATGCTAATACTGAGTATCGGTACAGGGAGGAGGAGACGCCAGGGTTTCTCAATGGGCGTCTCCTTCTCCCTGGCTGTGCCGCGATCCAATCACAGCAGAGAGCGCCACAGCCAGGGAGAGGGTTTTTTCCCTGGCTGTGATGCTCTTCGCTGTCATTGGATTGTACGACCTCTGACTTCTCTTCATTGTTTTACCTGCTCGCCGTTGCAATTACAGTGGTGAGTAGGTGTAATTGTACCTAAGACATCCCATTTACTTCAAAGTATTTCGAATATTCTCTGGGTCGAATATTATCTCTATTATCTATTATCGACACAGAGAATATTCGAAATACTTTACATATTTTTTATGGAACACCTATTTTACTGTACAGAACATCCAGACTACTATATACAAAAATCTACTCATATAAAACATGAAAACATAAAAATAGAAACAAAAATATGAAGTGTCCCCAGAAGTCATTTTCTGATATATATTTTACACTTCCCATAGGGATGGGATTATATTGGAAAAGATCCTTCATCTCATTCTATTCCATTTTTACATTTGTATTTTATTTTGTATTGTGTGTATCATATATATATTCTTTGTCCTTGTACATTTATATATTTATATATTTTATATTTATTTTATGTGCAATCCAGCAATCCACCCCACAAATTATGGGGATCCACAAACAAAACCCTATAAAAAGGGATCCACTAACATATGCATACTAGACCACTGAGGAAGAAGCCAGTGAGGGCTTTGAAACGAGTTTGGTGACTCCTAGTATGCAGAGGAATGATATGCACAAATATATTAACAAACATTTAACATCTTTCATTGGGAGCGCTCCTAAAGCCAGGATCTACAAAACCAAAATCTCCAGCTACAGCGCATCATAGCCAATATTGAGGTAGCGCACGGAGGAGACTAAAGCACATGACCAGAACTAGGTCACGTGAGACGCCGAACGAAGAGAGACGGTGAGAACAACTTACCCAGAGCACCAGAATATTTGCCAAGCGGGAAAAATCAAAACAGCGCATGGAGCCAGAACACGCGAGACGCCTAGATGGTGAAAGTAATCCATTCAGGTCAGTGTGGGTGCGGGTGCGGGACGCCGCATGAAAGAAACCACCGTGACCGTAAGTATCACCATCTCATCCTAAAGCGTGTTATAATTAATAAGTGAGGTTGTTCCATGAATATTCGGGATTTGAACCAAACTACCTAAACCTAACCTAATTAAAGGACCTGCTGAGATCATTTCAGTAATCGTCTTGTTAACTCAGGTGAGAATGTTGACGAGCACAAGGCTGTAGTTCATTATGTCAGGCTGATTGGGTTAAAATGGCAGACTTGACATGTTAAAAGGAGGGTGATGCTTGAAATCATTGTTCTTCCATTGTTAACCATGGTGACCTGCAAACAAACTCGTGCAGCCATCATTGCGTTGCATAAAAATGACTTCACAGGCAAGGATAATGTGGCTACTAAGATTGCACCTCAATCAACAATTTATAGGATCATCAAGAACTTCAAGGAAAGAGGTTCAATTCTTGTTAAGAAGGCTTCAGGGCGTCCAAGAAAGTCCAGCAAGCGCCAGTATCGTCTCCTAAAGAGGATGCGGGATCAGAGTGCCACCAGTGCAGAGCTTGCTCAGGAATGGCAGCAGGCAGGTGTGAGCGCATCTGCACGCACAGTGAGGCGAAGACTTTTGGAAGATGGCCTGGTGTCAAGAAGCCCCGGACGAAGGTTCGCCATCGGGGCAGACGCCATCCTGGTCTCTCACTTCTATTTACGCATTGGTGAGTACCCCTTTGGGTTTTGTGTTAGCACTGCTGATGTCATTCTCTGTTGCCTTACACTATCCGCATTGCTAATGTATAAAGACACCTGTATCCACTACGGCTGTATTTGCGGATGTTCTGAAGGCCGTAGCAAGGCCTAAATACACTATATTGATAATATAACAGTGTAGCGATTGGCTTTTTTATAACATCATTCCAGCGGTGCTAGATATGTTTTTGTACATCTTGCTATAGGGTCCAGGGTGGCGTCTGTGTTCTCCTGTCACCTCCTTCTATGATTTGTAATTTTTAATATATGACTAATAAAATCTTTTTGATAATTTTTTCAACACCTTTGCATGTTGCTCTTTGTCTTTTTGCTTTTGATGTGGTTGTCGCAGAGTATATGCAGATATATACATTCACAGGCATCTCAATAATAGAGGCCCCACCATTGAGTGTACAATTTGTAGACAGGGCATGAGATACCTCCGGTGTCTTTTTCTGTTTTGTCAAGAAGGGCAGCAAAGAAGCCACTTCTCTCCAAAAAAAACATCAGGGTCAGATTGATCTTCTGCAGAAAGTATGGTGAATGGACAGCTGAGGACTGGGGCAAAGTCATTTTCTCCGATGAAGCCTCTTTCCGATTGTTTGGGGCATCTGGAAAAAGGCTTGTCCGGAGAAGAAAAGGTGAGCGCTACCATCAGTCCTGTGTCATGCCAACGTTAAAGCATCCTGAGACCATTCATGTGTGGGGTTGCTTCTCATTCAAGGGAGTGGGCTCACTCACAATTTTGCCCAAAAACACAGCTATGAAAAAAAAAATGGTACCAAAACACCCTCCAACAGCAACTTCTTCCAACAATCCAACAACAGTTTGGTGAAGAACAATGCATTTTCCAGCACGATGGAGCACCGTGCCATAAGGCAAAAGTGATAACTAAATGGCTCTGGGACCAAAACATTGACATTTTGGGTCCATGGCCTGGAAACTCCCCAGATCTTAATCCCATTGAGAACTTGTGGTCAATCCTCAAGAGGCGGGTGGACAAACAAAAACCCACTAATTCTGACAAACTCCAAGAAGTGATTATGAAAGAATTGGTTGCTATCAGTCAGGAATTGGCCCAGAAGTTGATTGAGAGCATTCCCAATCAAATTGCAGAGGTCCTGAAAAAGAAGGGCCAACACTGCAAATACTGACTCTTTGCATAAATGTCATGTAATTGTCGATAAAAGCCTTTGAAACGTATAAAGTGCGTGTAATTATATTTCACTACATCACAGAAACAACTAAAACAAAGATCTAAAAGTAGTTTAGCAGCAAACTTTGTGAAAACTAATATTTGTGTCATTCTTAAAACTTTTGGCCACGTCTGTAAGCTCATGATGTCAGATACAGTCTGCTGTGCCTCTGTATGTAAGGCCCATTTCACGCAACCGTATTTGTGGTCTGCATCCATTCTCCATTCAATTCAGTTGGTCCGCAAGAAAATAAGCATTCCACAGAACTATTCTTCTCCATTTTGCAGACATAAATAGGCGTTGTTACAATGGATCCGCAAAAAAAAAACAACTGATGCAATCTGGACTTCACATGGACGTCATCCATATTTTTTTGCAGATCTGCGTTTTTTGGAGATACATATGGTCGTGTTAATGCCCCTAAATCTATCTGCTATGCAGTCTACTGTTCCTGTATCAAAGATTCTCATGTGTGATACTGCCTGCTGAAGTTTGTGTCTAAAGCCTCATGCACACAACCGTATTTGTTTTGCTGTCTGGACCAGAATAGAACATGTTCTATCTTTTGTGGAAGTGACATACGGATGTGGAAAGCACATGGACATCCTCTATGTTCTGTGGGGAGTCGCTCTGGTAGATAGTGGTGCGGGTGCAGTACAGAGGCAAAACAGGGAGTCCAGAAAGTGCAATAAACAGTGTTTTATTCACACTTGCACAAAATAAATGGTAAACAGTCTCTTGGTGTTAATTCACACACGTCAGAAATCATGAGGCAAAACAAAACAGTCGAATACAGGTTTCAGTCACCTGGGAGGTTTTAGGTGCAGGTTCGCACCTGGCTGTCAGTCCAGGCACAAGACAATCGACCTCAGGCTTCCAGGCCGTCTGCACTCCTCCTTGCTGGGCTCTTGCTTCCAGCCCAGAGAACTCCACATAGCACAGAATGGATCAGAACTCCCAAACTCAAATGATTCCACAGCCTAACAGCAGCTCCAGGACAATCACACCCTCCACCTGCTGGTGCTGGCTGTCTTTTAACCCTGGGTTCACACCTGAGCGTTTTACAGCGCGTTCAAACGCGCTGTAAAACGCTCAACAGATTAAAACCAATGCATCCCTATGGGAGTGGTTCACACTTGAGCGTTTTACAGCGCGTTTGAACGCGCTGTAAAACGCCCAACGCATAAACAAGTACTTGAGCTTCTTTTGGGGCGTTTGACGCGCGTTTTGTGATTGACACCACAGTAGTTAATCACAAGAACGCGCGTTTTACGCGCGTTTCCTATTTGCAAAAACGCGCTGAAATACGCGCGACAAAAACGCGCGTAAAACGCGCGTTTTTAGAACGCTCAGGTCTGAACCCAGGGTAAAGGCCCGGGAAAAGTCCGGCCTGGACCGTGGGGAATAGGCACCCGCCCAACTCTTTGCCTACTCCCAGTAAGAGCCGGCCCGGATTGGCTTTGCAGCCAAACTAACTATAAATGTCAAGCAGCACTAGCTGCTGCTGACACATAAAAACCCGGCTCTCACCTCACCGAGGCCAGGAACCTCGGTGACACGTACCTGCCATCCACGACGGCACCCTGCACCTTACCACAGTGCATTCCGCATCTGTATGTGAGTACTGCAAAAAATGGAACATGTCCTATTACGGTCCTCAAAATGCTGACCTCAAACCCCCAAAAGTCAATGGGACTGCAAAAAAATGCGGATCGCACATGGACAGTATCCGTATTTAGCGGATCCGCAACTTGCGGACCTCAGAACAGATACAGTTGTGTGCATGAGGCCTAATCTTTTTTGGTGCTGCCTGCTAAAGTGTTTATATTGGCCTGTCATGTGTGATACACCAGGTGATACAACCATGATCAGCCCAGGAAACACGGTCTGTGTGTTGCCACATCTCCCAGGCTGACCGCACTCTGACCCATACTGACTGTATGACAGTCATTTATGATACAGCCAGTTTCTTCTCCAATCGGTGGATATGTACACATGATTATGTGAATGCACTGCAATCACCCCGCAGTCAGATAAAGACTGGTTGTATCATACATTACTATCCTACATGCAGTGTGGGTCAGGGAAGCTGCAGTCGGGCTGGAAAATGTGGCTGACACATGGACCGGGACATGATTCCTGGGCTGATCACAGTCATTTGCATGAGCCCTATCACTCATACTGAGCCCACATAACAGGGACATCCACAGTTCCCCTATAACAGTGATATCCACAGTTCCCCTATAACAGTGATATCCACAGCGCCCACATAACAGTGACATCCACAGTTCCCCTATAACAGTGATATCCACAGCGCCCACATAACAGTGACATATACAGCACCCTCCATTGCAGTGACATCCACAGCACCCCCATAACAGTGACATCCACAGTGCCCACATAACAGTGACATCCACATCGCCCCCATAACAGTGACATATACAGCACCCTCAATTACAGTGACATTCACAGCAAACCTAAAATAGTGACATCCACAGCACCCCCATAACAGTGACATCCACATCGCCCCCTAGTGTGCAGGCGTTGGACCAAGGAAGGCCGGCAGGAGGCGGTGACTTCAGTGATGATGTGCCGTCTCCTGCAGAAGAGAGGAAGAGAAGAAGGCGGCAAGGGATCGGAAGACCAGAAAATGCAGAAGGAACAGTCACATGACTATGAGGAAGATCCAGGAAACGCTGCTGCTGCTTCTGCTGGGGGTAAGTATGGCTCATCTTCTCTCCACAGGTTAGATTCAGACCCCATTTTTTAGGTTTGGCCGGAGAACTCCTTTAAAGAGAATCTTTCACTGGTCCTGACTTTACAATATTATTAGTGTAGGGCCTTATTAGTAGATGTCAGGGCGCTTTTTTTTTCAGATTTGTCAGATTTGTATGCATTCTGCCTGCCCTGAAAACCAGGGGACCGCAGAACAGTGCCCTTAGGTCTAGCCCTAAGCCAAACCAGTAAGTTCGTACAGTGGATCCACATCCACTGTCCATCAGACAATCCCAGTGGGCATCAGCTAGTGCAGTGTATTGGTGGCACTGGAAAGCAGCAGCACCACCACCAATCACTACTGACACGAGTTGGAGTTTTGCTAAGCAGAGGGACCTTTCTGAATAGCCCCACAGAGCATTGCCCAATCGGCCATAGAGCCCTTGACTAGACCGCTGCTGGTCACACAAACAGTGCGGCACATCCAGTGTCCTGAAGAAGGCTTGTTGCCGAAATGTTGTATAACTCACCTGCAACTGGCATACCGCAATTTGTAAATTACACTGTTTAATAAAACGCAAAAGCAAAATATTGGAGTCCAGGAACCTTTATTACTTTATTTTGGGGGTTATGGCTTTTTATCAGTTTTATCACCAAACCAAGCAATACTTCCCAACCTACTCTCTGGATTTCACCATGACGTTTAAATAGTTATGCTGTTAATGTAATTGCCTGTTCCTTCTGAGTGATATAGTTATGATCCTGTATCTTTATCAGCAGCTTTCACATTTATCGTATTAGTATTATTGATTACGTGCACAAATAGTTTCTTTGCTTGATTGATAATTAAAGCAAATGCTTTATGTAGCAAAACTTTAACTCGTGTCAGTAGTGATTGGTGGTGGTGCTGCTGCTTTCCAGTGCCACCAATATACTGCACTAGCTGATGCCCACTGGGATTGTCTGACGGACAGTGGTAAGTGGATCCACTGTACGAACTAACTGGTTTGGCTTTGGGCTAGACCTAAGGGCACTGTTCTGCAGTCCCCTGGTTTTCAGGGCAGGCAGAATGCATACAAATCCGTAAAACAAGTCACGGCAGGCAGCAATGGATCAATATGGTAAACAGCCAATGGTCAGGGCAGGCAGCAAAGGGTCAGAGACGATAAACAAGCAAAAGTTCGGTACATAGGCAGACAAACGGGAAGCACACCTTCAATAATAAACTAGCAAGCTAGGAACTAAAAACTCATACATCTCTCGCTTGGGAATGTAGCTTTAAGTACATCCAGGTGTCCAGCCATTGGAAATGCACAGGCACCCTGTGGGACACAGGAGGTGTCCTTGCAGACTGTGGTGTCCAGCAAGGGACACAAGACTTTGGCGGCCATCCCACTGCTGGAAGGCTCCAGGCAAGTGCTAGCTAGAAGAGTGATGCAGCGCCTGTGCCCGCCTGTGCCAGGTTTTCCCTGTCACATCCTTAAAGCTTGTAAAAAAGCGGGATCTTGACATAGGGGCCACTTAATATGGTGGATTTGGTGATCTCTGTAATGGAGACACCCCTTTGCTTGGTTTTCCTTCCTTTGAGGGATATCTGGCTTTCATTGTGTTGTAGACCCATAACTGGGGCTCCACATTTATTTAGCATATTCCTGTTTCCCAGGGAACTTTGCACTTCGGATTGCTGTGTTGAGACTCTTAAGTAAGGCTCCGCGGTGTTTTTTGTAGCTGGTCTCCCTGAGATCAGCTATTGTTGTGTTTGAGTAGTCTACGAGGCATTGCTCCCGGTTAGCCAGAATCCTACTCCACACTGATGAGGGGCAACACCCCGAAACAGCTGTCTGTGGATGGATACCTAGCTTAGGTTTTCCCTGTCACATCCTTAAAGCTTGTAAAAAAGTGGGATCTTGACATAGGGGCCACTTAATATGGTGGATTTGGTGATCTCTGTAATGGAGACACCCCTTTGCTTGGTTTTCCTTCCTTTGATGGATATCTGGCTTTCATTGTGTTGTAGACCCATAACTGGGGCTCCACATTTATTTAGCATATTCCTGTTTTCCAGGGAACTTTGCACTTCAGATTGCTGTGTTGAGACTCTTAAGTGAGGCTTCGCGGTGTTTTTTGTAGCTGGTCTCCCTGAGATCAGCTATTGTTGTGTTTGAGTAGTCTCCGAGGCATTGCGCCCGGTTAGCCAGAATCCTACGCCACACTGATGAGGGGCAACACCCCGAAACAGCTGTCTGTGGATGGATACCTAGCTTAGGTTTTCCCTGTCACATCCTTAAAGCTTGTAAAAAAGCGGGATCTTGACATAGGGGCCACTTAATATGGTGGATTTGGTGATCTCTGTAATGGAGACACCCCTTTGCTTGGTTTTCCTTCCTTTGAGGGATATCTGGCTTTCATTGTGTTGTAGACCCATAACTGGGGCTCCACATTTATTTTGCATATTCCTGTTTCCCAGGGAACTTTGCACTTCAGATTGCTGTGTTGAGACTCTTAAGTGAGGCTCCGCGGTGTTTTTTGTAGCTGGTCTCCCTGAGATCAGCTATTGTTGTGTTTTAGATAGTGGAATGGCAGCGAGCACATAGTGCCGCCATGACTGGTTGATTATCTTTTGGCCAGAATACTATAATTCTGGTGGATATATACTTAGAGTTAAGACGCACTCTCACCAATGCAAATCCAGATGCATTTCTGTTAAACAGCAACTCAGCACATGCCCTCTAGTATCTGAAGCAGATTTTAAGCATATTTACAGTGGGCATTATTGCTGTGTATATCAATTACATTATTTCTTTTTTTCCTTGTACGCCACTGTGAGCATTTTGTTAACAATGTACTAAGTAACAGGTTGCCTAAGGTATTAATTCTCACCTTCACCTACTTTGACACCTAATTTAGTACCTGTTTGTTCCATTTACCCTTTACTACTTTTTTTTTTATTATTTGGTTCATGAGTGTCAAGACTTAAGGGTGTATTAAACACCCGATGCTGCAAGCAAATGCTTCCCTCCAGGTAGTCACCAGATAGCTAGCAGAGGACACCGCTGCTATTATATGAAAGGTTGTCTTCCGCAGCATGGAGAGGAGCGATCGATATGCCATCGCACGTCCCGATGCAAGACAGCGGTGTGTCGGCAGCAGATTGTGATTGCACAGCATGATCTGTCACCGGCAAATCCAGATCTTTCAGCATGCTAAAAGATCAGAATTGTCCAATGAAAGAGCATTTGCTCATTCATCAGGCAATCAGAGGCAGTATTAAACTGCCAGATATTCGCTAACGAGAATTCATAGGAAAGCTTGTTAGCGATTATAGGGCAGAAAATCTGCCCGTCTAATATACCCTTCAGACACTCATCTTGACTTAGTCCAGAACCTCTGTGCCTGGGTGCTAATGGCCCCTGCTCTACTTCCTCTCATCAGGAATGACCCTGAGCACTCATGTGGTGAAACAATCACATTTCAACTCATTAATCTCTTGTCTATTTCCACTCCCTTCCACCCTCTTTTTTGTCCCCTTTCCCACCCTAGAAGTGTCCTCAGCCTCTCAACCTAGTACTCATGTTAAACCCTGATTATGGCTATTTTACAACTTAAAATCCTGTCACACAATGTGCAAGTATTCAAGCCCTCAACTTATAAATCCTATAAAGCTGACACAATTTTTTTTTTTTTAAATGTCACCTAAATTTTTGAACTATTTAACTAAGGAGAGCTTGGAATCCAAGGAAAGATATGTGGCACGTTATTTAATATTGAGGTAACCCTGGTAATCTACTATGCTTTAAATGTATATCCAAACCACTTCTTTCGCTTTCCCAGTTATTTTCACACATAAGTAGGGTCATCTCCTAAAAATGGGCGACTAATTTAGCCCTCAAATAGTAAACCAAGTAGTGCAGGAACAGCACACACCGGTCCGTAGTCCTAGTGGAGAGATGCAACAGCCCCGCAACAGCTGCAGATCCAATCAGCCAGAGAATACGTAGAAATCAAGTAGCGATGGCAACATCTCCCATAACTTCATCTTTATTGAAGACTTCACAACATACCAAAGATTAGCAACGTTTCGGCTGTGCATGCTTGACAAAGGCTGTTGCACAGCCGAAACGTTGCTAATCTTTGGTGTGCGGTGAAGTCTTCAATAAAGATGAAGTTATGGGAGATGCTGTCACCACTATTTGATTTCTACTAATTTAGCCCTCAGTCCTACTTTGGACTGTCCCGTTCTTCTCTATCAAAGTCTTTTTCTTATCTGTTCCACCCCCACAATTTGATTGACATTTGGAGAGAGATCAATACCACAGTTAAACAAATTTCCACACCTCCTTAGCATTCAATGTTTCGATCATAGTCCACTCTCTATAGTTACATAGTTTGTAAGAATGGAAAAAGACACAGGGTTCATCAATTTCAACCTATAATTCTAGTGTGAGAAATATCTCTGTAAACGACAATTTTTTAATTTTTTTATACAAGGTTGTCAATTTACAGAAATATTTTTCTCACCCAGCATGGGTATATGTAAAAATACACCCCAAAACACATTGCCCTACTTCTCCTGAGTACGGCGATACCACATGTGTGACACTTTTTTGCAGCCAAGATGCGCAAAGGGGCCCTAATTCTAATGAGTACCTTTTAGGAGGGCATTTTTACGCATTTTTCTTCTCAAGCTTTAGGGCCCCTAAAATGCCAGGGCAGTATAAATACCCCACATGTGACCCCATTTTGGAAAGAAGACACCCCAAGGTATTCCGTGAGGGGCATGGCGAGTTCATAGAAGATTTTTTTTTTGGTACAAGTTAGCGGAAATTGATTTTTTATTGTTTTTTCTCACAAAGTCTCCCTTTCCGCTAACTTTTGACAAAAAGTTCAATTTTTCATGGACTCACTATGCCCCTCAGCGAATACCTTGGGGTGTCTTCTTTCCAAAATAGGGTCATTTGTGGGGTGTTTGTACTGTTCTGGCATTTTGGGTGGGGCTAAATTGTGAGCAGCCCTGTAAAACCTAAAGGTACTCGTTGGAATTTGGGCCCCTTTGCGCACCCAGGCTGCAAAAAAGTGTCACTTATGTGGTATCACCGTACTCAGGAGAAGTAGGGCAATGTGTTTTGGGGTGTATTAAAAGTTGTTGTTTACAGCGATATTTCTCACACAAAATATGGGCATATATAAAAATACACCCCAAAACTCATTTCCCTACTTCTCCTGAGTACGGCGATACCACATGAGTGACACTTTTTTGCTGCCAAGATGCGCAAAGTGGCCCAAATTCCCATAAGTACCTTTACGATTTCACAGGACATTTTTACGCATTTGGATTCTCACGCTTTAGGACCCCTAAAATGCTGGGGCAGTATAAATACCCCACATGTGACCCCATTTTGGAAAGAAGACACCCCAAGGTATTCCTTGAGGGGCATGGCGAGTTCACAGAAAAAAAAATTTTGGGCACAAGTTAGCGGAAATAGATTTTTTTTTTTTACAAAGTCTCATATTCCACTAACTTGTGACAAAAAATAAAATTTTACATGAACTCACCATACCCCTCACGGAATACCTTGGGGTGTCTTCTTTCTAAAATCGGGTCATATGTGAGGTGTTTGTACTGCCCTGGCATTTGAGGGTCTCCGCACTCATTACACATATGGCTAGCATTAGGAGTTTCTGCTATTCTCCTTATATTGAGCATACGGGTAATGAGATTTTCTTTTCCGTTCAGCCTCTGGGCTGAAAAAAAAACAAATGTATGGCACAGATTTTTTCATTCGCATCGATCAATGTGGATGAAAAAATCTCAGCCAAAATCAGTGACTGCGGTGCGGTGGGCTGGGCGCTAACTACCTAACAATTAGCTAACTAACTGGCGGTGATAAGGGACCCTTATGCCCCATTCACACGTCCGCAATTCTGTTTGCGGAACGGAATTGCGGACCCATTCATTTCTATGGGGACAGACTTTGTCCCGCTCGGATCAGGAATTGCGGATCCGCACTTCCGGGTCTGCACTTCCATTCCGCAAAAATATAGAACATGTCCTATTCTTGTCCACAATTGCGGACAAGAAAAGGCATTTTCTATATAGTTCTGGCAATGTGCGGATCTGCAAAATGCGGAAAGCACATTGCCGGTGTACGTGTTTTGCGGATCCGCAAAACACATATGGACATGCGAATGGAGCCTTACAGGGGGGTGATCAGTGACAGGGGGGTGATCGGGGAGTCTATATGGGGTGATCAGGGGTTAACAAGGGGTTAATAAGTGACAGAGGGGGGGGTAGTGTGGTTCTTGATGCTACTTTACATAGCTACCTGGTCCTCTGGTGGTCGATCCCAGCAAATGGGACTATCAGAGGACCAGGTAGCAGGTATATCAGACGCTGTTAACAAAACAGCGTCTGATATACCTCTTTGATGCTTTTTGTTTTACATCTACAGCCTGCCAGCGATTGATCATCGCTGGCAGGCTGCAGTATAACTGCGCGCGTTCACAGCAAATCTTGCCTCTCGCGAGATGACGCGCTGACGCGTCAAGGAGGAACAAACCTGCCGCCGCCTGGACGCATCCATGCGTTAGGCGGTCGGCAGGCGGTTAAAGAGTTTGTGCACTTTTTACTATTGATGACCTATCCTCAGGATAGAGGATCAAATCTTTGTTGCACTCTGCTTTAATGCTTATAGTAGGGTCCCCACCCCGTCCTCAATGAATAAATAAACTTCAGCATGGAAGATTCGAGGAGATCAATGGTAAATTTTTATTTATCAGTGGCCATTACATGACATTTTGGCCAAAACCTGCCTTCAGATTAATTCAGAGAAAGAGGAAGAATGGAAGACGAGTGCTCTAGGGAACAGCGTGTTTTTCTTCAAGCCATGGAAAAGGAGCTGGATAGACCTCCGTATAGGTAATGTTTGGGGTCCAACACCCGGCACTTCCGCCGATCAGCTGTTTGAAGAGAAGCTATCGCTCATATGAGAGCTTCTTCTCTGCGCTGTTTACTGCTCACCAATGCAATTTTTTTGGTGAGCAGGTGTAATAACAAGTATGACGTTCCTATTCACTTCTATGGGACAACTCTGTTCAAGTGAATAGGAATGAGCCGTCCCATAGAAGTGAATGGGGACACCATATTTGTAATTGCACCTGCCCACCACTGCAATTTCTGAGGTAAGCAGGTAAACAGAGCAGAGAAAGCAGCTCTCATATGACTGCTTTCTTCTCTTCAAACAGCTGATATTGATGACTAGAGATGAGCAAAGTTTGGAAAAATTCAATTTGGATGATTCAACATCAAGAAATTTGATTTGTTCTGAATTAATTTGTCAAGAATCATGATAAATCTGATACTTTGCCTAATCATATGCATCCGACTTGGTGGCCTAATCTCAGTGTAAAGGCTTGGAACTTAACTGCAGGGAGATTGTAGTAAGGGGGTATCGCCGTGTGCATTACGTTCTAGTGCAAACACAATTATAGTTAATTCACACTGTAGGTACTGTGCCATCATTATTACAGGCAGTTTTAACTTATCACCATCTACATCACTGTTCAGGGCACCAAAATTCATAGATAATCCCTTCTGTTAGCTGTGGAATTCCTGTGTGTCAGTATTACAGATCAATAAAAGCATCAGGTCTAATTTAACGCTGTGGACTTAACCATGCAGTGCCCTGAGATTCAAGTAGTGGCCCCATGACAGACTGGGGACAGTGGCAATGGCAGTAGTAGCCCCATGACAGAGTGGGGACGGTGGTAGTGGCTCCATGACAGAGTGGGGATGGTGGCAGCAGTAGTGACCCGATGACAGAGTGGGGATTGTAGCAGTAGTGGACCCATGACATATTGGGGACGGTGGCGGCAGCAGTCGCAGTAACTGAGACAATAGTGGCCCTATGACAGAGTGGGGACAGTGGTAGCAGAGGCAGTAGTGGCCCCATGACAGAGTGGGGGTGGTGGTAGCAGCAGTAGTGGCCCCATGACAGAGTGGGAATGGTGAAAGCGGCAGTAGTGGCTCCATGACAGAGTGAGACACCCTGTGTAACAGCAGTGGCAGTAAGGTTGTGTTAACATCACTGTTTATGTTTCCGTTCGTCTGATCCATCAAAAGAACATTACAAAAAACCTGTATTTTGTGCATCTATAAAGTCTCTTTGGTGGGCAGTATTTTGTCAGTGTTTTGCATCAGTATTTGATCAGCAATTGTAAGCCATAAACAGGAGTGGGTCCAAAACAGAGATAAAATGTAATGGAATTATTTGCATCTTATCTGTGTTTTGGACCCACTCCTGCTTTTGGCTTACAAATTCTGATCAAATACTGATGCAAAACACTGACTAAAAGAATGTATTAGCCACAATAAAATTGTGTCGAGTTAGGCCCTATTCACACATCCGCAATGTAGTCCGCATGTATTCCGCAATTTTGCTGAATACATGCGGACCCATTGACTGTGAATCTCCGCACACTGTGCTCTCCGCATCCGATTTTGCGGAGCGCGCCGCCGATTTTCCGGACAATTGCGGACAAGAAGAGGCATTTTCTATGGAGTCCGGGCAATGTGCGGTCCGCAAAAATGCGGAATGCACATTGCCGGTGTGTCCGTGTTTTGCGGATCCGCGGCTCCGTGGATCCGCAAAACACAACGGATGTGTGAATAAGGCCTTAGTGGAGCGATTTGTGTGGTTCTTTCCAATATCCAACGAGACTCCTCCCTTATGGCAATAATCCAGGTTTCATCCATCCACCAAGTTCGACCCATCTGGTTTTAACCTAAATACATGTTGAAAGGAAAATACCATTAACTTGATAGTATGCAGGAATCCAGGGCCTTTGTTTAAACTTTGTCATGGCTATCGGTGCGATGCAGAATAAATTTGCGGACTGATGAATTTGGGTCTAGTTGGTGGAGCGATTTGTCTGGTAATACCATCATAGTTCTGACCAAAAATGATTGCAATAACAATGCATACTATTTTTTTCACTAAAAGTACGTATAAGCTACCATGAATTTAGGTCGAGTTGGTGGAGCGATTTGTGTGTGGCTCATTCTGATAACCAACGAGACTCCTCCCTTATGGCAATAATCCAGCTGCCATGTTCGGCCCATCTGGTTTAACCCAAATACAAGAAGTTATGTCACGGGGCGTGAAAGACACACCAGGTCTCCCATCAGCCGCAGACCTGCTGATTAGCTTCGGGATTGAGGATCTGTGTTTGGCCTCGTTCCCAGGGTGGATTTGCTACCGTAAAGGCTCCCTGCTCCTAGGTCTGCCTTGAGCGCCGAGCTGATCACTCGGTGCTTGACTAGTCTGTCTGTCGGTCATGTGACGCTGGTCACATCAAATGACCCTCAGACCCCACTATAAATACAGGCAGCCTGCTGACCACAGCTTGCCTGTTAATTCTAGGTTCCTGGCTATTTGTTGGACTTCTGAATACTCACCTGATCCTGTTCCCTGATGATCCTTTGCCTGCTCCTCCTGTACTGCGCATTCCTGCTGGTAATTTTGACCTCGGCTCCCACCTGACTACTCTTTGCAGACTCCTCTGGTACTTCTCTACTCTCCTGTTATTTGACCCCGGCTTCTCCTGACCATTCTTTGCTTTACCCTTTGTACTGCGTAGCTCTCTTGGTTCTGACCCGGTCCATTCACGTTCCGTATTTTGTCTTGTCTGTCTTCCCTGCACATATCCTAAGTAAGGGACTGTCGTCCAGTTGTCCCCTGTCATCAGGATTTGTGAGGCAAGTAGGCAGGGCCAGGGGAGAGGAAGGAGCGCAATGGTCACTATCCTTCCCCCTGTGTGTGTGTGGACATGACCGTTTCAGATTAACAGGCCCAATAACCACTGTATCAAGAAAATCCCCTTGAGACCCTGACTGACCATGTCTCTAACCTGACACAGATGGTACAGGAGCTAGTAGAGAAACTCTGTTCTTTTGAGTTAGGGCAAGGTTCTTCCACTCCTCGGCCCTCCAGTCCACATTGTGAGCCCCAGATCAAGCTTCCAGAACTCTTTTCTGGAGACCGGAAGAGGTTTGTCTCCTTTAAGGAGAGTTGCAAACCCTATTTCCGTTTGCGCCCCGTGTCCTCCGGTCCCGAGAGCCAATGCGTGGGTATTATAATTTCTCTACTTCAGGGTGATCCCCAGGACTGGGCATTCTCGTTACCTCCTGGGGAGGTTACCTCCTCTGTGGAGGGTTTTTTTCAGGCCCTGGGTACCCTCTATGACGAACCAGACAGGGCCCTGGTAGCCGAGACGGCTCTTAGGGCACTGGTTCAGGGCCATCTCCCTGCAGAGGAGTATTGCACCCAATTCAGACGGTGGTGTGTTCCCTTTGGATGGAATGAACCAGCCTTGAAGAGTCAGTTTAGGTCTGGTCTGTCTGCTAATTTAAAAGATCTATTAGTCAGTTATCAAGTCCCAGAGACCTTAGAGGAGATGATGACCCTAGTTGTCCGACTTGACCGACGAGTTAGAGAGAGACGACAAGAACGACAGTTCTGTTCTCAGATGGGGGTCCAGCCAGAGGCCTTTTCCAGGGACAACCCTGAGGTCTTCACCAAGGAACCCATGCAGGTTGGCATGACCCAGGGTAATCCTCGTCGCAGACGCGGAGAATGATTCTACTATGGAGATCCTGGCCATTGGATCAACAAGTCTCCTAAGGCAAGAAAACCTAAAGACCAGGTACACCCTGATTTTTCTAAATGTAAGCTTTTGGTACCCATAACAATTTCGTTAGGGGTTAATAAGTGGCTGGGTAAAGCCTTTATTGATTCCAGTTCAGCGGCCAGCTTTATTGACCTTGAATATGCTAGTAAATAGGGTATTCCGATGTTTGCTTTACCTACACCTATCCATGTCATGGCCATTGATGCTACTCCCCTGATTGGTGGTACGGTGAGGTCATGTACCTCTGAAATTTCTCTAACCGTGGGTGTGTGCCAGAGAACCTACTGGTTGAGTAGTAGTTGGTACTAGGGTTGCCTTGGCTCCGTTTACATAACCCCAGAATAGATTGGCCCAAAGGAGAGTTAGTGAAATGGGGACCTAAGTGTGACTTATGCTTATCCGTGCTCCAGGCTGAGGTTTCAGTAAGGTCTAATAAATTACCCTCAGTTATTAGGGAATATTCTGATGTATTCTCATCCCCCACTCCAGAGGTTCTACCCCCCCCCCATAGACCTTATGATTGCGCCATAGAGCTAATAGAGGGTGCCAAATTTCCTAAAGGGCGAATTTATAATCTTTCTAAGCTCGAACGCAAGGCTATGGAAGATTATATTAAGGAGAGGCTTATGGGAGCAGGGGTTTTCTTTGTTAAGAAAAAGGATGGTGGTCTTAGGCCTTGTATTGATTACCGGAGATTAAATAAAATCACTGTCCAAAATAGATACTCTCTCCCATTGATTCCAGATTTATTTAACCAGGTTCTGGGGGCAACCTGGTTTTCCAAGATTGACCTGAACGGGGCATACAATCTAATCCGAATCAAGAAGGGAGACGAATGGAAGACAGCGTTCAATACTCCGATAGGACACTTTGAATATCAGGTGATGCCTTTTGGACTCAGCAATGCCCCAGCTGTGTTCCAAAACTTAATGAACGATATTATTAGGGAGTTCTTAGGTAAATTTATTATTGTCTATCTTGACGATATTTTGATATTCTCTCCTGATTTTGAATCTCATGTGTCTCATGTCAAACAAGTATTAGAGATGTTGAGGGAGAACCAGCTATCCGCTAAGCAAGAGAAATGTGTCTTTGGTGTACAGGAGATACTGTTTTTAGGGCATGTTCTGACTGCTCACGCCTTTAAGATGGATCCTGGTAAGGTTTTGGCAATTACGTAATGGGTAAGGCCTTCCTTCTTAAAGGCTTTACAACGGTTTTTGGGTTTCGCTAATTACTATCATAAATTTATCATGAATTTTTCTGTAATTGCTAAACCATTGACCGACCTCACTAAGAAAGGGGCGGATTTGGCGATTTGATCTACCAAGGCCATTTCTTCATTTGAAACTTTAAAAAAGGCATTTAGTAGCGCTCCCATTCTGATCCAGCCTGATCAGGAGAGACCCTTTATTGTGGAGATGGATGCGTCCGATGCTGGTGCAAGAGCAGTCCTTTCACAAGATCCTGCTAGCCTCACTAACCTGAGACCGTGGGCCTTCTTCTCCAGGAAATTCTCTCCCACGGAGAGAAACTACGACATAGGGAATAGGGAGCTGCTGGCTATTAAATGGGCATTTGAGTAGTGAAGGCATTTTTTGGAAGGGGCATGGCATCAGGTAACTGTAACTGACCATAAAAACCTAATGTTTCTCCAGTCTGCTAAAAGGTTGAATCCCCGGCAAGCCCAGTGGGCACTGTTTTTTACCCGTTTTGATTTCTCCATTATGATCAGGCCGGGAAGTAAAAATGTGAAGGCAGATGCATTATCTTGGAGCTTCTATGCTTTTCAACCCACTGAGGCACCGCCTTAATCCATCCTACCAGCAAACATCTTCTTAGCAGCTCTAACCCAGGATATCTCTGCTCGCATTAATGCTGAACAACATCTGGCACCGGCATCCACCCCAACAGATAAGTTGTTTGTTCCCATACAATTTCGTCTCTAGTTGGACATCCGGGTTTTAAAGGCACTAAGGATCTGGTTTCTAGATCTTATTGGTGGCCCACTCTGACCAGGGATGTCAAGTCCTACGTGTCAGCCTGTGAGGTTTGTGCCAGGTCTAAGACACCTAGGACTCGCCCTGCTGGTAACCTACAACCCCTACCCATTCCCAGTAGACCCTGGTCCCATATCTCGATGGACTTTATAACTGACCTACTGCTGGCGGAGGGTAAGACTGTGGTTTGGGTAGTGGTCGATAGGTTTAGCAAGATGGTTCATTTGATTCCCCTGTCTAAACTTCCGAATGCAAAAACCTTGGCGTCTATTTTTGTGAGAGATTGTTCGTTTACATGGCATCCCGGAAAATATTATTTCCATTACGCCCCATGACAGCACCTGTGAGAGATCCTCCCCCATCTGGACAGGAAACAGGAACTTCCCAGATCTTTAAATTGGTCCACCTCCTTCCACCACTCAGTTCTTTCCTGTTTCCTGTCCAGGGACAGGTGGAGTTTCTTCCTAGGTCTATCCTCGGGGCTGCAGGACCTCTAGGGTTATGGAGCAAACCTATTAGAGGTACCTGTCAGCGTAAGTCTCCACTAGGAGCTGCTGAGAAGCCCGGCTGTTCCCTTCTTCGCCGCCATGGGGGGATACCTGTAGCCACCTCATTTTCCCTGCCCAGGCCGGCGAAGTTCGGCGTGAGGGGGGAGGAGTTCCTCTTCTCTCATCCACGGCAGGCCGGACGCACGCACGCGTCGCGCCGGAAGTGATGCGTGCGTTTCACTGGCCGGAAGGGGAGGGGCCTAAGAACATGGCGGGCGCTGCGCGGTCCATTTGAAGAAGGGAACGCCGGCCAGCCAGGATGGAGGGAGCAGCGAGAGCCAGATTCTTGACCGGACGGCCAGATCTTCCCTCCATCGCCCCCTTAAAGCACCACTATGCAGGAGGAAGGGGAGACTCAACTGCGCACAGACAAACAGGAGCTGCATTCTGAGGCGAGCACGGTACTCCTGGGGGTAAGAGGGGTTAACCCCCACCATCTCCCTTTGGGGAGTTATTAATATGGTCAGATTTAGACTGATTGGGGCTATTTATTAAATGCAGGTGAAAGAAGCCCCAAGAATAGCTACCCACAAAACAAGAGCTAGAGAATGTGGAATTTGCAAGCGGAGGTTGAGCCCATCCTACCCTAAGATATGTTGCCAACCTTGTCTGGATAAGTTAGTGGCAGAGGAATCGCCATCTTTATTGCAGAACTTACAGGAGTTTGTTAAAAATGAAGTGCGTTCTTCTGTGGAACACCTTAAAAAGTCCCTGCCTAGCTCATCCAGACATAAAAAGGCTCAGCGGTAAATCTGAGGAAGAGGGCGCCATTACAAGCTCAGATTCCTCTTCTGAAGATTTGACTGGGAAACCGTTGTTCAGAGCTGAGGATACAGATCTACTACTGAAGGCGGTTAGGTCCACTATGGAGCTGGAGGAGGAAAAAGAATCCAGGTCTAGGCAAGAGCTTATGTTTGGAAGCCTGAAGCCGAAAAAGTCCAGTGTGTTCCCCATTCAAGATTGTATTAAAGACCTGATTAGACGTGAATGGGAAAAGCCTGATAAAAAATTATTTATCCCTAGAGCTGTAAAAAGAAAAATACCCCTTTGATGATGAAGAAGTATCAGTTTGGCAGGAGATACCCAGGGTAGATGCCCCTGTAGCGAAAAATAAATAAAAGGTCCGCTCTCCCATTTGAGGATTTAGGTTCCCTGAAAGACCCTATGGACAAAGGGCAGACACCTACTTAAGGAAAAATTGGGAGGCATCCACGTCGGCCTTCAAACCTAACATTGCAACTACTTCAGTGGCCAGGTCATTAAAAGTCTGGTGGGAGGAGCTAGAGTCTCATATTGAGAACAAGACCCCTAGGGAACAGCTTCTAGAAGCTATCCCAACCATGTCCAGGGCGGTAGATTTTATCTCTGATGCCTCCGCCGACGCATGGAGACTATCTGCTAGAGTGGCTGCTCTGTCTAATTTAGCCAGAAGGTCCCTATGGTTGAAGGGATGGAAAGGTGACGTGGCATCAAAATCTAAACTATGTGCCCTCCATTGCCAAGGAAATTTTTTGTTTGGGTCAGCCTTGGATGACATTTTAGACAAGGCAGCAGATAGGAAAAAAGGATTTCCAACGTCGTCCTTTCCTAAACAAGGGAAACCCTTTCGGAACATTGAAAGAAAGAGGGGTTTTGGAGATCAAAGGAAAAGAAGAGAGTGGAGGTCTGATAAATCAAAGAGCGTGCTGTTTAAATCTAGACCCCAGACTTCAGGTTCCTCTCAGCAATGACGCCAAGCTCCAGGTAGGCGGTCGTCTTTCTTTCTTTTCTCCTGCCTGGCGAAATATTACCGCAAGCGCCTGGGTAAGGACTATTATAGAGGAAGGTTACCGCCTAGACTTCAAAAAAAGTTTCCACCAAGGACGCTAAAGATCACATCCATAAATCAGCGGTCTCCAAAACAAGTGGCTCTTATGGAGGAAATAAACAGTCTTCTGACCAAGGCAGTCCTAGTACCAGTACCAGAAAACGAGCAAGGGGAGGGCTTCTATTCAACCCTATTTTTGGTTCCCAAACCCAATAGTACATTCCGATTGATAATAAACCTGAAGGACCTAAACCAATACCTGACGTATCAGAAATTCAGGATGGAGTCAATATCCTCCACAGTTCTCCATCTGTTCCCCAATTGTGTAATGGCTTCAATTCAGATCCAGAATCCTGCAAATGCACATCTTGTCCAGATGGGACGGGGGGTCATTATCCCTGGATCGCAAGATGATTATGCCGAAGTCAGTAACCCCATCCCTAACCTGGTGGCTAAAGACATCCAATTTGAGTCAGGGGGTAGAATGGGTGAAGGAGGATCGCCTAATAATTACCACCGATGCAAGCCCCTGGGGGTGGGGGGCCCATTCAATTTTGGGTTTTTTCCAAGGCTCTTGGTCAAGAACCCAGAGTGCCCAATCCCAAAACGCCAGGGAATTGATAGCAGTCCTGCGTGCATTAGAAGAAAGTCTCCCTTATCTACCTCCAAGACATATCAGGATCCTGTCCGACAATGCCACAGTGGTAGCATATGTCAACAGACAATGGGGAACAAGATCTGCTTAGCTAATGCAGCTAGCATCCAAGATATTTTTGCTGATATGGGGGAAAGCTCTCTCTCTCTAAGCGGTCCATCTAAAAGGCTCAGAAAATCACCAGGCGGACTTTCTCAGCAGACAGATTCAGCCAGGCAAATTGGTGTCTGAACCAAGAAGTGTTTCACCAAATCGAGGCCCTATGGGGATCTCCCACAATAGATCTTTTTGCCTCACTGGAGAACAGTTTTACCCCTCACCCACGACAGCACCACGAGAGAGGATGGATCCGCCCCCACAGACAGGAAACCTGCTGCACAAAAAGGCGGAGACTCCTCTCTGCCCTCAGTATGGTTTCCTGTCTTTGGGGGAAGCCTGCGGACTATCCTTCTCTCCCTCGGCTGCCCGGTTGTACCTGCGATCCCCCCCCCCTCCTGGTGCGGCACATTGTGCGTGGGGGGTCGGTCAGAGGCGCGATGGCGGAGGTTCCTGATCGCTGAGGGCATGATGCTTCGGTGCTGCTATGCACGAGTAAGCATCCGACGGCGGCAAGACTAGAAGAGCGCGTGGCTGAGTGATTCCGGCTGGAGGGGGAGGAGCCAAATGCCGATCATGTGACCTACCGACTTCCGGGTATGAGAGTGAGGCGTGGATAGCACAGCTGCGCGGGAACGCTCTGGTGCAGGGGGGTGGGAGCATTTAAAAACCCAGTAACCTGTGAGAAGCCGCCGGTGTCCACTGCAAAGATTTGCAGTTCCTGAGAGCCCTGAATCTACTATGGAGGAGGAAAGAAGGGAGCAGACAGAATACCCGGTGGCCATCCCAGTCTCGGTAGTAGGATGGGTGAGAGGCTTTGAAAGCCAAACATATATATTCACCTTTTTAATGGGGAAAAATGTTCTTTTTTATGTGTATTTCTGCAGGAAAAACCTATAAACCTTATTATACCAAAAAGTTATGTCAACAATGCATAGACAAAACAGTCGCAGAAGAGTCCCCTTCTTTTTATAACTGCCTCCAAAAATTTGTTAGGGCAGAAATTAATACCTCATTATCCTCCAGAAAACCGGAGTCTGTTACAGTATCCAAAAAAGAAGGACTCTAAAACCGTTTTGTCGGAGTCAGACCAGGAAGAGGAACCCTGCTCTGTAGCTCTAGATTCGGAGGGTTCCCCTCCCTCCTCTGATTCAGAAGATAATGAGATAATGAGATTAGACGGACTTTTTTTCCCGTGGAAAATGTAGATAAACTTTTGAAAGCGGTAAAGACGACTATGGGAAGAGAAGATGTTAAAGAGGCAAAGTCGGTCCAGGATTTTATGTTTGGAGGTCTACAAACTAAACATACTAGATCTTTTCCTATGCATGATAATATGTCCGCATTAATCAAAGAAGAGTGGCGCAAGACAAATAAAAGAGTGTTTAGTTCAAAAAACCTTAAAAGGAAATACCCCTTCTCTGATGAGGTGGCTGCTATTTGGAACAAGGCTCCTAAGGTGGATGTGGCCATATCGAAAGAGGCTAGGAGAGCGGCGCTCCCTTTTGACGACATGGGCTCCCTTAAGGACCCTCTTGATAAAAAAGCTGATGGTTTCTTAAAGGGAGCATGGGAGGCGTCTACTTCCTCCTTTCGCCCCTCGGTAGCCTCTACCTGTACGGCCAGATCTCTCATTGTTTGGGTGTCAGAATTAGAGGAACAGTTAAGAAATAAAAGTCCTAGAGAAGATATTCTAGCTAGTCTGCCCACTATTAAAAAAGCAGTAGACTTCCTGGCTGACGCCTCGGCAGATTCTATTAGGTTATCTGCTCGGGCGGCAGGCCTATCAAATTCAGCCCGTAGGGCCTTATGGTTAAAAAATTGGAAAGGCGATTTGCAATCAAAAAAGAGATTATGTGCTCTTCCGTGTGAAGGAGTTTATTTGTTTGGTTCAGCTTTGGACGATTTATTAGAAAAAGCCGTGGAGAGAAAGAAGAAGTTCCCTGCTCAGCCTACCTTTTTTTCCAAGGATAAGTCAAATCGTTCCTTTCGTTCTTTCAGATCCTTTTGTAATAGCAAAGAGGATACTAAGGACGAAAGGTACTATAAATCCAGACCCCGCAGAGACGGAAATAGGCCGTTTTTCTTCAATAAACAGTCAAAGCCCGACAAGAAAACCGACCAACAATGATGCCAGGCCCCAGGTAGGGGGAAGACTAAAATTTTTTCTTCCTGCTTGGGAAAATATCTCAAACAGCCCATGGATTTTAGATACTCTAAGGGACGGGTTAAAATTGGAGTTCCGCGAGCATCCACCAAGAAGCTTTATAATTACAAATTTGGCTCAAAGGGATGGAGAGGCTATAAAAACAGAGGTAAGGGTGCTTATCCAGAAAAAGGTCCTGGTGCAGGTTCCGAGGGAACAGGAGGGAGAGGGATTCTATTTCTCTCTCTTTCTAGTAAAAAAGCCGGACGGTTCATTTCTGAACAATAATCAACTTAAAAAGACTAAATCGTTTTCTTCAGGAAAAAAAGGGAGCGGTCCAGGAGGTGACGGGTATACTGGAAAAATTGGGCTGGATTCTCAACAACAAGAAGTCAAGACCAGTACCACTGCAGCATCAGCTTTTCTTGGGGTTGATTCTGGATTCAATTCGCCAGAGATGTTTTCTACCAGAGGAGAAAATATTGTCCATCCAACAAAAGATCAGAAATCTAATTCATCAGCCACGAATCACCCTAAGGAAAGGTATGTCGGTCCTGGGAAGCTTAACATCCTGCATCCCGGCAGTCAGCTGGGCCCAGTTTCACACAAGGCCGTTACAATGGGAGATCCTAGAAACTTGGCAGAACGGGAGTCTTCCGCTGGAGATGAAATTTACACTTTCTGCTCAAACACTACTGAGCCTAAATTGGTGGTTGGAAAGAAAAAACTTAGATCAGGGCCTACCTTGGAAGAAAGACAATTTTATCTGCCTAACCACGGATGCAAGCCCATGGGGATGGGGGGCCCACATCCAGGATATGTCCTTTCAGGGAAGGTGGAAGGGGAATGTGCTAACAGCTTCTTCAAATATGAAGGAGTTGTTAGCAGTAGAACAAGCAATAAAAAGGGTCCTTCCAGTTTGCGGGGGCAAGGATCTAAGGATCATGTCCGACAATACGACGGTGGTGTCGTACATAAACAGGCAAGGAGGGACCCGGAGCCGGGATCTGATGGAGACCCTGAGTTCCATTCTCAGGATGGTGGAGGGCAACTGCAGTTCAGTCTCGGCGGTTCACATAAAGGGAATAGAGAATGTCAAAGCAGACTTTCTGAGTCATTATGCTCTTTCTCAAGCAGAATGGTCGCTGGACAGGAAGGTGTTTCTTCACATTGTAAAGATGTGGGGTTGTCCAGAGGTTGACCTGTTTGCTACAGCCCAGAATACAAAATTGAGGAGGTTCTTTTCCCTGTCCCCAGCGGGATCCCCCTGTGGTCTGGATGCCTTCCTCCACAGATGGGATTTCGCTCTAGCTTACGCATTCCCTCCTTTTCCCTTAATTCCAAAGGTCTTGAGAAAGATCAGAGAAGATCGGGCAAGAGTGATCTTAATTGCCCCATTCTGGCCAAGGCGGCCATGGTTCACATGGATGAGGAAGCTATCGGTGTCAGATCCATGGGTTCTCCCCAGTTCTCAGAGTCTGCTAGTTCAGGGTCCCATCTGTCATCCTCAGGTGGACAAACTGCACCCGACGGCATGGAACTTGAACGGCAGCTTTTAAGTAGGCAGGGGTTTTCAGAAAATGTAACTAACACCCTTCTAAAGAGTAGGAAAAAAGTTACCATGTCCATCTACGGTAGAACCTGGGGAAAATTCTTTCCATTCGCAGGGCTTCAGCTTAGTAACCTCCCTACCTCTCCTCCAATAAATAAGGTGTTGTAGTTTCTACAGAACGGTCTAGAATTGGGTCTCTCCCCTAGTACCCTGAAGGTGCAGGTTTCGGCCTTGTCAGCCCTGTTTAATGCTCGTTTAGCTTTAGACCCTTGGATTTTGCGCTTTTTTAAAGCGATTTCAAGATCAAGTTCGTATGTCCCCTGTAATGTAGCTCCCTGGGATCTGAATCTAGTATTACAAACTCTGACGGGTCCTCCCTTTGAGCCCCTTAGCTAAATAAATATAAAATACCTTTCTCTAAAACTTTGCCTTTTAGTTGCTCTCACCTCAGCGCGTAGAGTATCCGAGATTCAGGCTATCTCCATTAACCCACCTTATACTACAATCTTGCAGGATAGAGTTATACTAAAACCAGACCCAGCTTTTCTACCGAAGGTAGTGTCAAAATTTCATAGATCACAGGAGATTATCCTTCCAACTTTTTTTTAAAACCCTGTTTCTGAGAAAGAGAGGGCTTTCCATTGTTTAGATGTCAGGCGATGTCTCATTCAGTATTTGAATGAGACTAAGGAGTGGAGAAAATCGCCTTTGTTGTTCATTCTCTTTCAGGGAAAAAAAAAAGGGCATCAAGCCTCAAAGAAGACGCTGGCAAGATGGATCACCTCTGCCATCAGGTTGGAGTATTCATCCTTGGGAAAGATTCCTCCTGAAAATCTGCACGCACATTCGACAAGAGCAGTTTCCACCTCCTGGGCAGAGAGATGAGCAGTCTCTATTGAGGATATTTGTAAAGCGGCAGTTTGATCTTCGCCTTCTACCTTTTTCAACCACTATCGCTTACTTCTAAATTCACCTGATGATTTGTCTTTTGGATCTTCGGTTCTTTCTGCTGTTATCCCACCCTAAGCCTCCTTGGCTCTCTCTCTCGTGGTGCTGTCGTGGGTGAGGGGTAAAATGAAAATAACTTACGGGTAATGGGATTTTCCTGAACCCACGACAGCACCCCTGGTTTTTTCCCTCCCTTTTCTTCTTCGGTTCTGTGATGGTTGTGTGTTCACGGGTGTTGCAAAAAAAGGAGTCTCCGCCTTTTTGTGCTGCAGGTTTCCTATCTGTAGGGGCGGATCCATCCTCTCTCGTGGTGCTGTTGTGGGTTCAGGAAAATCCCATTACCCGTAAGTAATTTTCATTTTCCCTGAGCAGGGAAGATCAGTTCTTGGGCACAGATGCTTTCTCCCAACCATGGGGAGAGGACCTAGCATATGCATTTCCTCTCATCAGCCTACTGCCAAGAGTAATTCAGAAGATCAGGAGGGAGAAGGCAACGGTGATCCTAATAGCGACATTCTGGCCGAGAAGAGTCTGGTTTGTCTGGTTAAGGAGACTATCAATAGCAGATCCCTGGATACTTTCAGAGAGGCAGGACCTACTGTATCAGGGCCCTCTACATCATCCAGAGGTGAAGAACCTGCACCTGACAGCCCGGATTTTGAGAGGCGATTCTTCAGGGCCAGAGGGTTGTCAGAACAAGTAATTGGGACTCTTTTAGCTAGCAGAAAAAAGGTCAACTCAGATATCTATCTGAGAGTATGGAAGACTTTCCTCCAGTTTGCAGGGCCAGGCCTAGATTTGAGCTCACCTAACATCCCTTTAATTCTGAATTTTTTACAGGTGGGCCTTAGCAAAAAACTAAAACCTAGCACCCTCAAGGTCCAGGTCGCGGCACTGAGTGCTCTCTATGATTGCAGATTAGCCACTCATCCGTGGGTCAAAAGGTTTATTAGGGGTTCCTCTAGGCTTTGTCCTACAGTTAAACCTAAGACAGCCCCGTGGGACCTTAACCTGGTTCTGTCCGCCCTAACCAAGGCCCCGTTCGAACCCCTCGGAGACATCCCTTTAAAGATGCTATCCTATAAGACGGTTCCTTTAGTGGCTATTACATCTGCCAGGCGAGTAGGGGAACTGTCTGCTTTGTCTTCCTCCCCGCCATATACCCAAATTCTAGAAGACAGAATAGTTTTCAAACCAGATCCTGGATTCCTAACCAAAGTAGTTTCTGTATTCCATAGATCTCAGGAGATGGCTCTCCCCTCCTTTTGTCAAAACCCAAAGAATAAGGAGGAGGAGTCTTTTCATAATCTAGATGTGAGAAGATGTGTCTGCGCATATTTAGAGTTTATAAAGGAATTTAGAAGGACCCCACAACTTTGTTCAATTTCAGGGTCAAAATAGAGGCTTGAAAGTCACAAGCCGTACCCTAGCAAAATGGATTAAGAGAGCGATAGGTCTGGCATACTCTCAGTCAGGTTGTCAGGTGCCTTCGGATTTTTCAGCTCATTCCACTAGAGCAGTAGCCTCTTCCTGGGCAGAAAAGGGGTGCGCTACTATTGAGCAAATTTTTAAGGCAGCAAGGTGGAGTTCTCCCTCTGCATTTTAAAAACACTACAGATTGGATCTTTCTTCTATGCAGGACATGTCTTTTGGGAGAAAGGTTCTGCAGGCTGTAGTCCCTCCCTAATGATCATCTAGTCTAATCTCTCACAGGTGCTGTCATGGGGCGTAATGGAAATACTTCAATTATTCTTACCGGTAATATGTTTTCCATGAGCCCATGACAGCACCTACATAATTCCCTCCCAAATAATATAAGAATATATAAAAAAAAAAAACGATCTACATATAGTCAATTTTTAAGTTTTTTGGCCAAAGAAGAGATATGCCCGGGCACATATTTGGCACAAAGTTTTTCTTTGTGTTACTGTTGCTTATGTACCATATATAAATATAGGTGTGTTGCTGGTCCCAGGAATCTTGTCAATTACTGAGTGGTGGAAGGAGGTGGACCAATTTAAAGATCTGGGAAGTTCCTGTTTCCTGTCCGGATGGGGGAGGATCTCTCACAGGTGCTGTAATGGGCTCATGGAAAACATATTACCGGTAAGAGTAATTGAAGTATTTCTGACAGGGGTGTGCAGTTTGTGTCCAAATTCTGGAGGGCCTTCTGTCAAAGATGTAAAATTTTATTGTCTTTTTCTTCCGCCTACCATCCTGAGAGTAATGGGCAGACTGAACGCCTTAATCAGTCTGTGGAACAATTCTTGAGGTTGTACGTTGCTGATGACCAGCAATTATGGGTCAAATTCCTTCCATTGGCTGAATTTGTTTTGAATAACCATGTCAATTCTTCTGTTGGGGTCTCCCCTTTCTTTTGTAACCATGGTTTTCATCCCCGTTTTCATTCTGGGTCGTCTGTCTCCTCCTCTAACCCTGAAGTGGATAAACTCTCCTCCGAACTGTGCACAGTTTGGGCCCGGGTTCAATCTAACATAGAAAAGGCTCAAAGCTCTCAAAAACTCAAGGCCGATAGGAGACGTTCCAAGGGGGTGAACTTTCAGGTTTGGGGATAAAGTATGGTTGTCCTCCAAGAATCTATCTCTCAAGGTAGCTTCTAGAAAATGTTCTCCTCTTTTTATTGGACCGTATAAGATCACGGAGGTCATTAATCCGGTATCGTTTAGGTTGGAGATGCCCAAGTCTTTCCACATTCATAGTGTATTTCATGAATCTCTTCTTAAAAAGTATTTTGAACCTGTTGTACCGTTGGAGGTCTCGCCTCCACCGGTTCTTGTTGGTGATGCTGTCTAAGATTGTGGATGTCAGGAGCATGCATAATTCCTTACAGTACCTGATTCACTGAAAAGGTTATGGAGCTGAAGAGAGATCTTGGGTACCTGCCAGGGAGGTTCATGCTCCTAGACTTGTTCGAAAATTTCATTTAAAACACCCTGAAGTCTTGGGTCCAGTGGCCCCTCGTAAAAGGGGGGGGGGGGGTACTTTCACGGGGCGCTAAAGGCGCACTCTGTCTCCCATCACCCGCAGACCTGCTGCTTAGCTTCGGGAGCGAAGATCTGTTTGGCCTCGTTCCCAGGGCGGCTTTGCTAGCAGGAGGCTCCCTGCTCTTAGGTCTGCCTTGAGCGCCGAGCTGATCACTCGGTGCTCGACTAGTCTGTCGGTGATGTGACGCTGGTCACGTCACATGACCCTCAGACCCCACTATAAATACAGGCAGCCTGCTGACCACAGGTTGCCTGTTAATTCTAGGTTCCTGGCTATTATTTGGACTTCTGCCTGCTCCTCCTGTACTGCACATCCCTGCTGGTATTGTGACCTCGGCTCCCACCTGACTACTCTTTGCGGACTCCTCTGGTACTTCTCTACTCTCCTGGTATTTGAACTCAGCTTCTCCTGACTATTCTTTGCTTTACCCTTTGTACTGCGTAGCTCTCTTGGTTCTGACACGGTCCGTTCACGTTCCGTATTTTGTCTTGTCTGTCTTCCCTGCACATATCCTAAGTAAGGGACTGCTGTCCAGTTGTCCCCTGTCATCAGGACTTGTGAGGCAAGTAGGCAGGGCCAGGGGTGAGCGCAGTGGTCACTATCCTTCCCCCTGTGTGTGTGGACGTGACTGTTACAAGTTATTTGACCTCATGCGGTCCGCGTCTTACATCTTCGAAGGCCAAGTGGTGTTTAGCAATAACAGGTCTGTGATGTCCTTACATGTGCAGGGCTGCACACGCTTCACTAAAGGGATCGCCATGTGTCTACCCTTTACTAACAGGTGCGGGTTATGCCTCCTCTGCCTTGTAAGGCCCCTTTCACACGAGCGAGTATTCCGCGCAGATGCAAATGCATAGCACCTGCACTGAATCCTGACCAATTAATTTCAATGTGTCTGTGTACATGAGCATTTTTCTTTTTTTTTCACGCATCAGTTCTGCATTGCGTGAAAAACGCAACATGTTCTATATTCTGCGTTTTTCACGCAGCCCTGTCCCCATAGAAGTGAATAGGGCTGTTTGTAAATCTTTAGTTTTTTTTTATCACGCGCATGAAAAACGCATCAAAACACATTGCACCCACGCAGAAAAAAAAACTGAACAACTGAATGCAATTGCAGACAAAACTGACTGAACTTGTTTGGCTCCGGATGCGTTCACACCATTTTGCAATCTGTCACGCTCGTGTGAAAGAGACCTAAGGGAAACAATCAGAAGTCCAATAGCATCTAATTACAATTGATGCAAATGAAAACGTCTTCCTTGCATCTGTAACCATGCCCTAATAATAAAACTAAGTTGGACACTACTGCATCCAACTTCCTGGAGGGCTGAGTGACATTCAGCACTAACTGTTCTGTGATGCCCTTACATGTGCTCTGCACTGAAGGGATCGCCATGTGTCTACCTTTTGCCGACAGGTGCGGGTTACCCGCTCAACGTCGTTTGTCATAGGGATTGTAATACTAGACCAGACTAATTTATTTGGTAAAAGACCAATTTATTTGCTAACAAACTGAGGGACACATTTATTATGACAGGAGTTTTAGACGTCGGTCTTGATAAACCCCAAAGCTGGCGGTGGATCCGTCAAAGTTCTAAAGAGACGCCGGCCTCTTCATAACTTTGTCGGATCCTTCAACAGTTCTAAGTAGAAGACAGATTCCTAGCTAGAAGTTCGCTCCGGCCCCATTCACTAAAATGGTCTGGCCGCAGCACGGCAAACGTGCCAAGAGGCAGCCAGAATAAAACTACAGCACTCTGAGGTTTTTGTCTGGCCACCTCTCGGCATGTTTGCCGTGCTGCAGCGGACCTCTGGCCTGCCACCATTCTAGTGATTGGGGCCGGAGCGGACTTCAGGCGGCACAGTGGACTTGCAGTAGCATGGATCTGGCAGGCTATTCCCCCGCCGGAACAGCCTGCCGGAAAAGGCTACCGCAAGTGTGAAAGTAGCCTTAGTCTATGTGTAACAGAACAGATTAAGTATTAATGGCACAGCAGGTAAACTAGATAAACACGCCTATATATTAAACCGCCTGTTGACAATGAGTCTGATGCACAGGACATCTATGTATATCGACAAGCAAAAGGGTAACAATGTTTAGAAATTTTGACTGCAGTTACATTGCAGGCTGACTGTAATCGCCCTGTGCAACTGCTGCGCCATTCATACTTAATCTGTTCTGTTATACACTGACGAGTAAAAGGGTAACAATGTTTTTAACTTTTGACTGCATTAACTGCATTGTTACTAGTTTGCTTCTGGTAGTGGAACAATCTTTTTCTTCTTTAATACTACAAACTACAACCTGTTCTCACATTCCCTAATAGCTTAGTGTGTTATTAGGTTAAATCCCAAGCGAAGGTCATTGGTTCAAATCGAGGAGCAGCCATAAAGATGATTTCCCAAGAAAAGAGAAACAGCATCATCCAGCTCATTGGTAGCAGTATCTCAGTGAAGAAAATTGTCAAACTGCCATGACAGTTGGAAGAATACGAAATAAAGTCTGTCCATTCATTCCAAAGACAAGAGGTGGACATCCAGGCCAAATATCAGTCAACAAGTCAGCTCATCACAAGGTCTATCAGTTCTGGCACGACAAATAAGGCACGACATATGCTTCATAATGGTGAGATCACAGACGTCCATGCAAGCACCGTGCGACATTCATTACACGTCTGGAACAGTGGACAGTAGAAGATTGGAAACCGGCGATTTAGAGAGATGTGACGAAAGTCAATAGACTGGGCTCTGATTGGTGCAAATGGGTTTGGAAGAAACAAGGGAAAAGGGGGCTAACTGATTGAGAAATTGAAGGAACTGTCAAGTTCGGTGGAGAAAGCCTGATATGGGGTTGTTTCACAACCAAAGGCATTGACAAGGATTGATGGTGGTCCTAATGCTGAGCAATAGATAAGTATCCTACAAAGCAAGTTACTTTGTACACTCGAGTACTATGGGTATGAAAAGGACGACATAGTTTTCCAATAGAACTATTACCTGAAGCATACTTCAAGATTGACAAAGAAATGGTTCAATGACAATGAAGTATAGGTGCTGGATTGGCCCCCACAGTCCCCAGACCTCAACCCAATTGAACACCCAACTGAGTTAACCAGTATGCACCAACATTGGGAATTTCAGTGAAGACATGCTTGAATCTGATCGAGAGCTTGTCCAGATGGATTCAGGCAGTGTTGAAAGCCAAAGGTAGATTGACGAAACAGCAACAAAATAATAAAAATTTTAATTTAGAGTTTTAGGAGCAAAACAGTAACAGTGCAGTTACATGACAAGAATCTGCATACTAATCATAGTTGCAAGTCCAATTTATGTATCACATAGGCAAGATGATAAAATCTATAAAATGATGATAGTCTCACATTTAAAGCTGTAGTGGATGGTGAGATATGGAGCCTGAAAGTCAAAAGTTTAAAACATTGTTACCCCCCCTTTTACTCGTCAGTGTATAACAGAAAAGATTAAGTATGAATGGCGCAGCAGGTGAACTAGATGAACGTGATGATATATTAGACCACCTGATGAGACAAAGTCTGATGCACAGTATGTCTATGTATAGAGATGGCCCGAACTATCCGCCGGTGAACAGTTACCGGCGACCATAGCTTGTTCGCGTTCGCCGTTGCGAGTGAACACATGCGATGTTCGGTCCGCCCCCTATACATCATCATTGAGCAAACTTTGACCCTGTACCTCACAGTCAGCAGACACATTCCAGCCAATCAGCAGCATACCCTCCCTCCCAGACCCTCCCATCTCCTGAACAGCATCCATTTTAGATTCATTCGGAATTTGCAGTCTTAGTGAGAGGAGGGACAGTGTAGCTGCTGCTGATTTAATTGGGAAATCAATAGCTAGGCTAGTGTATTCAGTGTCCACTCCAGTCCTGAAAGACTCATCTGATCTCTGCTGTAAGGACAGCGTCCTGACAGCACCCCAAAAAGCCCTTTTTAGGGCTGCAACATTGTGATGATGATGATGATGATGTTGCACCCGCTGCTGCTTCCTTTACTGAGGTGTCAGATACAAGTGAAGCGGTTGATGATGACGATGTGTCCACGGATGCCACGTAAGTGCCTGCTCGAAGAGAAGAAGAGGGGGAAAGTTCAGAAGGGGAGACAGAGAGAAGGAGGAGACGAGTTGGAAGCAGGGGGAGGTCGTCGCAAGGAGTTAGTGGCACAGTCAGACAGCATGTATCGGCACCCGGGGTCAGCCAGACAGCACGCCAGTCAACGCATGCTGTTGCCACCACCAGAATGCCGTCATTGCAAAGCTCAGCAGTCTGCCTCTGATAACAGCAATGCCATTTGCAACCTGTGCCAAAAGAAACTGAGTCGTGGTAAGTCCAACACCCACCTCGGTACAACCGCTTTGTGAAGGCACATGATCTCACATCACAAACGCCTATGGGATCAACACATGAGTACAAGCAGCACACAAACTCAAAGCCACCATGCTCCTCCTGGTCCAGCATCTTCAGGCTCATCAACCACTCCTGTCCTCCCTGCCCCCTCTCAACCAACCGCCACTCCGCCTCTCACCTTCAGCAGTTCCTGCTCATCTGCCCACAGTCAGGTGTCTGTCAAGGACATGTTTGAGCGTAAGAAGCCAATGTCAGAGTAACCCCCTTGCCTGGCGACTGACAGCTGGCTTGACGGAACTCTTAGCCCGCCAGCTTTTACCATACCGGCTGGTGGAGTCTGAGGCCTTCAAAAAATTTGTCGCTATTGGGACACCCCAGTGGAAAGTACCCGGACGAATTTTTTTTTCACAAAAGGCAATCCCAAACTTCTACAATGTCATTGAAAAGGAAGTCATGGCATCTCTGGCATACAGTGTTGGGGAAAGGGTCCATCTGACCCCTGATACCTGGTCTGCAAAGCACGGTCAGGGCACGTATATCACGTACACTGCGCATTGGGTCAACCAGCTGATGGCTGACAAGCATGGAATTCAACACTCCTAATGTTCGACCGCCTGCTCCAACAAGAAAAAGCCGTCAACGAGTATTTGTATGACCGGGGTGCTAGGACAGCCTCTGAGGAGCTGGGAATTTTTTTGCCACGTTACTAGACGCTCATGCGCAATGCCTGTAGGCTCATGCGTCCTTTTGAGGAGGTGACAAACCTAGTCAGTCGCACCGAAGGCACCATCAGCGACCTCATCCCATTTGTTTTCTTCCTGGAGCGTGCCCTGCGAAGAGTGCTGGATCAGGATGTAGATGAGTGTGAAGAGGAATAGGAAGAGTTGTGGTCACCATCACCACCAGAAACAGCCTTGTCATCATCGCTTGCCGGACCTGCAGCAATGCTGGAAGAGGAGTATGAGGAGGAGGAGTCAGAGGAGGAATGTGGCGGCTTTGAGGAGGAGGAAGACCAACCACAGCAGGCACCCCAGGGTGCTCGTTGTTGTCACCTATCTGGGACCCATGGTGTTGTACGTGGCTGGGGGGAAGAACAGACCGTCAATGACATCAGTGAGGACGAGGAACGGGAAATAAGTAGCTCTGCATCCAACCTTGTTCAAATGGGGTCTTTTATGCTGTCATGTCTGTTGAGGGACCCTCGTATAAAAAGGATGAAGGAGAACGACCTGTACTGGGTGGCCACGCTACTAGACCCCCGGTATAAGCAGAAAGTGGCAGAAATGTTACTAAATTACCGAAAGTCGGAAAGGATGCAGCAGTTCAAAACCAAACAAAAAAATATGCTTTACACAGCTTATAAGGGGGATGTCACAGCACAACGGGAATCTAACAGGGGAAGAGGTGAGTGTAATCCTCCTCCTACCATGGCGGCAAGGACTGGACGATTTACAGATGTGTTGTTGATGGAGGACATGGGGAGCTTTTTCAGTCCTACACATCGCCACAGCCCTTCGGGATCCAGCCTTAGAGAATGACTCGACCGACAGTTAGCAGACTACCTCGCCTTAACAGCAGATATCGACACTCTGAGGAGCGATAAACCCCTTCACTACTGGATGTGCAGGCTTGACCTGTGGCCTGAGCTATCCCAGTTTGCGACAGAACTTCTGGCCTGCCCTGCTTCAAGTGTCCTGTCAGAAAGGGCCTTCAGTGCAGCAGGAGGTATTGTCACTGACAAGAGAAGTCGCCTCGGTCAAAAAAGTGTTGATTACCTCACCTTCATAAAGATGAATGAGGCATGGATCCCGAAGGGACTGAAGGTGGGGGATACGTTTGACTAACAAAAGGCCTGATTACATGCCTTGGCCTCAAAATGGTCCCCACACTGCTGTATTTAATTTCTGCATACCGGATGACTTTCGTGAATTCTCTACCACCAACTAGGGTTCAAGCCGCAATGTTTTAGTCATTTTTCTGCCTGGAAAACATACATTTTTCCGGCCGCTGCTACAATAGCGGCTGCAACAATGCCATTATTTTTCTGGCATGTGTACATGCCTAATTTTTCTTTCCTATGGTGCAGCACTATGGCTGCAAAAACAAAACAAAACAAAAAAGGCACATACAAGTGTCAATTCCCCTTTGTGATCGTTACCTTGTTGTGGTGAAGGGGCTTGCGTATAACAATGAAGCAATCATCACCTCTATGAGCGTGTTGGCAATGTTGCCACACCCCAGATGATAAGGCCGTTGCTTCATTATGGTCAGACCGAAAGCGATCGGACGGCTGGATAATATTTCATAGAAAAAACATTAATTTACACTTTTTTTTTTTTTTTTTTTTTTTAAAGTTGTATGGGTTTTTAATACATAAAATAAAAAATCATAATAAAGTCTCTTAATAGTTTATTAGAAATAATGCAGACAATAAAAAATCCCTATCAATTCCAATAAAAAGCAAGTACAGAGCTCAGAACTAAATTATTTCACGTAATTAGAGATGAGCGAACACCTGGATGTTCGGGTTCGAGAAGTTCGGCCGAACTTCCCGAAAATGTTCGGGTTCGGGATCCGAACTCGACCCGAACTTTATCCCGAACCCGAACCCCATTGAAGTCAATGGGGACCCGAACTTTTAGGCACTAAAAAGGCTGTAAAATAGTCCAGGAACGGGCTAGAGGGCTGCCAAAGGCAGCAAAATGTAGGTAAATCCCCTGCAAACAAATGTGGATAGGGAAATGACTTAAAATAAAATAAATAAAATTTAACCAATATCAATTGGAGAGAGGTCCCACTGCAAGGAATCATGCGTCATATCACTCAACACTGAAGAAGGCCACTTTCAGTTATTTCGGCCCCACCACCCAGACAGAGGAGAGAGGTCCCACAGCAAGGAATCATGCGTCATATCAACCACCACCAGAGAAGGCCATTCTCAGTTATTTCGGCCCAGCACCCAGACAGAGAAGAGAGGTCCCACAGCAAGGAATCATGCGTCATATCAACCACCACCGGAGAAGGCCACTCTCAGTTATTTTGGCCCAGCACCCAGACAGAGGAGAGAGGTCCCACGGCAAGGAATCATGCGTCATATCAACCACCACCGGAGAAGGCCACTTTCAGTTATTTCGGCCCCACCACCCAGACAGAGGAGAGGTTCATTCAACTTTGGGTTGCACCGCAAGATCATGGTAAAGTTAAAAAAATAAGGATTCAAAAAAGAAGTGCCCCGGAGTACAAGAATACATGGTTGAGGGGAGGCAGTTATAAATGTCTATTCTGCACAAGGGAGGGACAGGTGTAGTGGAATCCATGCCTGGTTCATTTTATGAACGTCAGCTTGTCCACGTTGGCTGTGGACAGGCGGCTGCGTTTGTCAGTAATGACACCCCTGCTGTGCTGAATACACATTCAGACAAAACGCTGGTTGCGAGGCCAGCACCTCCAAGGCATAAAATACTAACTCTGGCCACGTGGACAATTTGGAGACCCAGAAGTTGAATGGGGCCGAACCATCAGTCAGTACGTGGAGGGGTGTGCAGACGTACTGTTCAACCATGTTAGTGAAATGCTGCCTCCTGCTACCACGTTCCGTATCAGGTGGTGGTGCAGTTAGCTGTGGCGTGGAGACAAAACTTTTCCAAATTTCTGCCATGCTAACCCTGCCCTCAGAGGAGCTGGCCGTGACACAGCTGCATTGGCGACCTCTTGCTCCTTCTCTCCCTTCGCCTTGGGCTTCCACCTGTTCCCCTGTGACATTTGGGAATGCTCTCAGGAGCGCCTCTACCAGCGTGCGCTTGTACTCGCGCATCTTCCCATCACGCTCCAGTGCAGGAAGTAAGGTGGGCACATTGTCTTTGTATCGGGGATCCAGCAGGCAACCCAGTAGTCTGCACACGTTAAAATGTGGGCAACTCTGCTGTCGTTACGCAGGCACTGCAGCATGTAGTCGCTCATGTGTGCCAGGCTCCCCAGAGGTAAGGACAAGCTGTCCTCTGTGGGAGGCGTATCGTCATCGTCCTCCGTATCCCCCCAGCCACGCACCAGTGATGGGCCTAAGCTGTGTCGGGTGCCACCCCGCTGTGAACCTGCTTCATCCTCATCCTCCTCCACCTCCTCCTCATCCTCCTCGTCCTCCAGTAGTGGGCCCTGGTTGGCCACATTTGTACCTGGCCTCTGCTGTTGCAAAAAACCTCCCTCTGAGCCACTTCTAACAGACTGGCCTGAAAGTGCTAAAAATGACCCTTCATCCTCCTCCTCCTCCTCCTACTGGGCCACCTCCTCTTCCATCATCGCCCTAAGCGTTTTCTCAAGGAGACATAGAAGTGGTAGTGTAACGCTGATAACGGTGTCATCGCCACTGGCCATGTTGGTGGAGTACTCGAAACAGCGCAACAGGGCACACAGGTCTCGCATGGAGGCCCAATCATTGGTGGTGAAGTGGTGCTGTTCCGCAGTGCGACTGACGCGTGCGTGCTGCAGCTGAAACTCCACTATGGCCTGCTGCTGCTCACACAGTCTCTCCAGCATGTGCAAGGTGGAGTTCCACCTGGTGGGCGCATCGCATATGAGGTGGTGAGCGTGAAGGCCGAAGTTCCGCTGTAGCGCAGACAGGTGAGCAGCGGCAGGATGTGAACGCCGGAAGCGCGCACAGACGGCCCGAACTTTATGCAGCAGCTCTGACATGTTGGGGTAGTTGTGAATGAACTTCTGCACCACCAAATTCAGCACATGCGCCAGGCAAGGGATGTGCGTCAAACCGGCTAGTCCCAGAGCTGCGACGAGTTTTTGCCCATTATCGCACACCACTAGGCCGGGCTTGAGGCCCACTGGAAGAAACCACTCGTCGGTCTGTTGTTCAATACCCCCCCCCCCGCCACAACTCCTGCGCGGTGTGGGGCCTGTCCCCCAAACATATGAGTTTCAGAATGGCCTGCTGACGTTTACCCCGGGCTGTGCTGAAGTTGGTGGTGAAGGTGTGTGGCTGACTGGATGAGCTGGTGGAAGCAGAGGAGGAGAGAAGGGGCTACAGGAGGCAAGAATGATGCCCTGCGATCCTTGGCGGCGGAAGGGCGTGCGCCAAGGAACTCTCCGCCTGGGGCCCAGCCGCCACTACATTTACCCAGTGTGCAGTTAGGGAGATATAGCGTTCCTGGCCGTGCTTACTGGTCCACGTATCTGTGGTTAGGTGGACCTTGCCACAGATGGCGTTGCGCAGTGCACACTTGATTTTATCGGATACTTGGTTGTGCAGGGAAGGCACGGCTGTCTTGGAGAAGTAGTGGCGGCTGGGAACAACATACTGTGGGACAGCCATGGACATCAGCTGTTTGAAGCTGTCTGTGTCCACCAGCCTGAATGACAGCATTTCAAAGGCCAGTAGTTTAGAAATGCTGGCATTCAGGCCCAGAGCTCGAGGGTGGCTAGGTGAGAATTTACGCTTTCTCTCCAAGGTTTGTGAGATGGAGAGCTGAACGCTGCCGTTTGACATGGTGGAGATGCTTGGTGACGCAGGTGGTGTTGTCGGTGGCACATCCTCTGTTTGATGGGCGGCAGGTGCCAACATTCCTCCCGAGGCGGAGGAAGAGGCCGAGGCAGCAGCAGAAGAGGGAGCAGGGGGAGCCAGAGTGAGTTCCTTGCTTTTAAGGTGTTTACTCCACTGCAGTTCATGCTTTGCATGTAGATGCCTGGTCATGCAGGTTGTGCTAAGGTTCGGAACGTTAATGCCTCGCTCTGATGGCACAGCGTGCAAACCACTCGGGTCTTGTCGTCAGCACATTGTTTAAAGAAGTGCCATGCCAGGGAACTCCTTGAAGCTGCCTTTGGGGTGCTCGGTCCCTGGTGGCAGTGGCCAGTAGCAGGCAAACTCTCTTAAAGGCGGCTGTTCTGCTTTTGCCCCCTGCTCTCTCTTTTGCTACGCTGTTGGCTCGGTCTCACCACTGCCTCTTCCTCTGAACTATGAAATTCAGTGGCACGACCTTCATTCCATGTGGGGTCTAGGACCTCATCGTCCCCTGCATCGTGTTCCACACAGTCTTCCTCCCTGACCTCCTGTTCGGTCTGCACACTGCAGAAAGACGCAGCAGTTGGCACCTGTGTTTCGTCATCATCAGAGACGTGCGGACTCCGATGAGGTGGTATTCCCATGTCCTCATCATCAGGAATCATCAGTGGTTGTGCATCAGTGCATTCTATGTCTTCCATCACTGGGGAAGGGCTAGGTGGATTCCCTTGGGAAACCCTGCCAGCAGAGTCTTCAAACAGCATAAGAGACTGCTGCATAAATTGAGGCTCAGACAGTTTCCCTGATATGCATGGGGGTGATGTGACAGACTGATGGGCTTGGTTTTCAGGTGCCACCTGTGCGCTTTCTGCAGAAGACTGGGTGGGAGATAATGTTGTGAACATGCTGGATCCACTGTCGGCCACCCAATTGACTAGCGCCTGTACCTGCTCAGGCCTTTCCTTCCTTAGAACGGCATTGGGCCCCACCAAATATCGCTGTAAATTCTGGCGGGTACTGGAACCTGAGGTAGTTGGTTCACTAGGACGTGTGGCTGTGGCAGAATGGCCAAGTCCTCTCCCAGCACAAGAGGGTACACGAACACCACCACGACCGCGTCCCTTACTAGATGTTTTTCTCATTGTTACCGTTCACCAAGCACCACAATAATAAAAAAAATTTTTGGCCCAATGTATTGATTTCAAATTCAGGCCTTTTTTTTACAGGCACCTAACACTATCTGCTTATTTATTTATGTAGCGTATTACACTAATCCAGGCACAGCAGTAACCACTGATTTAGGGGAATATCTCTTTTAGGGCTAGTATTTAGGCCCTGGATGAAAGGTATCCTTTTATGGACAGATTTACAATTGGCCTGCAACAGCTCGAACACCAGATTCAGGGTATTGCTATTTTGGCAATTGAATTTAACCCCAGAATAAAATATATGTTTTGGCGGACACTATTATATTTTGCCAGCCACAGCTTAAACCACTGATTTATGGTATTGCTATTTTGGCAATTGAATTTCACCCCAGAACAAAATATATGTTTTTGCGGACACTATGAATCTTGGTCTGCAACAGCTGGGACACCAGATTCAGGGTATTGCTATTTTGGCAATTGAATTTCACCCCAGAACAAAATATATGTTTTTGCGGACACTATAAATCTTGGCCTGCAACAGCTGGGACACCAGATTCAGGGTATTGCTATTTTGGCAATTAAATTTCACCCCAGAACAAAATATATGTTTTGGCGGACACTATTATATTTTGCCAGCTACAGCTGAAACCACTGATTTTATGGTATTGCTATTTTGGCAATTGAATTTCACCCCAGAACAAAATATATGTTTTGGCGGACACTATGAATCTTGGCCTGTAACAGCTGGGACACCAGATTCAGGGTATTGCTATTTTGGCAATTGAATTTAACCCCAGAACAAAATATATGTTTTGGCGGACACTATGAATCTTGGCCTGCAACAGCTGGGACACCAGATTCAGGGTATTGCTATTTTGGCAATTGAATTTCACCCCAGAACAAAATATATGTTTTGGCGGACACTATTATATTTTGCCAGCCACAGCTGAAACCACTGATTTTATGGTATTGCTATTTTGGCAATTGAATTTCACCCCAGAACAAAATACATGTTTTGGCGGACACTATGAATCTTGGCCTGCAACAGCTGGGACACCAGATTCAGGGTATTGCTATTTTGGCAATTAAAGTTCACCCAGAACAAAATATATGTTTTGGCGGACACTATTATATTTTGCCAGCCACAGCTGAAACCACAGATTTTATGGTATTGCTATTCTGGCAATCGAATTTCACCCCAGAACAAAATATATGTTTTGGCGAACACTATGAATCTTGGCCTGTAACAGCTGGGACACCAGATTAAGGGTATTGCTATTTTGGCAATTGAATTTTACCCCAGAACAAAATATATGTTTTGGCGGACACTATGAATCTTGGCCTGCAACAGCTGGGACACCAGATTCAGGGCATTGCTTTTTTGGCAATTGAATTTCACCCCAGAACAAAATATATGTTTTGGCGGACACTATTATATTTTGCCAGCCACATCTGAAATCACAGATTTCTATGGTATTGCTATTTTGGCAATTGAATATCACCCCAGAACAAAATATATGTTTTGGCGGACACTATGAATCTTGGCCTGCAACAGCTGGGACACCAGATTCAGGGTATTGCTATTTTGGCAATTGAATTTCACCCCAGAACAAAATATATGTTTTGGCGGACACTATTATATTTTGCCAGCCACAGCTGAAACCACTGATTTTATGGTATTGCTATTTTGGCAATTGAATTTCACCCCAGAACAAAATATATGTTTTGGCGGACACTATGAATCTTGGCCTGCAACAGCTGGGACACCAGATTCAGGGTATTGCTATTTTGGCATTGAATTTCACCCCAGAACAAAATATATGTTTTGGCGGACACTATTATATTTTGCCAGCCACAGCTGAAACCACTGATTTTATGGTATTGCTATTCTGGCAATCGAATTTCACCCCAGAACAAAATATATGTTTTGGCGGACATGATTATATTTTGCCAGCCACAGCTGAAACCACTGATTTATGGTATTGCTATTTTGGCAATTGAATTTCACCCCAGAACAAAATATATGTTTTGGCGGACACTATGAATCTTGGCCTGTAACAGCTGGGACACCAGATTCAGGGTATTGCTATTTTGACATTGAATTTCACCCCAGAACAAAATATATGTTTTGGCGAACACTATTATATTTTGCCAGCCTCAGCTGAAACCACTGATTTTATGGTATTGCTATTCTGGCAATTGAATTTCACCCCAGAACAAAATATATGTTTTGGCGAACACTATTATATTTTGCCAGCCACAGCTGAAACCACTGATTTATGGTATTGCTAATTTGGCAATTGAATTTCACCCCAGAACAAAATATATGTTTTGGCAGACACTATGAATCTTGGCCTGCAACAGCTGGGACACCAGATTCAGGGTATTGCTATTTTGGCAAATTAATTTCACCCCAGAACAAAATATATGTTTTGGCGGACATTATTATATTTTGCCAGCCACAGCTGAAACCACTGATTTATGGTATTGCTATTTTGGCAATTGAATTTCACCCCAGAACAAAATATATGTTTTGGCGGACACTATGAATCTTGGCCTGCAACAGCTGGGACACCAGATTCAGGGTATTGCTATTTTGGCAATTAAATTTCACCCCAGAACAAAATATATGTTTTGGCAGACACTATTATATTTTGCTAGCCACAGCTGAAACCACTGATTTTATGGTATTGCTATTTTGGCAATTGAATTTCACCCCAGAACAAAATATATGTTTTGGCAGACACTATGAATCTTGGCCTGTAACAGCTGGGACACCAGATTCAGGGTATTGCTATTTTGGCAATTGAATTTAACCCCAGAACAAAATATATGTTTTGGCGGACACTATGAATCTTGGCCTGCAACAGCTGGGACACCAGATTCAGGGTATTGCTATTTTGGCAATTGAATTTCACCCCAGAACAAAATATATGTTTTGGCGGACACTATTATATTTTGCCAGCCACAGCTGAAACCACTGATTTTATGGTATTGCTATTTTGGCAATTGAATTTCACCACAGAACAAAATATATGTTTTGGCAGACACTATGAATCTTGGCCTGCAACAGCTGGGACACCAGATTCAGGGTATTGCTATTTTGGCATTGAATTTCACCCCAGAACAAAATATATGTTTTGGCGGACACTATTATATTTTGCCAGCCACAGCTGAAACCACTGATTTTATAGTATTGCTATTCTGGCAATCGAATTTCACCCCAGAACAAAATATATGTTTTGGCGGACACTATTATATTTTGCCAGCCACAGCTGAAACCACTGATTTATGGTATTGCTATTTTGGCAATTGAATTTCACCCCAGAACAAAATATATGTTTTGGCGGACACTATGAATCTTGGCCTGTAACAGCTGGGACACCAGATTCAGGGTATTGCTATTTTGGCAATTGAATTTCGCCCCAGAACAAAATATATGTTTTGGCGGACACTATGAATCTTGGCCTGCAACAGCTGGGACACCAGATTCAGGGTATTGCTATTTTGACAATTAAATTTCACCCCGGAACAAAATATATGCTTTGGCAAACACTATTATATTTTGCCAGCCACAGCTGAAACCACTGATTTTATGGTATTGCTATTTTGGCAATTGAATTTCACCCCAGAACACAATATATGTTTTGGCGGACACTATGAATCTTGGCCTGCAACAGCTGGGACACCAGATTCAGGGTATTGCTATTTTGGCATTGAATTTTACCCCAGATCAAAATTTATGTTTTGGCGGACACTATTATATTTTGCCAGCCACAGCTGAAACCACTGATTTTATGGTATTGCTATTCTGGCAATCGAATTTCACCCCAGAACAAAATATATGTTTTGGCGAAAACGATTATATTTTGCCAGCCACAGCTGAAACCACTGATTTATGGTATTGCTATTTTGGCAATTGAATTTCACCCCAGAACAAAATAAATGTTTTGGCGGACACTATGAATCTTGGCCTGCAACAGCTGGGACACCAGATTCAGGGTATTGCTATTTTGGCATATTAATTTCACCCCAGAACAAAATATATGTTTTGGCGGACACTATGAAACTTTGCCTGCAACAGCTGGGACACCAGATTCAGGGTATTGCTATTTTGGCAATTGAATTTCACCACAGAAAATAATCTATCCTTTGCCAGACAGCAGACAGTATTATACTTGTCTAGTCAAAGCTGGAACACCAGATTTAGGGGATTGGTATTTGGTTACAATTGTATTTAACCCCTTAATAAAATATAGAAATTGCTATACTGAGTTTCTAGGGGTGACAATTAGCACAGCCAAGCCCCTGATGTAGGATATAGCAAAAAAAACTAGTATTGATGGATTGATGGACTTGGTGGCAGCTTGTTCTGGTGCACCACAAGTCACAAAATGGCCGCCGATCAACCCAGAAAATAAGTGACAGAAAAACGCTCTGTGCAGCCTAAAAACCAGTGAGCAAGTAACTAGCAGAAGTTCAATCATTCACAGCTGTAGATCGATCCGTTCATTAGGTGCTGTTGCTGACTTTACCTGCCTAATCTCGCCCTGACAGAAGCTGCGTCCTCTCCCTACACTAATCAGAGCAGTGTGACGTGCGGCGCTACGTGACTCCAGCTTAAATAGAGGCTGGGTCACATGCTGCACTTGGCCAATCACAGCCATGCCATTAGTAGGCATGGCTGTGATGGGCTCTTAGGGCAAGAAGTAAAACACTAGCTGATTGGCTGCTGTGCAGCCCTTCAGAAAGTGGGAAGTAATCGACGAACAACGAACCCGAACCCGAACTTTTTTTAAAATGTTCGGGTCCGTGTCCCGGACACCCCAAAATTCGATACGAACCCGAACGATGCTCGAACTGTTCGCTCAACACTAGTCGTAATGGTTCGTTAATTCAACAATGGTTAATTAATTCGACACCCGTCCCCGGATAGGGTACGTAACATGGATTAAACTGATAGGAATAGTACTAGTTAAGACACCACTCATATAGGGTGTCACAGCACATTGCTCTGTGCACGCGCAGTGCCCCAATTTGGGAGTAAGAGGACCGACCCAGCTGCTTTTTCCATTTCCTGGTTCCTAAAATCAATTCAGTTTGGTGTATGAGAGTTTGGTCTGTCACTGTGAAGGCAGTCGAAGGTACCCTGCCTAAAATTTTTTTCACAAAAGGCAATCCCTGATATGGAATGTAACAGGGATTAAATTGATGAGAATAGTACTACAGAAAATACCACTCATATGGTGTGTGACAGTAAATTGCACGGCGCCGATGCAGTGACCGTGGATTAAAACAGAGTGGAGGGAGCCAGCGTTTTTTTAACCATCTCCCCAATCGAAAAATCAATTCAATTCACCTTTCGGGGACCTTTGGTGTTGTACGTGGCTGGGTGGAGGAAGAAACCTTCAATGACATCACCGGGACATGGCTAGCTTGGTATCCAACCTTGTGCAAATGGGGAGTTTGCCGTTGTGCAAATGGACTGTTTGCGGTGCATTAAAAGGGGAGTTTGGTCTGTCAATGTCTGTGAAGCGGGCGTAAACCTTACACTACCTGATCGATACAACATCATACCTGATCGTATACACACACTGGATGTTTTAAAGCATGTTATTCCAAACAATTTAGGAATGTTAGTTGATTTATGCCCTTTATGGATTAAAACCCGACTCTGCGTCCACTACGTAATTTTCCATGGAAGTTTTGCCATGGATCCCTCTACGACATGCCACAGTCCAGGTGTTAGTCCCCTTGAAACAACTTTTCCATCACTATTGTGGCCAGTAAGAGTCCCTGTGGGTTTTAAAATTTGCCTGCCTATTGAAGTCTATGGCAGTTCGCCCAGTTCGCCCGTTTGTGAACATTTGCGGAAGTGCGCGTTCGCCGTTCACGAACGGAAAATTTTATGTTCGCGACATCACTATCTATGTATAACAGAACAGATTAAGTGTTAATGGCACAGCAGCTGAACAAGATGCACAGGGCAATTACAGTCAGTCCCTGCAGTCTTCCTATGCTCTCTCTAAAGTATCTTAAAACCCTCCGTACAATCTCCCTACAGTGTCCCTGCACTCTCCCTATCCAATATTCTACAATTAAAAGCTTTCAGAAACACTATCCCTAGCACTTGCCACGTCTCTCCCTATGTTCAGAATGAGGCTTTCAAATGGTTGTGACATCACAGGGGATAGCTATCTGTGGATTGACGGGCTGCATGGCATTATGGGTCATAACGCGTTCCTGGGCCACTTACTTTCACTTTGTAACATGTAGTGGAATTCGATATGAATTTCAGGATAAATTCGATTCACCTCGAAGCCGAATTTCCTCCTGCTTCGTGTAAGCAAATTGAAATAGAGTGTAAAAAAATAAATAAATAATTCTCACCTCCTTCATTTGCTCACTTGCCAGCCGCCATCTTGATTGAAGATCTCAACCGAAATCCTGTATGACGTCACCAGGCGCTATCCCAGCTCCCTGTCATTGCACTCACTGCTTACAAAAAATGTGTTTTGTGACTAAGTAATTTGTCATGAAGCTAATTTTTTTTGTAAAAGTCACCAAATCAGCCGAATCGAACTTTTAAAATTCGCTCATCTCTAGTAGCCACCATTTTAGGAAAAAAAACGATTCGTTACCACAAAGCGCATGACCTTACATTTATCCACCACGAACTTCGTTTTGCCACCACAGACTGCAGTTTTCCTGAATATCGTTACAATATCACGTAATCCTCCCCTGTGTTGATGACTGTAGTGCCAACACTCCATTTCTGCCAGTGTCTCTCTGCTTCTGGCAGACACAGGCATTGGGATATTCACCTGTCCTGCAGGCCGCTAGAGAGCTGCTGAAGAGGTCCCCCTCTTCTGCACCTGCCGTAGTTCAGCTGTGACCCTATTATACACAGGTGGCCAAATTAGTACACAGTACTCCATGTTATTACTAGCAGAAGGAGCCTGCTTTGCACTGGTATATTTAATCTATTTAATGTTTGTGCATGTCGTTAAAAGATATTTACAGTATCTCCCATAACAGTGACCTCTACAGCACCCCACTTCTTTAACAGTGTACTCCACAGACCCTCACCCCTTAACACTGACCCCCCCCCCACAATGCCCCATCACTTTAAAATGGGACCTCCACAGCAGCCCATCCCCTTAATTTGACATTAAACTTTTGCCGTGCATGCTTGTTGCCGATTGCAACTTGTTGTTTTAGCATGTTTGGACACTTCCCCTTTAAGTTTTGTGTTCCTTCCCATCCTGGTGTGTTCAGGTTTAAGTTGGGTTCTAGGTGAAGCTGGGTGTGGCCTCAAGGCTCTTCTTATACTGGTGTTGTAAGCCTGAGGTCAGATGGTTGTCTGCCTTTATACTGTATGTGTATGAGCTCTACTCCTCTCTGGATGTGTCATCTTTCCAGTGTGAGCGCATCCTAGTTGGACATAGTTTGTCACCCTTTGTCTCCTTTCCCTTCCTCACCTGTTATGTTGTTTGGTGTGGTTTATCTTGGGGTTTTGTTGTTTTTGTCTAGTCTGTTGTTCAATGTCTGGTCGTTGTGGTGTTTGTGATCAGTTTCCTCTATTTCCTTGCAGCTTGGCTGGTGGAGACTCCTGTCCATCCATGTCTGGGATGAACAGGTTGTCTCTTATTCCTTACTCCTATTTCAGGGATTGTTAGGGTCAGAAGGATTCAGGTTCCGGAGTATGAACCCCCCCTACCATCGAGGCCAGCTCATACAGTTAGGTCAGGGATAAAATGAGGGTGGCGTTAGGAGGTGTCCTACTCTCCTTTTCCCAATTACCTGGCTTAGCTGCTTTCTTGTTTTCCTACATTGACACCTCAACAGCGCCCTGCCCCTTTAATGCGACATTTTATAATGATAATCTATGGTGTTGCGCTGAGACATGTAACATGCTGCAACTGCGACACGACAGTCGCAAAAAATCCATCCAAGTGTCACGCGACACATGTCGTCGTGTAGCCCTAGCCTAAAGCTGACCTACAGCAGTAATGAAAAATGGCTGGGTTGTTATGGAAACCTGGAGTAAAACTGTGTAAGTGGAGACTAAGGGCCTGCGAGCTTCTATTGGCTGATAAGGGACATGTGACCGTGTGTATGGCAGTTAGGATATGAAGAGAAATACTTGCAGGCTTGTATTGGCTAATGCAGATCATATTTTGGGAATATCTCAGGAACAGTACGTCCTAGAGAGCCGAGACCCAGTCTAAAACCTTCCCGGACACCTGATATATCTGCGTTCCAAATCTGGTGAAGATCAGTCCAGTCATTTGGTGCGCATAAAGTACAGACAGATGTCGGGACAGACAGAAACTCATTGTGTACCGGCATGTTACCTCCACATTCTTTCCCAGATAGTGATATGTGTACCAAGTTTAGTAGAAACTGATCGATGAGTTTTTGAGTTACAGAGCAATATGTGTGTAGTAAAAACAGTTGGAGCATATAAACTCCATGCAGCTGCTGTGTAGGGGAGTATGACCCCCACAAGATTTCTTTCCAGGTAGCAAGGGATGTGTATACCAAGTTTCGTTGTAATCGATGGTTGCGTTTTTGAGTGATTGCGGAACATACGTGTGTGTGTGTGTGTGTGTGTGTATATATATATATATATATATATATATATATATATATATATATCTCCTTCTTTAGGCCTCTTTCACACTTGCGTTGTGTGGATCCAGCGTGCACTTCCGTCGCCCGAAATGCCCGCCGGATCCGTCACAAGGCAAGACAAATGAAAGCATTTGAAGACTGATCGGTCTTCAAAAATGCTTTCAGTGTTACTATGGGAGCCAGGACGCTACTAAAGTCCTTGATGTTATAGTAAGTAATGGGGAGCAGATACTTACCGTCCATGCAGCTCCCGGGGCGCTCCACAATGACGTCAGAGCGCCTCACGCGCATGGATCACTGATCCATGCTCATGGGGCGCTCTGACGTCATTGTGGAGCGTCCCGGGACTCGGGAGCCGCACGAAAGGCAAGTATGCTTCTCCCCTGCCTCCCCACTACACTTTACCGTGGCAGCCGGGACTTTAGCGTCCTGACTGCCATGGTAACCATTTCCAAAAGCTAAACGTTGGGTCCGGCGATGCGCCGAAATGACGTTTAGCTTAATGCCGGATCCGGTTTAATGCTTTTCAATGGACATTAATTCCGGATCCAGCGTTACGGCATGTCTTCCGGATTTTTGGACGGAGACAAATCCGCAGCATGCTACGGTTTTGTCAACGTCCAAAAAACGTTCACATACTGAACGGAAGACATCCTGATGCATCCTGAACGTAATGCTCTCCATTCAGAATGCATTAGGATAATCCTGATCAGTATCTTTCCGTCCTAGAGCCCGAGGACGGATCTTTAGGACGGAAAGGAAAAACACCAGTGTGAAAGAGCCCTTATATATATAGATTGTTATTATAATTATAAATGACAACAGATGCTGCATACAGCGGTATTTAAATCCAGCCTGTACTCATGCCAGATCCAGACGGATTCTATTAGGGTGGGTTCACACTAGCGTTATGGAACATAACGGAATCCATAAGACGGAAGGACGGATCCGTTCTTTTGCCCATAGACTTCTATTATGACGGAATGCAAAACGGAAGCCTTTAAAAGGCATTCCGTTTGCTTTCCGTCATAATACAAGTCTATTAGAAAGCATAACTGATCCGTCTGGTTCCCGTTATGCAAGACGGAAAACAAAGTCCTGGACTAATATAAATGTGATATCTCTGTAATCAAGCTAACCCAGAAATTAAGTTTTACCACGTAAGGAACACCATAACAACAAAACCCATAATACTGTGAAGGAATTGCGGTTTGTTTTTTTTTCAAATTTTATCCCATTTGGAATTTTCCAGCTTCACGCTTCATCATATGTAATATTAAATGGTTCCACTAAAAAGTACAACTTGTTTCGCAAAAAACAAGCCTTCATATGTCTATATGAACGGAAAATTAAAAAAAGTTATGGCTCTAGGTAAACAGGGAGTAAAAAATAAAAACTCAAACAAAAAATCGCCATGTCAGGAACTGGTTAAATGGAGTACAACTGGGGATAATGGAACAAGAAAAAGACATGGGCAATTTGGTTATAAATAAGCTAAGCAGCAGTACTCAATGTCAGGCCGCAGCTGCAAAAACAGATAAGATTTTAGGGTATATAAAAAGAAACAAAAACCTCTAATCCTAATGTAATATTACCCCTTTATAAATCCCTCGTAAGGGCACATCTTACCGTATTTTTCACCCCATAAGAAGCACTCCCCCCCCAAAAAAAAAATGGGGGGGGGGGGGGGAAATGCCCCTGCATCTTATGGGGCAAATGCTGACACTTTTGCATCACAGGCTGCGATGTATGAGCGGGGAGGGACTGGGAGGAGGAGCTGGGGGCCCGCAATTGCGGCGGGGCCAGTGCGTTCACTGCTCCGGCACCACAGTATAGAAATAAAAAATGTCTTATTCAAATAACATTCATTAAATCTCCCCCTCAGTTGTATATCACTATCTACTCACACCAGGTTTTTGTATAATGCAGGCAGGCCGGGCAGCAGCGTGACTTACTGACGTCACGTGCCTGCATTGCCTACTTTATGAATGAAGCAGGCGGCACAGGCACGTGACGTCAGTGAGTCAGGCTGCCGCCCGACCTGCTTGCATTATACAAAAACCTGGTGTGAGTAAATAGTGATATACAACTGAGGGGGAGATTTAATGAATGTTATTTGAATAAGACATTTTTTATTTCTATACTATGGTGCAGCACTGGGGAGGGGGGGGGGATCTGTGGATGGCACTGTTATGGGGTGTGGGATCTGTGGATTCCATCCACAGATCCCCCATAACAGTGCCATCCACAGATTCCCCCCCCATAACAGTGCGTCATCCACAGAGCCCCCATAATAGTGCCATCCACAGAACACCATTAGAACCCACCAAAAGCACATACCTTTGGTTAAAAATATTTTTTTCTTATTTTCCTCCCCAAAAACCTAGGTGCGTCTTATGTGCCGGTGCGTCTTATAGGGCGAGAAATACGGCAACTTGTTTATTATGTTAGTTGTGGGCAATGTAATTGATTAAGTAATTGTTTTTAATAATGGGTGGTACGATGCCAATTTAGGTATAACTTTGGACACTAATTTCGGTATCATCCTTGATCATGTTGGCTTTTCTGAGCCCACTGATGTTATTTATTAATTAGATATCAGACCATTTTTAGGTACAGAGGGTCCCTTGAGATTCATGTGGGTTCCTTTTGTGACTGTGTATTTTTAAATGTATTATCATGATTGTTTATTGATTGTGAATTCAAATAAAGATGTATTGTTTATACATATTGTGTGGAATTTGGTTTGGTGTTATTCATAGTGATTCCACACAGAATCAAAGGTTTATTTCAAATAGGTGTTATATATCTTTGTACTTTGCTTCATTCAGCTTTCCCTCAACCATGATAAGCTTCCTTATCCCAGCCGCTGAAAACACCCCCATGGCATGATGCAGCCACCACCATGCTTTACTGTAGGGAACTGTACTGTACTGTAGTGGAATTATGCAGTGATGGTTGATCTGCTGGATGTTTTTTCCATCTGCACTCTGCACACAGGATCGTTGGAGCTCAGCTAGAGTGACCATTGTGTTCTGGTCACCCCTCTTACCAAGGCCGTTCTTCCCCGATTACTTCATTTGGTTGGGCCTGGTTGTTCTAAACTTTTTCGGTTTAAGAATTCTGGAGGCCACTGCGCTTTTGGCAAATTTCAGTGAAGCAGAATTGTTTTGTACCATTCTCCAGACATATCTCTGAGCTCTACAGGCAGTTCTTTCTTCCTTGTGGCTACTTCTTTAGCAACAAAGTGTAAACTTAATTCACCAAACATAGTGACATTTCGAATCCTTTCTCAGACACAAAGTATCAATGCCCACACTCGTGTGTGTGTGTATATGTGTATATATATATATATATATATATATATATTCACGTGCATCATGACGTCAGTATTACATTAATTATACAGTTAATATACCAAATAACACATTGCTAGTACTCATCAAATATTAAAAATTAAACCTGACTTACTTTAAACCAATATGTAAAAAGAATCCTGGACTGCAAGCCTCAGCGAGCAAAAAGTTAGAATAAACAGCTGCATGATGAGCCAACACCTGACCAGTATCTTAAATTACACCAAAGCTTGCTTCTTAGTCAGGTCAGGTGCCCCTAGATTACTTATGCCCACCCCAGTGTAGGACTTGCATCACTATGTTATCCCTAGAGCCTGAATTTGCTTTAGAATTATTTCTCGTAGTTCACTTCTGGCATGGATTCAAATCTAGTTCTCTTGCCCCTTTTTTATTTTCTTTCTCTCAATCTCCTTTTTTATTCTTCTTCCTACACTTTGGGGACATTTATTAATAACAGCAAATTATACACCCGGTGGATAGCCAAAGGTATGTAGACGTGCAGGCCTCTACATAGCTCCGGCTCTTGCTGCCGCCGGCCATGCGATATGCTTTAAACTATGCCAGCTCCCTTCCTGGTGTCGTTTAAGGCCATTTTCCAAGCCATAAACTGGTGTGGAAAATGATAACTGAGACGGGCCAACCAGCCTTCTTCCCTGCCCACTCCACGCCCTCTTTTTCCACCACTTTGCAAAAGAGGTGTGAGCGGGATAAAGTTACAGATTTTTACATCTTGCATGTTGTAATCACTGGAACACCACTTTTTGATATTGTCTCTCTTTTTTATGGCACCTTTTTGTACAGTGTTGAATACTTTGGTTTGATTAAACAAATAAAAATGTTAAAAGAGAATGGCTCTTATGGGAAGGGCACAATATTTCTGTGTTTGTCTTTTTAATCTGTTAGAGTCCCATTGCACTGATAGATTTTTAGCAGATGATTGTCGGGAAGGAAGCCTGACAATCACCTGCTTTCAGTGATGGAGACCGCTGTTTTACATTGGGGGGGGGGGGGCAGTCAATACGGTGACAGGAACGAGCCCCCTAGCGTCACCTGCTATTGGCAAATTCCCCTCCGTTGCTGGATGTTTTCATCGGTGTGACGGGGAGAGAAGCAGCAGTGGCCGTGGAGCTTTATAAGTTTAGAAGTGACGCGGGTGCCGGGGAGCGAGATAAGTACATTGTGTGTGAGGGGCTTTTCAGGAATTGGATAACCCCTTTAAGGTTGTCCTGTACTGTGTCTGCACATTAGACTATTGTATGTATGCGTTTATACTCTATGTAGCAATTCCACTAGACCATGTACAATACAGTTCTGGAAGTTTAAGTCACTATCTAGATAAATCTTAACGTATTGATATTGATAGAATCACTCTCTCTAATAAGAATATGAAACGAGAGCAAGACAATCATTGCAGGCGTTAGAGCAGAGTTCTCCGACCATATTTGATCTGCTCCCAACACTCAGCTATAACAGTTGCTGTTGCACTTCATAATTTACTAGAGAAAACAACGATTTCAGACTCATAAAGATTATATTTATTAATAATATAGAAACAGAATCAACCAATAAAACAGAATATTCAATGTAAAAAAACGCCAAATGCAATATACAGAGTTTTTCCAGTGCAGACCATTATGACCCTGACCCACAGCTAACTACAGTGATGTGTTTCTGATGCTTGTGCCATGATATAGTAGTGCTATGAAACCCACTGTTATATATTAAGACTGTATACAGCAGCAGTCTATAGATTGCTGGCCTGAACCTGGGCCAACCACAAAATTAGCATTTTACCTTGCTATACACTGTTCTGTAAAGAACACTTCATTTGGGAATTATCAAGGCTACACTGCTGCCTTTTGTGTGATTTTGCTATACCAGGATCACAAAAATTGACTATTTTTACATTTTTGTTGCAGCCACAGTATGAGACTTGATCTTCTTGTGCAGTAAAGTGTCATGTAACAAATCAAGACACAATAGGGCAAACTTATCAAAAGAAAACTTTGTTGCCCAAAGCAGGATCATTGCTAGGGCAAAGCATTCAAATGCTGGTCCCCAGATATTTTATCCCAGGGCCCGAATATACTGGCCGCTGGAGATACGATTGTATCCCCATCCTCAGGGTGGCTATACAATTGAATCACTGTGGTGGGACAGGGGAGCCAATTGCTCCCTGTTTCTCAGTTCTTTCTCATAGGCCACAAGATAATAGACCTGAGGCCTATTAGAAATACTATGGTACGGTACGGGATGGTGACTTCAATGCAAAATGCAAGCACCTGAGTGGAGAAGCTGGGAACTCATCATTACTTTACAGCGGTTGGAAGTCAGAGGAGTATCTTTTTTTTTTTTTTTCTGGGGGCAGTACAGGGGCACTATAATGACTATGGGCACTACAGGGGGCAGTTTAAGGACTGGGCAGTAGAGTGGGCACTATAAATACGGGACACTACACAGGGACACTATATATATATATTATATATATATATATGGAACTGTGGGCCCCTCAGAGGGTACTATAAGGTTTGGGGGCACGCACTGTAAGTCTGGGGGCAATATGTGGGAGGTTTAGGTACTGAGGGCACTGTAAGGTATGGGGGGCACTAAGGAATGGGGGACTACAGGGGGGTACCGTAAGGTCTGGGGCACTACAAGGGGGCACTGTAAGAACTGGAGGCACGATAGGGGGCATTTTAACTACTGAGTACACTATCAAGGTGCCTTAATACTACTGGGGGCTTTAGAGGGATGCCATATTAATACAAAGGGTGCTATAGAGATGCCTTTTTACTACGCACTACGGTGGGATTATTATTTGGCACAATATCGGAGCACTACTAACAGGCACTCTTGAGGAGCATTATCATTATTGAGGGCACTATTAATAATAAGGGCACTCTGGGAGAGAATTATTGCTATCGGTGGGACTTTTATATTACTATGGGGAGACGATCTGTATGGTACTATTATTTCTGCAGTATAGTATTTGGGGGCAATGAGAAACACAGCAGCCAAAGTATTGGGGGTAGCAGCAGAATAATACTGTTGTGGTACCAGAGTGAGGAGAATGATAGAAAAGTGAGGAACCTAAGATATCTGTGTGTCAAACGAGAGGTGTCGGAAAGAAGTTGTCTGTGCCAAATGGAGAAGATGAGGAAAGAATGTGTATATCAGAGGAGACCTCACCTGTGAGGCACTGGATGTAAGAGGTATGTGGTGCTGTATAGTCCTGTATGTTTGGTAGTGTCCATCCAGCAAATAGTGCTTTAGCATGTGAGTTTGGGGAGGAAGCTACTTAGAGAATTGGGCCATATGCATAGGGGCTTGGGCCCCGGATCTTTTGAGACCCTAGCAACACCCCTAGCCCAAAATAACCAATTATACTGCAGCTTTAATTTTATAGGAACAAAACTGTACTGTGATGGGGTGGTATGGACAACAAAGACACTTCTGAAAATCTGCATACAACTTGACTCTTGCATAGTTTAACATCTATCATGGAAACACTTTAAAGAAAATTGTACACAATTGATCACAGTAGAATACTATGTAACATAACAAGCCCAAGCATAGGTATTTTTGTACATTTATACCACATATTGTACGTGCATTAAAAAGAGAAATATATGCTATGCTTTCCAGCTTTGTAATAACACATATTTTCTATCTTATGATACAGTGGGTGTAAGTTACATATAGGTGCAGAACTATCTCATGTTTTAACATTATTTATCTTGAAAAGTTATATATTGCATCCTATAACCTCCATCCGCAGAGCAATGCTTCCCTTCCACTTTTCAGGATACAGTTTCATGAAACGAGTAATAATTGGCATGTCAAAGGTGACCCACACAGGTGTGTCCGAATTCATACTCGCCGGAAATATCTGAAAAAGAAAGCAGCAATTTCTTATTGAAGATTTCATATAACAGTGAAGTAGGTTAAATTTTATACTTTTTATTATTGATCAACTGCATTTTTCTCACTCCCATCAATAGAAAAACTATTCTTGTCCGCAATGTGGTCCATTATAGGACATGTTCTATCATTTGCGGAACGGCCACAAAAATACGGATGTTTGCATGGCCGCATATAAATAAATTGGTCAGTGTGCTGTAAAAAATGCAGATAGCACAGGGATGAAAAATGGGGTTGTGTGCATGATGCCTGAAACTTGAAACTATACTGTTTGGGTGTGCAACCAAAACCATATGCTGTTCAACTTAACCAATTTACACAATTTTTAAACAGGTCTAGAAAATGATTCAGCCAATTTTCTGTTTGACAATTTTAATAAATGAGGCCCATTGAGGGAGATTTGTTATTACTGTTGCCTGAAAACTAGACCAGGCAGGCAGAAGAGGCTCCATATTTATTACAGTGGCTCATACTGCGTGATAGAGCCGGCACGTCTTGCTGGACACTTTTCCACTCACCACCTCTTGGTTGGCTTACCTTAGACCAGTATGTTTTGCCCAATTTGGCACATGTTAAACCATACCCATTTTCTATAAGTTATGCCTCTTTTTAGACACTTTTTAAAACTGTTTTGTGAAGTTCAAAAAGTGTCTAAACACTTAGAGGGAGATTTATCAAGACAGGAGCTTTCTGCACTGGTCTTGATATCCCCTGCACTGCCAGAGGATGCACCACATTTATGACGAGGTCCAATCCTCATCATACGTTAGAAGCATCCTCCAGCAGTCCGTGCACCTAAACAGAAATATCTGACAACTCAGAGTAGCCGTAGATTTCTGGGTTCATTTGCACCAGAAAACTGGAGTAAATGATAATACATTTGTCTTGACCAAATAAGACCTCACGTATTTACTAGGATTGATCTATCCTGTTTTGACCATATCTTCAGAAGACCCTATATTCACTGGAATTGGGTTTATGAATTTTTAACCATAAACTCACAGTATAGTAGATTTTTACTGGATATTTAGTACACTAACAAAGGTAAACTGTGCAAACATAGTTCTAAAGGGATTGTCCAATTTTTACTAAGTGATCACTTACCCTCAGGATAGCTGATAAACCAAGATGGAGGGATAACTTAAAACCTAACCTTTAATAATTGTGGTTAAAATGAACACATTATAAACCTATAGCTAATATCTTTGTATGTTTCTGGTGCATTTTATACATTCCGCATGCCCAAATCACATATTAACCCAATATAGTAGTTATTTGCATTAATTATTTATATTAATTTGTTCTACACATTTCGGGATAGAGGATACCCTGACAAGGTACTAAGAGAGGAATTTACCATAGTGACAAAAATCCAAAGAAAAAAACTACTTACACCCCAGAAAAATTAGGCGATAAAGAAGGGAGAAGCTCTGAGAATTTTGGGTACATTTGATACTGCAGACCAGAAGACCAGACAAGTGCTAGAAAAACACTGGGGCATCATGCTTGCTCACCCTGATCTAAGGAAAATAGTGAGTGAAAGACCCATGATCACATTCAGAATGACACCTAACTTGGAAAAACCTTTTAGTTAGGAGTCACCACCCCAAAGAAAGAGCCCTGGTTAGGACAACAGTCCTCGGCACGTTTAGATGTGAAACGTGTGTAGCCTTCAGCCAAATCACCCTGTCTAAACAATTTACTAGCAGCACTACAGGAGATGTTTTCATAATCAGAAAATTCTTCAATTGTAAATCAGAGGGAGTTATATACTTGGACAGATGTACATGCCCACAAGATTATGTGGGCAAAACTAAAAGGGAATTACACAAAAGAATCCGTGAACAAATAGGGGATATGCGAAATAAGGACAGCCCCTTTGGGAAACATGTGTGAAAAACATAGAGGGGAGGTTGATTACATTTACCAGAATTACCTAAATACCCCCTCATGGTAGAGGGGGTGATTTGGATAGATTACTGCGGCATAGATTACTGGCAAGTTGAACCCAAATGGATCTACAAACTTAAATCATGTATGCTGTTTGGGCTCAATGAAAGCCTAAACTACAGTTGCTTTATATAGGACAGAAAACAATGAGTTGTAGTGTCCATATTAAAGAAAATGAGCCTCAGAACCAAATGCCCACAATTTAATAAATGTAAATGCTTTTTTAAATGGACTGGCAGAATGGCCAGGGGACGCACAGAAAAGGTCCACTGACAACATCAGAGGCTCCTAGCTAGTCATGAGCACATAGCAGTGTTGTTCTGCTGCAGGTTGAGATGTTTCCACTGATTTGATGCTGAACATGATGAGCCCCCAGTGGGGAAGGATCCTTCCAGTTAAAAGGAAGGTAATGACTGGGGCAACTTGCCACTGCCATTCTGAACTCACGTTCACATGCTGGTTCTATGAGTCCCTGAGGAGCTATCAGATCTAGCAAAATGCATAGGACCAATACACGAGCATGATAGCGAGGGAGGTTTAGGTTCCCATGCCAGCCGGGGTCTCTCTTTTCAGGGCTAGTCATGCTAGTTTTTGAAAGCACTCAGCAAGTTGATAGGGCGATCTAGCAATAGGAGTCGGCACTGAACAAATTTATACCTAACTCCTAAACGGTTTAATATGTGATTTGGGCATGAGGAATGTCTAAAATGCACCAGAAACATACAAGATACTGTACACTGAGCATTGGTGACAATGTTTTGAAGTTTTGAATTTCGGGCTCCATATCTCCCCATCCACTACAGCTTGGAATGTGAGACTACCATCATTTTATAGACAATCATCTTGGCTATCTCATACATAAATTGGACTTGCAACAATTTAGCATATGTTTAGTTATGCAGATTCTTGTCATGTAACTGCATTGTTACTGTATTATTCCCGGTGGTGGAACAATCTTTTTCTTCTTGTATACTACAAATACTACAACCTGTTCTCACATTCCCTAATAGCTCAGTGTGTTATTAGGTTACTTCCCAAGCGAAAGGTCACTGGTTCAAATCCAGGAGCAGCCATGAAGAAGATTTCCCAAGAGAAGAGAAACAGCATCATCCAGCTCATTGATAGTGGTATCTCGCAAAGAAAATTGAGAAACTGCATCATTCAGCTCATGGATAGCGGTATCTTGGCAAAGAAAATTGCCATGTAAGTGCCACGATAGTTTGAAGAATACAAAATGAAGTCCATCCATTCCAAAGCCAAGAGGTGGACGTCCAGGCAAAATATCCCAGTCAACAAGTTGGCTCATCACAAGGTCTATCAGTTCTGGCACGACGTATGCTTTATAATAGTGAGATCACAGACATCCATGCAAGCGACGTGCATTAAAAAAGTCTGGAATTGTGGCCTCGATTTCAATATCATCATGAGAAGCGTTGGCTCGAGTTTGCAAAAAAAGTACGAACAGTAGACAGTAGAAGATTGGAAACGGGTGATATGAGACAAAATTCAGTAGACTGGGCTCTGATTGGTGCAAATGGGTCTGGAAGAAACAAGGGAAAAGGGGGCTAATGGATCGAGAAATTGAAGGAACTGTCAAGTACAGTGAAGGAAGTCTGATGATATGGGGTTGTTTCACAGCCAAGGGCGTTGGATACTTGACCAGGAATGATGGTGGTCTCAATGCTAGGCTATATGTGAGTATCCTACAAGGCCAGTTACTTTGTAGACTCAAGTACTATGGGTACTAAGGGATGACAGTGTTCCAGCAGGACAACAACCTGAACCATACGTCAAGATTGGCGAAGAAATGGTTCATTGACAATGAAGTAGAGGTGCTGGATTGACCCCCAGTCCCCAGACCTCAACCCATTCGAACACTTGTGGGTAGAGTTGAAGATAAAGCGGTATTCATACCCAAGTATGTCAACCAGTATGCACCAACATTGGGAATGTGTAGAAGAGACCTGGGAACAGATTTCAGTATAGACATGCTTGAATCTGATCGCAAACAGAGGAAGCATCCCAAGTAGTGCAAAAAAAGTGTCCTCTTAATCCATCAGTAGTGGTCAGGTGACTGACAGACCAAAATCATCCGACGTTTCAGCTATTCCTTAGCTTTTTTCAATCTTGAAAAAGCTAAGGTGGATTTACACAACACTAACAAAATTTAGATTAAGAGTTTTAGGAGCAAAACGGTAACATTTTAAGTTATTCCTCCATCTTGGGTGATCAGCTTTTGAATAGGAGGCAGGAGAATAGTGTACCTAAAACATAAAGGTCACAGAGAATATTATCCTCATAATAGGCCATCACTAGATGATTGGCAGGGATTTGACATTCCACACCCCTACCAATCAGCTGTTTGGTTCTAGCTCCAGTGCTGGAAGTCGGTGCCAGAATTAAACAGTCCGTCACCTAAATAGTAGTATAGGTTCCTTGTCAATGGGAGTAGCACTGTAGTAATGAGCTAGTTTTTCACAGGCAGTGGATAATGCCAAATAAAGGGATATTAAGACCGGCATCAGTCTTAATAAATTACCCCCCAATCTCTTAAATTATTTTATTCATACAATTTCTACTGCTTGAAGGGGTTGTCCGGTTCCATTTTCACCCAGGCAGCCCCCCTGACTTGAGCATTGGAGCAGTTCTTGCTCCAATTCTCTCCTTTGCCCTGCGCTAAACCGTGCAGGGCAAAGGCATTTTCCGGAGTTCCGGTGACGAAACGGGCTCTCCATGGGGCTGTCGGGAAGCCCGGTGACGTCACCGGCACTGATGGGCGGGCTTTAGAGCTGCCCTAGCCTGTAAAACTGCTAGGGCAGCGATAAAGCACGGCCATCAGAGTTAGTGACATCACCAAACACACTGCCGTGGGGAAGCTTCCGCCCGGCAGTGTGTTATTGTAAACAAAACATCCCTAGTCATGCACAATCTAGCACTGGGTAAGGGAGCGCATCAGAGCATGAGATGCTCTGATGCTAACATCAGGGGTGCTGCCTGGGTGAAAATGGAGGTATGTCCATTTTCAGCTCTGAACCCGGACAACCCCTTTAAAGGGTTTTTTCTGAGATTTTGATACTGATGATCTATCACCCACTTCAATGGGGCTGAGTGCAATAACAAGCACAGCCACTATACAATGTATGGCGCTGTGCTTGGTAAGCAGAGAGAAGGCCATGGCACTCACAAGAGCGACGGTGCCGTCTCAAACAGCTGATCGGCGGGGTCCTGGGTGTCAGACCCCCACAGATCAGATACTGATGACCTATCAGCTTATTTTCAGGGGATCCCACTAGTAAAAAGGGATCGTTCATTGTGAATAACCCTTTTAAAGGAATTGTCCCATCTGAGGGCTCATGTACACAAACGTATGGGCTCCGTGTCTGTGCTGCAGACCACAAGACCAAGATGGTGTCACGGTCCCTCCCATGACGGGGGCTAGAAGATCGGAGAGACTGTCCGCATGTGATGTCATCTGACAGTCTCTTTTGGTTTCACTTCTTGCTGTGTTGTTGATGGTAATGACCACACCTCTAGTATCAGGCGCAGCATAGTGGTCATTACTATTACCCTATTTAGTCTAGCTACTCACATCACTCCCTTCGATGGATAGCTTAATTTGGTTGTGGAAGAGCTGATGTGCTTTCATCTCTGGTGTGCCAGCTCGTCCATCTTACTGCAGAAGTTAAGTGTCTCGTTCCTTTATATTTGTATTGCGTTGTTTCCCCGGTCTTTTGGTATAAGGCCTGAGGTAGACTCCTGTTCCTTTAGCTGGGAAGGAACAGGTCGTCTGTGGCCCAATCATTATTCCCAGGGCCTTACAGGGTTAGCCAGGCGTTAGGTTCCTGTGAATGAACAGTCCTACCTTTTTGAGGTCTGTTAATTCGGTTGGCAGCCAGGGCTAGGGTGAGGATTTCATTAGGTGGTGACCTTTTCCTCTCCCTAGTTTCCAGGCCTGATACCTTCTCCCTCCCCCTTGTGTTTGGTGTGGAGTTCCCCTCCCACTCCATGCCGTGACATTATCCACCGCCCAAAACCGCCATGTTTGTTTGTGTCAGTGCAGTCATGGGTCCGATCTCTGCACTGGTTGGACAACTACAGGGGGTGTCTTTGAGGTAGCTGACCTCCGCAAAACCGTCTCGCAGATCCAGAGACCTCAGGCGGCTGGTTCCGACAGTGGGAATCAGGTCTGCCCTAAACCATTTTCCATGGGCAGTGATAATTCACTCTGTTTAGGGAATCATGCAAATTATATTTTAAGCTGCGTCCTCGCTGTTCTCGTGATGAGAGTCAAAGAGTGGGTATAATCATGTCGTTGCTTAAAGGAGATGCCCAGACTGGGGCCTTTTCTTTGCCGACAGGATCGCAGTCCCTCCGGTCGGTCGTTGAGTTCTGGGTCTGATCTACGATGACCCGGATCGGATTTCCCTGACCGAGACTAAGTTGCGTGGCTTACGGCAGGGAAAGCGGTCGGCAGAGATCTATTGCTCTGAATTTAGGAGATGGGCTATTTATAATTCTGTCAGGGATTATCCGAGAGCCTGAAAGACGCGTTGGCCTTTCATGAAAATCCTTTGGAGGCATTGGAGGCGGCTATGTCACTTGCTGTACGTATTGATAAACGTCAGAGAGAGATCCAAGATCCCTCACTCTCAGGATGTACTATCATATGAGGTGGCGGCTTCCTCTGACACTTTGGGAACCCATGCAGCTGGGGGGAGCTATTCCTGGACCTGCTGTTAAGAATTTTAGTCATAAGAATGGAGTCTGCTTTTTCTGTAGAAAAAGAGGACATTCTGTTAATGCATGTCCTCATGTTCAGTGTCATGGTGAAAACAAAAAGAGAATGTTTAATCCCTGTATTACTCTCAGTGGTGTGGTTGCGGAGTCAGAGAACTTACTTTTGCCTTTTACTGGTAGTACCCGATTTCTCCTGTCTGCTGAGGTGGCGCAAAACTCCAAAACTGAGTATTAAGGCTTTTATTGACAGTGAGGCAAGGGTTAATCTAGTTGATGGTCAGTTCGTCCTTATGCATGGGTTGGCAACAAGTGCATTAGAGAAAAATATTTTGTTTTTTGCTAATGACTCCGCTCCACTTGCCCAGAAATCCTTATCACACATTGTGCAGGACATCAGTTTGAGAGTTGATGGTTTTCATCTGGAATTCATTTCGTGTTTTGTGTTGGAGGGTCTGCCTGCTCCATTGGTTTTGGGCTTTCCATGGTTAAGTAAACATAATCCTACCATCGAGTAGCAAGCGAGACAGATTATCGATTGGAATGATTATTGCTTAGACAATTGTCTTAATACATCGCTTTCTGTTGTAACCATGAAAGCTGTACCCTCATTTATATCTGAATTTTCTGATATATTTTCTGAGTGGAGGCCAGGAATTTCCTCCGCATTAGGATTATGATTGTCCCATCAATCTTATTCCCGGCGCTAAGTTGCCAAAATCTCGATTGTATAACCTTTCTGAACCCGAAAGAGTGGCCATGTGAGAATATATTTGACTAAGGGACATATCAGACTGTCTAAATTCCCAGTGGCTGCAGGGTTTTTCTTTGTTAGAAAAAAAAGGACGGAACTCTTAGGCCATGCCTGGACTTCCGTGAACTCAATCGTATTACTGTCCATGATCCTTATCCCCTTCCTTTGATTCCTGATTTGTTTAATCAGATTGTAGGTGCCAAGGTGTTCTCCAAGTTGGATTTAAGGGGGGCATATAATCTTGTAAGGATTAAGGAGGGGGACGAATGGAAGACGGCATTTAATACCCCTGAGAGTCATTTTGAGAATCTGGTCATGCCTTTTGGGTTAACCAATGCGCCTGCGCTTTTTCAACATTTCGTTAATGATGAAATCTTTCATCATCTGGTGGGGAGGTTTATTGTTGTGTATCTGGATGATATAATAATTTATTCTCCAGACATGGAGACTCATCAGGATAACGTGAGACAGGTATTACAGATCCTAAGAGAGAATAAATTGTATGCTAAAATGGAGAAATGTGTATTTGCAGTTCAGGAAGTGCAATTCCTGGGTTGACTACTCTCATCTTCAGGTTTTCAGATGGATACTGAGAAGGTCCGGGCTGTGCTGGACTGGGATTGCCCCGAAAATGTGAAAGCGCTTATGCGGTTTTTGAGGTTCACCAACTACTACCGTAAATTCATTTTGAACTACTCGTCTGTGGTTAAACCTTTAACGGACATGACTAGGAAAGGTTTGGATGTCTCAGTTTGGTCTGATGCGGCATTGCAAGCCTTTTCAGTGGTGAAAGTGTTTGGCTTCTGCCCGTATACTGGTGCAACCAGATGTGTCACAGCTGTTCATTGTGGAAATTGATGCATTTGAGGTTGGGGTAGGAACTGTCTTGTCGCAGGGTCCTTCACCTAGTAATTGGTGCTCATGTGCATTCTTCTCTAAGAAACGCTCGACTGCTGAAATAAATTATGACGTGGGTAATAAGGAATTGCTGGCCATTAAGCTGGCTTTTGAAGAATGGTGTCATTGGTTGAAAGGAGTAATTCATCCTATTACTGTGCTTACTGATCACAAAAATCTGGCTTACTTGGAGTCGTTTAAACGACTGAACCCAAGACGGGTTAGGGTACTTTCACACTTGCGTTGGTGCGGATCCGTCTGTTTATTTGCACAGACGGATCCGCACCTCTAATGCAAACCTTTGTATCCGTTCAGAACGGATCCGTTTGCATTAGGTTTAAAGAAAAATGACAAAGTCCAAAACGGATCCGTTTTGAATTACATTGAAAGTCAATGGGGAACGGATCCGTTTTCAAATGCACCATATTGTGTCATTGACAACAGATCCGTCCCCATTGACTTACATTGTAAAAAAAAACGGATCTGTTAGGCTCTGCCTCTTCAGACGGACACCAAAATGCTGCATGCTGCGTTTTGGTGTCCGCCTCCAAAACGGAATAGAGGCGGAACGGAGCCTAACTGATGCATTCTGAACGGATCCTTATCCATTCAGAATGCATTGGGGCTTAACTGATCCATTTTGGACCGTTTGTGAGAGCCCTGAAACGGATCTCACAAACGGAATCCAAAACGCTAGTGTGAAAGTACCCTTAAATGGTCGCTGTTTTTTATCAGATTTAATTTTATTTTCACCTATCGCCCTGGGATTAAGAATGTCAAGGCTGATGCTTTGTCACGTAGCTTTCCTGGGGGAGGTTATTCTGAAGATCCTGGCCCGATATTGTCCACTGGGGTAGTAATATCCTCCCTATTTCCCGACCTTGAGGCAGAGGTGTTGGAGCCCCAGGGAGATGCACTGGATTCTTGCCCTCCAGAGAAGTTGTTTGTTCTGTCTGAATTACGTCATGAGGTGTTCGAGGAACATCACTGTACAGGTCTCACAGGACACTCTGGGAGCAGATCCACTGTCTATCTAATTTCTGGTGGCCAGGGTTGCGTAAGTGTGTTAAAGACTGTGTCAGCTTGTGATACTTGTGCACGTGCTAAGGTGACACATACTCGGCCTTCCGGATCTTTACTTCTGTTGCCCATCCCGTCCAGACCATGGACTCATTTATCCATGGATTTTATCACAGATTTACCGAATTCTTCAGAAAAAACTGTGATTCTGGTTGTCATTGATCGATTTAATAGGACGGCGCACTTTATAGTATTACCAGGTCTACCCAATGCTAAAACTCTTGCACAGATGTTTGTCGACAACATCATGAAATGACATGGTATTCCCTCTGATGTGGTGTCTGATAGAGGGACTAAGTTTGTTTCCAAATTCTGTAAGGCCTTCTGTACTCCTCTGGGGGTACAATTGTCCTTCTCTTCGGCCTTTCATCCTCAGTCGAACGGACAGATTGAACGAACGTATCAGAATCTGGATACTTACTTGAGATGTTTTGTCTCAGAGAACCAGGAGGAGTGGTCTTGGTTCTTGGCTTTGGCCGAGTTTGCCATCAATAACTGTAGACAGGAGTCCACTGATAAGTCACCGTTCTTTGGGGCATATGGGTTTCACCCACAATTTGGCATATTTTTTGGCACTGAGACTTCTGGTATACCTGAAGAGGAAAGATTCTCCTCTTTGTCTATCTGGCGGAAAATTCAAAATAATCTGAAAAAGATGGGCTAGAAGTATAAACGTATGGCTGACAAGAGACGCGAGAGTGGGTGATTGTGTGGCTGTCCACAAGAAACATTACATTGAAAATACCTTCTTGGAAGTTGGGTCCAAGGTTTATTGGTCCATATAAGATCACTGCCATTGTTAACCCAGTAGCCTTTCGTCTTGAGCTTCTTCAAGCTTTGAAAATTCATAATATGTTCAATAAGTCGTTGTTGAAGATATATGTGGAACCTGTTGTGCCGTCCTCCTTGCCTCCTGCTCCTGTTAAGATGGACGGTAATTTTGGAATTTCAAATTGCCAGAATAATTGACTCCAGAGTTTTCCGTAGATCCCTCCAGTATCTCATTCACTGGAGGGGTTACGGACCTGAGGAGAGGATGTGGGTCCCAGCGATCAACATTAATGCTAGTCGTCTGGTGAGGGCCTTTCAAAGAGCTCATCCAGTTAAAGTCGGTCATGGGTGTCCGGAGGCACGTGATGTCCCCACTTGTCACCCGACAGTCTTTTGGTTTCATTTCTTACAGTGTTGTTGATGGTAATGACCACACCTCTAGTCTCAGGTGCAACATAGTGGTCATTACTATTACCCTATTTAGTCTAGCTACTCCTATCACTCCCTTCGGTGGATAGCTTAATTTGGTTGTGGAAGAGCTGGTGTGTTTTCTTCTCCGGTGTGCCAGCTCGTCCATCTTACTGCAGAAGTTAAGTGTCTCGTTCCTTTATATTTGTATTGCTTTGTTTCTCCGGTCTTTTGGTATAAGGCCTGAGGTACACTCCTGTTCCTTTAGCTGGGAAGGAACAAGTCATCTGTGGCCCAGTCACTATCCCCAGGGCCTTACAGAGTTAGCCAGCTGTTAGGTTCCTGTGAATGAACAGTCCTACCTTTGAAGTCTGTTCATTCGGTTAGCAGCCAGGGCTAGGGTGAGGATTTCATTAGGTGGTGATCTTTTCCTCTCCCTAGTTTCCAGGCCTGATACCTTCTCCATCCCCCTTGTGTTTAGTGTGGAGTTCCCCTCCCACACCACGCTTTGACAGATGGAGGGAGCCATCCGATTGCTATGCCAGCTCTGGGCCTTTGGAGGCCTGCCACAGCGATGTTACTAGCGATCTTCCAAAATTATATCAATAAAAACTACAGGTTGTCCTGCAAAAAAACCTGCCTTCTTGGTTGGTCATACCTTCTACCAGTTTGACACCAACTACAACATGCGGTCACTTCTATGTCTTTTCCCAGGGCACTTTGGGATTCCAATCAGCTCCTGTCTGAAGACAATTTATTTTGTGTGGGGAGCTGATGGGCAGAGAAGGATTGGGTGCCTTGAGCTTCAACACTCAATTGTTTTGTTCTCCAAGGAGATAAACTACCACGGCAGTGTCTGATAGCTGCTTTCTTCTTCTTCCCCCATTGCATACACATACACATTGTGCTCCTAAAGTCAATCACTATCCAGTGGTCTACTGGATCACCAATGCTGTTTTAAAACAGCATCAGAGGTACTAGAGCAACGCCACAGAGAATGGTGCTGGACGAGCGAGTGAGTGTTTATACGGTAATGTTTTTTTATTTCAACACATTGTAGGAGTTGTCTGAGATTTTCAGTTATCCCAGACACCCACTCTAAAGGTGTATGGCACTTCAGCAAATTGCATTTATCATGGAGACAAAGTTAATAAAAGGCACTTACTTGTCCACATTGCCTTCTTTGTTGGCTTGATTTATTTTTCAATTGCATTATACTGTGCTCGTTTCCAGGCAATTTAGCAGCAGTGGTCGTGCTTGCACTCTATAGGAAAAGGCGGTGACCACTGCTGGATTATATGGTGGCTGTAACCATGGAAATGAGCAATGTATAATGTAATGGAAAAATGAATCAAGCCAACAAAGGAAGCAATATTGACAATGACAATATATTAGTAAGTGTATTGTATTAACTGTGTCTACATGATAAATAACTTTGCTGCAGTGAGACAACCCCTTTAAGTAAAGCCTTCCAAAAACATCTTTAATACTTTAATGTTCATAAACTCTTAATTATCTCATTCGTGTGAGTAATTCTGCTGATAGACAAAACATTGGACAGTCATAGTTGTTTTCAGACAAAATAAAGCATCTTGCCTCTGATTTCCGAAAACAGTCTCATTCATCTATATGCATGAAATATACTCTTGTAAGGGCACGTTCACAAGGTGTTTTATGGCACTGTTTTTTTCACACATTTTCTGCACGGAATGTGCTCCAAAAAATGCCTTATAAAAAGCCTCCCATTCATTTCAATGTGAGGCAGAACAGCATAGAAAAAAGAAGCAGCAATGCGCTATCTTAGAGAGGAATCTGTGATGATTCCCCCATTGAAATGAATAGGAAGCTGAAAAAATAGCATGCCAAAACCACATGTGAAATCAGTGTGGATTCCACGCTGATTTTTTTCCAGCTCATTTTCAAAATCAATTGTGTGAACATCCCCTTAAATGTGTTACTGGCCTAATATTTTTTTTAGGCGGTATTAATGATGAATAATGATGGATTGCAGGATATAAGATTTAAGGCATCTCTCAATAAATAGTAACATACCTTTCGTTGACCATTTAGTTCACGTATAAATGTCCAGTTTTTACCATCATTACTGAAGCTTACAAAGAAGTGGGTGATGTACATTGAAGTAAATGATGAGCGTGCACCCTGAATTATTAGTCCAGTCACCTTCATCTCATGAGCAAGATCTACTTGAAGCCATTCACCTTGTGTGTCTGCCTGTATTTAAATGCAGAATTATATGTTATTCTTCATTAGGGTTATAAATATAAACAGATTTATGATCATTCATATTTTTGGCCCAGTTATATGCTTTAAAGAATAACTAAACTGTTCTGCGACTTTGTTTAAAACAGGAAACCTGCTGAATAAAAGGGTGGAGACTCTCTCCAACCTCAGTTGTTTCCTGTCCCTGGTGCGGGAGACCTGCAGTTCTCTTTTCAGGTACCGCTAGTCTGGAAGTTCCAGAAATGTTCTGGAGGGCTATGTGGTAATACCAGCTGGGGTCTATCGCCCATAGGTTGGGCTGACAGGACCCTAGGAGCCGGGGGGGGGGGAGGGGTTTCGGGCCCTCCGTTCGGTTCTTGCGGCAGGTGCGTGGGCCCCTCCAGTGGAGTAAGGCAAGGCCACATGACGTTTGGAGCCCAGATCCATGGGTAAGAGGATGCAGCCCCAGAGGGGTATTGCGTTCCACCGCATGTAGCTCGGATCCATAGAGGGAACATGTATTCTGGTGCATCCTCTGGCGTGCGGCTCAGACGAGGAACCAGGAGCCTAGATCATGCAGCCCCCAAGGCTATGAAAGAGGGTACTCCGTATAATGGATTGTACTTAGGCTATACAGCAAATATTTGTGTTATGTAGTTGGTATGAATCTGGCTGAATGCCTCGGGGCCTGTTTAGGTCCTGGTTGTCTGCCTCATGGCTTTAGGGCCTGGTTGTCTGCCTCATGGCTTTAGGGCCTGGTTGTCTGCCTCATGGCTTTAGGGCCTGGTTGTCTGCCTCATGGCTTTAGGGCCTGGTTGTCTGCCTTATGGCTTTAGGGCCTGGTTGTCTGCCTCATGGCTTTAGGGCCTGGTTGTCTGCCTCATGGCTTTAGGGCCTGGTTGTCTGCCTCATGGCTTTAGGGCCTGGTTGTCTGCCTCATGGCTTTAGGGCCTGGTTGTCTGCCTCATGGCTTTAGGGCCTGGTTGTCTGCCTCATGGCTTTAGGGCCTGGTTGGCTTCCCGATTGGCTTTAGGGCCTGGTTGGCTTCCCGATTGGCTTTAGGGCCTGGTTGTCTGCCTCATGGCTTTAGGGCCTGGTTGTCTGCCTCATGGCTTTAGGGCCTGGTTGGCTGCCTCCTGGCTTTAGGGCCTGGTTGGCTGCCTCCTGGCTTTAGGGCCTGGTTGGCTGCCTCCTGGCTTTAGGGCCTGGTTGGCTGCCTCCTGGCTTTAGGGCCTGGTTGGCTGCCTCCTGTCTTTAGGGCCTGGATGGCCTGCCTCTTGGCCTGAGGGCCTGGATGGTCTGCCTCTTGGCTTCAGGGCCTGGATGGTCTGCCTCTTGGCTTCAGGGCCTGGATGGTCTGCCTCTTGGCTTCAGGGCCTGGATGGTCTGCCTCTTGGCTTCAGGGCCTGGCTGGTCTGCCTCTTGGCTTCAGGGCCTGGATGGTCTGCCTCTTGGCTTCAGGACCTGGATGGCCTTCCTCTTGGCTTCAGGACCTGGATGGCCTTCCTCTTGGCTTCAGGACCTGGATGGCCTTCCTCTTGGCTTCAGGGCCTGGATGGCCTTCCTCTTGGCTTCAGGGCCTGGATGGCTTCCCGATTGGCTTCAGGGCCTGGATGGCCTGCCGATTGGCTTCAGGGCCTGGATGGCCTGCCGATTGGCTTCAGGGCCTGGATGGCCTGCAGATTGGCTCCAGGGCCTGGATGGCCTGCCGATTGGCTTCAGGGCCTGGATGGTCTGCCGATTGGCTTCAGGGCCTGGATGGTCTGCCGATTGGCTTTAGGGCCTGGATGGTCTGCCGATTGGCTTCAGGACCTGGATGGCTTTCCTCTTGGCTTCAGGACCTGGATGGCCTTCCTCTTGGCTTCAGGGCCTGGATGGCTTCCCGATTGGCTTCAGGGCCTGGATGACCTGCCTCTGGGCTTTAGGGCCTAGTTGGTCTGCCTCCTGGTTTCAGTGCCTGGATGGCCTGCCTCTTGGTTTCAGGGTTTAGATTGTCTGCCTCTGGGCTTTAGGGCCTGGTTGACTTCCCTTGGGGGAGTGGATGACTGTCTTCAGGCCTTCCTGGCTGAATGCATCTGTTATGTTTTTTTCTGATTACTGATGCCTGTATGGCTAAATGTCTTTGCATATATGCTGGCTTGGTTGAATGTCTTGTTTTATAGCTGCTTTGTTGAACACCTGATCGACTAAACACCTGTTGTGTCTAGGTCTAGTCGGCTGAACGCGCGTAGCATCTTTTTGCATGGTCGGCTGAACGCGCGTAGCATCGTTTTGCATGGTCGGCTGAACGCCCGTAGCATCGTTTTGCATGGTCGGCTGAACGCCCGTAGCATCTTTTTGCATGGTCGGCTGAACGCCCGTAGCATCTTTTTGCATGGTCGGCTAAACGCCCGTAGCATCTTTTTGCATGGTCGGCTGAACGCCCGTAGCATCTTTTTGCATGGTCGGCTTAACGCCCGTAGCATCTTTTTGCATGTTCGGCTGAACGCCCGTAGCATCTTTTTGCATGGTCGGCTGAACGCCCGTAGCATCTTTTTGCATGGTCGGCTGAACGCCCGTAGCATCTTTTTGCATAGTCGGCTGAACGCCCGTAGCATCTTTTTGCATGGTCGGCTGAACGCCCGTAGCATCTTTTTGCATGGTCGGCTGAACGCCCGTAGCATCTTTTTGCATGGTCGGCTGAACGCCCGTAGCATCTTTTTGCATGGTCGGCTGAACGCACGTAGCATCTTTTTGCATGGTCGGCTGAACGCCCGTTGCATCTTTGCCTGGTGGTATGAACGCCTGTAGAGTATGCATGGTCGACTGAATGCCTGTGAGACTAGGCCTGTCTAGCTGACTGCTTTTGAGTCTATGGATGGCTGCATTTGAGCCTGTGCCTGTCTGTCTGGCTGCCTTTGAATCTGTGCCTATCTGGCTGGCTGCCTTTGAGCCTGTGCCTGTCTGGCAGGCTGCCTTTGAGCCTGTGCCTGTCTGGCAGGCTGCCTTTGAGCCTGTGCCTGTCTGGCAGGCTGCCTTTGAGCCTGTGCCTGTCTGGCAGGCTGCCTTTGAGCCTGTGCCTGTCTGGCAGGCTGCCTTTGAGCCTGTGCCTGTCTGGCAGGCTGCCTTTCAGCCTGTGCCTGTCTGTATGGCTGCCTTTGAGTCTGTGCCTGTCTGTATGGCTGCCTTAGAGCCTGTGCCTGTTTGGATGGCTGCCTTTGGGCCTGTGCTTGTCTTACGGTGTGCCTTTTTGAGTCTGTGCCTGTCTGGTTGGATGCCTTTTGACTCGGTGCCTGTCTGGAGGGCTGCCTTTGAGCCTGTACCTATTTGTCTGGCTGCACGTGAAGCCGTGCCTGTTGGCTGGCTGCCTTTGAGTCTGTGCCTGTTTGGCTGGCTTACTTTGGGACTGTACCTGTCTGGTTGGCTTACTTTGAGCCTGTACCTGTCTGGATGGCTGCCTTTGAGCCTGTGCCTGTCTGGCGGGCTGCCTTGAGCCTGTCCCTGTCTGGCGGGCTGACTGCCTTTTTTCAGTCTATGCCTGGGGCTGGCTGACTGACTGCCTTTTGAGTCTATGCCTGGGGCTGACTGACTGCCTTTTGAGTCTATGCCTGTCTGGCTGACCGCCTTTGAATCCGTGCCTGTCTGGCTGACCGCCTTTGAATCCGTGCCTGTCTGGCTGACCGCCTTTGAATCCGCGCCTGTCTGGCTGACCGCCTTTGAATCCGTGCCTGTCTGGCTGACCGCCTTTGAATCCGTGCCTGTCTGGCTGACCGCCTTTGAATCCGTGCCTGTCTGGCTGACCGCCTTTGAATCCGTGCCTGTCTGGCTGACCGCCTTTGAATCCGTGCCTGTCTGGCTGACCACCTTTGAATCCGTGCCTGTCTGGCTGACCGCCTTGGAATCCGTGCCCGTCTGGCTGACTGCCTTGGAATCTGTGCCTGTCTGGCTGGCTGCATTTTGGTATTTGCCTGGTTGGCCTCATGTACCTAGGTAGCTGATTGCTTCTGTGTTTATGCTTGCTGGGATGACTGCTCTTGCTGTCTGCCTTTGCTGCTGGGTTTATCTAGTGCGGTTGTGTTGATTGTCGGACAGTTCCGCAGGTCTGACGGCTTCTGCGGCCGTGTCTGCATGGGGGAAGGCCTCTGGTGGCTGTGTCTGCTTGGCTGGTGTCTTCTGTTGTCATGTCTAAATGGTTGATAGTTCATGCAGCAGTGCCTGGATGACTGTACTTGGCTCTGAGTGGGTGTCTATGTGACCAGTGGTGCCTGGGGTGCCGCCATGTCTTTGTGGCAGTCTGTCTTGATGGCTATGCATGCAGGGTGAACTAGTTATATGTTTGGTTGTCAATTTGTAGTTTAATAGTCTACAATAGGCATAGCACTCTAACAAAGCCCTATAATGCTCTTGATGAGGATTGAGAAGATGAGCTGGACCATATTGCTTGAATAGCCTACAGTATGAATGGTGTATTAACGAAGCCCTATATGGCTCCTGGTTGGGAGTAATAAGATGGACTGGAACATTTAGTCTAGATGGCCTACAGGAGGTATGGCACACCAGCAAACTCTATAAATACTTGTCGCCGATCTAGAATTCCCAGGCTGAAGTGTCCAGTGGGCTCTTTGGATCTCATGCGGCAATCCCGTGAGCTCCTCCGGGGGATTGATGCCACAGTATTTTTTCCATCATGGATGCCAGATTGTGAGGAAAATTGGAGATTTGACGTCTAAAGTTCTTCTAGTAAATGTAACACAGGGCCCCCAGTGGATCTTGGATCAAAGCATTTGTCTCGCAATATATTCTGCACCAAAGGAATCAGTGTTCAGCAATCATCTTCAGTTGGTCATTCCTTGTCAAGATAAATACTTCTCTAAGATGTTTTGTTAAGATCTGTTATGAGGATTTTGATAAACACTTAATGAGAAACCCGTATGAGATTTCTTTTATAGGATTATGCTAGATTTAAGTATGTCTGGTATTAAAATGTCCTAGGATGTTATTGATCCGACCCTTTTTCTTTAAGTTCGGACATGGGATATGGGAATTCTTAGCTTTGATTACTTTTCAAGCACTTTTGATAAACCAAGGGATCAAAAGGATTAAGTTGGCACTATCTGGAGATATGAAGAGAGGCCTTATACGTTACCTAGGGGTAACTAAGGATTGGAGAAAGTCCTCTGCGCCTTTTGTTCCCTTTTCTGGCATAAATAAGGGTAAGGCGGCCTCGAAGAGTTCACTAGCCAGATAGATTAGGTCATTTTTCTCTGGCTTACTTCTCTTCTAGAAACACTTTCTAATTGCACAGTCTACCTCTTGGGAGGGGAGGGCTAATGTTTCTAAAGACCATTTTCTACCTTACCGTCTATCAGCTCCTGCTAAATTCTGCCTCGGTTTTTCTGTCGGTAAGAAGTTCTGCAAGTGGTGAAACCCCCCCGTAAGGAAGGGGTATTCTTCTCTGTAATCCTTTCTGAGGTACTGTCGTGGGAGAAGGGAAAAATGATGATTACACTTACAGGTAATCAGATTTTCCAGACCCCACGACAGCACACTTCCTTATTCTCTCCCTGGTGTTTCTGGGTTCTTGATTTAAATTGTACAGGGTGTGAAAGTAAATAAATACATTCAATAAAAAAAATATATATATAAAAATATATATATATATATATACACACACACACACAATTTTTAATAGAGCATTTAATTTTTTTTTTTTTAAAGTTGTAGAACATTTAAGTTACAGCTCAATGCAAAATGGTCGTATTGGAAAAGGGTGTAAAAGGGGATAAAAATCACTGCTCACTTCTCTTGACGTGTCTGTTTAGTCTGTTTTTTGATACTGTACCACATAATATGCTAGTATATAAAATCAGAATGCTTGGACTGGGAGAAAATATCTGTATGTGGGTAAGTAACTGGCTCCGTAATAGAAAAGAGAGGGTGGTTATTAATGGTACACACTCAGATTGGGTCACTGCCACTAGTGGGGTACCACAGGGTCAGTATTGGGCCAGTAAACTGTTTAAAGTAATTAACCCTACAGAGGACAGTATACTGTTACAGATAGATCTGGATAGTTTGGAGGCTTGGGCAGATACGTGGCAGATAAGATTTAACACTGAAATGTAAGGTTTATGCACCTGGGAAGGAAAAATACATGTCACCAGTACATACTAAATGGTAAAACACTGGGGAACACTGACATGGAAAAGGACCTAGGAATTTTAGTTGACGGTAAACTTAAAGGGTTCTGGTTTTTATTGTTTTTTTTTAAAAATTTAAGTAATAGGAAATTATAGAATTTTCAAATGCACATACTGTATATTTAAAAATTTTCTTAACCTCTTAAGGACCCAGGACGAGAATTTACTTGGTGCCCCAGGACGAGCATTCTCGTTGTGCGGTCCTTCTGTTCCCCCATGTGCTGTTCAGCGGCAGGGATCCTGCTGTTACTGACAGCCGGATCCCTGCTGCATCCAACAGCATCGGTGATAACGCCGATGCTGGTGGATTTACCCCTCATATGCCGCGGTCAGTGATGACCGCGGCATATGGGAGGTTTGCTCTCCCTCTCCTGAGCCATCTGGTCCCCACGCTGCAGTAACGGGGACCCGATGGTTTCCATGGCAGTCCCAAGCTTTTAAAGGCCTTGGGGCCCGCCAATTACGGATGCCTATGAGGCTCAGCCCCCAGGCTGGGTCTCATAGGCAAATAATCGGGTATTACACTGTGTAATACACTGATAGTCAATGCAGTACAATACAGATGTATTGTGCTGCATTGAAACAGGGATCAGACCATGTTGTGTTGAAGTCCCATAGGGGAACAAAAATAAAAAAGTGAAATAAAAGTGTTTGTAACAATAAAAACGTTTCAATTAAAAGAAAAGCCCACTTTCCATTAAAAGAGACATATAAAATTGTAAAAAACAGAAAAAACAGACATATTAGGTATCGCCCCATGCGTAACAACCTGCTCGGTAAAAAGATCACATGATCCATCCTGTATGGTCAACACCGTAAAAATAATTAATAAAAACTGCTAACAAAAGCTATTTTTTGTCACCTAACATCACAAAAAGGGTAATGCCAAGCGATCAAAAAGTCATATGTACCCAACAATAATTCCAATCAAACTATCAGCTCATCCTGCAAAAAATGAGACCCTACATAAGACAATCGGCCCAAAAATTAAAAAAATATGACTTTCAGAACATGGAGACATAAAAACAAAATTTTAGTTTCAAAAATGCTTTTATTGTTTAATACTAAAATATATTTTAAAAAATTAGACATATTAAATATCGCCACATCCTGCTCTATAAAAATATCACATGGGCTAAACCGTCTAGTGAACACCGTAAAAAAAAAAAAAAAAAAAAAAATGCACAAAAACAAAAAAGAGTAATACCAAATGATCAAAAAGTAGTTTGGACCCCAAAATTGTACCAATCAAACCGTCATCTCATCCCGCAAAAAATGAGACCCTAACTAAGACAATCGCCCAGAAAAATTCACAATTTTTTTGAAATTTGAAATTTTCTACATTTAAGAAAGATAGTAAAACCTAATAAAATAGTTAGCAATCATCATTCCCCATATGTCTACTTTATGTTGGCATCATTTTGTAAATGTCATTTTATTTTTTAGGATGTCAGATGGCTTTGAAATTTAGATGCACATTTTAGATTTTCCAGAAATTTCCCAAAACCAATTTTTTTTACAGAACCAATTCAATTAAGCCACTTTTAGGGGTTTACATGATATAAATTGACAATAAATGACCCTATTTTAGAAACTACACTACTCAAGTTATTCAAAACTAATTTATCAAACTTTGTTAACCCTTTGGGTGTTTCACAAGAATGAAATGAAAAGGATATGAAAAATCAAAATCAATATCTATTCCCCCAATTCTGCAGTTTATAAAAACACCTCATTTGTGGCCGTGAACTGCTTTATGGGCACACCGCAGGGTGCAAGGAGCAACATATGGATTTTGGAGTGCAGATTTCACTGGAATAGTTATCCAACACCATGTCACTATTTAACACACCCTGATGCACCCCTACAGTGAAAAATCCCAAAAAGTGACCCCATTCTGCAAACTAAACCCCTCAAGGAATCTTTCAAGGCATGTAGTGAGCACTTAGACTCCAAAGGTGTTTCAAAGAATTAAGAAACACTTGACAGTGAAAATGAAAATTTTTTTTTTTTCTAGCAAAAGTGATTTTAGGCCCAAATTTTTCACTTTCACAAGGGGGAACTGGAGAAAATGCACCCACTATTTTGTTGCCCATTTTCTCCTGATTACGGTAATAAACCATATGTGCTTGTATACTGCTATATGGGTGTAGCACAGGGGTCAGAAGGAAAGGAGCACAAAATAGCTTCTGGAAGGCAGATTTCTCCTGAATAATTGACAGGCACCATCTCGTAATTGAACAAACCCTGATGTACCCCTAAAGTGGAAACCCCTAAAGAGTGGACCCCATTATGGAAACTAGACCCCTCAAGGAATATTTCAAGATGTGTAGTGAGAACTTTGTCCTCAGAAGTGATTCATGGAATTGGCTGTGAAAATGAAAAATTACATTTTTTTTCCAGAAATATTGACTTTAGGCCCAAATGTTTCACTTTAACAAGGGTTAACTGGAAAAAATGCACCCCAAATGTATTGCCCGTTTTCTCCTGATTACAGCAATACCCCATATGTGCTTGTTTACTGCTATATGGGCGTACCCCAGGGGTCAGGAAAGGAGCACCAAATGGCTTCAGGAAGGCAGATTTCAACAGAATAATTGACAGGCGCCATCTTGCAATTGAACACACCCGGAGGTACTCCTAGAGTGGAAACCCCCAAAAAGTGACCCCATTCTGGAAACTACACCCCTCAAGAAATATTTCAAGGTGCGTAGTGAGCACTTTAACCCATCAGGCGTTTTACAGAATTAGGAAACACTTGGCTGTGAAAATGAAAAAATTACAAATTTTTCCAGAAAAAGTTGCTTTCCACCCACATTTTTCACTTTCACAAGGGGTAACAGGACAAAATGCACCCCACATTTTGTAACCAATTTTCCCCTGAATACGGCAACAACCCACATGTGCTCAAAAAGGAATGCATGAGCGCATGACAGAGTTCAAAAGGGAAGGAGCACCATAGGGCTTTTGGACAACAGATTTTGCCGGATTCGCTTTCGGGAGCTTTATCGCAGATAAAGACAGCCTGAAGTAATCCTAGAGTGGAAAGCCCTAAAATGTGACCCCATTCTGGAAACTACACCCCTCAAGGAATATTTCAAGGTGTGTAGTGAGCACTTTGACCCATCAGGCGTTTCACAGAATTAGGAAACATTTGCCTGTGAAAATGAAAAATTACAAATTTTTTCCAGAAAAAGTTGCTTTTCACCCACATTTTTCACTTTCACAAGGGGTAACAGGACAAAATGCACCCCACATTTTGTAACCCATTTTCCCCTGAATACAGCAACACCCAAATTTGCTTGTTGCCTGCTGTATGGTCGCACAGCAGGGCTCTAGAGGCAAAGTGCAAAATATGTTTTTTGCAGGCCTAAATTGGCAGAAACACTTGTTAAATGATTTCAAAGCAAACATTTGTGAAAATGAAAAATTACTAGCAGACCCTAATTTCTCACTTTCACAAGTGGTTAAAGGAGAAAATGCACACCAGTATGTGTTACCCATTTTCTCTTCATTTAGGAAACACCCCATATGTGCTTGTAGCCTGCTGTATGGGATTTTAGGTGTCATGTTGCATTTAAAAAGTTCTTGAGGTCCCCAGAAATTAAAAACCCCAAGAAATGACCCCATTTTGAAAATGGTACCCCCGTCCGAACATTTTAAGTAGTGGAAAGGGTACTTTTCAGCAAACAGGGGTCTGAGAGAAGACAGAAACACTTCTTAAAGGATTACAAAGCACACATTTGTGAAATGAAAAAGTTACTAGCAGACCATAATGTTTCACTTTTACGAGTATAATTAAAGTACAAAATGCACCCCACATTTTGTTCCCCATTTTCTCCCCATTCAAAAAACACCACATATGTGCTTGTAGCCTGCTGTATGGGTGCACAGCAGGCAAACAGCCACATGTGAATTTGGCTAGCAGGCCTGAATTGGCAGACATGGATTTTAGATGTTGTAGGTCCCCAGAAATTATAAACCCCAAGAAATGACCCTATTTTGGAAAGTGCACCCCTGAATGAACATTTTAAGGGGTGGAAAGGGCGCTTTTGATCTAACAGTTGTCTCACAGAAAATATGTAGTGGTTGTTGGAAAGTGGATATGCAAGCGAGGTGGACTAAATTGATAAAGTTGAAATATTACAGGGAGCATAAAGGATGAAATTAGTATTCCATGGATAAGTGGTAGATTCGGAAACCCTCCTTTATGCAGTGGCCAGGTTTATCAGGGCAGGTGTCTTACTGATAAATGGTGTCCTTTTGTATTCCCCTTTTGTAACAAACCCAGCATCTTTTTTGGGTCTTTCCCCTCTTCGCTGTTTGTGGGAGTTCACCGGCGAAATGTTGCCCTGGTACAATACGGGCACCATGACCTCCAGAAGTTCTCGGGCTCTCCCCTTCCTGACTTTGGAAAATTAGGACCTTGTTAACCACCTCTTGGAACTGAAGGAAAGGGCCTGTGTGGCCCGCACTTCGATGTAAAATGTACGCATTGTACAGTGCCATCTGTACAATGTATATGGCCAGCTTTTTGTACCACACCTTAGTTTTACACATGGCACTGTAGGGCTGCAGAACTTGATCAGACAGATCAACCACTCCCAGGTGCCTGTTGTAATCAAGGATGCAGTCTGGCTTGTTGACAGTGGTAGTGGTACCTCACACTCTGGCAGGAGAACTGATGTTAGTGTGAATGGTGGTTAGTACAAGGACATCTCTCTTGTCTTTGTACTAAACCGCCAGGATGTTCTCATGGCGGAGAGCCTTACTGTCGTCTTTTCGGAGCAGTTGCCCTACCAGGGATCTAGAGAGGCCTCTCTGATATTTGCGCACTGTGCTGCAAGCCACAGTACCTCTGGCTTTTAGGGACATGAATAGGGGGATGCTGGTGTAATAGTTATCCACATAGAGGTGGTAACCCTTATCCAGTAAATCCCACACTATTTTCCCATTAACTCTAGGACGGACGGACGGACGGGGGGGGGGGGGGCGGTTGCATTCAGGGGGTTGTATCCGGGAATCTTTCCCTTCGTAAACCCGGAACCTGTAGATGGTACTCTTGCACAGCTTGTACATATTAATTCTGTACCGTGCCCGCTTGCTGGGCAGGTACTGTCGGAATTTAACCCTTCCTTTAAAATGTACAAGGGACCCGTCTATGCAGAAAAAAAAAACGTTTTATTTTTATAATAGACGGTCAAATTGTGGATCATTTGGGGGGGGGGGGTAGTGTGCATTATCATTATGATGTAGGAATTTCAAAATGGATTCAAATCTTGTACAGTACATGGCCATATTGTAAATTGGAGTGTGGTACAAGACATCTGAACTCAAATATTGTCTCATTTCAGTTTTTTTTTTTTTTACCAGGCCCATATGCAGCAAGAGCCCCCAAAACATCTTAATGTCGGCTTTATTTACTGGGGTCCAACCTAGGAGTCTAGCATATGAGGATGTCTGGTTTTGAGCAATAAACTTCTGGGTGTATAAATTTGTTTGGGTCACCATCAAATTTTTGAAATCGTCAGAGAAAAAAATCTTTTGAAAAAATCTATTTCTTTGAAGCCCGTGCAGTCAATCTGGATTCCAGAGTTTGCCACAAACTCCGGAATTTTGGGCTCATAATCCTCAGGCGGTGTGGTCCATAGGGGATCACTTAGGGGGGGGGAGCTGCTTCATCTCTCCTGGGGCATCTCCTTGAGGGTCCCTCATCACTAGAAGACGATGATGATGAAGGGACTGGAGATCTAAAACTGCAGCAGATGATCCAAAGGTCACTGCAGCTGTTCCAGATCTACTTCTTCTTGTAAAAGCTATGAAAAGCACTGATTTATGTGGTAGTACAACAAGTCCCAGTCGACAACCAGCAGCACAGTGGGGAACAGGTCCTCTCTGCAGCAGTCACCAAGCTAGAATGGCTGCCTGCAGAGAGGCACCAACTGTTCTTTTAGCTGCATAGCGCTGCTATTGGCTGGACCATTGTTCCAGCCAATAGTAGAGCTGGGAGGGGACACCAGTGTCTGATGTCCCCTCCCTAACCTTAGAGGTGACATGGGCTGATGTAATCAGCCCCAATCACCTCCGCCACAGCCACCAGCAGCACCACAGATTGGCTAATTGTAGAATAGTGTTGCCATTGGCTGGAGCATTGCTCCAGCCAATCGCAGCAATGTAAGGGGACACCTGTGTCTGGTGTCCCCTCCCTGACCTAGGAGGTGACATTGGCTGATGAAATCAGCCCCTGCCACCTCTAGCCAAGCCCTAAGTACTAATATGTCAAGATGTGGGAACGCACTGACTTTCATGACGCAATTGTAAGTCATGTGTTGGGAAGGGGTTAAATGTCATATAGCAACATAAAATTATCCCAGTGAAATCTGCCCTCCAAAATCCATATGGCACTCCTTTCCTTCTACGTCCTGCCGTGTGCCCGTACAGCAGTTTCTGACCACATATGGGGTGTTTCTGTAAACTGCAAAATCCAGGTAATAAATATAGAGTTTTATTTGGCTGTTAACCCTTGATGTGTTACAGGAAAAAGTAAATTAAAATGGAAAATCTGCCAAAAAATTTAAATTTAAAAATTTCATTTCCTTTAATTCTTGTGGATCACCTAAAGGGTTAACACTGATTGTAAAACTAGTTTTGAATAACTTGAGGGGTGTAGTTTCTACAATGGGGTCATTTATGAGTGATTTCAATTATGTAAGCCCTACAAAGTGACTTTAGAATTGAAGTGGTCCTTAAAAAAGTGGGTTTCCGAAATTTTCTTAAAAATTAAAAAATTTGCTTCTAAAATTCTAAGCCTTATAAGATCCTACAAAATAAAATTACATTTGCAAAATTATGCAAACATGAAAGTGGACATATGGGAAATGTAAAGTAATCACTCTTATGATGTATCACTATCTGCCTTAAAAGCAGATACATTCAAATTTTTAAAATTGCTAATTGTTCTAAGTTTTTCGGTAAATTTGGGTTTTTTTTAAAATAAAAAAAGGTGATTTATATCAACTAAAATTTTTCACTATCATGAATTACAATGTATTGCGAGAAAACAATCTTAGAAGCATTCCGAAGTTATTACCACATGAAGTGACAAGTCAAATTTCAAAAAAACGGCCTGGTCCTTAAAGTGTTAAAGAGGTTCCACAGGAAAGAAAAAAATTAAAATGCAAAGATGTAAACTCTGGTCTCTGCCTGTGTGAGCACTGTGAAACACGGTATTATGTGCAGATGACAACTGGGGGAAGTGCTCAGCGTGTCATTGGGAAGATGGATTCCTTGTCCAGGAATCTGACAGCGGACATTTTAATTCCTTCACTGGCTTTCTTGGAGAATCTCTTTAAATGCCTTTATTATATCAGGTTGTTGACCCCTATTTGTATAGTAGAATGGTTTAGCCCATAAATCAGTCAGTCCTGTGTGCCAAGGCCAATAACATAATGGGATGCATCAAAAGATCTATTAACCATTAAGGGTCAATACAGAGATCTCTCCCATGATCTTTTTTTTAGAGATGAGCGAATTTCTAAAAAATTAAATTGGATCATCTAATTTTCCAAAAAGATTCAATCCGAATTTATTTGTGACGAATCACGTTAAAACAGCTATTTCCTGGCTGCTGAGAGCCTGCACAGTAGTGTAGAACACTGTGCATTGCAGAAACATGTATAGAGAGCCCACTGTGCTAGTGAAACAGTACTTTGAGTCAGTATGACACGCAGATGATAGGCGTTACTGTTAGAATCACTTCATACTTCACATATTTGGTCAGTTACAGGGCCAAAACTGACCAAATAACTCAAGTGTGAACTCAGCCTTACAGGTCAGTGATGGCTTCAAGAAGAAGCACACTCCTTCTACACCATCTTCAGCTGATTTACGAATAGATTTTCACAGAAGCTGTTCTGTTACACGCTGAAACAAATAGTGCCGCCATAACAGAGTGGTGAGGTGGCAACAGCATGAGGAGTCAAAACAGTGGCTCAGTCACAGAGTAGGGAGTTTGGAAAGCGCATGAGTTGTCAACAAAGTCACAGAGTGGTGAGGGTGGGAATCGCATGAGTCATCAACACAGTGGCCCAGTCACAGAGTGGCAGCAGCATGACGAGACCATAGAGTGGTGAGGTGGCAGCAGCATGACGAGACCATAGAGTGGTGAGGTGGCAGCAGCATGAGGAGACCACAGAGTGGTGAGGTAGCAGCAGCATGAGGAAACCACAGAGTGGGGGGTTGGCAGAAGCATGAGGAAACCAGAGTGGTGAGGTGGCAGCAGCATGAGGAGACCACAGAGGGGTGATGTGGCAGCAGCATGAGGGGACCATAGAGTGTGGTGAGAGAGTGGAGAGGTGGAGGGCAATATCAGTACCAGCTGAAGATGGTGGGTGGCAGTAGGAGCATCTGGCAGCAGGTGGGTGGCATAATCAGAATAGGAGCTGAAGCAGGTAGCCAGAAGAAACAGGTCTTTTTTGACAAAGCTTGGGTGTGGCACCATGGATAATCTAGTCTGATGCATCAGACACTGGTGTGTGGAAATCCTGGCTCATCCACTCCTGATTCATCTGCACAAGGGTCAGTTTCTCCACATTTTAGGTGGACAGACGAGTTCTCCTTGGAGTAACTATGGCCCCGAAGCACTAAACCTCCACTCTGATGCCACACTTCTAGCCGGGCAGGAAAGCTTGTCCAGGGCAAACTCAGCCAGTTGCGGCTACAAATCGAGTTTGACTGCCCAGTAGTCCAGGGAATCTTTGATGTGGGGTGGCAGGGTGAAGTCCAAGTATGCCACAACCTGCTGGTTCAGGTTATGCTCCATGTCTAGCTGCTGCTGCAGGTGAGTAGTTTCTTCACTAGGCAGATAAAGAAAACTGCTCATTATTGACTCTAGACTTAAAGGGGTTATCCGACATATATTAAGTTAATCCAAACTTCTTTATCAATAGATATAAAAAAAAATTGTAATTGACTTACTTTAAAAATAATGCACGGTTTACATTCTGCTGATTCACCGTCTTCATTCAGCACGGCTCTGGTAAGGATCGCGCATGCGCGATCCTTACCAGAGCCGTGCTGACAGATTCACAGCGTTCAGGCTTTGAAGCCCGCCCCTTCTTGGTCTCTGCTCTATTAGCGCGACTCTGGTAAGGATCGCGCATGCGCGATCCTTACCAGAGCCGTGCTGAATGAAGACAGAGAGGCAGAAGGGGCGGGCTTCCAAAGCCTGAACGCTGTGGAATCGGTCAGCACGGCTCTGGTAAGGATCGCGCATGTGCGATCCTTACCAGAGCCGTGCTGAATGAAGACGGTGAATCAAGCAGGGTGACGTCAGGGCACAAATGTCAACATTCTGCAGAATGTAAACCGTGCATTATTTTTAAAGTAAGTCAATTACAAAAATGTTTTATCTCTATTGATAAAGAAGTTTGGATTAACTTAATATATCTCGGATAACCCCTTTAAGTTACTGCTGATATGGAGCTCGTACTGCTCCTGCCTCCCGCCATCTCCCCCAGCAGCCATGGCAGTAGAACGGGAGCGCAGAGGGCCCCTCGGTCAGAGCTGCGTGAGGATGGGTGATGGCGCACATAGGCAGCGACCAACTGACTATATAGGATGCCTCGATAGTAGTTCAGTTTGTCCTCCCTCTCACCGGGTGGAAAAAAAGCTCCCATTTTGGACCGGTAGCGAGGGTCAAACATGGTGGAGAGCCAGTAGCCATCCCTCTGCCTAATAGTGACAATTCGAATATTACTATGCAAGCAACTGAGCATGCATTGGGCCATTTGCGCAAGTGACTCGGAGGGACTCCCTGCCTCCATCTCCACTGCATACTGTCACGGTGTGTCAGGGTCATCTGCATAGTCTACCTCATCACCCTGTAGCTCCTCTGGCTGCTCCTGCAACTCATCCTCTTCTGTCACTTGTGTAGAAAAAACACCCATTTCTCTACGCATTGCTTGTATTCCTCCTCCTTTAGTTCAGCCCCCACAGGGCTCATGTGGCTGTGAGATGTAGTCGCCACATCTCCTGTCCCCTGGCCAGCCAGATTTGGCAGCATCTGTTCCAGGACATGAAGCAGTGGAATTACATTATTCATCCTGTAGTCCTGGTGACTGATAAAGTGGCCCCCTCAAAGGGCCCGAGCAAATGGCAGGTGTCACGCATGGGCTGCCACTGGCTAACATCGAAGTTACACAGGGAATACCTCTGTCCGCAGGTATAATCAAGAAGTTGTTTATGGCCTTTCTCTGTTCATATAGTCAGTCCAACATATGGAGGGTGGAGTTCCAATGGGTGGAAACATCGCATATCAGCCGATGTTCAGGAATGTCATTTTCCCTTTAGCTCAAGGAGGGTGTGCTTTGCAGTGTAAGAGTGGCTGATCACGGTCAGATCTAAAATAGTACTACTGTCACTTTAGTTCGCCCTCCACCCCAAACGCATTGTTTGCCTGATCAGGCCTGATCGGTCGCCCACACCTGCGTTCACCCACGCCCGCCCCGCCTCAGTGACAAAAAAATTTTTTTTTTGTATCACTGCACACTTCATAAGCGCTGCGGCGATAAAATCAGTTTTGATATTTTTTATCAATCGCAGCAGCTTCTGTACTTCACTACACTCCCATTTGTAAGACAGGCTTGCTTTTTTTCTTGGGTAGTCTCAGGGAATACCCCCTAAGTTTAGTCGCCCAAATGTCAAATAAGGGGTATTCCTCTGAAGAGGCCTACAGGATTCTGACCCAGTCGGATGAGGAATGGGAACCCTCATCTGACGAATCCAGCGGGTCAGAATACGAACCTGTAGAAAGCAGTGGCAGTCTGACCCAAAGTTCGGACGAGGAGGTTGAGGTCCCTGATACCACCAGGCGTACCCGGCCCCGTGTCGCTAGACCGCAGGTAGCGCAGGATCAGTTTCAAGGGCAGCAGAGTGGGGCTGGCGCTGCCGGATTATGTGGTGAGGCATACACCAGCAGCGCAGCCCGTCCTGGACCTTCTACCAGCACTGCCGTACAACATGGTGAAGTGGCGAGCACCAGAAGGGCAGTTGAAGCTGGTACGGTGGCACGTGCAGTAATTCCCCGTCGCAGCCACTGCGCAGACAGGCCCGTAGAGCCCCTAGAGTCCCTGAGGTGCTGGCAAATCTTGATTGGCTGTCCCCATCTTCAGCCGCACCAGTAGTTCCCCCTTTCACCACCCAGTCAGGAGTTCGGGTGAAGACAGCTCAGATCTGATCAGCGCTGGGGTTTTTTGAGCTGTTCTTCACTGCGGAGCTCTATGACTTAGTCGTGGCAGAAACAAATCGGTATGCCACTCAATTTATAACTGCCAACCCGGGAAGCTTCTATGCCCAGCCTTTCCGGTGGAAACCAGTCCAAGTTTCCGAATTTAGAACTTTTCTGGGCCTTCTCCTCAACATGGGCATTACAAAAAAGCATGAATTGCGGTCATATTGGTCCACGAACCCAATTCATCACATGCCGATGTACTCTGCTGCCATGTCCAGGACACGTTTTGAGACCATCCTGCGTTTCCTGCACTTTAGCGACAACCAGTGGCGTACATACAGGGGTCGCAGGGGTCGCAGTTGCGACCGGGCCCGGCACTCCAGGGGGCCCGGCCGCCTGTGGACCCACCCCCCAGGCCAGCAAGCTACCCTAAATCATGTACTAACATGTAATGGAGCGCTCTGATGGGGCCCAGCACGAAGTACAGAGCGCTCCATTACATGTATAATGTGGAGGGAGGGAGGGAGGGAGGGAGGGGGGGGGGTGCGCGCACTCACACACCCGGCTGGTCGACATTTCTGTTCCGTAGTGAAGCAGGGAAACCTCTTTCATCCCTGCTTCACTGCTCTTCACAGCTCAGGAGCTCCCCCTGCTGGCCCCAGATCGCGCTGCTGGCTGTGGGAGGAGATCTGAAGACCCGGGAATCTGCCTTCAGCACAGCCAGCACCGAGATGAGTGAGGAGGGAGCCTGTCATCAGGGAAGAAGGTAAGTAGGTTTTTTTTTTTTCTAAGGCTGCAGACTGGGGGCAAAGAGCAAGAGGGGGGCATAACTAATTTGAGGGGCACCTAATCAGGCATTACTGTGAGGGGGGCACATATGAAGGCATCACTATGAGGATTGAGGGGCACATATGAAAGCTTAAAGGGCTTCTGTCATCACTTTTTGACATTATAAGCTGTCTGACATTAGCTATGTGCTAATGTCAGAGCAGCTTGATAATGTCTTTTACAAAATCCGAGTTATATTCGGGTCGAAAACGTAATTTTATAATATGTAAATTAGCCTCTAGGAGCAGGGGCGTTGCCCTGCTCCTAGAAGCTCTGTGCGGCAACCTGCTGGCACGCCCCTTCTTACTTTGAGTGACAGTGCCGGGCAGCGATCCTCCGGCACTGTCTCCTTGTGAAATCCAGCGCCTGCACGGCCGCTCTGTATTCGGCGCAGGCGCGGTGAACAGAGGACAGAAGGCACCAGCGTCCTCTGTTCACCGCGCCTGCGCCGAATACAGAGCGGCCGTGCAGGCGCTGGATTTCACAAGGAGACAATGCCGGAGGATCGCTGCCCGGCACTGTCACTCAAAGTAAGAAGGGGCGTGCCAGCAGGTTGTCGCACAGAGCTTCTAGGAGCAGGGCAACGCCCCCCTGCTCCTAGAGGCTAATTTACATATTATAAAATTACGTTTTTTGGCCCGAATATAGCTCGGATTTTTGTAAAAAAGACATTATCAAGCTGCTCTGAACATAGCACATAGCTAATGTCAGACAGCTTATAATGTCAAAAAGTGATGACAGAAGCCCTTTAACTACTGTGAGGGGGCACATATGTGGGCATATCTAATTTGAGGGACACATAATGTGGCATAACTACTGTGAGGGGGCACATATCTAGGCATAAATATTTTGAAGGGGCACATAATCTGGCATATCTACTTTGAGGGGGCACATAACTGGGCATAAATACTGTGAAGGGGCCCATATTCTGGTCATTACTACTGTGAGGGGGCACATATGCGGCATTACTACTGTGAGGGGGCACATATCTGGGCATATTACCGTGAGGGGACACATAATCTGGCATTACTACTGTGAGGGGGCACATATTTGGCATTACTACTGTGAGGGGGCACATATTCTGGGCATTACTACTGTGAGGGGCACATATCTGGGCATATTACTTTGAGGGGACACATAATCTGGCATTACTACAGTGAGAGGGAACATATTTGGCATTTCTACTGTGAGGGGGCACATATCTGGGCATATTACTGTGAGGGGACACATATTCTGGTCATTACTACTGTGAGGGGACACATATTCTGGTCATTACTACTGTGAGGGGACACATATTCTGGTCACTACTACTGTGAGGGGACACATATTCTGGTCATTACTACTGTGAGGGGGCACATATTTGGCATAACTACTGTGAGGGGGCACATATCTGAGTATACCTACTGTGACAGGAACAAAGGTGGGCATTAGTACTGTGAGGGGCCTCAAGGTGGGCATTAGTACTGTGTGGTAGCACTAGATTACTCTGCTATACATTGGCATGGCTCAGTCTTACCGGCCAGCACAGCGCCCCCTGCTGGTGATTTCACAGGGGCAGTCGCCATCCCTTCCTTATGTAATTATTCTTTTTTTCTCCCCACAGGGACCTTGTTCTGGATCCAGCAGACATCACGCCGACGCCAGCGACACTCTGGATGAGGTAGGACCAGATTTTATTAGTTAGGACTGGGTGAGTGTAGCCGTGCATTGGGGTTAGGGCTCTTTAATATCCTGTACGGGTAATCTGCTGTGTGAATGAGTGCCAAGCCCCACTCCAGACAGCAGAGAACAGAGCACTAACAGGATTGATAATGCTCCGTGCCTCTCTGTGATCTTTTTACTACAAAATCACAGTGAGATAAAGTTGTCACCGTGATTTTGTAGTTAAAAGATCACAGAGAGGCACAGAGCATTATCAATCCTGTTAGTGCTCTGTGTCTCTGCTGTCCGGTGCGGGGCTTGGCACTCATTCACGCAGCGAATTAGCCGCACGGAAATGGCAAGTGATAGGTTACATTTTTGTAATATACTTTATTTAGCCAAAATAATTTTAGTAGTAAACTGGGGCTGAATGGCCATTAGCAGCGCTCTTAGAAATTAGGGGGGGGGGGGGGGGCCATGGATCAGTTTCGCACCGGGGCGACAACACCTTCCCAGAGGCCACCCAGCTTTTGACCGGCTCCACAAAATTGGGCCCCTCTTAGACCATTTCAACCAGAAATTTGCAGATTTGTATACCCCCGCACAGAACATCTGCGTAGACGAGTCCCTAGTACATTTCACCGGGCGCCTTGGCTTCAAACAGTACATCCCAAGCAAGCGCGCCCGGTATGGGGTCAAATTGTATAAGCTCTGGGAAAGTGCCACAGGCTATACACACAAATTTCGGATCTATGAGGGAAAAGATCAGACCCTGGAGCCGGTCGGTTGCCCTGACTACCTGGGGAGCAGTGGGAAGATAGTCTGGGACTTGGTGTCACCCTTATTCGGCAAGGGGTACCATCTTTATGTGGACAACTTTTACACAAGTGTGGCCCTCTTCAAGCATTTGTTACTAGAACAGATTGGCTGCTGTGGCACCGTGCGACCTAGTCGCCGGGGCTTCCCCCAACGGCTCGTTACCACCCGACTTGCAAGGGGGCAGAGGGCTGCATTGTGTAACGAAGAACTGCTCGCTGTGAAATGGAGAGACAAGCGTGACGTTTACATGCTCTCCTCCATTCACACAGACACGACAATACAAATTGAACGGGCAACCAGTGTCGTTGAAAAGCCCCTCTCAGTCCACGAATATAACCTCCACATGGGAGGGGTGGACTTCAATGACCAGATGTTGGCCCCGTATTTGATTTCCCGACGCACCAGATGCTGGTATAAAAAGGTGTCTGTATATTTAATTCAATTGGCTGCCTATAATAGTTACGTTCTCTACAGTAAGGCTGGGAGAACAGGTTCCTTCCTCAAATTTCAGGAAGAGATCATTTCGGAACTCCTGTATCCAGGAGGTTCCGTGGCCCCATCCACCAGTGTAGTGAGCCGTCTACACGAGCGACACTTCCCCAGTGTCGTTACCGGTACCTCAACCCAACCGCCACCCCGAAAAAGATGTCGTGTCTGTAGCAGGAGTGGAATAAGGCGTGACACCCGTTATTTCTGTCCTGACCACCCTGCCCTATGCCTAGGGGACTGTTTCCGGAAGTACCACACTCAGGTACACTTAGGTACATAGGGACAGCACAACACAGGTAGTTTTTACAATCAGGCTCAAGGGTCTCTCAGGATACTAGGTTTTGAGAGACCCTAACACATAGGGGACGGTGCTGCTGTGCTACTGCAGAAGTGTGAAACGGTAGAAACCTCTCCTTTCACTTGGGATAACTTGTATAGTGTACTTCTCACCATCTCTGTGTGATTTACACTTTACACATTGTCCCATGGGAAAGGAGAGGTTTCTGCTAGGAAAATAAAGAGTGATATGGTTAAAAAAAGAAAAAAAAATTAAACAGGTAGCAAGAAAAAAAAATCTTGAGATAGTTCAGGTTTTAAAAGTTCCGTTTTTTTTTCATGTTCAGGTTTTATTCATGTTTTATAAAGTTTGTAACGTTCAAGTTATGTGCCTGCTGCCTGTTTTTCTTCTTTTTTTTTTTTCCCCTAACCACCCTTTATTTTCCAGGTAGATCAACGGACCAACCGATGAAAACGCCGCAGCACTGATGTGAATTCTGAGAGAAGCATTGCGCTGCTGTCAGAAGACACATGAAGTCGGTGTATGCGGCGCTGAAAGACAAGATTTCTCCTCTGCAGGACAGGTACGTTTGCCCAGGCATATGAGCTGAGGAGAGGTGTTGGAGTTCATATGCTTTGGCAAACACTTTGTATCAAAAAATCTGGCAAAGATGTCTTCCTCCACACCGATCGATTGATCGATGTGAATTGAGAAATCACGTTTGCCAGGACATAGGAGCTGAGGGGGTATGGATGTTTGGGCGGAGCCCCTATGTCCTGGCAATCGCCAGGCCCCTCTTTTTTTTCTTGCATATTTTTTGGCAGAGATTTTTTCATCCACATCGATCGATCGATGCGAATGAGGAAATCTGTGCCGTTCATATTTTCTTTCAGCTCAGAGCCTGAACGGAAAAAAAATCTCATTACCTGTATGCTCAATATAAGGAGAATAGCAGAAACTCCTAATGCTGGCCATACATATAATGATTGCGGAGACCCTCAAATGCCATGGCAGTACAAACACATCACATGTGACCGCATTTTGGAAAGAAGACACCCCAAGGTATTCGCTGAGAGGCATATTGAGTCCATGAAAGATTGAATTTTATTGTCACAAGTTAGCGGAAAGGAAGACTTTGTGAGAAAAAACAAAAAAAATCAAATTCCACTAACTTGTGCCAAAAAAAAAAAAATCTTCTATGAACTCACCATGCCCCTCACAGAATACCTTGGGGTGTCTTCTTTCTAAAATGGGGTCACATTTGGGGTATTTTTACTGCCCTGGCATTTTAGGGGCCCTAAAGCGTGAGAAGAAAAATGCGTAAAAATGCCATCCTAAAAGGTACTCATTGGAATTGGGGCCCCTTTGTGCATCTTGGCTGCAAAAAAGTGGCACACAGGTGGTATCACCGTACTCGGGAGAAGTAGGGCAATGTGTTTTGGGGTGTATTTTTACATATACCCATGCTGGGTGAGAGAAATATCTCTGTAAATGGACAAATTGACAAATTTGTAAAAAAAAAAATGGAAAAAGTTGTCATTTGCAGAGATCATTTTCACACCCAGTATGGGTATATGTAAAAATACACCCCAAAACACATTGCCCTACTTCTCCTGAGTACGGCGATACCACCTGTGTGCCACTTTTTTGCAGCCAAGATGCGCAAAGGGGCCCTAAATCCAATGAGTACCTTTAGGATTTCACAGGACATTTTTACGCATTTGGATTTCAAACTGCTTCTGACGTTTAGGGGCCCCTAAAATGCCAGGGCAGTAAAAATACCCCACAAGTGACCCCATTTTAGAAAGAAGACACCCCAAGGTATTCTGAGAGGGGTATGGTGAGTTCATGTAAAATTTTATTTTTTGTCACAAGTTAGTGGAATATGAGACTTTGTAAAAAAAAAAAAAACTTCCATGAACTCACTATGCCCATCAGCGAATACCTTAGGGTGTCTACTTTCTGAAATGGGGTCACTTGTGGGGTATTTATACTGCCCTGGCATTTTAGGGGCCCCTAAAGCGTGAGAAGGAGTTTGCGCATCTTGGCTGCAAAAAAGTGGCACACATGTGGTATCGCCGTACTCAGGAGAAGTAGGGCAATGTGTTTTGGGGTGTATTTTTACATATACCCATGCTGGGTGAGAGAAATATCTCTGTAAAGTGACAACTTTGTATAAAAAAATGGAAAAAGTTGTCATTTACAGATATTTTTTTAATACCCAGTATGGGTATATGTAAATATACACCCCAAAACACATTGCCCTACTTCTGCCGAGTACGGCGATACCATATGTGTGGCACTTTTTTGCAGCCAAGATGCGCAAAGGGGCCCTAAATCCAATGAGTACCTTTAGGATTTCACAGGACATTTTTACTCATTTGGATTCCAAAACGCTTCTCACGCTTTAAGGGCCCCTAAAATGCCAGGGCAGTAAAAATACCCCACAATTGACCCTATTTTAGAAAGTAGACACCCCAAGGTGTGAGGGGTATGGTGAGTTCATGTAAAATTTTATTTTTTGTCACGAGTTAGTGGAATATGAGACTTTGTAAGAAAAAAAAAGAGAAAAAAGAAAAAATCTATTTCCGCTTACATGTGACAAAAAATAAAAACTTCTATGAACTCAGTATGCCCATCAGCGAATACCTTAGGGTGTCTTCTTTCCGGAATGGGGTCACTTGTGGGGTATTTTTATTGTCCCGGCATTTTAGGGGCCCCTAAAGCGTGAGAAGTAGTTTGGAATCCAAATGCGTAAAATTGCCCTGTGAAATCCTAAAGGTACTCATTGGTTTTAGGGCCCCTTTGCGCATCTTGGCTGCAAAAAAGTGTCACACATGTGGTATTGCCGTACTCAGGAGAAGTAGGGAAATGACTTTTGGGGTGTATTTTTATATATACCCATACTTTGTGTGAGAAATATCGCTGTAAACGACAACTTTTTAAATTTTTTTATACAAAGTTGTCAATTTACAGTGATATTTCTCTCACCCAACATGGGTATATGTAGAAATACACCCCAAAACACATTGCCCTACTTCTCCCGAGTATGGCGATACCACATGTGTGACACTTTTTTGCAGCCAAGATGCGCAAAGGGGCCCTAATTCCAATGAGTACCTTTAGGATTTCACAGGGCATTTTTACGCATTTGGATTCTCACGCTTTAGGGGCCCCTAAAATGCCAGGGCAGTAAAAATACCCCACAAGTGACCCCATTTCGGAAAGTAGACAATCTAAGGTATTCGCTGATGGGCACAGTGAGTTCATGGAAGTTTTTATTTTCTGTCACAAGTTTGCGGAAAATGAAATTTAAAAAACAAAACAAAAAAAAAAAACATTTCCGCTAACTTGTGACAAAAAATAAAAACATCCATGAACTTACTATGCCCCTCAGTAAATACCTTAGGGTGTCTACTTTCCGAAATGGGGTCATTTATGGGGTGTTTCTACTGTCTGGGCATTGTAGTATGTCAGGAAACAGGACAGGTGCTCAGAAAGTCAAAGTGCGGAAATTCACTTTTTTGCACCATAGTTTGTAAAAGCTATAACTTTTACCCAAACCAATAAATATACACTTATTGCATTTTTTTTTATCAAAGACATGTAGAACAATAAATTTAGAGAAAAATTTGTAGAGAAATGTAGTTTTATTTGACAAATTTTCAAACCGAAAGTGAAAAATGTCATTTTTTTTGCAAAAATTTCGTCAAAAAAAGCTAAATATCAAAAAAAATAAAAATGTCAGCAAGAATGAAATACCACCAAATGAAAGCGCTATTAGTGAGAAGAAAAGGAGGTAAAATTCATTTGGGTGGTAAGTTGTATGACTGAGCAATAAACGGTGAAAGTAGTGTAGTGCAGAATTGCAAAAAGTGGCCTGGTTATTAAGGGTGTTTAAGCTAGGGGGGCTGAAGTGGTTAATACACCAGAAAAATGTCTATGATACAATGTATGTTCACCGCTGAACAGCTAATTAGACCTACTTTTTTTTTCTTAATATATCAGAAAAATGTATATATAGAAATGCACTTTCACAGCAAAATGTCTAATAAGACATAGGTATAGTTCCTATTAATAAAACATGTAAATGGCTGTATAACAAAGAACTTGCAACCGAATAACAAGTAAGGTTTGCTGGAATTACTGAGCTATCATATAGTGCAAACCTAAAAGCAGCAGTATAACAGCAATTTGGATCCCCAGTTAGTGCAGCAAGGTGTAATAGAATCGCTCCTATTACCCAGGCTGTACACTCCCCTATTGGACCCTGTTCTCCTTTTATAGTATAGATAATGCCTCCCTATCCTTTTCCTACATCTTTAAAGATCTTTTCCTGAACTTGTAAATCTTTCTTTCAGCACAATAAAGTCTTTCCTAACACTGTCCTTAGTACCTTTCACGTCTCTCCCTGCACTAAATAAACTGGAAAATGGCTGCATTCAAGATGACTGAGGCTACTTACAGGGCTGTGACATCACAGGGGCTGGCTGGCTGCTGATTGGCTGCATGCATGGCATTCTGGGTGATCCCTTGTTCCCAGAGTTCTTTGCTCCATGTCCTAACATGTGCAGCAGCTATTTTAGGAAAAAATGTTAATCGTTACCACGAAGCGTGAGGAATTTAGACTTCGGTATGAATCAAATTTTTCCTGAAATTCGGATCGAATTCCACTTCGTCAACTTTGATTTGCTGATCTCTAATCATTTTATACCCAGGACTGTGACAAAGGGAATCCTCTATGTCTAGAGGAAAAAAAGGTTTCTCCAGTAACATAGAAGAGGGTTCTTTACTGTTAGAGCAGTTAGACTATGGAAGTCTCTACCTAAGGAGGTGGTGATGGTGAAATCACTCAAAGAGTTCGAGAGGGGCCCAGATGTATTTGTGGAGTGTAATAATATTACAGGCTATAGTTATTAGAATTCTAGAGTTGTTGATCCAGGGAGTTATTCTAATTGCCTGATTGGAGTCGGGAAGGAAATTTTTCCCCTGAAATGTGTAAAATTGGCTTCTACCTCAGTTTTTTTTTTTTTTGCCTTCCTCTGGATCAACTAAGCAGGAAAACAGGCTGAACTTGATACACAGATGTCTTTTTGTAGCCTTAAAAACTGTTACTGTGTTACTATTCGGTGGATATTTCCTTATGGAGAGAGTCTAAATGGCTTGAGGAGCCTTAAAGGTTGGGCAACGCTCCTCTGGGAGGATGGTTTGCAAATGAGTTCTTAGAAAGCTCTGCCTCAAAGGCCACCAGATGTAAGGCAGCTATAAGTTAATGTTTGACCTTTTCAACAGGCCTTGAGATATGATATCAAGAATATTAAAGATAATAATTAAGCCAGCATCACATCTGCAGACGGCCATTTCAGGGTAATTGCCCCTCATCAGTGTAGTGCAGAAAGTACTGGCTTAATTGAGTGACAAATCTAAGTCAGGATTCAAGAGAAACTATATCCCCTAATGGAGAGTGTCTAAAGGCATAAGAAATTACAGTTTGCAATTGTCATTGATTTTGCAGTGCCTAAAACTGGAAAACACTGCAAGGGTTTAATCTAAATTGAAGGCAGCAGACCTAAAGAGCAGGAGAAAAAAAAGACATAGACTTGGAACTTGTTTATCGATCACAACTTCTGGTAACCAAAAGTAGAGAAATCCACAGCACTCTTCAGTTTAAGTGAAAAAACCATCTAGCTAACTTTATAAAGACCAGAGATGGTTGAAAAGTTGCTATCTGTATGCTGCTGTTACTAATAAATTAACCGTTTTTTTCACTTAAACTGAAGAGTGCTTCGGATTTCTCTACTTTTGCTATTTGACGGGACCCCAGGCCAGGATCCCCATGCGCAGGCACCAACTCATCATACTACTATTTGACCTGTTCCCAAATTGGGACCTGGAGTGCTGCTTACCCCTTCCCTTTTTTTGACTTCTGGTAACCAGACATACAAAGACATGGACTTGGATCTGCACATGGATAACAGGTGCAGATTCAGACACAGACTAGGGGAATTAAGCCCTACAGAACCAGATTGGAGAGACAATACACAATAGAGCAATACACCCCCAAAAGAAATCTAAAGCCAATAAGCAAACAGCAGAGGCGAATGTGCACCGCCACACCAATACTTGGCCCTAGATACTGGTTCAGGACTTAACTAGAGGGATGGCCATACTGGACTTAGTATTAACCAATAGACCTGACAGAACAACAAATGTGCAAATTGGGGGACACCTGGAAAATAGTGACCATAAAGTAATAACCTTCCAATTATCATTCAAAAGAGCATTTCTACAGGGAGGAACAAAAATACCAAACTTCAAAAAAGCTAATTTCAGCCAACTAAGCGAGGCCATAGGCCTAACTAACTGGGACAAAGTCCTCAAAAATACAGCCACAAAATGGGAGATCTTTAAAAGCATCCTAAATTCTCATTGTGAGAGGTACATACGTATGGGAATAAAAGGTTAAGGAACAAAAAGAAACCAATGTGGATAAATAGAAATGTAAAGAAAGCAATAAATGACAAAAATAAAGCATATAAATCACTAAAACAGTAGGGTAGCGAGGAAGCAGTGAAAAACTATAAGGAAAAAAATAGAACATGTAAAAAAACAAATAAAAGCGGCCAAACTAGAGACCGAGAGATTAATTGCCAAAGAGAGTAAAACTAACCCTAAAATTTTCTTCAATTATATAAATGTTAAAAAGTATAAATCTGAAGGTGTCGGCCCTTTAAAGAGTAATGAAGGGGAAGTTGCAGAGAGCGATGAGGAGAAAGCAAAGCTGTTAAATATTTTTTTCTCCAATGTATTCACTGAGGAAAATAAACTGTCAGATAAAATGCTGAATGTAAAAATAAATCCCCCATTAAAAGTGCCCTGTCTGACCCAAGAAGTAGTACAACAGTGACTTAAAAAGATTAAAATAGACAAATCGCCAGGACCGGATGGCATACACCCCCGTATCCTAAGGGAATTAAGTAATGTCATAGCCAGACCCTTATTTCTGATATTTGCGGACTCTATACTGATAGGGAATGTCCCACAGGATTGGCGCATAGCAAATGTGGTGCCAATATTCAAAAAGGTTCCAAAAACAGAGCCCGGAAACTATAGGCCGGTAAGTTTAACATCTGTTGTGGGGAAACTGTTTGAAGGTTTTCTGAGAGATGCTATCTTAGAGGATCTCAACAGAAATAAGCAAATAATGCCATATCAGCATGGCTTCATTAAGGAATCGGTCATGCCAAACGAATTTAATCAGTTTCTATGAGGAGGTAAGTTCTAGACTTGACAGCGGCGAATCAATGGATGTCGTATATCTAGACTTCTCCAAAGCATTTGACACTGTACCACAGAAAAGGTTAGTATATACAATGAGGATGCTTGGACTGGGAGAAAATGTCTGTAAGTGGGTAAGTAACTAGCTCAGTGATACAAAACAGAGGGTGGTTATTAACGGTACACATTCATATTGGGCAACTGTCAATAGTGGGGTACCTCAGGGGTCAGTACTGGGCCCTATTCTTTTCAATATATTTATTAATGATCTTGTAGAAGGCTTGCATAGTAAAATATCAATTTTTGCAGATGACACTAAACTGTGTAAAGTAATTAACACTGAAGAGGACAATATACTGCTACAGAGGGATCTGGATAGATTGGAGGCTTGGGCAGAGAAGTGGCAGATGAGGTTTAACACTGACAAATGTAAAGTTATGCACATGGGAAGTAATAATGCAAGTCACCCGTACATACTAAATGGTAAAACACTCGGTAACACTGACATGGAAAAGGATCTAGGAATTTTAATAAACAGCAAACTAAGCTGCAAAAACCAGTGTCAGGCAGCTGCCGCCAAGGCCAATAAGATAATGGGTTGCATCAAAAGGGGCATAGACACCCGTGATGAGAACATAGTCCTACCACTTTACAAATCTCTAGTCAGACCACACATTGAGTACTGTGTACAGTTGTGGGCTCCTGTGAACAAGGCGGACATAGCAGAGCTGGAGAGGGTTCAGAGGAGGGCAACTAAAGTAATAACTGGAATGGGGCAACTACAGTACCCTGAAAGTTTATCAAAATTAGGGTTTTTTACTTTAGAAAAAAGACGACTGAGGGGAGATCTAATAACTATGTAGAAATATATCAGGGGTCAGTACAGAGATCTCTCCCATCATCTATTTATCCCCAGGACTGTCACTGTGACGAGGGGACATCCTCTGCATCTGGAGGAAAGAAGGTTTGTACACAAACATAGAAGAGGATTCTTTATGGTAAGAGCAGTGAGACTATGGAACTCTCTGCCTGAGGAGGTGGTAATGGTGAGTACAATAAAGGAATTCAAGAGGGGCCTGGATGTATTCCTGGAGAGTAATAATATTACAGGCTATAGCTACTAGCGACGGGTCGTTGATCCAGGGAGTACTTCTTTCCTCTGGATCAACTAGCAGGATGACAGGCCGAACTGGATGGACAGATGTCTTTTTTCGGCCTTATGTACTATGTTACTATGTTACATATTCACAATGTACAGCAACCAGCCCACATAGAATACAATTTCTATTAAATTTAATAGTACACCACCTACCGAGACAGATAAAGACATGGACTTGGGACTTGTTCAGACTTGGATGAAGACTTCTGGAACTCAGACATACAGAGACCAGCCCAAACAGTAACAACTGCCGGGACCAATGCACACAGTAAGGTCTGGAACCCGAACATATCAGAAATAGCAATGACATGGCAATGACTTCTGGAATCCAGACACACCAGGCAGGAACAGGCAGATAGAAGGCAAGGCTTCAGGAACATGCTTGAGACTCAGAAGCAAACACTGTTGCACAGCCAGAGTCTGGCCACAAACTTCAAACAGAACTTCTCCCAAACAGACAGACCTCATGAACTGAATAGCAGGACTAAGTAACACATGGACAAAAAGTGGAGATTTAGACACAGACTGGGGAATTAACTCCTACGGAACCAGTTTGGAGAGACACACATCACAATAGAGCAATCCACCCCTACAACAGCCATGGCCAATACGTAAACAACAGAGGCAAATGTGCACTACAACACCAACCCATGGCCCTAGATACACATTCACAATGTATGGCAACCAGCCCACATAAAATAAAATTTCTACTGAGTTCAATGGCATAACACCTACAAGGTGTGTCTGCAGGAGATGGACCCCAAGCCAGTTTTAAGTAATACAAAGACTCCTGCACTTCACAAAGTTGCAAATTATGAATATCTTATATTGTGTTGAGTGCCATATCTTGTGGTTGTTGCTCAAGTCTATTCAGCGCCACTTCACAGGGGCTATTGCTCCACTACCACCACTTCCTGTGGGCTTTCTTCCTCTTTCCTGCATTAGTACGGCACTCCAGTATCCTGTTGAAGGCCTGTGGCAAAAAAAGGGAAATGACTGCGTGTGTGTTCCATATCCATATATCCACATGGCAGTTCCGCAAAAAAAAAAAAACATGTCCTATCATTATAAACACCAAATATGAGCCAGTAAATGCTCACAAGAAACTCCCAACACAAATCAATCTATAGAAACCACTATCCCAGAATGGGAAAGAAAGGGAGATAAATCTTAACTTTTAATAATAATCAACAATAAAAATGGTACTAGTGCACTACACCAAAACTGCCATTAATAATAAATAGTCAGAGCAACATACTCAGCCAATTATTGAATAGTGTTGGGCGCGAATATTCGAATTGCGAATATCACCATGCAAAGATTTAGAATATAGTGCTATATATTCGTATTTGCGAATATTTTAGATTTTTTTTTCTCTGAATCCATGATTCCCTGCTTCTTGCTTGTGGACCAATGAGAAGGCTGCAATGTCTTTATCTGAGCTTAGCAACATCCCTAGCAACCAGTAGGAAAGTTGCCTACCCCTTACTATATAAGAACCTCCCCAGCAGCCATTTTCTGCAGTTTTTTACAGTTCTGAGAGAGACAGCAGTGTCATTGCTGTGCTCTGTGCTTTGCTGTGTCATATTATATTAGATAGTTAGTTAGTGTGTATATATATATATATATATATATGAAGTAATAGATTCGGCAGCACTCCCAATTTGATATCACAGCGGTGCAGGCGTCCACCCCTGGTCAGGGGGTCTTTTAGAAATGTAGAAATCGGCGCAGCACTCTCTCAGATCTGGTGAAAAAAATTGTGTTTATTTAACACATGTTCACAGCAGCAACGTTTCAGCTCTCTCACAGAGCCATTTTCAAGCCAAGTGAGAGATCTGAGAGAGTGCTGCGCCAATTTCTACATTTATTTTTATATATATATATATATATATATATATATATATTACATATCTATTTGTGCCCACAAGGGATATGGAAGTTTCACAACCCATCCTCCAATGTACTCTGTATGCTAATACGTAGTCTTTACATATAACTAATTGTTACATACATGTAATGTGGTTTAGTTATTGATCATATTCCTTATAATATCCCTAGTGGTCTTCAGAGGTTTAGAGGGTTGATAGTTAATCTCTAGGTGAAGGTGGTGAAATAATTAACAATAATATGTGTGAAGCTCCTCAATGACTGCTAATAGCTGTATTTACAGCCATCTTTTTATTGTGCAGACTAATTAGCATATGGGTGGAGGAGTTCCTTTGTATTTGAATTGTAAGATCCAAAACATATATTGGAATATCTGGAACATTAGGTCAACAAACTACAGACATAGCACAGGTGGTAGCACACAGTTATTTCCAAAGCATTTAAATGTAATAAAGCTGCAAACACAATGTTAATGAAACCTCAAAACTATCTAGTAGTATAAGGGAAGTTGGTGATGACAAACTCGCCAAAATACTAAAATAGACAAGTAACCAGGTATTATATTACTGATATAGAGAAGATGGAAGATTGTAAGCAGTAATAGGTGGCATTAAAGGGGTTGTCCCATCTCAGACAATGGGGGCATTTCGCTAGGTGACCCGCACCTATATCGAGAACGGAGCCCCGAAAGTGAAGGAGGGTGCACTGCGCATTAATTTTCTATGGGGCTGGCGAATATAGCCGGGCGCTGGCTCGGCTATTTCCGTCGGCCCCATAGAAATGAATAGGAGCATGGGCTGCGCATGCGCGGTGTGCTCCCATTCACTTCTGTGGGAGAGGCGGGGAGCAGCACTTGGTGATGGACAGACCCCGGGGTCCTCCAGCCACAGCTCTCTCCGCTCCTTTTTCGATATAGGTGCGGGTCCTGCGCCTATCAGACAATAGGGGTATATCCTAGCGATATGCCCCCATTGTCTGAGATGGGAATACCCCTTTTAAGTAATATTTACATAGAAGTATAACACTCAGTGTGGTCACATATTTGGCAGGACACTGATCATTTGCCCATGTCTAACTAGTCCCAACACAGCCCTGATTGTGATAGTTATCATTTGGCAGGGCTGCTTTCCACTGTAACTGGATTCAAAATCACTTTATACATGTTTTTATCATCTCCAGTAGGTTCAAGCTTGCAGTGCACAGTGTGCATGGGAGATAAACATGTAGGGGGTAATTTATTAAGACTAACATTTTAGACACCAGTCTTAATAACCCCTATATCTGGCGGTGGATCTGCTGAAGTTATGAAGAGGCGCAGACCTCTACATAACTTCGGCACATCCAGCACCATTCTAAATGTAAGACGGCTTCCACCATTCTATGCCTAAAACAGGCATGGAAAATGGTAAACGAGATGGGCCTGCCACCCATCTCTTTCCCCGCCCACTATTTTAGTGGTAAAAAGTCGCAGATTGTGGTTTAAATAACCTTTGCACTGTAATCTGTGCCAGAAATACACCTGATATAGGCGTATTTCTGGGCAGGGGCAGATTGGCCATAGACCCTACAGGGAACTTTCCCGGTGGGCCGATGCCCAGGGGGCCACCAAGCTGTTCTGATGGCTGAAGGCCAGGTACGAAATGATCTGATGCTCATTGGCCGCAGTTGACCTCCTGAACTCAACTGTATTATGATCCTCAAGACGATGATACATTTCATTCTGCTGTGGCGGTAATTTGTGCTGCACTATGGTATTGCAGGTCCTATCTCCTTATGTTGCCATGTCCTCTATCAATTTAGTCCTGCCTACAACATGGGGCCACTTTAAGTTCCCCCATGTTTCTGGATAATAAATGACCCCCATAATATGGCCTTGAGCATGTCCTGCATGAATTGCTGTAAATTGTAAGCCTGTGGCTGGAGAAATACTGCAGGGGGCATACATTTCACCCATGTTTTAAAGATAAGGGACATAAAAAAATATAGGAATTGGGGTTCCTCAGCAAATTTACTTTTCTAAGGTGTTTGGTAACGTTTTCAGGACCTGGAATTTTAGGGAATGGAAGGTACACTAGGCTGGAAGTGGGACCTATCATTCTTCTCCACTCCAGTACACTGTTTTCCTTTAACCACAGTTAGTACAGTTAACAGTTAGCGGCAGAACTTCTTAATGGATCACAAAAACACTGATGGGAAGTCTATTCAGTGCCTAGAAAGCCACTAGTCTGCTGCGGTAAGTCTGGTCCACCTAAAAACTATTCTTAGTGAACTGATTGTTAGGTGAGGAAACCTGCTATGTTTAGTTAGAGCCCAGACAAGCAGCTAGGTTGTTTCTTTTTTGTTTTGTTACATGCTCCAAAGTGCCTGGATGCCACTATTATGTTCATGGACCACATAAACCTCGGAAGATGATGCAATATACTCCCCATTCAACATCCTAAAAAACCTCCACTATTCCTATAAATGATGAGACAGAAACTCCCTTGGCAGATCCTCTGCACTGTGGGGGGAATTTATCATTCCCGCCATATCACTTTTCTATGATTAAAAAAGTCACAATCTCATTTATTAAACAGAAATACGCCTAAGGCTACTTTTACACTAGCCGGACCTCCGTCCTGCTGCTAGTTAACGCAAATGTGAACTTCTCCCCACTCATGCCAGGTCTAAAAAAGTGGGTATGGCGTGGATGCAGAAGGGGTCAGGCTGGGAGGCATATCTAATTTACCATTTTCTACACCTGTTTTTGGCGTAGAAAATGGTCCAAATGTAAGACAGCTAGGAAGCTGGCTTACATTTAGACTGGCGCAGGATCCACCACCAGAGCTTATTAAGACTTAATAAATGTGCCCCCGTATTTGCAACATTTTAAATGTCACTGCAACAATATTTTTTCACAAGTGTTGTTTATACACCGCACTCGTCACTTTCTGAAAAGGGGATGTGGTGAGGGCTGAAAGGGGACAGCAGGCCTTGCAAATTTATCCTTATTTACGCCTTCATTTACACTGGCTCGAGGCTGCAGTCGATTTCTGTTTAGGCACATGGACTGCTGGAAGATGAACCTTATTAATGAAAAGGCCTGTGCCTTGTGATAAATTAAGAGCAGCATCTTCCATTAGCGCAGAGGTTATAATAGACCGGTGTAAAAAGCCGATCTATGATAAATCTCTCCCTGTATGTTTTCCCTTTTACCGAGTGTGGGAATGATGCTGAAAGCTGTTCAGAAACCATAACACTGTCTCCTCTTCATTCTAACAATCATGGAAGTCCCAGGAGTTGGGTCCCCACAATGAGTGAATTATAGCATATTCTAGCAATACAGTATGCCGTCACGTGCAAAAAAGCCCTCTAACATATAAGGAAACACACCCCAAACTGAAACAAGCAAATAAACTGAGTATGATATATGATGGGCAGGTAAGGAAGCTAATCATGGGATTTGCATGTTGCTTGCATTTTTTCCTGCACAGCAGCGTGACAGCCACCAATTGTTTGGGGGAACTGAAACACAACCCCATTCAATTGAATGGGGACAGCTAAAGTTATGCGTACAGCAGCACAACCAGATTGCCAAGAGCCTCCCTGTGCAAGGAAAAACTGAATCAGTGCTGGGACTGCCTTTATTATCAGTAGAGATGAGCGAATCGAAGTTGATGAAGTGGAATTCAATCCGAATTTCAGGAAAAATTCGATTTGCAGCAAATCTGATTTTTCTCACGCTTCGGGGTAACAAATCGCATTTTTTCCTAAAATGGCTGCTGCATGTGTGAGGATATGGAGCAAGGAACTCTGGGAAGGCAGGATCACCCATAATGCCATGCATGCAGCCAGCAGCAATCAGCAGCCAGCCAGCCCTGTGATGTCACAGCCCTATAAATAGCCTCAGCCATCTTGGATTCTGCATTTTCCAGTGTACTTAGTGCAGGGAGAGATGTCAGCAGGCGCTAGCGACAGTGCTAGAAAAAACTTGTGCTAAAAAAAGATTTACAAGTTCAGGGAAAGATTATTCAAGGTGTAGGGAAAGGATAGGGAGAATCCATTCTGCAGCATTTATGTTGAACAGGGTTCAGTCAGGGAGGTCACAGCCTGGGTAATAGGAACAATCCTATTACACCTTGCTGCACTGACTGGGGACCCAAATTGCCATTATACAGCTCTGTAATTCCAGCAAACAGTTCTTGTAACTGGCGTGCAAGTGCTGTTTGACACAGCCATTAACAAGGTTTATTAAAAGGAAATATTTTTGCGTCTTATTTGCCCTTGTGCAGTGCAGTTATATGTTGTCAAGCATTTTTTGGCTTGCATTAGGGGGGAAAAGAGGGCCTATTAGCCGTTGTGTACTGAAGTGCGAAAATTACAGACCTTTTTGTCATGTAATAGTGCCAAAATAAGATTATATTTGCCGTTCAGTGGTGCAGTTATATGTTCTAAAGCTCTTTTTGACGTGTAATAGTGACAAAATTAAAATATATTTGCCATTCAGCGGTGCCGTTATAAGTTCTAACACCCTTTTTGTCATGGCAAAATGTGGCAAAAGTAAAATATACTTGCCGATCAGCGGTGCAGTTATATGTTCCAAAGCCGTTTGTGGCGTGTATAAGTGGAAAAAAGAAAAATACATTTGCTGTTCAGCGGTGCAGTTATATATTCTAAAGCCATTTTTTGCATGTATTAGTGGAGAAAAAAAAGGACTTATTAGCCGTAGTGTGGTGAAGTTAGAAAAGAGAGACTTTTTTGGGGTGTTTTAATTTCCTTTTTATTTATTTATTTGATCTAACAGTATGTCAGACAGAGAAGTGCCAGGCCCTGCACAGAGGAGGCCTAAATGTTTCTGGCACAGGTCGCAGCAAAGTAAGGGGCCCTGGCAGAAAGGGTCAATTCGAGAAGCCTGAACTCCCAGTGTTGGCTAGCGGTCATGTCTTGACCAGCAACCCAGTGGTTCTTGAGTGGTTGACTCGATCTTCGACTTCGTCGCAAGTGACATCAGATACCCACAGCCAAGAGTCGGTGGGTTCGTCAGACACAACCCTTAGTTGCGTGGCCCAGGAGCAGGCCCTGTGCCCTCACCTCTCCTCAACCTGCCTCTGTCATTTTCTATTCCCTAACCCAGAGAAGTATTGTATGCTGTGGGGTCAGCTCCACTATACAGTGAGAATGAGCTACTAGAAGACGGTCATCAGCTACTGACAAGCCAAGATGGGGAGGAGACATCCGTTGCTTCCGCCACTAGGTGGGAAAGTAGTGATAAGGAGAGTGGCGTGGGAGCTGGTGTTGCGAGTGGTCAGGATCCTGACCCAGAGACGGTTAAGGAGGTTATCAGCGATGTGCAGACAGTACTTGATGATGATGGTGTAGCTGATCGCACTTGGGAGCTGGGAGACGAAGGGGCTTCATCATCATCTGGAGGAGGAGAACATTGCCATATGTAATATTTGTGGGCAGAAGGTGAACCGTGGCCAGGGGGCAAATGTTGGCACCACAGCCCTGCTTCAACATATGCTGCATTACCATAAATTGGCCTGGGAAAACCGTCCCCCGATGTGGGGGTCCAGCCTGCCACAGCAACCGGCTGCATCACGCAGTCGAGATGGAGGCATGGAGTCCCTCTGAGTCACTTGCACAAATGGCCCGATGCATGCTCACTTCCTTGTGTAGTAACAGCTGAAATGGTCACCATTTGGCAGAGGGATGACTTCTGGCTCTCCACCTTGTTGGACGCTCGCTACTGGTCCAAAATGGGGGCCTTTTTTACACATGCTGAGAGGGAGGACAAACTGAACTACTATAGAGAGATCCTATGTAGTCAGTTGGCCACTGGCTATCTGCGCTATCGTCCATCCTCTCGCATGTCTGACTGGGGGGCCCTCTGCGCTCACGTTCCACTGCCATGGCTGCTGGGGAGGGGTGGGGTGACAGGAGCAGTACCAGCTCCATCAGCAGCAGCCTGAGTCTAGAGTCGCTGATGAGCAGCTTTCTTCACCTGCATAGTGAAGAAACTACTCACCAGCAGCTAGACATAGAGCAGAAACTGAACCAGCAGGTGGTGGCATACTTGGACAGCACCCTGCTACCCCACATTGAAGATCCGCTGGACTACTGAGCAGACAAACTAAATTTGTGGCCACAAGTGGCAGAGTTTATCCTTGAAAAGCTGTCCTACCCAGCTAGTAGTGTGGCATCAGAGCGGGTGTTTAGTGCGGCAGGGGGCCACAGTTACCCCAAGAAGAACTCCTGTCCACCCAAAATTTGAGACAGACCTTTGTTAAGATGAATCATGTGTGAATCAGCCAGGATTTCCACCCACCAATGCCTGATGCATCAGACTAGATCACCCATGGTGCCACACCACACTTTGACAAAAGAGACCAGTTTGTTCTGGCTACCTGCCTCAGCTACTATTCTGATGCTGCCACCTGCCTGATGCCACACATCTGATGCCAAGTTCTCCTTTCATCCACCATCTTCAGCTGGTACTGGTATTGCCATCCACCTCCCCATTCTGTCACCAGGTTACTCTGTGGTCTCCTGATGCTGCTGCCACCTCCACACTATGTCACCTTGCCACGCTGTGGTCTCTTGATGTTGCTGCCACCTCCACACTATGTGGTCTCCTGATGCTGCTGCCACCTTCACACTATGTCACCTTTCCACTTAGTGGTCCCCTGATGCTGCTGCCACCTCCACAATATGTCACCTTGCCACTCTATGGTCTCCTGATGCTGCTCCCACCTCCACACTGTCATTGTGCCACTCTGAGGCCTCCTCCTGATGCTGCTACTTCTGCCACCTCCACACTATCATTGTGCCACTTTGTGGCCTCCTGATGCTGCTGATGCCACCTCCACACTGTCCTTGTGCCACTCTGTGGCCTCCTCATGCTGCTTCCACCTCACCACTATGTCATAGGGCCAATCTGTGGACTTCTCATGCTGTTTCCACCTACCCCACTGCATGACTGGGTCACTATTTTGCCTTTCGGCCTGGCCAACATCATCATTTATTTGACCATTCTTCTGATCTGTCAGAGAGAAGGAAAAATTAGACGCACAACAGATCCTGTCTGTGTAACAGCTGTAAGGCCTGTAAGGCTTTGGCTTGTGATTTGGTAGCCAAAAGCAAGAGTGGGTACAAAACACAGAAGACATGCGAATATTCCATTCAAGTGTCATCTCTGTTTTGTAACCACTCCGTTTTGTTTTTTTGGGCATTAGCAATACTGATGGATTACTGACCAAATGCTGACCAAGTGAAGGCGAATGCTCAACAGATAGGATCCATTTTTTGGGGGTTATTGTTCTGATGGATCAGAGGAAGGGCAAAATAATCAGTGACGACAACACAAACTGCTGATACCCTCTCCACTCTGTCGGGGGGCTCTACTTGTATCAGCGTTTAATAGAACAGGTTCTCTAGACATCTATGTGGAATCAGTTGACGACGGGGTAAAGGGAGTGCGTTTCTTCTTGGCGCTAATATCGACCTGTAAGACCGAGTTCATACTTGAGTTATTTGGTCAGTTTTGGCGTGTGCAGTGATTCTAAGAGCGACACGTTATCTGCATTTCCTACTGATTCACAGTATTATTTCACTACCACAGCAGGCTCCCCATGTGTGTTACTATAAGGCACAGTGTTCTACACCAATAAAAAAGGCTCTCTGCAGCCAGGAAATAGACGTTTTTTTTATGCGATTTGCCACAAATAAATTCGGATCGAATCAAATTTTTTCAAAAAATGAGGAGAACCGGCCGAATTGAATTTTTGAAAAATTCGCTCATCTCTAATTATCAGGATCGGTAGTTTATCCAGAGCGCAGACTCCCACAGATATTCTAGCAATATGCCTTCACTTTATGAGTGAGAAAAGCACGGTCTTATAGCTGTTATTTGCTTTCATAGTTGGTAGAGGCAGGTCATAAAAATTTTATTTTTTTGAGGTCGCTTCCAGGAGATACGTAAACTGCAAATATGTTAATAGAAATGGGACACACAATATATATAGTTTAGCAGGTCAGATAAATGTAGGTAATATTTCTGATTGAATTAGTTTCATATAATTATTATGCTCATCTTTGTAGCTACCAATATTAAAAAAAAAAAAAAGACGAAATCCAAAATAAGCCAAGTGTTTATTAAAGGGATTATCCAACCCCTGTAATGCCCCCAAATTTCCTGGGCACCTCATACAGGTTATACCCTGCTCCCCAGAACCCACCTTACTCTTGATGCCCGCACGGCCGCTGCTGGGGGGGACAGCCAAAAGAAGGCCGCAACAGTAACGAGCCTCCATAGCATCGAGGATGATTCTAGGGAGGCTCGTTCCTATCGCAGCCCATTATTGGCTGCCCATCTTCCCCCTGTTGCCAGATGTTTTGATTCGTGCGACTGGGAGATGCAGCTGCGGCCGTGCGGGCATCAGGAGCGGCATGGGTGTCGGGGAGTTGGGTAAGTATACCCTGTATGAAGTGCCCAGACATTTTGGGGGGCATTATAGGGGTTGGATAACCCCCTTAAGCATTATTCTTGAAAAAAGATAATACAGATTTGAGTCAGTTTCATAGTTTTGTTTCAATGTCTTGATAAGAACGCACATGGGTTGGTACTGTATTATCAGCTACTACTTATAATAGCAAGACCTGCATTTATTTCTTGCTTTATGCCTAGTGAAGATAATTAGAGATGAGCAGACTTCCCATATCTAGAGCCGATAGAATTTCTTTAGTTAAAATGCTAATCTTGGCTGTGAGTAGTATTCCATCACCTTCAGACCGTGTTCACACCATAGTTAGCGTAGTGATAGGACCCCATGCCATGCTGAGTGACCGTGACATGGTGCATGACGGGCTCCGATGTGTTCCTGATCCTGACATGAATATATTGGCAAACACTCTCAGCTTTTAATATCTGCTTGTTTGACTAGCTAGTATAGTCAGTGGCATATCCGTTCGGTGCATTTTTTTTCTGTGATTGTTTATATTTTATTTATTTCATCCACACAATGCTCCGTTTTGTGTAGGATGCCTTTGTGGTGCATGTGGTCCGCGCCATCCTCCATTGTACGCAATTTTTGCTGGAGATGGCCGTTTGCTGCGGTCCACATGCGGTGGAACTGCTCCCCCAATGAGAAACATGCTACAGTGTTAGGGGTCTGAGCAGTTCCCCCTTATTGGCCAATATATTTCTGTGAAAATGCTAATCTTGCCTCAATTCCTATATGCTATTCGGAATTCACCCATTTGGATTAAAGATACGTTCTTTAGATTGATGTAGAGACTTATTAATGATTCACTCTGGGGAAGGAAGCGATTAAGGCTAAAGTTGGAATATCTTTATAAACCAATGGAGTTGGGAGGTTTAAACCTTCCATACTTCAAGGGATACTTCATTGCTGCGCAGCTGTGGTTGTGGAGTGAGTGGAAAAAAGATCCTCTTTGTAAGACAATGGTAAATACCTCGACACACGATAACATATTCACCTTGTTGGAATCTGGACAGTTGACTACGGGAGACCATAATTATAGGATGAGTAGAACACTTTTTTCTAAGACTTGGGTTACAATTAGAAAATGGTTGGGGATAAAGGGAATTTTATTATGCACTCCCCTTTGGTATAATTATCACTTGAAGGAATTGCTGGAAATTTCTGGGGATCAATTTTGGAAAAAATACAATTTTTTATTCCTAAGTTCAAGTGGTGGAAAACTGAGACATTTTCCCTTTATCCTTGTTAGCACAAAGAGGGAACATGGAGGGTTTAAGTTGGTTTAGGTATTTTCAGTTAAGATTAGCACTGTCAAATGTTAAGGACAAATTAAGGTTTATAGTTGAGTCATGTACACTAATTGAAGATATGATGAGTAGTTCACGTCGTAATAGGAAGGTTTCTAATTTTTATAAGGTATTAAGTAAGTCGCTATATGGGAGCTTAGTCTCCCCTGGCCAAAAAGCCTGGGAGGCCGACCTCCTCAACAGTGCTACACTAGACTGGGAAAATATATTTGGGAATTTAAGGTTTGCATCCCATAACTTTAATCACGTTGTAGTGCAATTTAATATTATACACAGAACATATATGATGCCGATTTGGCTGAATAAATGTGGGCCGAAGAAAAATTCTAACAGTCCAAGATGTAATTTACCTGAAGCCGATTTTTTGCACATGTTTTGGTCTTGCTCAGAGATAGGTGTCTATTGGTATTTAAATTCCAAATATATATTACAGAAATTAAGGATATTGATCCCAATGTCCCCACAACTATGTATATTAAATAAAACCTCTATAATGAACTGTACTAAGGATACTAGGATACTTCTTACCAGAATATTGTTTTTGGCTCGTCTCCTCATTGCAAAGTATGGTTTTCACGAAACTCCCCAAGCTTAACCCTGGGTTCAGACCTGAGCGTTCCAAAAACGCGCGTTTTACGCGCGTTTTTGACGCGCGTTTTTTTGCGCGTTTTTGCAAATAGGAAACGCACGTTCGTACGCGCGTTCTTGTGATTGCTACTGTGGTGTCAATCACAAAACGCGCGTCAAACGCCCCAAAAGAAGCTCAAGTACTTGTTTATGCGTTGGGCGTTTTACAGCGCGTTCAAACGCGCTGTAAAACGCTCAAGTGTGAACCACTCCCATAGGGATGCATTGGTTTTAATCTGTTGAGCGTTTTACAGCGCGTTTGAACGCGCTGTAAAACGCTCAGGTGTGAACCCAGGGTAAATGCATGGGTGAGTTTGGTGAAAAAAGTTAAGGAGTACAAAAAAACCCTATACAAACAAAGAGCTGTTGGTGAAAAATGGAAGAGGATATGGTCAACCTGGCAGGATTAGGAACCGATACATTAGGGTTATTATTAGTGTTGAGCGAACAGTTCGAAAATCGTTCGGGTCCGTACCGAATTTTGGGGTGTCCGTGACACGGACCCGAACCCGGACATTTTCAAAAAAGTTCGGCACAGCAGCCAATCAGCTAGCGTTTTACTTCCTACTAATGGCATGGCTGTGATTGGCCAAGTGCAGCATGTGACCCAGCCTCTATTTAAGCTGGAGTCACGTAGCGCCGCACGTCACACTGCTCTGACTAGTGTAGGGAGAGGATGCAGCTTTTGTGAGGGCGAGATAGGCAGGGATAAAGAAGTGATCTACCTTTCTACACCTGTGCATCAGAACAACTCAGCTGAGCTGTTCACTGAAAGTCACTATTTTGTTGAGACTGGCCAGAGCGATTTTTACTGGCACATGTAACTGGGCTGACCGGCGGTGGCCATTTTGGGACTTGTGGTGCGCCAGCACTTGCTGCCACAGAGTGTAAACCAAAGCTCCAAAGAAGTTAGAAATCTACACCTGTGAATCAGAACAACAGCGATTCAGCTGCTCAGTCAAAGTCAATTTTTTTCTGGCTGGGCAGACTGTTTTCTGGCACATGTTACTGGGCTGATAGGCGGCGGCCATTTTGGGACTTGTGGTGCTACAGCAAAAGCTGCCACAACGTCCATTAATCTAATGTAATAGTCGATTTTTTCATAGATATACTACATCAGGGGTTTGGCTGTGCTTGTGTCACCCATACTAACTGCAAAGATATTTAATATATCAGTGGTGAAACTGAAAGTAACCCACTTGGATAGCAAATCCCATGAATGTGCTGTTCCAGCTAGGCTAGCCAGTGCCACTACTTTGTCCAATACTGTCAGCCAGAAATATATTTTTTTTTATGTGCCAGAAATAAAAATTAGAAAAAGCTTTCACCGTAATAATAAAATTATTCTGGTGTTAGACCAGAAGAAGCACTCCTGTTGTAATTAATACTGTAAAAAGGCTTAGGCAATATTTCTCCCAGTGTGGGAAATTTATCTAGCAAAACTAGCATTTTAACAATTCCGGTGTTCTGAAATACCAGCAGTCCTCTTGTAATTAATACCGCCAAAAGGCATTATATCGTCCAGTGTTGTAATTTTGGTGAAAAAAAGGCCAATTTAATCAATCTGGTGTTTGTTAGACCAGAAAACTAGGCCTCACGTTTTCACTCCTCTAAAAGGAATTATATCTCCCGTGTGGAATCTATGTACCAAAACTAGCATTATAAAAATCTGGTGTCCAATTAGCAGCAGTGTTCTTGTAATTAATACCGCCAAAAGGCATTATTGTCCAGTGTTGTAATTTTGGTGAAAAAATGGCCAATTTAATCAATCTGGTGTTTGTTAGACCAGAAAAACTAGGCCTCACGTTTTCACTCCTCTAAAAGGAATTATATTTCCCGTGTGGGAATCTATGTACCAAAACTAGCATTATAAAAATCTGGTGTCCAATTAGCAGCAGTGTTCTTGTAATTAATACCGGAAAAGGAATTATATCTTCCAGTGTGGGAATTTTGGGGCTAAAAAATAATATATTTTATTGTGGTGCGAGTTGAATAGCAACAATGAGGAAACATTCTATTAAGGGACGAGGACGCGGTCGTGGTGGTGTCCGTGGAGCCTCTGTTGCTGGCAGAGGACGTGGCCGTTCGGCCTCAGGCGCACAAAGTAGTGAAACAACTCCCTCAAGTAGCCGGCAGAATTTACAGCGATATTTGGTGGGGCCCAATGCCGTTATGAGGATGGTAAGGCCTGAGCAAGTACAGGCATTAGTCGATTGGGTGGCCGACAGTGCTTCCAGCACGTTCACCACATTGTCTTCCGCCCAGTCTTCTGCAGAAAGCGCACAGGTGGCACCTGAAAACCAAGCCCATCAGTCTGTCACATCACCCCCATGCATATCAGGGAAACTGGCTGAGCCTTAAGTTATGCAGCAGTCTCTTCTTCTGTTTGAAGACTCTGCTCCCACGGTTTTCCAGGGGCGTCCACCTATCCCTTCCCCAGCGGTGGAAGACATTCCATGCACTGACGCACAACCACTTATGTATCCAGATGATGAGGACATGGGAATACCACCACAGGAGAGTGACCGAGTGTCTGATGATGACGAAACACAGGTGCCCACTGCCGCGTCTTATTGCAGTGTGCAGACTGAACAGGAGGAGGTCAGGGAGGAAGACTGGGTGGAAGACGATGCAGAGGACGATGAGGTCTTAGACCCCACATGGACTGAAGGTCGTGCCGCTGACTTAAATAGTTCAGAGGAAGAGGCAGTGGTGAGACCGAGACAACAGCGAAGCCAAAGAGGGAGCAGGGGGCAAAAGCAGAACAGCCGCCGTCCAGAGAGTTCGCCTGCTATTGGCCAGCGCCAACAGGGACCCAGCACCCCAAAGGCATCTTCAAGGAGTTCCCTGGCATGGCACTTCTTCAAACAATGTGCTGAGGACAAGACCAGAGTGGTTTGCACGCTGTGCCATCAGACCCTGAGGCGAGGCATTAACGTTCTTAACCTGAGCACCACCTGCATGATCAGGCATCTACATGCAAAGCATGAACTGCAGTGGAGTACACACCTTATAAACAAGGAACCCGCTCAGGCTCCCCTGCTCCCTCTACCGCTGCTGCCTCGGCTTCCGCCTCGAGAGGAATGTTGCCACCTGCCGAGCAGCAAACAGAGGATGTGCCACCGACACCACCACCACCACCGCCACCGTCACCTAGCGTCTCCACTATTTCACACAGCAGCGTTCAGCTCTCCATCTCTCAAACCTTTGAGAGGAAGCGCAAATTCCCACCTATTCACCTCGAGTCCTTGGCCTGAATGCCAGCATTTCTAAACTACTGGCCTTTGAAATGCTGTCATTCCGGCTGGTGGACACAGACAGCTTCAAACAGCTGATGGCCATGGCTGTCCCCCAGTATGTGGTTCCAAGCCGCCACTACTTCTCCAAGACAGCCGTGCCTTCCCTGCACATGCAAGTGTCCGATAAAATCAAGTGTGCACTGCGCAACGCCATTTGTGGCAAGGTCCACCTAACCACAGATACGTGGACCAGTAAGCACGGCCAGGGACGCTATATCTCCCTAACTGCACACTGGGTAAATGTAGTGGCTGCTGGGTCCAAGGCGGAGAGTTCCTTGGCGCACGTCCTTCCGCCGCCAAGGATCACAGGGCATCATTCTTTGCCTCCTGTAGCCTCCTCCTCCTACTCGGCTTCCTCCTCCTCCTCCTCTGCTTCCACCAGCTCATCCAGTCAGCCACACACCTTCACCACCAACTTCAGCACAGCCCGGGGTAAACGTCAGCAGGCCATTCTGAAACTCATATGTTTGGGGGACAGGCCCCACACCGCGCAGGAGTTGTGGCGGGGAATTGAACAACAGACCGACCAGTGGTTGCTGCCGGTGGGCCTCAAGCCCGGCCTGGTGGTGTGCGATAATGGGCGAAATCTCGTGGCAGCTCTGGGACTAGCCGGTTTGACGCACATCCCTTGCCTGGCGCATGTGCTGAATTTGGTGGTGCAAAAGTTTATTCACAACTACCCAGACATGTCAGAGCTGCTGCATAAAGTGCGGGCCGTCTGTGCGCGCTTCCGGCGTTCACATCCTGCCGCTGCTCGCCTGTCAGCGCTACAGCGGAACTTCGGCCTTCCCGCTCACCGCCTAATATGCGACGTGCCCACCCGGTGGAACTCCACCTTGCACATGCTGGAGAGACTGTGCGAGCAGCAGCAGGCCATACTGGAGTTTCAGCTGCAGCACGCACGGGTCAGTCGCACTGCGGAACAGCACCACTTCACCACCAATGATTGGGCCTCCATGCGAGACCTGTGTGCCCTGTTGCGCTGTTTAGAGTACGCCACCAACATGGCCAGTGGCGATGCCACTGTTATCAGCGTGACGATACCAATTCTATGTCTCCTAGAGAAAACGCTTAGAGCGATGATGGAAGAGGAGGTGGGCCAGGGCCAGGAGGAGGAGGAGGATGACGGGTCGTTTTTAGCACTTTCAGGCCAGTCTGTTAGAAGTGGCTCAGAGGGAGTTTTTTTGCAACAGCAGAGGGCAGGTACAAATGTGGCCAGCCAGGGACCACTACTGGAGGACGAGGAGGATGAGGAGGAGGTGGAGGAGGATGAGGATGAAGCAGGTTCACAGCAGGGTGGCACCCAGCACAGCGCAGGCACATCCCTGGTGCGTGGCTGGGGGGATACAGAGGATGATGACGATACGCCTCCCACAGAGGACAGCTTGTCCTTACCTCTGGGGAGCCTGGCACACATGAGCGATTACGTGCTGCAGTGCCTGCGCAACGACAGCAGAGTTGCCCACATTTTAACGTGTGCTGACTACTGGGTGGCCACCCTGCTGGATACACGGTACAAAGACAATGTGCCCACTTTACTTCCTGCACTGGAGCGTGATAGGAAGATGCGCGAGTACAAGCGCACACTGGTAGACGCGCTCCTGAGAGCATTCCCAACTGTCACAGGGGAACAGGTGGAAGGCCAAGGCCAAGGCAGAGGAGGAGCTAGAGGTCGCCCACGCAGCAGTGTCACGGCCAGCTCCTCTGAGGGCAGGGTTAGCATGGCAGAAATGTGGAAAAGTTTTGTCTCCCCGCCACAGCTAACTGCCCCATCACCTGATACGGAACGTGTTAGCAGGAGGCAACATTTCACTAACATGGTTGAACAGTACATCTGCACACAACTCCACGTACTGACGGATGGTTCGGCCCTATTCAACTTCTGGGTTTCCAAATTGTCCACGTGGCCAGAATTAGCATGTTATGCCTTGGAGGTGCTGGCCTGCCTGGCGGCCAGCGTTTTATCTGAACGTGTATTCAGCACGGCAGGGGGCGTCATTACTGACAAACGCAGCCGCCTGTCCGCAGCCAACGTGGACAAGCTGACGTTTATAAAAATGAACCAGGCATGGATCCCACAAGACCTGACCCTCCCTTGTGCAGAGTAGACCTTAATAACTGCCTTAAACCATGTTGTCTTGTACTCCTGGCCATTCTTCATTGAAAAATCAATTTTTGAAATTAAGTAGGATCTTGGGGTGCAGCCCAGAGTTGAATGAACCTTCCGTCTGTCTGGGTGCCGGGGCCAAAGTACATGAAAGTGTCCTTCTCCTGTGCTGGGTTATATAAATGTTATACTTGTGCTGTCTGACATGTCTCCTTTGTGTGGGTGCAGGGTGCCAAAGTCACTGAAAGCGGCCTTCTCCTGTGGTGGCTGATATAAATGCCTGAATCTCTGCTGTGGGACCTCTCTCCTCTTTCTGGGTGCAGGGGTCAAAGAAACAAAAGGTGGCCTACTCCTGTGGTGGTTGATGTAAAACTGATGCTTGTGCTACCTGACCTGTCTCCTCTGTGTCGGTGCTAAGGCCTAAGTCACTGAAAGCGGCCTTCTCCTGTGCTGGCTGATATAAATGCCTGAATCTCTGCTGTGGGACCTCTCTCCTCTTTCTGGGTACAGGGGTCAAAGAAACAAAAGGTGGCCTACTCCTGTGGTGGTTGATGTAAAACTGATGCTTGTGCTACCTGACCTGTCTCCTCTGTGTCGGTGCTAAGGCCTAAGTCACTGAAAGCGGCCTTCTCCTGTGCTGGCTGATATAAATGCCTGAATCTCTGCTGTGGGACCTCTCTCCTCTTTCTGGGTGCAGGGGTCAAAGAAACAAAAGGTGGCCTACTCCTGTGGTGGTTGATGTAAAACTGATGCTTGTGCTATCTGACCTGTCTCCTCTGTGTCGGTGCTAAGGCCAAAGTCACTGAAAGCGGCCTTCTCCTGTGCTGGCTGATATAAATGCCTGAATCTCTGCTGTGGGACCTCTCTCCTCTTTCTGGGTGCAGGGGTCAAAGAAACAAAAGGTGGTCTACTCCTGTGGTCGTTGACATGATGCCTGATTCTCTGCTGTGGGAGCTCTCTCCTCTTTCTGGGTGCAGGGGTCAAAGTCTCTAAAAGTGCCCTTCTCCTGTGGTGGTTGATGTGAAACTGATGCTTGTGCTATCTGACCTGTCTACTCTGTGTCGGTGCTAAGGCCTAAGTCACTGAAAGCGGCCTTCTCCTGTTCTGGCTGTTATAAATGCCTGAATCTCTGCTGTGGGACCTCTCTCCTCCGTGTGGCTGCAGGGGTCAAAGTCTCTAAAAGTGCCATTCTCCTGTGGTGGTTGATGTAAAACTGATGCTTGTGCTATCTGACCTGTCTCCTCTGTGTCGGTGCTAAGGCCTAAGTCACTGAAAGCGGCCTTCTCCTGTGCTGGCTGATATAAATGCCTGAATCTCTGCTGTGGGACCTCTCTCCTCTTTCTGGGTGCAGGGGTCAAAGAAACAAAAGGTGGTCTACTCCTGTGGTCGTTGACATGATGCCTGATTCTCTGCTGTGGGAGCTCTCTCCTCTTTCTGGGTGCAGGGGTCAAAGTCTCTAAAAGTGCCCTTTTCCTGTGGTGGTTGATGTGAAACTGATGCTTGTGCTACCTGACCTGTCTCCTCTGTGTCGGTGCTAAGGCCTAAGTCACTGAAAGCGGCCTTCTCCTGTGCTGGCTGATATAAATGCCTGAATCTCTGCTGTGGGACCTCTCTCCTCCGTGTGGCTGCAGGGGTCAAAGTCTCTAAAAGTGCCATTCTCCTGTGGTGGTTGATGTAAAACTGATGCTTGTGCAATCTGACCTGTCTCCTCTGTGTCGGTGCTAAGGCCTAAGTCACTGAAAGCGGCCTTCTCCTGTTCTGGCTGATATAAATGCCTGAATCTCTGCAGTGGGACCTCTCTCCTCTTTCTGGGTGCAGGGGTCAAAGTCTCTCAAAGTAGCCTTCTCTTGTGCTGGGTGATGTGAAGCTGATGTTTGTGCCATCTGACATGGTTGCCGGGGTCCCATTAAATGGTGGCCTACTCCTGTGGTGGGTGATCTAAATGCATGATTCTCTGCTGTGAAAACCTCTCTCCTCCATCTGGGTGCAGGGGTCAAAGTCTCTCAAAGTGGCCTTCTCTTGTGCTGGGTGATGTGAAGCTGATGTTTGTGCCATCTGACATGGTTGCCGGGGTCCCATTAAATGGTGGCCTACTCCTGTGGTGGGTGATCTAAATGTATGATTCTCTACTGTGAAAACCTCTCTCCTCCGTCTGGGTGCAGGGGTTAAAGTCTCTCAAAGTGGCCTTCTCTTGTGCTGGGTGATGTGAAGCTGATGTTTGTGCCATCTGACATGGTTGCCGGGGTCCCATTAAATGGTGGCCTACTCCTGTGGTGGGTGATCTAAATGCATGATTCTTTGCTGTGAAAACCTCTCTCCTCCGTCTGGGTGCAGGGGTCAAAGTCTCTCAAAGTGGCCTTCTCTTGTGCTGGGTGATGTGAAGCTGATGTTTGTGCCATCTGACATGGTTGCCGGGGTCCCATTAAATGGTGGCCTACTCCTGTGGTGGGTGATCTAAATGCATGATTCTCTGCTGTGAAAACCTCTCTCCTCCGTCTGGGTGCAGGGGTCAAAGTCTCTCAAAGTGGCCTCTCTTGTGCTGGGTGATGTGAAGCTGATGTTTGTGCCATCTGACATGGTTGCCGGGGTCCCATTAAATGGTGGCCTACTCCTGTGGTGGGTGATCTAAATGCATGATTCTCTGCTGTGAAAACCTCTCTCCTCCGTCTGGTTGAAGGGGTCAAAGTCTCTCAAAGTGGCCTTCTCTTGTGCTGGGTGATGTGAAGCTGATGTTTGTGCCATCTGACATGGTTGCCGGGGTCCCATTAAATGGTGGCCTACTCCTGTGGTGGGTGATCTAAATGTATGATTCTCTACTGTGAAAACCTCTCTCCTCCGTCTGGGTGCAGGGGTTAAAGTCTCTCAAAGTGGCCTTCTCTTGTGCTGGGTGATGTGAAGCTGATGTTTGTGCCATCTGACATGGTTGCCGGGGTCCCATTAAATGGTGGCCTACTCCTGTGGTGGGTGATCTAAATGCATGATTCTCTGCTGTGAAAACCTCTCTCCTCCGTCTGGGTGCAGGGGTCAAAGTCTCTCAAAGTGGCCTTCTCTTGTGCTGGGTGATGTGAAGCTGATGTTTGTGCCATCTGACATGGTTGCCGGGGTCCCATTAAATGGTGGCCTACTCCTGTGGTGGGTGATCTAAATGCATGATTCTCTGCTGTGAAAACCTCTCCCCTCTGTCTGGGTGAAGGGGTCAACGTCTCTCAAAGTGGCCTTCTCTTGTGCTGGGTGATGTGAAGCTGATGTTTGTGCCATCTGACATGGTTGCCGGGGTCCCATTAAATGGTGGCCTACTCCTGTGGTGGGTGATCTAAATGCATGATTCTCTGCTGTGAAAACCTCTCTCCTCCATCTGGGTGCAGGGGTCAAAGTCTCTCAAAGTGGCCTTCTCTTGTGCTGGGTGATGTGAAGCTGATGTTTGTGCCATCTGACATGGTTGCCGGGTCCCATTTAATGGTGGCCTACTCCTGTGGTGGGTGATCTAAATGCATGATTCTCTGCTGTGAAAACCTCTCTCCTCCGTCTGGGTGCAGGGGTCAAAGTCTCTCAAAGTGGCCTTCTCTGTGCTGGGTGATGTGAAGCTGATGTTTGTGCCATCTGACATGGTTGCCGGGGTCCCATTAAATGGTGGCCTACTCCTGTGGTGGGTGATCTAAATGCATGATTCTCTGCTGTGAAAACCTCTCTCCTCCATCTGGGTGCAGGGGTCAAAGTCTCTCAAAGTGGCCTTCTCTTGTGCTGGGTGATGTGAAGCTGATGTTTGTGCCATCTGACATGGTTGCCGGGGTCCCATTAAATGGTGGCCTACTCCTGTGGTGGGTGATCTAAATGCATGATTCTCTGCTGTGAAAACCTCTCTCCTCCGTCTGGTTGAAGGGGTCAAAGTCTCTCAAAGTGGCCTTCTCTTGTGCTGGGTGATGTGAAGCTGATGTTTGTGCCATCTGACATGGTTGCCGGGGTCCCATTAAATGGTGGCCTACTCCTGTGGTGGGTGATCTAAATGCATGATTCTCTGCTGTGAAAACCTCTCTCCTCCGTCTGGGTGCAGGGGTCAAAGTCTCTCAAAGTGGCCTTCTCTTGTGCTGGGTGATGTGAAGCTGATGTTTGTGCCATCTGACATGGTTGCCGGGGTCCCATTAAATGGTGGCCTACTCCTGTGGTGGGTGATCTAAATGCATGATTCTCTGCTGTGAAAACCTCTCTCCTCCGTCTGGGTGCAGGGGTCAAAGTCTCTCAAAGTGGCCTTCTCTTGTGCTGGGTGATGTGAAGCTGATGTTTGTGCCATCTGACATGGTTGCCGGGGTCCCATTAAATGGTGGCCTACTCCTGTGGTGGGTGATCTAAATGCATGATTCTCTGCTGTAAAACCTCTCTCTCCGTCTGGGTGCAGGGGTCAAAGTCTCTCAAAGTGGCCTTCTCTTGTGCTGGGTGATGTGAAGCTGATGTTTGTGCCATCTGACATGGTTGCCGGGGTCCCATTAAATGGTGGCCTACTCCTGTGGTGGGTGATCTAAATGCATGATTCTCTGCTGTGAAAACCTCTCTCCTCCGTCTGGGTGCAGGGGTCAAAGTCTCTCAAAGTGGCCTTCTCTTGTGCTGGGTGATGTGAAGCTGATGTTTGTGCCATCTGACATGGTTGCCGGGGTCCCATTAAATGGTGGCCTACTCCTGTGGTGGGTGATCTAAATGCATGATTCTCTGCTGTGAAAACCTCTCTCCTCCGTCTGGGTGCAGGGGTCAAAGTCTCTCAAAGTGGCCTTCTCTTGTGCTGGGTGATGTGAAGCTGATGTTTGTGCCATCTGACATGGTTGCCGGGGTCCCATTAAATGGTGGCCTACTCCTGTGGTGGGTGATCTAAATGCATGATTCTCTGCTGTGAAAACCTCTCTCCGTCTGGGTGCAGGGGTCAAAGTCTCTCAAAGTGGCCTTCTCTTGTGCTGGGTGATGTGAAGCTGATGTTTGTGCCATCTGACATGGTTGCCGGGGTCCCATTAAATGGTGGCCTACTCCTGTGGTGGGTGATCTAAATGCATGATTCTCTGCTGTGAAAACCTCTCTCCTCCGTCTGGTTGAAGGGGTCAAAGTCTCTCAAAGTGGCCTTCTCTTGTGCTGGGTGATGTGAAGCTGATGTTTGTGCCATCTGACATGGTTGCCGGGGTCCCATTAAATGGTGGCCTACTCCTGTGGTGGGTGATCTAAATGCATGATTCTCTGCTGTGAAAACCTCTCTCCTCCGTCTGGGTGCAGGGGTCAAAGTCTCTCAAAGTGGCCTTCTCTTGTGCTGGGTGATGTGAAGCTGATGTTTGTGCCATCTGACATGGTTGCCGGGGTCCCATTAAATGGTGGCCTACTCCTGTGGTGGGTGATCTAAATGCATGATTCTCTGCTGTGAAAACCCTCTCCTCCGTCTGGGTGCAGGGGTCAAAGTCTCTCAAAGTGGCCTTCTCTTGTGCTGGGTGATGTGAAGCTGATGTTTGTGCCATCTGACATGGTTGCCGGGGTCCCATTAAATGGTGGCCTACTCCTGTGGTGGGTGATCTAAATGCATGATTCTCTGCTGTGAAAACCTCTCTCCTCCGTCTGGGTGAAGGGGTCAAAGTCTCTCAAAGTGGCCTTCTCTTGTGCTGGGTGATGTGAAGCTGATGTTTGTGCCATCTGACATGGTTGCCGGGGTCCCATTAAATGGTGGCCTACTCCTGTGGTGGGTGATCTAAATGCATGATTCTCTGCTGTGAAAACCTCTCTCCTCCGTCTGGGTGCTGGTCCAAAATACATGAGAGTGGCCTTCTCCGTTGGTGGTTGATATGACGCATGATTCCTTGCTGTCGGACCTGTATCCTCTGTCTGGGTGCTGGTCCAAAATAAATGAGAGTGGCCTTCTCCGGTGGGGGTTGATATGACGCATGATTCCTTGATGTGGGACCTCTCTCCTCTGTCTGGGTGCAGGTCCAAAATACATGAGAGTGGCCTTCTCCGGTGGTGGTTGATATGAAGCATGATTCCTTGCTGTGGGACCTGTATCCTCTGTCTGGGTGCTGGTCCCAAATAAATGAGAGTGGCCTTCTCCAGTGGTGGATGATATGACGCATGATTCCTTGCTGTGGGACCTCTCTCCAATTGATATTGGTTAATTTTTATTTATTTTATTTTATTTTAATTCATTTCCCTATCTACATTTGTTTGCAGGGGATTTACCTACATTTTGCTGCCTTTTGCAGCCCTCTAGCCCTTTCCGGGAGTCTTTTACAGGCTTTTTAGTGCCCAAAAGTTCGGGTCCCCATTGACTTCTATGGGGTTCGGGTTCAGGATGAAGTTCGGGTTGAGTTCGGATCACGAACCCGGACATTTTCCGGAAGTTCGGCCGAACCTCTCGAACCCGAACATCCAGGTGTTCGCTCATCTCTAGTTATTATGCTTATTTGAGGACTCCCCAACTCCCCGCTTCCTCCCTAATCAATGTCCCGCATTCCAAGAGACACATCACAAACAGGGAGGGTTAAGAGTGGTATAGTGTTTTTTAAGGGCTTAAATTAATTGAAATACTTTGGCTTCTCTGTCTGAGAATTTTGTCTTTTTTGTCGAAATTTTGTTATTAAAGATCATTTAAAAGAAAAAAAAAAGATGAGCGAATCGAAGTTGACGAAGTGGAATTCAATCCGAATTTCAGGAAAAATGTGTTTCTCACCACAGTCGAATTTCCTCACGATTCATGTTAACAAATCGCATTTTTTCCTAAAATGGCTGCTGCACATGTTAGGATACGGAGCAAACAACTCTGGAAACTAAGGATCACCCACAATGCCATGCATGCAGAAAATTAGCAGCCAGCCCCTGTGATGTCACAGCCCTATAAATAGCCTCCACCATCTTGGATGCTGCCATTTTCCAGTGTACTTAGTGCAGGGAGAGACGTGAAAAGCGCTAGTGACAGTGCTGTGTGATACAGCCATTTAAGTGGTGTACTATAGTGTTGGGCGTGAATATTCAAATTGCGAATTTTATTGGCGAATATCGCAACTTCGAGAATTCGCAAATATTTAGAATATAGTGATATATAGTCGTATTTTCTAATATTCTACTTTTTTTTTCCTCAGTAACCTCCCTTTTTGCTTGTGGGCCAATAAGAAGGCTGCAATGTCTTTGTCTGAGCTTATCAACATCCCTGGCAACCAATAGGAAAGTTGCCTACCCCTTACTATAGAAGAACCTCCCCACAGCTATTTTCTACAGTTTATTACAAATCTGAGAGAGACAGCAGTGTTATTGCTGTGCTCTATGCTTTCCCGTGTCATATTGCATTAGATATATTTAATATATATAATACAGATAGTCAGTTGGAGATAGTAAGTATAGGTTAGATAGTGATACAGTGTAGCTAAGTTCTGCTGTCCATTCTTACATGCTACATACATAGTGCTGTGATGTCACAAGTTCACAACAATACTTAGTGCACTAATCACTAATATGTAGTCAGACCTGTTAAAGTGAAGTTGCATGTATTGCGCCAAAATTTTCACATCATTATTGCCGATTTGCGTGAATATCGAATAGCGAATATTGCTGAATCACGAATATATTGGAGCACTCTAACTGCATATAAAGCTATTTAAATGTTCTGCCATGCCAACCATTTTCTCCAGTCTCATTAAACTTCAGGCAGTTTGAAAAATGTAGCTATAGTGATCCACACCTGTATTGCTCGTGCATTACGTGAATATTACATTGCCGATTTTCGCAATCTAGAAAATAGCGAATTTGCGAATATATGACAAATATTCTACCAAATATTTGCGAAATATCGCAAATTCGAATATTGCCCCTGATGCTCATTACTAGTGTACTGTAGGAACTCTACGTCTTATTAGCCGTTTTGCGGTGAACGTGCATTTCTTTATAGACATTTTTGTGGTCTATTAAGAAAAGAAAAAGTAAGTCTAATTAGCTGTTCAGCGGTTAAAGTTCATTGCTTTATAGACATTTTTTGGGTGTATTAATAAGAAACAAAATACTTGTCATTAGCCATTTTGCAGTGAACGTACATTGTGTCATAGACATTTTTGTGGTGTATTAATCAGAAAATAAACTACGTCTTATTAGCCGTTTTGCGGTGAACGTGCACTTCTTTACAGACGTTCCCATGCACACAGGAAGTAGGCAGAAGCGGCAACGGGCATTAACTTGAGCGGGCAGGGAGCCAGGAATCCTCCGGACAGGTAAGAACAGCTTTTGGGAAGTGGTAAGACAACCAGAGAGCAACAAGGATTAACATCTAAAAAGAACCCAAAAGAACCGAATATTCGAAAATTGCGAATATATAGCACTATATTCGCGAACTATCGAAGTTGCGATATTCGCCATAAAAATTCGCTAATCGAATATTCGCACTCAACACTAGTAACAATGGCCAATCAGGCTTACTATGAATGAAAATACACTGCTTTACACTATACAGTGTACTGCAATGAATCTTCAAGAACTAAGTGGGTCAGAGTCAAAAAAGTATAAAAAAAAAAGTTTTAAAAAAATTGAACATTTTCCCATATTCGCACATTTATAAATGGGTAAAAATGAAGAAAATAAAATACCCTAAACATGTTTGGTATAGCCGCCACCGTAACAACCAGCTCTATAAATATATCATATAAACACCGTAAAAAATAAATAAACGAAAGTTCCCCACCAAGCAATCAAAAAGATGTTTGTCCCCCAAAATATACTAATCAAACCATCAACTCATCACCTGAGCTACTAGAGGACAGTCAGCAGCTACTGCCAGCCAAGATCTGAAGGAGACATCCGCCGCTTTCTCCGGTAGGCAGGCAAGTAGTGATGAAGAGAGTCGTGTGGGAGCTGGTGTTTTGAGCAGTCAGGCTCCTGGCCCTGAGACTGTTGGGGGGGACATCAGTGATCTGCAGACAGTAGTGGATGATGATTATGTAGCTGATCGCACTTGGGAACCAGGTGAAGAAGGGGCTTCATCATCATCAGGAGAAGAGGGCGGCAGCTTGCGTGTGAGGCAGTGGCTGAACCAGCAAGGTGGTAGTGTGGGCATGAGTCAGCAGGGTGGCAGCAGTGGGAGATCAGGAGCCAATTGTGCCTGCGGTAGACCACCCGCTTTGCAGGAGCCAACCTGCCCAGAAAGTAGCGGTGCAGAAGTTCACGGAGGCAGCGGTAGCAGGCAGTCAGTGCAGAGTTTGGGTGGAAAATGCCATACTCGGTGGTCTGGCAGTTTTTTGTCAAGCCGCTGGAGGAGGTAAACATGGCCATTATGGGCAGATGGTGAAACGTGGCCAGGGGGTCCAATGTTGGCACCACAGCCCTGTGTCAACACCTTCAGCGTCACCATAAAGTTGCCTGGGAGAACTGTGGTGCTAATGTAGTGGTCCAGCCTGCTGTAGCAACCGCAGCATCAAGTCAAGGCTCCACCACCTCAGCCGAAGGGAGCGGTCTGTCCTTCCCATCATCTGCTTGACCTGATGCTCCTGCTCCTTCTTCTCCTACTCCTAAGTCATTTTATCAGCAGTCAATCACTGAAGCGATTGCCAAGAGACAACAGTATGCTTGCACTCATCCAACGGCGCAGAAGCTTAATGTGCTCCTGGCCAAGTTGCTAATGCTGCAGTCCCTCCCTTTCCAAGTGGTGGGCTCCCAAGGCATCATTTCTTTGTGAAAAAGGCAGTACCAGCCGTGCACACCTATGTTGAACAGAAAGTGGGCCAGTCCTTGAGCCTGTTGGTGTCCGCCAAATTGCATAGAAGTGCGACATGTGGAGCTGTAACTACGGTCAAAGACAATATATGTCCTTTATGGCCCACTGGGTAAATGTGGTTCCTGCCCAGCCAGACCAGCAACTTGGTCAGGTGACGCCGCTACCGCCTCCACGTTCTCAAGCCGTTGATCCTGCGATAATGTCCGCCTCTGCCTCCTCATCCTCCACTGTGTCTTCAGCCTCCATTGCAGGGACAATTTACAGTGCTCTTCCAGCATACCACATGTGCAGGGCACGGTGGTGCCATGCTGTTCATTGTTTAGTTTGCTTGGGTGAACGGAGTCACACAGGGGAGGAACTGCTCTGTGTCCTTCATCAAGTAATCGAATCCTGGCTTTCTCCTCGACAACTCAAAATCTGAACCATGCTCACCGACAACCGGACGAACATGGTGTCGGCGCTGCATCTAGGACAGGCATGTCCAAACTCTGGCCCTCCAGGTGTTGCAGAACTACAACTCCCATCATGCTCTTCTGTAGGTTGATAGCTGTAGGTTGTCCAGGAATGATGGGAGTTGTAGTTTTGCAACATCTGGAGGGCCGGAGTTTGGACATGCCTGATCTAGGAGGTCAGAGCCATGGCGCACGTGTTCAATCTGATTGTAAGGAGATTTCTGTAGTCTTCCACCCATCTGCAAGACATATTAAAAATGGACAGGAAACTGTGGATGGACTTCAGCCACTCTTACACTTCAAATTACACTCTCCCTGAGCAGAATCGCGTTCCTCAACATCGGCTGATATGCGATGTTTCCACCCATTGGAACTCCACCCTCCATATGTTGGACCGACTATATGAGCAGAGAAGGGCCATAAATAATTTCTTGATGATACAGGTGGACAGAGTTACTTTCCTGTGTAACTTCGATGTTGGCCAGTGGCAGCTCATGCGTGACACCTGCCGTTTACTCGGGCCCTTTGGGGAGGTATCTTTTTATTTGTCAGTTGCCAGGACTACGGGATGAACAACGTCATTCCACTGCTTCATGTCCTGGAATAGATTCTGCTAAATCTGTCTGGCCAGGGGACAGGAGACGTGGCGACTACATCTCAAGGCCACATGAGCCCTGTGGGGGCTGAATTAGAGGAGGAGGAGGAGGACATTCGAGCACAAGCAATGCGTAGAGAAATGACTGATTTTTCTACACAGGTGACAAGAGAGGAGTAGCAGGAGCAGCCGGAGGAGCTACAGGGTGATGAGGAAGATGAGGCAGATGACTCAGACACACCGTGGCAGTATGCTATGGAGATGGAGGCAGGGAGTCCCTCCGAGTCGCTTGCGCAATGTGCCCGATGCAGGCTCAGTTGCTTGCTTAGTGACATCCGAATTGTCACCATTCGATCATGTTAGACCCTCACTACCGGTCCAAAATGGGGGCCTTTTTTACAGCTGGTGAGAGGGAGGACAAACTGAACTACTATCAAGACATCCTATGTAGTCAGTTTGCCGCTGCCTATGTGCGCCATTGCCCATCCTCACGCAGGTCTGACTGGTGGGCGCTCTGGGGTGGGCAGGAGCAGTACTAGCTCCATATCAGTAGCAACTTAAGTCTAGAGTCAATGATGAGCAGTTTTCGTCACCCATCTAGTGAAGAAACTACTCACCAGCAGCAGCAGTTAGACATGGAGCAGAACCTGAACCAGCAGGTGGTGGTATACTTGGACTGCACCCTGCCACCCCACATCAAAGATCCCCTGGACTACTGGGCAGCCAAACTCGATTTGTGGCTTCAACTGGCCGAGTTTGCCCTGGACAAGCTTTCCTGCCCAGCCAGCAGTGTGGCATCAGAGTGGGTGTTTAGTGCGGCGGGGGCCTTAGTTACTTACTTACAGAACTTGTCTGTCCACCCAAAATGTGGAGAAACTGACCTTTGTGAAGATGAATCAGTCGTGGATTAGCCAGGATTTCGACATACCAGTGCCTGATGCATCAGAGTAGATCATCCATGGTGCCACACCTAAACTTTGTTAAAACAGACCTGTTTCTTCTGGCTACCTGCTTCAGCTACTATTTCGATGCTGCCACCCACCTGATGCCACACACTTGCTGCCAGGTGCTCCTACTGCAATCCAACATCTTCAGCTGGTAATGGTATTGCCCCTCACCTCCCCACTCATTGGGCCACTTTGTGGTCTCCTCATGCTGCTGCCACCTCACCACTCTGTGGTCTTCTCATGCTGCTGCCACCTCACCACTCTGTGGTTTCCTCATGCTGCTGCCAACTCACCACTATGTCACTGGGCCACTCTGTGGTTTCTCATGCTGCTGCCACCTCACCACTCTGTAGTCTTCTCATGCTGCAGCCTCCTCACCACTCTGTGGTCTGCTCACGCTGCTGCCACCTCAGTACGCTGTCATTTAGCCACTCTGTTGTCTCCTCATGCTACTGCCACCTCACCAGTATGTCACTGGCCACTCTGTGGTCTCCTCATGCTACTGCCACCTCACCATTATGTCACTGGGCCACTCTGTAGACTTCTAATGCTGTTTCCACCCTCCCCACTCCATGACTGGGCCACTATTTTGCCTTTTTGGCCTGGATGACATTACCATGTATTTGACCCTTCTTTTGATCTGTCAGAAGGAAAAATGAGGCACACAACGGATCCTGTCTATGTAGCAGCTGTAAGGCCAGTATGACATGGTCCCTATTTTGCATCAGAATTGGCTTTGGTAGCCAAAATCAGGAGTGGGTACAAAACACAGAAGACATGCAAATATTTCATTCACGTGTCATCTTTGTTTTGGATCCACTCATGTTTTTATTTTGGCCTTAGCAATACTGATGGATTTCTGATCATGTGAAAGCGGATGCTTAACAGACAGAATCAGATTTGTAGGGGTTATTGTTCTGACGGACCGGGGAAAGGGCCACTGCACGGTTCTTTATATGTGGCACTAACATTGACCTGTAGTAGTTCTCACTTGAGTTATTTGGTCAGTTTTGGCCCCATAACTGCCCAAATAAGTGAAGTGTGAAGTAATTCTAAGAGCGATGCCTGTAATCTGCATGTCATACTGACTAACAGTATTGTTTCACTACCACAGCAGACTCCCTATGCATGTTTCTGCAAGGCACAGTGTGCTACACCACTATACAGGCTGCAGCCAGGAAATAGCTGTTTTTTATTGCGATTCCTTACGAATAGGGATGAGCGAACCCGAACTGTATAAACATTTATGTAAAGGTTCGGGTTCGCTGTTCGGTGATTTCTATGGCGCATTTTGAAAGCCTGCAAAGCAGCCAATCAACAAGCGTCATACTACTTGCCCCAAGAGGCCATCACAGCCATGCCTACTATCGGCATGGCTGTGATTGGCCAAGAGCAGCATGTGACCCAGCCTTTATTTAAACTGGAGTCAATTCACGCCACACGTCACTCTGCTCTGATTAGTGTAGGGATAGGATGCAGCTGCTGTTAGGGTGAGATTAGGCAGGAATTAACTCAGCAAAAACACTTAATGAAGTGATTGATCTACAGCTGTGAATCATTCAACTTCTGCTAGTTAATTGCTCACTGTTTTCAGGCTGCCCAGAGCATTTTTCTGTCACTTTTTTCTGGGGTGATCGGCGGCCATTTTGTGTCTTGTGGTGCGCCAGCACAAGCTGCCACTAAGTCCATTAATCCATCAATAGTAGTTTTTTTTTTCTTTGCTATATCCTACCTCAGGGGCTTGGCTGTGCTTATTGTCACCCCTAGAAACTCAGGATAGAATTTTCTATATTTTATTGAGAGGTGAAATTTCATCTTCAAGGAATCGCCGGCAATTGATTAAGTTATCTTGTACAGCTTGAATCGCGAAACATTGCGATAACGTGACGTCCTCACATCAAAGCCCGCGGCAGCAGAGCGAGGCACGGAGACAAACGGAGGAGAACGAAACGCTGCAGCAGTAATCCATGCTGCCTTCCACCATCCTCGATAATCTCCAGAGGGAGGTAAGGACAGCATAATCTAACCTATCATCTGCACAGACAGTTATCAAGGTGCGATTATTATTTTAATATCCTCAGACTGCACCAGTTGTGTTTAATAAACATTGACAACCTGAACTAGAGGTCCGCAAGTCGGACAAACATTACAACTATTTTCCTTATACAACGGACCATTTATACCAAGGATTATTCGAACTCTACCACAAAACGTGGACATTAGGTTGTAATTAGCCATCATACAGCCACAATTTTTTCTGAACTATTAGGAATATGTATTCCAATCCAATTTAAATGAGTTATATATTTTCATGCTGCAGCTTTAAGAGGGATTCTACTATTGTATATTGATAACCTGCACGCTGAGAGTTGCACTACTAAGTGACATTCTGGAATTTGGATTTCAACTTTTGGTTGTTTTTTTATTGATTTTTTATTTTTTATTTATGCTCTTATATATTTTTATCTATTCTATGTTGGATTTAACTGAATTAAATTTGTCATGTTCTCATAGTGCCGATGTTGTGAGTGCTTACTCTTTCTAGTTCAAACTCCTACACATTTTTGGGGGTAGGGCACCCCCTTTTCTGAGTTTCAAGCACCCAACATAATCCACCTTGTAGTGAGCCAACCCTCTATTCGCTTTTCCTACATTATATAGATTTAACCTGGTATTGAAAAGCAAAGTCATATTCATTATTTGACCAGTCTACAAGTCTTGTCCAAGACAGCTGCCTCTAGTGCTTTACACTTGGCCTGATTACAGTCATTTCTAACAGTCATTAAAAGGATAATTTCAGACAATGGGGTCATTATTCTGCTTCTAAATGCCGAATGAGTTAGAGAAAATGTGGGAGCTGTGGCATGTATAGAACAGAAGATATGAACTTCCCTAGTCTTTATGTTATTTGCAATACAGCACAGCAGCTGCTTTGTCTTTCTATGACTTCCATGTCCAGTGACTCAAGAAGGGCATGTTAAAGAATGAGCTAACTCTGTAGATTATGCTATGTCTTTTCAGAAAGACTCAAAACAATGAGCTCAAACTTTCCACCATATAGTGGTGCTTGTAGGTTTGTACACCATTCAGAATTTTCTATGTTTCTGTTTAAATTTAACCTAAAACTACATCAGATTTTCACACAAGCCCCAAAAATGAATTTAAAGTTAACCAAATCAAACAAATGAGTAAAAAGTATTAGACTTGGTTATCTCTTTTTTGAGGAAAACGATCCATTATCACTTCTGTGAGTGTCAAAAGTATGGGAACCTTTAGGATTAAAAGATAATCTAAGGGTGAAATTAGTCAGGGGTTTTCAATAAGATGACAGGTGTGAGTGGGCGACCAGTGTTATTTAAAGAATAGGATCTATCAAAGTCTGATCTTCACAGCCAATGTTTGTGGAAGTGTATCATGCCAGCAATAATGTAGATTTCTGAGGAGCACAGTAGAAGAGTTTTGAATGCTATAGTATAAAAGGTTCCAAACCCATCTCTAAAGAGTTTGGACTTCAAAATCCACAGTCAGATTGTGTGCAAATGGAGGAGATTGAAGACCATTATTACCTACCTACCAGACTCCATTATTAGGGGAACAGATAGGGCAATCTGTCACAAAGACCGTGATCGCCGAACAGTGTGCTGTCTTCTCGGCGCTAGAGTTCGGCACATTGCGGATCGGGTTGACAGATTACTGGGAGGGGCTGGAGAAGATCCAGCGCTCATGGTCCATATCGGAACCAATGGCAAAGTTAGGGGTAGGTGGAGTGTCCTTAAAAATGATTTCAGGGATTTAGGTAAAAAGCTTAGGGCAAGGACCTCAAAAGGTAGTATTTTCCAAGATACTGCCTGTACCAAGAGCCACACAAGAAAGGCAGTGGGAGATTAGGGAGGTTAACAAGTGGCCTTAAGAACTGGTGTAGAAAGGAGGGGTTTGGGTTCCTGGAGAACTGGGCCGACTTCTCTGTCGGCTACAGGCTCTATCATAGGGACGGGCTGAACCCTGAATGGGGAAGGGGCAGCTGTGTTGGGGAGAAAGATGGCTAGAAGGTTGGAGGAGTGTTTAAACTAGGGACTGGAGGGGAGGGTACTTACGTGATAGAAGGGGAAGATAGTGCAGATAGATACCGAAGGCAAGGTAGTGGGACTAGGGGAGAAATGGAAGGAGGGACTAAAACAGTTCAGAAGGAAAGGTGTAGGGTTAAAAATATACAAAAACCTCTTAATTGTATGTACACTAATGCCAGGAGCCTGACTAACAAAACTGGGGAACTGGAATTAGTGATGTGTGAGGAGGACTATGATATAGTGGGAATAACTGAGACATGGCTGAATGATAGCTATTACTGGGCAGTTAATGTATAGGGTTAAAGTCTGTTTAGAAAAGATCATAAAAACCGGAGAGGGGGAGGGGTATGCTTTTATGTAAAGTCTAGAGTTGAGAAAACACCTGGGTGTTCGGGTTCGAGAAGTTCGGCCGAACTTCCCGAAAATGTTCAGGTTCAGGATCCGAACTCGACCTGAACTTCATCCCGAACTTCATCCCGAACCCGAACCCCATTGAAGTCAATGGGGACCCGAACTTTTGGGCACTAAAAAGGCTTTAAAATAGTCCAGGAAAGGGCTAGAGGGCTGCAAAAGGCAGCAAAATGTAGGTAAATCCCATGCAAACAAACGTGGATAGGGAAATGAATTAAAATAAAAAAAAATTAAGCAATATCAATTGGAGAGAGGTCCCATAGCAGAGAATCAGGCTTCAACTCACCCACCAATGGAGAAGGCCCCTTTTAGATAATTAGGCCCCTGGCACCCAGACGGAGGAGAGAGGTCGCATAGCAGAGAATCAGGCGTCATGTCACCCACCAATGGAGAAGGCCACTTTTACATAATTAGGCCCCTGGCACCCAGACGGAGGAGAGAGGTCGCATAGCAGAAAATTAGGCTTCATGTCACCCAGCAATAGAGAAGGCCACTTCCAGATATTTAGCCCACGGCACCCGGACAGAGGTCGCATAGCAGAGAATCAGGCTTCATGTCACCCACCACTGGAACAGGCCACTTTCAGATAATTAGGCCCCTGGCACCTAGACGGAGGAGAGGTTCATTCAACTTTTGGTTGCACCTCAATATAATGGTAAAATTTAAAAAAGAGGATTCAATAAAGAAGTGCCCCGGACTACAAGAATATATGGTTGAGGGGGAGGCAGTTATAAATGTCTATTCTGCACAAGGGATGGACAGGACCTGTGGGATCCACGCCTGGTTCACTTTTATGAACGTCAGCTTGTCCACCTTGGCTGTGGAAAGGCGGCTGCGTTTGTCAGTAATGACGCCTCCCGCCATGCTGAATACACACTCAGAAAGAACGCTGGCCGCCGGGCAGGCCAGCACCTCCAAGGCATAAAAGGCTAGCTCTGGCCACGTGGACAATTTGGAGACCCAGAAGTTGAATGGGGCCGAACCATCAGTCAGTACGTGGAGGGGTGTGCAGACGTACTGTTCAACCATGTTAGTGAAATGCTGCCTCCTGCTAACACGTTCCGTATCAGGTGGTGGTGCAGTTAGCTGTGGCGTGGATACAAAACTTTTCCACATTTCTGCCATGCTAACCCTGCCCTCAGAGGAGCTGGTCATGACACAGCTGCGTTGGCGACCTTTTGCTCCTCCTCTGCCTTCGCCTTGGGATTCCACTTGTTCCCCTGTGACATTTGGGAATGCTCTCAGGAGCGCGTCTACCAGCATGCGCTTGTACTCGCGCATCTTCCTATCACACTCCAGTGCAGGAAGTAAGGTGGGCACATTGTCTTTGTACTGGGGATCCAGCAGGGTGGCAACCCAGTAGTCCGCACACGTTAAAATGTGGGCAACTCTGCTGTCGTTGCGCAGGCACTGCAGCATGTAGTTGCTCATGTGTGCCAGGCTCCCCAGAGGTAAGGACAAGCTGTTCTCTGTGGGAGGCGTATCATCATCGTCTTCCGTATCCCCCCAGCCACGCCCCAGTGATGGGCCTGAGCTGTGTTGGGTGCCACCCCGCTGTGAACCTGCTTCATCCTCATCCTCCTCCACCTCCTCCTTATCCTCCAGTAGTGGGCCCTGGCAGGCCACATTTGTACCTGGCCTCTGCTTTTGCAAAAAAACTCCCTCTGAGCCATTTCTAAGAGACTGGCCTGAAAGTGCTAAAAATGACCCCTCATCCTCCTCCTCCTCCTCCTGGGCCACCTCCTCTTCCATCATCACTCTAAGCGTTTTCTCAAGGAGACATAGAAGTGGTATTGTGACGCTGATAACGGCGTCATCGCCACTGGCCATGTTGGTGGAGTACTCGAAACAGCGCAACAGGGCACATAGGTCTCGCATGGAGGCCCAGTCATTGGTGGTGAAGTGGTGCTGTTCCACGACTGACCCGTACGTGCTGCATCTGAAACTCCACTATGGCCTGCTGCTGCTCACACAGTCTCTCCAGCATGTGCAAGGTGGAGTTCCACCTGGTGGGCACGTCGCATATGAGGTGGTGAGCGGTAAGTTCCGCTTTAGCACAGACAGGCGAGCAGCGGCAGGATGTGAACGCCGGAAGCGTGCACAGACGGCCCGAATTTATGCAGCAGCTCTGACATGTCGGGGAAGTTGTGAATGAACTTCTGCACCACCAAATTCAGCACATGCGCCAGGCAAGAGATGTGCGTCAAACTGGCTAGTCCCAGAGCTGCAACGAGATTTCGGCCATTATCGCACACCTCCAGGCCGGGCTTGAGGCCCACCGGCAGCAGCCACTGGTCAGTCTGCTGTTCAATACCCTGCCACAACTCCTGCGCGGTGTGGGGCCTGTCCCCCAAACATATGAGTTTCAGAACGGCCTTCTGACGTTTACCCCGGGCTGTGCTGAAGTTGGTGGTAAAGGTGTGTGGCTGACTATATGAGCAGGTGGAAGCAGAGGAGGAGGATGCAGAGTAGGAAGAGGAGGCTACAGGAGGCATAGAATGATGCCCTGCGATCCTCGGCGGTGGAAGGACGTTTGCCAAGGAACTCTCTGCCTGGGGCCCAGCCTCCACTAAATTTACCCAGTGTGCCGTTAGGGAGATATAGCGTCCCTGGCCATGCTTACTGGTCCACGTATCTGTGGTTAGGTGGACCTTGCCACAAATGGCGTTGTGCAGTGCACACTTGATTTTATTGGATACTTGGTTGTGCAGGGAAGGCACGGCTGTCTTGGAGAAGTAGTGGCGGCTGGGAACAACATACTGTGGGACAGGCATGGCCATCAGCTGTTTGAAGCTGTCTGTGTCCACCAGCCTGAATGACAGCATTTCAAAGGCCAGTAGTTTAGAAATGCTGGCGTTCAGGCCCACTGCTCGAGGGTGGCTAGGTGGGAATTTACGCTTTCTCTCCAAGGTTTGTGAGATGGAGAGCTGAACGCTGCCGTGTGACATGGTGGAGATGCTTGGTGACGCAGGTGGTTGTGTCGGTGTCACATCCTCTGTTTGGTGGGCGGCAGGTGCCAACATTCCTCCCGAGGCGGAGGAAGAGGCCGAGGCAGCAGCAGAAGAGGGAGCAGGGGGAGCCTGAGTGAGTTCCTTGTTTTTAAGATGTTTACTCCACTGCAGTTCATGCTTTGCATGTAGATGCCTGGTCATGCAGGTTGTGCTAAGGTTCAGAACGTTAATGCCTCGCTTCAGGCTCTGATGGCACAGCGTGCAAACCACTCGGCTCTTGTCGTCAGCACATTGTTTAAAGAAGTGCCATTCCAGGGAACTCCTTGAAGCTGCCTTTGGGGTGCTCGGTCCCTGGTGGCGGTGGCAAGTAGCAGGTGAACTCTCTTGGCGGCGGCTGTTCTGCTTTTGCCCCCTGCTCCCTCTTTTGCTACACAGTTGGCTGGGTCTCACAACTGCCTGTTCCTCTGAACTATGAAAGTCAGTGGCACGACCTTCTTTTCATGTGGGGTCTAGGACCTCATCGTCCCCTGCATCGTCTTCCACACAGTCTTCCTCCCTGACCTCCTGTTCAGTCTGCACACTGCAAAAAGACGCAGCAGTTGACACCTGTGTTTTGTCATCATCAGAGTCGTGCGGACTACGATGAGGTGGTATTCCCATGTCCTAATCATCAGGAAACATAAGTGGTTGTGCATCAGTGCATTCTATGTCTTCCACCACTGGGGAAGGGCTAGGTGGATTCTCTTGGGAAACCCTGCCAGCAGAGTCTTCAAACAGCATAAGAGACTGCTGCATAACTTGAGGCTCTGACAGTTTCCCTGATATGCATGGGGGTGATGTGACAGACTGATGGGCTTGGTTTTTATGTGCCACCTGTGCGCTTTCTGCAGAAGACTGGGTGGGAGATAATGTTGTGAACGTGCTGGATCCACTGTCGGCTACCCAATTGACTAGCGCCTGTACTTGCCCAGGCCTTACCATCCTTAGAACGGCATTGGGCCACACCAAATATCAATGTAAATTCTGTCGGGTACTGGAACCTGAGGTAGTTGGTTCACTAGGACGTGTGGCTGTGGTAGAATGGCCACGTCCTCTCCCAGCACCAGAGGGTCCACTAACACCACCACGACAGTGTCCACGTCCCTTACTAGATGTTTTCCTCATTGTTACCGTTCACCAAGCACCACAAGAAGAAAAAAAATATTTGGTCCAATGTATTGATTTCAAATTCAGGCCTTTTTTTACAGGCACCTAACACTATCTGCCTATTTATTTATGTAGCGTATTACACTAATCCAGGCACAGCAGTAACCACTGATTTAGGGGAATATCAATTGTAGGCCTAGTATTTAGGCCCTGGATGAAAGGTATCCTTTTATTGACAGATTTACACTTGGAGATGCACAGTAGCGTGTGAGAAAATATGTAGGATCATGCCTTCAGCAATTGTATTTTAACTAGAGATTAGCGAACTTTAAAAAAAAGTTCGGCGTTCGGGTTGTGGTAAGTCGTGCATTCCGTTATGGATTCCACTATCGCGGCATATGGAATCCATAAGGGGCGACTTCCACGAACCTGAACTGTTGAACAGCCGAAGGACCTGGGGTGACGTCACCATCATGTGATCAGTGCTGAGCCACGCCCCCTGCACTGATTACATGACGGTGAGGTTACCCCAGGTCCTTCGGCTGTTCAACAGTTCGGGTTCGTGGAAGCCGCCCCTTATGGATTCCATATGCCGCGATAGTGGAATCCATAACGTGATGCGCGACTTACCACAACCCGAACGCCGAACTTTTTTTTAAAGTTCGCTCATCTCTAATTTTAACACTTTGTGTAATATACCCTTTAATGGACAGAAATACACTTGGAGATGCACGGTAGCGTGTGAAGTTATTGAGGATGCCCTCTCAGCACTTGTATATACACCTTGGGTGTAATATACCCTTTTACGGACAGAAATACACTATGAGATGCACAATAGTGCGTGCAGATTTACAGGATTATGCTTTCAGCAATTGTAATATAACACTTTTTGTAATATACCCTTTTACAGAAAGAAATATACTTGGAGATGCACGTTGAGTGTTATATACCTTTTTATGGACAGATTAACACTTGGCCTGCAACAGCTGGAACACCAGATTCAGGGTATTACTATATTGGCAAGTGAATTTCACCCCAGAACAAAATCTATCCTTTGACGGATACTATTAAACTTGTTCAGTCACAGCTGGAACACAAGATTTACTGTATTTCTTTTTTGGCAACTGAATTTCACCCCAGAAAAAAAAAATATCCTTTGCCGGACACTATTAAACTTGTCCAGTCACAGCTGGAACACCAGATTTACTGTATTTATATTTTTGCCACTGTATTTCACCCCAGAACAAAATCTATCCTTTGACGGACACTGTGAAAATTATCCAGTCACAGCTGGAACACCAGATTTATTGTATTTATATTTTTGCAACTGTATTTCACCACAGAACAAAATCTATCCTTTGACGGATACTATTAAACTTGTCCAGCCCCAGCTGGAACACCAGATTTACTGTACCTCTATTTTTGCAACTCTATTTCACCCCAGAAAGTAATATATCCTTTGACGGACACTAGGGAAATTGTTCAGTCACAGCTGGAACACCAGATTCAGGGTATTGCTATTTTGGCAATTAAATTTCATCCCAGAAAAAATATACCCTTTTACGGGCAAATTTAAACTAGGCCTGCAACAGCTGGAACACCAGATTTACTATATTTCTATTTTTGCTACTGACTTTCACCCCAGAAAATAATATATCCTTTGATGGACACTAGAGAAATTGTCCAGTCACAGCTGGAACACCAGATTCAGGGTATTTATATTTTGGCAATTAAATTTCACCCCAGAACAAAATATATCCTTTGCCGGACACTATTACACTTGGCTAGCCACAGCTGGAACACTAGATTTAGAGGATTGCTATTTTGGCAATTAAATTTAACCCCTTAATAAAATATAGACATTTCTATCCTGAGTTTCTAGGGGTGACAATAAGCACAGCCAAGCCCCTGATGTAGGATATAGCAAAAAAAAAAAAAAACTAGTATTGCTGGATTGATGGACTTGGTGGCAGCTTGTGCAGGTGCACCACAAGACACAAAATGGCCACAATTAAAGTGACAGAAAAGCGCTCTGTGCAGCCTAAAAACCAGTGAGCAATTAACTAGCAGAAGTTGAATGATTCACAGCTGTAGATCGATCACTTCATTAGGTGTTTTTGCTGACTTTTCCCTGCCTAATCTCACCCTCACAGAAGCTATGTCCTCTCCCTACACTAATCAGAGCAGTGTGACGTGCGGCGCTACGTGACTCCAGCTTAAATAGAGGCTGGGTCACATGTTGCACTAGGCCAATCACAGCCATGCCATTAGTAGGCATGGCTGTGATGGGCTTCTTAGGGCAAGAAGTAAAACGCTAGCTGATTGGCTGCTGTTCAGCCCTTCAGAAAGCGGGAAGAAATCACCGAACAACGGACCCGAACCCGAACTTTTTTGAAAATGTTCGGGTCCGGTTCCGTGTCCCGAACACCCCAAAATTCGGTACGAACCTGAACTATCCAGTTAGGGTTCGCTCATCCCTAATTACAGGCTATAGCTACTAGAGATGGGTCGTTGATCCAGGGAGTACTTCTGATTGCCTGAATGTAGTCAGGAAGGAATTTTTTACTCCCCTGAAGTGGGAAAAATTGGCTTCTACCTCACAGGGTTTTTGTTTTTTTACCTTCCTCTGGATCAGCTAGCAGGATGACAGGCCGAACTGGATGGACAGTTGTCTTTTTTCAGCCTAATGTACTATGTTACTAAAGATCAGAAAAAGATGTATTACTACAAAGATGACAGCAACAGCAAGGCATGTAATGGTCCATAAGGTCACAAAGGAACCCAAGGTAATCTCTAAGCAACTAAAGGCCTTTATCACATTAGTTAGTGTTCAAGAGTAGTGTTGAGCAAATCGAACCTGATGAAGTTGAATTCGATTCAAATTTCAGGGAAAATTGGTTTTGCTACAAAGCCGAATTTCCTTGTGTTTCGTGATAACTAATCAATTTTCCCTGAATCGCGAAGCAGCTGAATAGAATTTTCCAATACTTCTCTCATCTCTATTCAAGAGTCAGGAAAAACACTGAAAAACAATGGTGTGCATGGCAGGATTGCAAGGAGAAAGCCGCTGCTGCCCAACAAGAACATTGCTGTCCATCTACAGTTTGCTAAAGATCACTTGGATAAGTCAGTAGGCTATTGAAACAATGTTTTGTGTATGGAGACCAAACTAGAACTTTTTGTTATAAATGAAAAGTGTTATGTTTTGAGAAAGAAGAACCCTGTATTTCATCATTAAAACCCCATCCAATCTGCAACAGTGGTGGTAGTATCATGGTCTAGTCCTGTTTTACTCCATCTGTACCAGTATGGCTTGCCATCATTGATAGAAAAATGAATTCTGAATTATATTAACAGTTTGTAAGGCTGAAAAATGACATCTGTCCATCCATCTTAGCCTGTTATCCTACAATTTGATCCAGAGGAAGGCAAAAAACCTAATGAGGTGGAAGCCAGTTTTCTTCATCCTTTTAGGGGGGAAAAAATCCTTCCCGACTCCAATGAGGCAGTCAGGATAACTCTCTGAATCAACAACCCATCTCTAGTAACTGTAACCTGTAATATTATTACACTCCAGAAATACATCCAGGCCCCTCTTGAACTGTTTTAGTAAATTCACCTTCTATGTTGATACTGAAACCTTCTTTCCTCTAGACATAGAGGATGTCTCATTGTCACTGGGAGAGATCTCTGTACTGACCCCTGATATATTTATACATAGTTATTAGATCTCTCCTCAGTCGTCTTTTTTCTTAACTGAATAACGCTAATCTTTCTGGGTACTGTAGTCCATCCATTCTAATACTCCTCTGAAACCTCTACAGCTCTGCTATGTCTGTCTTGTTCACACGAGCCTAGAACAGAACTGTACACAATACTCCTAGTGTTGTGACTAGTGATTTGTAAAATGGCAGGACTATGTTTTCATCACATGCTTCTATGCCCCTTTTTATGCAACCCATTATCTTATTGGCCTTGGCAGCAGCAGCCTGACACTGATTTCTACATCTTAGGCTGCATTCACACGAGCGTGATTTCCGTGCGGGTGCAATGCGTGATGTGAATGCATTGCACCCGCACTGAATCCTGACCTATTCATTTCTATGGGGCTGTGTACATGAGCGTTTTTTTTTACGCATCACTTCTGCAACGCGTGTAAATCGCAGCATGCTCTATCTTATGCATTATAAACGCATCCGCAGCCCCATAGAAGTGAATGGGGCTGCGTTAAAAACGCATTGCATCCGCAAGCAAGTGCGGGTGCGTTGCGTTTGTCACTGATGGTTGCTAGGAGATGTTGTTTGTAAACCTTCAGTTTTTTATCACTCGCGTGAAAAACGCATCAAAACGCATTGCACCCGCGCGGAAAAAACTGAACAACTGAACGCAATCGCAGACAAAACTGAATGGCTTTGTCTGTGAAATCGCACAGTTTTCACTGAACGCATCCGCAACGCGTCCGGACCTAATCCGGACACGCTTGTGTGAACCCAGCCTTAGGCTACTTTCACATCTGCACTTTCCCTTTCCGCTATTGAGATCCATCATAGGATCCCAATAGCGGGGGAAAGTGAACTGAAGGAAACAGAATGCACCAGAATGAATTCTGTCCCATTTGGGTGCGGCCCCATTATGGACAGAATAATGCTGCAAACAGCGTTTTTCTGTCCACGATGAGGTGCGGAGCAAGACGGATCTGTCATGACTCACAATGCAAGTCAATGGCGACGGATCCATTTTCTCTGACACAATAGAAAATGGATCCATTCCCCCATTGACTTTCAATAGTGTTCACGATGGACCAGTCATGGCTATTTTAAATATAATACAACCATATCCGTTTATAAAGGATACAGACGGTTGTATTATCGTGCCGAAAGCGTTTTTGCTGATCTATGAAGGATCCAGCAAAACCGCTGGTGATAAAGTAGCCTTAGTTTGCTGTTCACTAAAATTCCTAAGTCCTTTTTTTCAAATCACTGTTACCCAGTGTTTTGCCATTTAGTATGTACGGGTAACTTGCATTATTCCTTCCCATGTGCATAACCTTACATTTGTCAGTGTTAAACCTCATTTGCCACTTCTCTGCCCACGCCTCCAATCTATCCAGATCCCGCTGTAGCAGAAAACTGTCCTCTTCAGTGTTAATTACTTTACACAGTTTAGTGTCATCTGCAAAAATTTATATTTTACTGTGCAAGCCTCCTACAAGATCATTAATACATATATTGTAGAGAATAGGGACCAATACTGACCCCTGAGGTACCCCACTAGTGACCCAATCTGAGTGTGTACCGTTAATAACCCCCCTCTGTTTTCTGTCACTCAGCCAGTTACTTACCCACATACAGACATTTTCTCCCAGTCCGAGCATTCTCATTTTATATAATAACTCTTTATGTGGTACAGTATCAAATGCTTTGGAGAAGTCAAGATATAAAACATCCATTGACTCACTCCGGGCAAGTCTAGAACTTACCTCCTCATAGAAAGTGATTAAATTAGTTTGACATGACCGATCCCTCATGAAGCTATGGTGATACGGTGTTATACACTTATTTTCCTTGAGATACTCCAGAATAGCATCTCTTAGAAAATTCTCAGTTTACCCACGACAGATGTTAGACTTACCAGTCTATAGTTTGTGGGCTCTGTTTTTGATCCCTTTTTAAAAATTAGTACCACTTTTGCTAAGCGCCAATCCTGTGGAACACTCCCTGTCGATATATAGTCTTTAAATATTAAAAAAAAGGGTCTGTCTATTACATCACTAAATTCTCCTAGGATACAGGAGTTTATTTTCTATTCTAATCTTTTTAACCACTGCACTTCTTCCTGGGTCAGACAGGGCACATTTAATCGTGAGTTACTTTAATTCTCATTTCATCTGATATTCAATTTTTCTCAGTGAATACAGTGGAGAAAAAAAAATTATAAATTCACTCTTACCTCATTGCTTTCTACAACTACTCCCTCATCACTCTTTAAAGGGCCAAAACTTAAACCTTTTGCTACTAGTGCCGTACATGTACGGCCCTGGAGATATTAGAAAACATGGTGCCTGCTCATGCGTGCAGTGGGTGCCATAGTCGGCGGATCTCCACTGTTTCAAGTAGCAGAGACATGCAAGTAATGACCGCAACAATGCCGTTCTCCGTCATTATAGCCTTTAGATGCCATGATCAACGGTGATCATGGCATCTAAAAGCATCCTCTGCGGCCAATGAGGATGCCAGAAATTGGTCTCAATATGCTTTGTCTCTCTGAAGAGACCCACGGTATTGGAGTTGCAATTCTTATTTTAGCCAGCAGGTGGCAGGCCAACATAAGAAATTAGCAATTCTAGTATCATCATGGATATTTATGAAACATGAAGGTACAGAATAAAAAAATATAGTGAGTTCTGTAGCCTCCTTCACAGCTACAAAACCATAAAAAAAAGTAAAAAAATGTAAAAAAATATAAAAAAAAAAATATATATAAAAATTTAAATTACCCCCCTTTCCGTAGAATTAAAAAATAAATACATAAATAATGAAAAATATAATCATCAAGGGCGTCATCGTGTCCGAAGCTGTCCGTACTATAAAAATCTAAAAATAGTTTTCCAATACTGCGAATGCAATACCTACAAAAAACACACATGTACGCCCCATCATTCAAGATCCAAAAAATCCTATAGTATCACAAATTTCTTTGTTATCTTACTTAATAAAAAAATGAATTCAAAAACATACATAGACACCTGGATGTTCGGGTTCGAGAGGTTCGGCCGAACTTCCGGAAAATGTCCGGGTTCGTGATCCGAACTCAATCCGAACTTCATCCCGAACCCGAACCCCATAGAAGTCAATGGGGACCCGAACTTTTGGGCACTAAAAAGGCTGTAAAAGACACCCAGAGGGATAATATACCGCAATAAACGCATTGCGATTACAACTTTGAGCTAACGATCACCATGGGAACGCCTCCTCCAGTAGAATGTACTGTCGGATCTGAGAATTAAGTTGAAATCGCAATGCGATTCTTATATATTTGCTTAATCGCATTGCGATTTCAACTTAGCATTGCTAAATAATTCCATCCATATCGTTAACTTACTGAGTCAGTAAGTTAACGAATATGGATGGAATTATTTAGTAATGCTAAGTTGAAACGGCAATGCGATTAAGCAGATATATAATAATCGCATTGCGGTTTCAACTTAATTCTCACATCCGACAGTACATTCTACTGGAGGAGGCGTTCCCATGGTGATCGGTAGCTCAAAGTTGTAATCGCAATGCGATTAAGCAAATACATAAGAATCGCATTGCGATTACAACTTTTAGTACTCAACTTTTAAAATCGTACACCACTTTAAGTTCCAAAGTTGCAATCGCGTTCGAATAGAACTTAAAGCTGTCTCTTAGTCAGTTTTAGTATTGGTGTGCTGTAATAGAAGTTACATTCATACGCGAATATAACTTAGAGCAATACAGTCAACTTTACACTGTTAGTTTTATTATCGCGATAATACAACTATTCAAGAATAGTGTACGTGCGTCTGTACGTGTGTGCGTTACCTCGGACACTATTCTATTTTGCCAGCCACAGCTGAAACCACTGATTTATGGTATTGCTATTTTGGCAATTGAATTTAACCCCAGAAAATAATCTATCCTTTGCCAGACAGCAGACAGTATTATACTTGTCTAGCCAAAGCTGGAACACCAGATTTAGGGGATTGGTATTTGGGCAATTGTATTTAACCCCTTAATAAAATATAGAAATTTCTTTCCTGAGTTTCTAGGGGTGACAATTAGCACAGCCAAGCCCCTGATGTAGGATATAGCAAAAAAAAAAAAACTATTATTGATGGATTGATGGACTTAGTGGCAGCTTCTTCTGGCGCACCACAAGTCACAAAATGGCCGCCGATCAACCCAGAAAATAAGTGACAGAAAAACGCTCTGTGCAGCCTAAAAACCAGCGAGCAAGTAACTAGCAGAAGTTCAATGATTCTCAGCTGTAAATGGATCCGTTCATTAGGTGCTGTTGCTGACTTTAACCTGCCTAATCTCGCCCTGATAGAAGCTGCGTCCTCTCCCTACACTAATCAGAGCAGTGTGACGTGCGGCGCTACGTGACTCCAGCTTAAATAGAGGCTGGGTCACATGCTGCACTTGGCCAATCACAGCCATGCCATTAGTAGGCATGGCTGTGATGGGCTCTTAGGGCAAGAAGTAAAATGCTAACTGATTGGCTGCTGTGCAGCCCTTCAGAAAGCGGGAAGAAATCGACGAACACCGGACCCGAACCCGAACTTTTTTGAAAATGTCCGGGCTCGGGTCCGTGTCACGGACACCCCAAAATTCGGTACGAACCCGAACTATTCTCGAACTGTTCGCTCAACACTAGTCCACAGTGCAAGGTAGATTACTCAATGGAGGGACTACTGGAGTAAGGCTAGCAATAGAATATTACATATATTTCAACAAGCCAGCATGAAAAAATGGCATATCATTTTACTACATGCAATGAAAGTTTAAAAGAAGTCCAGCTTGTAAATACCATGCGATCAAAACCTACAACAATAGTTTGCATATTTAAAGGCAATTATATAACAATGGCTCATCTAAACTATCTCTGCCATGCCAGTGTCCCTCACTTACCCAACGAGTTTCGCTGGATGGCTTCGACAGGGGAAATGAGGGGCAGTGAGTAGTGATGAGCGGCAGGTGCCATTTTCGATTTCGATGAAATTAACGAATATTCGAAAGAATATTCGTTTCATATTCGTCTAAATCGAATATTCGTCATTATTCTAGTTATCGCGATTAATATGCAATTTAAATAATCGCGTATTGCGATTTTAACTTAGGCTACTTTCCTATTGGTTTCATATTTAGAATTATAGAGAAGATGATGAATATGACGAATGTATTCGTCATATTCCTCAAAACGAAGATAACAAAGTATTCTCCATCTTCGTTTTAGCAACCTATTCGTCAACTTCGCTAATTCTAGCAATCAAATAGGAGGGTTGACTATAGAGACAGCTGTGTTTAATTCGCTATGCGATTATATAATTTTTTGTTTAATAAATAGAACAATTATAATAATTATCAAGTAATATAATTATTCTATTAAAAAAAGCTAAGTAATATAATCGCATAGCGAATTAAACACAGCTGTCTCTATAATTCAACCTTTCTATTTGATTGCTAGAATTAGCGAAGTTGACGAATAGGTTGCTAAAACGAAGATGGAGAATTCTTCGTTTTGAGGAATATGACGAATACATTCGTCATATTCACTAATTCTACCAAGCCAAGAACGTCTCCATACTAAAATGTACTGTCGGATTTGAGAATTACGTTGAAATCGCAATGTGATTAATATAACGTGAATTAATCGCATTGCGATTTCTACTTAGACCTGGTTTACTATGGTTGGCTTGGTAGAATTAGTGAATATGACGAATATATTCGTCATATTCCTCAAAACGAAGATAACGAAGTATTCTCAATTTTCGTTTTAGCAACCATAGTAAACCATGTCTGTTGAAATCACAATGCGATTAATTCAAGTTATATTAATCGTATTGCGATTACAACTTAGCACTGCTATCTTACATATTAGGCTAGAATTAACGAATATGGAATATAGCAGCAGTGCCAAGTAGAAATCGCAATGCGGTTACTTCAAGTTATATTAATCGCATTGCGATTTCAACTTCGAGCTGTGTTTATAATGGGTCAGCTTGCTAGAATTAACGAAGTTAACGAATATGGAATATATTATAGCAGTGCTAATTAAAATCGCAATGCGATTAATGTAACTTGGAGTAATCGCATTGCGATTTCTACTTAGCACTGCTGCTATATTCCATATTTGTTAATTCTAGCCTAATATGTAAGATAGCAGTGCACTGCTAAGTTGTAATCGAAATGCGATTAATATAACTTGAATTAATCGCATTGCGATTTCAACGTAATTCTCAAATCCGACAGTACATTTTAGTATATGGAGACGTTCCCATGGTGATGGGGACGCTCCATGAGCACGGAAGTCGGCAGAAGCGGCAACGGGCACTGACTGGAGCAGCCAGGAAGACAGGAATCCTCAGGACAGGTAAGAACTACTTTTGGGAAGTGGGAAAGAAAAAAATATAACTAAAAAAAAACAAAAACGAATATTCGAAATAGCGAATTTATAGCGCTATATTCGAAATATTCGCGAATTAGTGAAGTGCCGATATTCGCGATAAAAATTCGCTATTCGAATATTCGCGCTCAACACTAGCTGTGAGATGGTTGCGTCTATATACCACCATAAATTAACAAACTCTTCAAATCACCTAAGCAGTTGATCCGATCCAACAGCATGGCCAAATACGGCGACCACCATAAGTTAACAACATGGCGCCATACCATGCAGTCCCGCCCCGACACATGACCCCCGACACATAACCCCCAGGACTATGTCGGCATTTCTGAACTGTGATCGCGTCAAGTATCGCAATATTTCCACTGCTCCATAGCCACCAATGATTAGGGTAAATGCCAGCAATAAAGATGGCTGCAATAGTACTTCAGCGTATGCCAAGAGGAAATGCCTGAAAGCATATCGCGTGACATCACCTGATCACATGATTGCGATGAGAACACCTGGTCATGTGATCAGAATGAAACTAGCTATGGCAATATAAATACAAATCCTAGTTTTTAGAAACAGATATAGATGGAAATTACCAGCAATTTCCATCTATATCTATATCTAATTACCAGCCTTAGTTCTGGGTACATAAGTCATGTGAGTAAGTCACAGGACCGCCATATCTATAGTGTATATAAACACGAGTCCCCTAAAAGTGACAGGCACCATCTCATCAATATGTCTACAGGCAAGTAATGTCTGGGCATGAAGGCCATATTTCAAAATTATCGGATATACTACTCAGGCATATATTACATATCAATGTGGGAAATACATAGAACTGTCAAATACATGATTAAAATATGAAAAAAGCATTTATGATAAAAATATAACTGAATTAATATAAACAAAAAAATATGGAAAATATTAAAAAAAACATTATTTATACTAACCAAAACAGGCATAATTAGAATATATCAATCTATTTTATGTTATAAAACATGATACCAACAAAGGTGTCCTTTAAATGTGTATACTTGGGCACATCAATAAAATAAAAAAAGAGGTGTGGTGACAGTGAAAGAAGTGACAAAGTTGACAAAGGTGTGAGGTGAAAACAGGTGAAAACAAGAGAATGATTGATGTGTGCACATTATAGTAATTAACTGACTGTAAAAAAAATTATAAATATAAAGGGGGATGTAATTTATTGAGTTATTAATAGTGTGTACACACAAGTCTGTGAGAAATATATATATATATATATACACACACACACACATTATGTTGGTGTTATTGATAGTTAGGTGTATTATTATTATTAACTAATCATTTTTGCACTTTATTATTTTTTTACATTTAATTAATTACTGTAATGTGCGCACATCAATCATTCTCTTGTTTTCACCTCACACCTTTGTCACCTTTGTCACTTCTTTCACTGTCACCACGCCTTTTTATTTTATTGATGTGCACAAATATACACATTTGAAGGACACCTGCACCTCAACTGCACAAAAACTGACCCTCCGACGTTAGTGGCAGTGGAATGATGCAGGCCCCAGCATTGACTTGACTGTGAGAAAATGTTGGTATTGACACAGTAATCACGTACATTTATGCTGCGCCTCAAAGAAATTTACCCCCCCCCCCAAAAAAAATGTATAAATTTCAACTGTGTGAAAAGTGATAACACGGAAATTGCTTCCTCAGGCATTAGTGGCAGTGGCATGATGCAGGCCCGAGCATTGCCTTGACTGTGAGAAAATATCGATATCGACACAGTAATCACGTACATTTTTGCCGGGCCTAAAAGAAACGTACCCCCCCCCCCCCAAAAAAAAAAGAAAGAAAAATATTACGTACTGTGCATCAGACCCATTGACAACAGTTGGTCTAATATATAGGCACGTGTACCTAGTTCATCTGCTGCACACTTAATAATGAATCTTTTCAGTTATACATAGATGTACGGTGCATCAGACTCATTGTCAACAGGTAGTGTAATATATGGGCACGTTTATGTAGTTCATCTGCTGTGCCACTTAATCTGTTCTGTTATATATAGACTGACTGTGCATCAGACTAACAGCAGAAGTGAAGAAGTAGCAGCAGCATATCTGGTTTCTTTCCTTTTATTCAGAGGACTTCACAGCATAGATACAAGTAAAGTGCAGATGCAACGTTTCAGCTGTAACCAGCTTTTGTCAAGCATGGCTGGTTACAGCCGAAACGTTGCATCTGCACTTTACTTGTATCTATGCTGTGAAGTCCTCTGAATAAAAGGAAAGAAACCGGATATGCTGCTGCTACTTCTTTACTTCTGCTGTTCGTCTTGACCACTGGGGATCCGTGGCCTGTTCTGCAGCCGTTGCATTCCGGTGACCCGATAAGACCGTGTGTGCTGCCTTCATCTACCCTTTTTGTGCATCAGACTAAGTCTCAACAGGCAATCTAATATATAGTGTACCTAGTTAATCTGCTGAGCCATTAATAATGTATCTGTTAAGTTATATGTATGAACTGTGAGTTCAGAATACATAAAAATGCGGTAGAGGCCGAAGAGGTGGAGTCACAGGATGAACCATCCCTGGAAGCAATAGAAGTGTTGAAACCACCACAGAACCATCAGAGCCACAAAAGGAACAAAACAGCTCAACAAAATCAGTAAAAATCTGTAAAAATAATCTTTTTGCTCTACTGACAAATTCAAAAAATTTGAATTATTCGTAGACCTCAACATGTTCATTAGAAAGATTACATTAAGAATACGACTATGGATTTGGAAAACCCAGTAAACAGCACTCTCTAAACAATGGCCCACACTGACCTTAGACTGAAATCTACCTTTAATCCTATCCACTATAGAGGTAGTCATATGAAAACCTTTTTTTACTAGTGGCAAAAGAAGTCATAAACATAAACAATGGCCTAAATACTAAAGAAAATCTCACTAAAAAAGAAAGAGCAGCTCTAACTGAATTAAATAACAATGATGAGCATCAGAATTACAGACAAGGGTGGAAGTATTGTTCTGCAGAACAAAGAAGATTATATAAGAGAAGCAGATTAAATCTTGGGAGACAAAGTATACTACAAATTACTTACCTCCAATCCACTATTAGAAGACAAAAAAGTCTCACAGACCTCCTGGACTAGGCTGATGAGGATTTAATATTCTCCAAAAAGAAAAATAATATAGTCTTCTTTAACAACCTAATACAGCACTTTTTTTTTTAATCATTTGCCAAAAGTACATAAAGATGTTGAGAACCCACCTGGCAGATCCATTATATCAGGAATCACTAGTAATCTTTAGTACTATGTGGATATCTTTCTCTAAAAACATGTTGCCAATCTCCTATCCTTTTATGAGACTCCTGACATTTAATCACCTTATTCAAAAACATTGAATGGGAGATTCCTTACATCTGGTTAACACTGGATTAGTGTTGGTCGAGCACCAAAGTGGTCAGGTGCTCGAGTAGAACACCTCGGGATGCACAATGGAAGTCAATGGGAGAACCTGAGCATTAAACTAGGCACCCCTGCTCTAAAGAGGGGAGGGTGTCTGGTTCACAGGAAAAGGTCAGAAATTGAGGTAAACACCACTGAAATGGTTCGGGAACAGCATGGGTAGGATGTCTGGATGCATCTTGGACTCCCAGGTCACTACTGGGAACGATGTTGTCCGAGTAGTACGCCACTTTTACAGACTGACAATAATACACACAAAACCAAAGAGAATATCACTTTTACATGAAAAATTGTTAGGGAACATTCTTTCCTGTATATTTACTTGTGTACAATTGTTCAGGTAGTGGGACTCCTACACTTATAAAGCCTATGCACTAAGTGAAAGGGCTGCCAAAAATTACAATGAACTGCCACCACAATACATCCTTTATTACAAATAAATTAGGGCATCATACACACCCTTGAAATTATAATTGATGGCCTGCTGGTGACCCTCTAAAACATTTGGGGCAAGTGCCTGCTGCTGATCTGACCATCTCTAAAACATTAGGGGCGAGGGCGTGCTGCAGAGCTGACCATCTAAAAAATTAGGGGTGAGGGTCTGCTGCTGAGCTGACCATCTAAAACATTAGGAGCGAGGGCAGCCTAATAAGCATGTTGATATGATGGAGGAGGACGATGAGAAAAAGGAGATTAAACCATATACCCTTTTTAATGGTGGAAGGGGTGCATGGGAATACATTGTATTCAATACACCATAAAAGCCACATTTAAAGTGCCCTGTATGTTCAGCCGCTTTCCTCTGGTGGAGTAGAGAAATCAGGGGCAATCCAGGCCTTGTTTATTTTTATAACAGTCAACTGGTCAGCATTTTCAGTTGACAGGCTGATGCGCTTATCAGTTATTATGCCCCCAGCAGCACTAAATACACGCTCTGACAAAACGCTGGCGGCAGGGCAGGCCAGCACCTCCAACGCATAGAGCGCCAGTTTGTGCCATGTGTCCAGCTTGGACACCTAATAGTTGTAAAGCACAGAGAGATCACTGAGGATGCTGACTAGGTCTGCCCCGTACTCCTTCACCATCGTCCGCGCATCAGGTTGAGCGTGCTGGCGGGGTGTCATAAAACTGTCCCAGGTCTTGGAGAGTGTTGCCCTGCCTCTGTTGGAACTGCTGTGTGTTCCCCTTTTCTCCCCTTCTCGGTTGGCCAAGGAACTATGTACTCTGCAGCCAGCGTTGTCAGCTGGAAATTTTTTGAGCAATTTTTTCACAAGGACCTTCTGGTATTTCAGAAAAAATTACAGTCAATGTCACAGATATTTGGTATGAGGAAACGTTATACAGGAGATGTAGCAAAGGTAATGCCGCTGCTGTCAACAGCGGCTAAGAAAAAATTACAGTCAATTTCACAGATTTTTAGGATGGGCAAACCCTATACAGGAGGTATAGCGCAAGTAATGTCGCTGTTACCACGGGCTAATAAAAATTACACTGAATGAATGTCACTGATATTTAGGATGGACAAACCTTATACAGGAGGTATAGCGCAAGTAATGTCGCGGTCACCACAGGCTAATAAAAAATTACATTGAATGAATATCACTGATATTTAGGTTGGACAAACGTTATACAGGAGGTATAGCGCAAGTAATGTCGCGGTCACCACAGGCTAATAAAAAATTACATTGAATGAATATCACTGATATTTAGGATGGACAAACGTTATACAGGAGGTATAGCGCAAGTAATGTCGCGGTCACCACAGGCTAATAAAAAAAAATTACACTTAATTAATGTCACTGATATTCAGGATGGGCAAACGTTATACAGGAGATGTAGCGCAGGTAATGTCGCTTCCACCAGCAGCAAAAAAATTACACTGAATGTCACTGATATTTCAGATATGTAAATGTTATACAGGGGATGTGGCGCAGGTAAAGTAACTGTCTGCAGCGGACACCGTCTACAGAAAAAGTACACTGAATGTCAGATATTTTTAGGCTGCGCACACATTACACAGGAGATGTAGCGCAGATAATGTCGCTGTCACAAGTGCCAAAAAAAATGACACGGAATGTCACTGATATTTCAGATGTTCTAACGTTATACTGGAGATGTAGCACAGATAATGTCACTGTGTGCAGCGGCCAAACAATTACAAGCTATTTAGCGCAGGTTGCGCTAAAAATATATATTGCTGCCACACACAATAGTCCTTCAAAGATCTTTTGGGTCTATAACAAGTATAAAAACTAAAATATTCCTATTTTACTCCCTATACTATCTCTCCCTTCTACTCTACAGCTCTCCCTGTCTAAGACTGAACCAAACACGTGTCATCGGGTGCTATATAGCACCCGATGACGAGTTCTGGGGAGCCAATCACTGTAATGCCAGCAGCCAACATGGCTACGACATTACAGTGAATGGCAGTACTTACCTGCACGTTTATTGGCTGTGTAGCAGGCAACAAAAATGTGGGGAGGAGACTCGAGTATTGCGCTTAAGCATACGCGGTATTCGGCCGAACACTGAAATGTGCCGAGAATCACGCTGCTCGAGCTGAACTAGTGTTCGGCCAAGCATGCTCGCCCAACACTACAAGGGATGTCACTGCACTATACACAAACATTCCTCATAAAGCAGGTATTAGTGCAATTAGTCACTACCTAGAGAAAGATAGCAATTTGTCATCAAAACATAATGTATTCACTTTTGAGGGCAGAATGTACAGACAGTGAAAGGGGACCTCAATGGGGATGAGATTTGCACAGAGTTTTGCTAACCTCTACATGGGCTGTTTTGTAGAGGAATATATCTATAGTGAACATAAATGGAAGAATAACATCTTTTTTTTTTTTATAAAGGTTACATAGATGATCTGATCTGGAATGGCAATACAGAAGAAGCCTTATCTTTTGTTTCATATTTAAACTCAAATGCCTGGAATCTCTTTCACTGCAAACAGTTCTAAAACAGCAATAGAATACTCAGATCTGATCCTATTTTCAGATAATAAGTCCATTATCCAACCATAAAGTATTTTCAAAAGGTTGATGGTAATAGCTACGAAAAGAAAGGGGTTGCTGCTGCGCTCACCTGAAAGGACGTCACAATAGGAAGCGCAAACCGAGCTGGGAACTCAGCATCGATATATATTGAAAAATTAAAAAAGAATCCAGCTTCTCCAAAAAAGTGTCAGCCTTCATTTTCTTAGTGCAGGTTAAAATCCAATATCCAATTACAGCGTCTATGCGTTTCAGACCATTGTGGTTAGATCCTTATTCATGACCCAGTCATGAAAATAAGAAAATAGACTGTCACTTTTCTTGGAGAAGCTGGACTCCTTTAAATTTTTTCATGGTAATAGCTACTAGAGATTTGTGGGTAGCCTCATTCCGCAGAAGCCATTGATTACATATCGGCAGAGCCAAAATGTAAGAGATCACCTGGTTCACAGTAATTACCAGAGCCCTTGTGGGTCTTGCAAATTTTGCAAATTCATCCATAAAAGTAATTCTTTTGAGGGACAATCACCAGGTCAAACCTTTTTTAATAGATCTTTTATTAATTGCAAAACTATGGGGGTGGTGTACCTTCTTACCTGCATTTGTGGAATCAGATACGTGGGTAAATCCACACGTGAATTAAGGCGCCGTATAGGTGAGCAGGTTTTGGATATTGCCAAGTCGAATGACACGCCAATAGCCCGACATCTGGCAGACTGTCACGATGGCAGGACTTCATCTGTCAAGTTTCAGGGCCTTGAGCAGATAATGAAATCATATAGAGGAGGCGATATGGATCGCATATTACTTCAGAAAGAGGCCAGATGGATGTTCAGATTTAACACCATCAAACCTCATGGCCTTAATAATGCAATCTCTTACATCCCTTTTATGTTGCTGTCCTCTAGTAGTGATCAGTTATTTTTGTTAATTCACACTATGTATATTTATGATTATAACCACAGGGAGACATAACAGGGTTTTTTGGGGGCGCCCCGATTTATGCCCCCTTTGTCAAGGATGATCAATCTATGTTAGCTGCCATGGTCCTTCTGAGGCTACACATTAAGTATTCCAAAAATATGCTGTTGTCGTATTACATGTGTGAATACTGCTCTTTACTACACTGCACTACACGGCATTACTGTCACCCACTACATGATCGCTGTTGATTGCTATATGATCTGTCTTTCTAATAATATTATCGTGTAAGGATTTAATACACCTTGCTATGTGTCACCTTATCCTGTTATTTATTTTTCGCTGTTATGTTATAAGCTGAAGTTATGTTCCCTTGCCCCCAAGGCGTACCTTTGCTCTTTGCATATTATCGTTCCGGCCTCTTTTGATTATGTCTACGGATGTGACTGGGCATCTCTGCAGAGACACGCCAGCGGCTTGGGGGTGATGTACCTATTTAGAGCCATAGTTACACTGCCATCCTAGTGCCGAGGCTGACACCAAGCTAGTGAGCACGCCAGTCTCATACCTAGAGAGTGCGGCTTAGGCAGGTTTTGTGTACATGTGGCTCCTGATGAAGTGCAGTTTTTACCTGCACAGAAACGTGTCGAGCCAGGTTCCTATTGCTCCGGTCTATTCCCCCACACTGTATGTAACCGATAGTGTTGAGCGCGAATATTTGAATAGCTAATTTTTTTAGCGAATATCGGCACTTCGCTAATTCGCGAATATTTCAAATATAGCGCTATAAATTCGCTATTTCGAATATTCGTTGTTTTTTTTTAGTTATATTTTTTTCTTTCCCACTTCCCAAAAGTAGTTCTTACCTGTCCTGAGGATTCCTGGCTTCCTGGCTGCTCTAGTCAGTGCCCGTTGCCGCTTCTGCCGACTTCTGTGCTCATGGAGCGTCCCCATCACCATGGGAACGTCTCCATATACTAAAATGTACTGTCGGATTTGAGGAATTACGTTGAAATCGCAATGCGATTAATTCAAGTTAAATTAATCACATTGCGATTTCAACTTAGCACTGCTGCTATATTCCATATTCGTTAACTTCGTTAATTCTAGCAAGCTGACCCATTATAAATCCAGCTCTAAGTTGAAATCGCAATGCGATTAATATAACTTGATTTAATCGCATTGCGATTTCTACTTAGACCTGGTTTACTATGGTTGGCTTTGTAGTATTAGCGAATATGACAAATGTATTCGTCATATTCCTCAAAACGAAGATAACGAAGTATTCTACATCTTCGTTTTAGCAACCTATTCGTCAACTTCGCTAATTCTAGCAATCAAATAGGAATGTTGACTATAGAGACAACTGTGTTAAATTCGCTATGTGATTTTTTTTTTAATAGAATAATTATATTACTTGATAATTACAATTATTCTATTTATTAAAAAAAAATTATATAATCGCATAGCGAATTAAACACAGTTGTCTCTATAGTCAACCTTCCTATTTCATTGCTAGAATTAGCGAAGTTGACGAATAGGTTGCTAAAACGAAGATGTAGAATACTTTGTTATCTTCGTTTTGAGGAATATGACGAATACATTCGTCATATTCGTCATCTTCACTATAATTCTAGATATGAAACCAATAGGAAAGTAGCCTAAGTTAAAATCGCAATACGCGATTATTTAAATCGCATATTAATCGCGATAACTAGAATAATGACGAATATTCGATTTTGACGAATATGAAACGAATTTCGTCGAAATCGAATATGGCACCTGCCGCTCATCACTAGTAACCGAGGGCTAGCTAACATTGTCTATAGCAGCCAGTTAAACAGGCAATGGGAGGACGGTAGGAGCACTGGTTCCCAGAGGTTGGATTGGTGCACGACCATCTTCTGGGTATAACCTCTTTATCTCAAGTACCACAATATCACTTGGTGCCTGGGCTGACTGCCTTGATACAGACACACTAGTCTCTAGTTCCACTGGAGTTCACAGCACATATTGATCCTAACATTATAAAGGGCAACTGGTGACTGTGACACATATAGCCAGTTTTTGTTATACATATCTAGAGACAAACACTCTATAGTGTCTCTCAGTGGCATTGCCTTGTCACCTGTGGGCATTTATTTCACCCCTAGTTTTTACAATTGTTAATAATAAAACTTTGTTGTTTAAGTGTACTTTCACACTAGCGTTTTGGATTCCGTTTGTGAGATCCGTTTCAGGGCTCTCACAAACGGTCCAAAACAGATCAGTTAAGCCCCAATGCATTCTGAATGGATAAGGATCCGTTCAGAATGCATCAGTTAGGCTCTGTTCCGCCTCTATTCCGTTTTGGAGACGGACACCAAAACGCAGCATGCAGCATTTTGGTGTCCGTCTGAAGAGGCGGAGCCTAACGGATCAGTTTTTAATTACAATGTAAGTCAATGGGGACGGATCCGTTTTCAATGACGCAATATGGTGCATTTGAAAATGAATCCGTTCCCCATTGACTTTCAATGTAATTCAAAACGGATCCGTTTTTGACTTTGTCATTTTTCTTTAAAACCAATGCAAACGGATCCGTTCTGAACGGATACAAACGTTTGCATTATAGGTGCGGATCCGTCTGTGCAAATAAACAGATGGATCCGCACCAACGCAAGTGTGAAAGTACCCTTATTTTAATGTCAATGCATATTTATATTTGCTTGAAAGATTTATTGCTGGAGGTACACCTATTACTACCCCAATTTTTGTAATAGCTACTAGAGATAAGTGAATCGAAGCTGACAAAGTGGAATTCGATCCGAATTTCTGAAAAAATTCGATTCACAACTAATGCGAAGTTCCTCGCGATTTGTGGTAAGGAATCGCAATTTTTCCTAAAATGGTGGGTACACGTGGGAGGACATGAGACAAGGAACTCTTGGAAGATGGGATGACCCATAATGCCATGCATGCAGCCAATCAGCAGCCAGCCGGCCCTGTGATATCACAGCCTTATAAATACAGCAGCCATCTTGGATTCAGAAATTTTCCAACGTTCTGAGTGCAGGGACAGACGTGAGAAGGCTCTAGGGACAGCAATAGGAAAAACCTCATTGTGGAAAAAAACTGAAAAAACTATTTATAAGTGCAGGGAAAGGATAAGGAGGAATCATTTCACAGCATCTTAATGCAGGAAGAAACGTCAGAAAGCACTAGGGGCAGTGATAGAACAAACCTCATAGTGGAAAAAAAAGCGATTTTATAAGTGCAGGGAAAGATTATATGGGGATCTAAATAGCCATTAAACAGCTCTGTCATTCCAGCAATTTGTTCTTGGGGTGCAAGTGCTATGTTGAAAAGCCTTTAGTGGCTTAAATCTGTGGAAAAAGAAAAATATATACGTAGTTCACTTCTGCAGTTATTTGCGGTAAAAGCGTTTAGTGACGTATTTCAGTACAAAAAGAAAAATATATATGCAGTTCACTTCTGCAGTTATATGTGGTGAAAGCATTTAGTGGCACATTTCAGTACAAAAAGAAAAATATATACGCAGGTCCCTGTCAAATGACAAAGTTGCCGGCAGAGTCAGGGATAGAGAGGAATTATCTTCACCTAGGGCCGCCTCTCCAACAGATCCTAGGCTCGGGAGTTTCCCGGCTTCAGGGAACAAGCACGGAGAAAATGATCAGAACCACCACAATAGAAACACAGTTCTTTAGCACGGCGGTGATTATGTTCCTGTTCAGTCAGCCTGACTTGGTTGACCCGCATAGGCTCTGGAGCTGCAGAAAACATGGAAGGCTAAGGGGTAGGATCTTGCTGAAGGGAAGATGCCAGGCTAGTGCCTCTCCAGCAAGGTGTGACATAAGAAAAGCCACTTTGGCTCAGTCCGAGGCAAATTGGTTAGGCTAGAGTTCAAAATGAAGGGTGCATTGATTTATGAACCCCCGACACTGCTTAGGGTCACCATTGAGGCATGGAGTAGCTGAAAGACTAGGTCCAGATCCTGGTACGTAGAGAGATGGCGGAGCAGGAGCCGGACTAACTGCAGCAGAGGGACCCGATCATGCTGGGTTAGCAGATGTCAGGTCATTTAGACATTTATTTGTTGTGCATATTGAAGTATATAGACATACTGTAGACACACAATGTTATTTATTTATTTATATGTCTATTTTAAACATATTTACATCTCTTTTAATGTAATCTACTGCACCTATTGTCCATTGGATCTAATTTATTTATAGGATCTTTTTTGGTATACTGTTCACCACACTACAGACCATGGTCATCTTAGGTTAGAATAATGATTTTTTTATAATAATCCCATCCACAAAATCATCTCAGGTTTTAATGAGAGAGATGGGTTCCTTTTGTTCAGTATACCACCCTCATCCCACTAGAGAATAACTACAATATTGTGATCCACCGCCCAAACATATTATCTACAGCCTGGTATAATTTATTTAGAAGATGCACTCCCCACTGAGACGCTCAGTGATGCGTCTCACAGTGATATACATCGAGCACTCCCTCCTCACAACGATGCGCTCCATGCTGGAGCGCATCGTGGTTAATACAGCACACATACAGGAAGTAGAGCGGATGCGTTCCACAGTGGAACGCATGCGCTCGAACTACACCCCTCCCTAGAGCGATGCGCTCCACGCTGGAATGCATCGCAGCTAATACAGCGCGGATACAGGAAGTAGAGGGGATGCATTCTACAGTGGAACGCACGCGATTAAATTATACCCCAATCCTTCCTACCCTAGCCCCCAGGCCCAACATTTTATATAATATTTGATTTATTGGGCATAAATAAGTATCTATTTCCAATGGGCATTTTATTTATTCTGCTGTCTGCACCAAGTTTTAGCTTTTAACAGGAAGTGGGCGGGTCCTTATAGTAAACCTCCTTACCACATGGAGAGTATTTAAACCCCCATCCCAGCACTAACCAGGTGTATTCCCAGCTCCACCAGCCGTATTATCTTATATGCTACAGAAGGTAAGCTCCAAATTTTCTTTTTTGAACCAAGTTTCTAAAAACTGTTATAAGCTATCACTAAATGTATATTTATATATATTACACTAATCTACTTATATGAAATTCAGACCACCTTTTTTGTAACCAGGGTAAAACGCAACTCTGATCAGATAATATACGGTATGTATGGGATAGAGAAACCTCTTTCAAATTTTCTAAAAAAATTTTTTTTTAATTACTACTGTTCTAGACGATGTTCATAGAAGTACGCGATTCAAGGTTTATAACTGCTGCACTCGTCCATGTAGGACATATAAGTGCATAATTTTAGCTTCCAAGGAAGTATATGTGAGATGTTTTGGTATACTACATTGTCTATTTTTATTTTTTTCCCTGAAGAAGGGGGCTCCAGACCCCTGAAACGCGTCGGGCCACATATTGTCAATAAAGTGTTTAAACAGAAGCCGCCTCCTGTGCTGCGTTCTACCACTAAGACTTCTACATGCGATCCTGGCCGGGGGGGGTTTAAGATCACAGGTGTCTTGAGCTTATCCTGTTGATCACACCCTCCGTGAAGTGAGTGTATATCCATTGTATCATACCAATTATTCTTTTAACTAGTAAATGTCCACCATTCACCTTGGTCTTAAATAATTCCTAAGAATAACTTCTCACTTACTCTAAAGGGGATTGGCGCCTACCTAAGTGTTTCCTTTTTCTCCTGGTGGATTACCCATCAGATATTCACTTGTACCAAGAGGGTGTGAAACTCTCCACCCTTAGAAACACCTGTGCTGCCTCCCTACTATCCTTCTCTTTTCTATAGAAGTAAACACTGAACACAACATTAAACTCCTTCTACAACACTTTCAACCAATGTTCTCCACCCCTGGCGCCTCCACTGCACATCGCCTTTCGGCTCTATAACGGGTTCTGATTCTTTTGGGACCTTTTATTAGTGCCTGTGCCTTAATCCTCTTTTTTGTACCCTTTTTCACTAAGGTCATTTAGACACATATTTACATTACGTAAATAAGACAGGATTTGATCCTGGCGCCCACGCTGTCGGGCCAACTCCTAGTGTAACTCGGTGAGACTGGGAGGGTTCAGATCAGCGGGGTCCGTGGCCTGAGAGATCAAGTCCGTAAACGAAGTCCAAGGTCAGAGGCAGACGGCAAAAAAGCAAAATCCGATAAATCCAAAAGCAGGGTCCAGTACACAGAAAAGCAGAACTCCAAAAACACCTTCACACTAGGAACTAGACAAGCTAGTGACCATGAGTTGCTCAGGCATCTTCCTGGGGCAGGAAGCACCTTTAAATACTTCCTGAAATCCAGCCATAGGCTGGGGAGACAGAGAGCGTGTACGTGCTGCCTCACAAAGGAGGAGAGAAACACCCATGCAAGCCCTAACAAACCAGTACAGGACTCAAGCAGGAAGTAAGCTCTGGCATACAAGAGTTAAGCTACCTGCTGCCCACACTTATCAGTGCGGCGCATGGCAACAGGAGGGAAAGAGGGAGTCCGACACCCGTGCTTACGGTTAGGAGCAGCAGCAGCCGGCACAGACCGCTGGGCTAACACCAGCATTTTTCTAATCCTCACCCACACAGGTGTTGTGCCGAGGACTGCACAACAGGAACAGGTGAGCAGAATACATTCTGAGGGTTTCTGCACTTGTACATTTTTACTCTGTGAGTGCTTCTCTCTCTTTGGCCACACATTAACACACCTCTGTGCCCTCTACTGTCCTGCAACTGCCTCTTTTTTTTTTGCTGCTCCTTCTACTCGTAAACCTATGCATGCTGTCGGCTCAGCTTTTCAGCAAGGATGAGCTTAGAGAGGACAGTCAGCAGCTACAGGACAGCACAGACTTGGAGTAGAGGTTAGGTGTGAAAATAGCAATGATGACAGTAGAGTGGGAGCACCTGTTGCAAGAGGTCAGGGATGTGGCCATGAGACTGATGAGGGTGACATAAGTGACAAACAGACATTAGTGGATGATAATGTAGCCGATCGCACGTGGGAGCTGGGTGAAGAGGGGGCTTCATCATCATCAGGGGGAGGGTGGCAGCAGGCCCATGAGACGGCAGCATGGTGGCAGCGTACTGATGAGTCAGCAAGGTGGAAGCAGTGGCAGATCTGGAGCCAAATTCACCCGAGGTAGATTGTCTGCTACTCAGGAGCCTACCTGTCAGCAAACAACTAGCGGTGCACGGCTTTATTAAGGCAGTGGCAGGCAGTAAGCACGGAGTGTTGGGGGTAAAATGCCATACTCTGCAGTGTGGGAATTTAATATCAAGTCGCTGGAGGAGGTTAACGTGGCAGTATGTAGGATATATGGGCAGAAAGTGAAGGACAGTCAAGGTGCTAATGTTAGTACAACGGCCTTGCGTCAACACCTGGAGCATCACCATAAAGTGGCTTGGAAAAACTGTGGCACTAATGTAGTGGTACAGCCTGACAGAGCAACTGCTGCTTCTCCCAGCAGCCCACACTCTTTCTCTAGTAGTCAGAACTCCTCAACCTCAGCAACCCTTCATCTATTGCTCCTGATGCTCCTCCTCGTCCTTTTCCTCGAAAAGTGTTTCACCAGCAATCGATCACCAAGGTGATGGCAAAGAGACAACAGTATGTTTGCACTCATACAATGGCACAGAAGATGAACATGCACCTGGCCAAGTTGCTGGTACTACAGGCCTTCCCTTTCCATATTATGGACTCTGAACATTTCAGAGAACTGATGGCTTGTGCGCAACAAAGATGGAGAGTCCCAAGCAGTCATTACTTCTCTAAAAAAAAAAGCTGAACCAGCCCTGCACACGTATGTTGAGCAGAAGGTGGGCCAGTCTTTGAGCCTGGCGGTGTATGGTACAATTCATGCCAGCGCTGACATGTGGAGCTGTAACTATGGCCAAGGACAATATATTACAGTCCACTGGGTAAATGTGGTTCTGGACCAGGCACACCAGCAACTTGGCCAGAAGATGGCAATGCCGCCTCCACGTTGTAATTGTGGGATTTCTGCGCCGATGTCCTCCTTATCCTCCACTTTTGTCCTCTGCCTCCCCTGTAGGCACAGTTTACAGTGGCCCTCCAGCATACCACTTTTGCAAAGCACGGTGTTGTCACTCGGTTCTGCACCTGGTCAGCATTGGTGAACGGAGTTACACCGGGGTGGAACTGCTCCACGTCATCCACAGAGAAATCGAATCCTGTTTGTTTCCTCGCTAAATGTAGATAGGAATCATGGTCACCGATAAAGGGAAGAACATTCTGTCTGTGCTCCGTCAGGGAGGTCTGACATTCAGTATGCGCCCTACATGGTGCACGTCTTCAATCTGTTTGTCACCCAGTTCCTGAAGTCTTCCACCCAACTGCAAGACATCTTGAAAATTTAAAGAAAATTGTGCATGCACTTCAGCCATTCTTTCCACACAAAACACGCACTCCTTGAGCTGCAAAGGCAGAATGCCTCTACATCGCCTCATATGCAACATTTCAAAATGTTGGAACTCCACGCTCCATAGGTTGGACAGACTGTATCACCAGAGGAAACCTGTGACCGATTTCTTGATGATGCAGATGGACAGGACTACAACCCAGTGTAACTTTGACGTTAGACAGTGGCAGCTCATGTGTGACAGCTGCCATTTGTTTGAGGAGACCACTTTATTTGTCAGTCACCAGGATTACAGGATGAATGATGTCATTCCACTCCTTCACATCTGGAGGGGATGCTGATAAATCTGACTGGCGAGGGGACAGAAAGTGACAGTATGCAGTGGAGATGAAGGCAGGCAGTTCCTCCGAGTCCCTTGTGCAAATGGCTAGTTGAATGCTGAGTTGCTTGCATAGTGACAGCCGCATTATCACCACTCGGCAAAGGGATGAGTGCTGGCTCTTCACAATGTTAGACCCTTGCTACCAGTCCAAAATAGAAGCCTTTTTACACCTTCTGAGAAGGATGAAAAACTCAACTACTATCGAGACATCCTTTGTAGTTGGTTGGTTGCTGCCTATGCAACAGTTCCATCAGCAGCCACTTAATTCTTGAGTCTCTGATAAGCACATTTCTTCATCCGCCCACTGAAGAAACCACCCAGCAGTAGCAGGACATGGAGCAGAACCTGAAACAGCAGGTGGTGGCATACTTGGACTGCACCGTGTCACCCCAGATCCAATATCCACTGGACTACTGGGCAGCCAAACTTGAATTGTGTTCGTAAATGGCCGAGGTTGCCCTGGAAAATCTTTCCTGCCGGGCCAGCATTGTGGCATCAGAGCAATTGTTTAGTACGGCAGGTGGCATAGTTACCCCAAAGAGAACTCGCTTTTTAACACAAAATGTATAGAGACTAACCTTTGTAGAGATGAATCAGGCCTGGATCAACCAGGATTTCCAGACACCAGTGCCTGATACAACAGACTAGATCAGTCTGGCAGTATAGATCTGACTGTAGTGTACTGCCACACCAGAACATTGTGAGAAATGGCCCGTTACTCCTGCCCACATCCTGCGGCCACTATTCTGATGCTGTCAACCGCATCATGCCCCAACCTGCTGCCTCTACTGCTATCTGCCCCTACTGTCATCTGCCACTGTTGTTTCCCCCCCCCCTCCCCTTTGCTATGGGGCCACTATTTTGACTCTTCATGCTGTTGCCACCTTCACCAGTCTGTCACAGGGCCATTAGTGTCTCTGTTTGGCCATGTTGACATCACCATTTATCCGGAGAGCCGAAAAATAACAAAATAAAACCGGGTACTGTTATTTGAGTGCCCAGAAGTCCCCTATAACACGGTCAGTATTTTGCATCAGGATTTGATCAGTATTGGTAAGGCAAAAGCAGGAGAGGGTCCAAAACAGAAATACTGTAACACGCGATGGAAATATTTGCCTGTCTCTTCTGTTTTGACATCTTCCATAGACTGCACAGTACTACATAGCTAAGCGTCATCTTCTAAAACAGTAATGGTGTTATTAATCCCATCCTCAATATCATTAGTAAATAGATTAAAAATTAGAGGACCCAGCACTGAACCTTGGGGTACACCACTTATAACCCGGGACCATTCTGAATAGGAATCATTAATCACAACTTTTTCAATCCAAGCCTATAGACCTTATTTTACCTATTAAAAGTTTATGATGGACAGTATCAAAAGCCAGAAATACTACATCCACAGCCGCCCCTATTTCCGCTGCCCCAGGCTCTACTCACCTCCTCATAAAAACCTCTGTCCCTTGTAAACTCATGTTGGTTATCACTTATGATATTATTAACAATTAACAATATCATACTCCTGTATAGAGTCCCTTAAGAGTCCTTCAAACATTTCCCCCACAACAGAAGATAAACTAACTCATCTATAACTACACATAGAGGACCTAGAATCCTAGATCCTTTTTTGAATATGGGCACCGCATTTGCCTTGAGGATCCGCAGATCCTCAAAACACGGACACCGGCAATGTGCTTTCCGCATTTTGCAGATCCGCACATTGCCAGAACTATAAAGAAAATGACATGTTCTATATTTTTGCGGAACGGAAATTCATTGGAATAAGGGCCCCTTTGCGCACCCAGGCTGCAAAAAAGTGTCACACATGTGGTATCGCTGTACTCAGGAGAAGTAGGGCAATGTGTTTTGGGGTGTATTTTTACATATACCCATGCTGGGTGAGAGAAATATCTCTGTAAATTGACAACTTTGTATAATTTTTTTTTAAAAGTGGTCATTTACAGCGATATTTCTCACACACAGTATGGGTATATGTAAAAATACACCCCAAAACGCATTGCCCTACTTCTCCTGAGTACGGTGATACCACGTGTGCCACTTTTTTGCAGCCAAGATGCGCAAAGTGGCCCTAAAACCAATGAGTACCTTTAGGATTTCACGGGGCATTTTTACGCATTTGGATTCTCACGCTTTAGGGCCCCTAAAATGCCAGGGCAGTATAAATACCCCACATGTGACCCCATTTTGGAAAGAAGACACCCCAAGGTATTCCGTGAGGGGCATGTCGAGTTCACAGAATTTATTTATTTTTTGGCACAAGTTAGCGGAAATTGATATTTTTTTTTTATTTTTGTTTTTTACAAAGTCTCATATTCCACTAACTTGTGACAAAAAATAAAATTTTACATGAACTCACCATACCCCTCACGGAATACCTTGGGGTGTCTTCTTTCTACAATGGGGTCACATGTGGGGTATTTATACTGCCCTGGCATTTTAGGGGCCCCTAAAACGTGAGAAGAAGTCTGGAATCCAAATGCGTAAAAATGCCCTGTGAAATCCTAAAGGTACTCATTGGAATTAGGGCCCTTTACGCATCTTAGCTGCAAAAAGTGTCACTAATGTGGTATCGCCATACTCAGGAGAAGTAGGGCAATGTGTTTTGGGGTGTATTTTTATATATACCCATACTTTGTGTGAGAAATATCTCTGTAAACGACAACTTTTAAAAAAAATTATACAAAGTTGACAATTTACAGAGATATTTCTCTCACTCAACATGGGTATATGTAAAAATACACCCAAAACACATTGCCCTACTTCTCCTGAGTATGGCGATACCACATGAGTAACACTTTTTGCAGCCTGGATGCAAAGGGCCCAAATTCAACAAATACCTTTAGGTTTTACATGGCTGCTCACAATTTAGCCCCGCCCAAAATGCCAGAACAGTAAACACACCCCACAAATGACCCCATTTCGGAAAGTAGACACCCCAAGGTATTCACTGAGGGGCATAGTGAGTCCGTCTGAGATTTTTTTTTTTGCCAGAAGTTAGCAGAAATGGAAAAAAAAAATGAAATGATACATGAACTCACCATGCCCCTCTGCAAATACTTTGGGGTGTCTTCTTTCTAAAATGGTGTCATTTGGGCGGTATTTATACTATCCTGGCATTCTAGCACCTGAAGAAACATGACAGGTGCTCAGAAAGTCAGAGCTGCTTCAAAATGCGGAAATTCACTTTTTTGCACCATAGTTTGTAAACGCTATAACTTTTACCCAAACCAATAAATATACACAAAGTCATGTAGAACAATAAATTTTGTGGAAAATTTATATAGAAATGTAGTTAAAAAAAAAATTTACAACAGAAAGTGAAAAATATCATTTTTTTGCAAAAATGTCATTAAATTTTTATTAATAGCAAAAAAAGTACCACCAAATGAAAGCTCTATTAGTGAGAAGAAAAGGAGGTAAAATTCATTTGGGTGGTAAGTTGCATGACGGAGCAATAAACGGTGAAAGTAGTGTAGTGCAGAATTGTAAAAAGTGGCCTGGTCATTAAGGGTGTTTAAGCTAGGGGGGCTGAGGTGGTTAAGAACTCTTGGGTGTAATCCATCTGGACCTGGAGTTTTGTTCACATTTACGTTATTTAACTTAGCTTGGACCATATCTACAGTTAGCAAATTGAGTATATTACCAGATGTACTAACAGTCCTGGCACCACTGATATCAGCTCATTTCTCTACTTTTGTATCAACCAATAGACCTGATAGAACAACAGATGTGCAGGTTGGGGGACACCTGGGAAATAGTGACCATAAAGTTATAACCTTCCAATTATCCTTCAAACGAGAGTTTCTAAAGGGAGGAACAAAAATACCAAACTTCAAAAAAGCTAAATTTAGCCAACTAAGCGAGGCCATAGGCCTAACTAACTGGGACAAAGTCCTCAAAAATAAAAATACAACCATAAAATGGGAGATTTTTAAAAGCATTGTAACATCTAATTGTGAGAGGTACATACCTTATAGGAATAAAAGGCTAAGGAACAATAAGAAACCAATGTGGATAAATGGAACCGTAAAGAAGGCAATAAATGACAAAAAGAAAGCATATAAATCGCTAAAACAGGAGGGGAGTCAGGAAGCACTGATCCATAAGGAAAAAAATAGAATATGTAAAAAACTAATAAAATTTGCCAAACTAGAGACCGAGAGATTAATTGCCAAAGAGAGTAAAACTAACCCTAAAATGTTCTTCAATTATATAAATAGTAAAAAATATAAATCTGAAGGAGTCGGCCCTCTACATAGCAATGAGGGGAGTGTTGCAGAGAGCGACGAGGATAAAGCAACTATTAAATATTTTTTTCTCCACTATATTCACTAAGAAAAATAAACTGTCAGATGAAATGCAGAATGTAAAAGTAAATCCCCCATTAAAAGTGCCCTGTCTGACCCAGGAAGAAGTACAACAGCGACTTAAAAAGATTAAAATAGACAAATCGCCAGGACCGGATGGCATACACCCCCGTATCCTAAGGGAATTAAGTGATGTCATAGCCAGACCATTATTTCTGATATTTACGGACTCTATAATAACAGGGAATGTTCCACAGGATTGGCGCATAGCAAATGTGGTGCCAATATTCAAAAAGGGTCCAAAAACAGAGCCTGGAAATTATAGGCCGGTAAGTTTAACATCTATTGTTGGTAAACTGTTTGAAGGGTTTCTAAGAGATAAGGAGGTAAGTTCTAGACTTGACAGTGGCGAATCAATGGATGTCGTATATCTGGACTTCTCCAAAGCATTTGACACCGTACCTCATAAAAGGTTAGTATATAAAATTAGGATGCTCGGACTGGGAGAAAATGTCTGTATGTGGGTAAGTAACTGGCTGAGTGACAGAAAACAGAGGGTGGTTATTAACGGTAGATACTCAGATTGGGTCACTGTAACTAGTGGAGTACCTCAGGGGTCAGTATTGGGCCCTATTCTCTTCAATATATTTATTAATGATCTTGTAGAAGGCCTGTACAGTAAAATATCTATTTTTGCAGATGACACTAAACTGTGTAAAGTAATTAACACTGAAGAGGACAGTTTTCTGCTACAGAGGGATCTGGATAGATTGGAGGCTTGGGTAGAAAAATGGCAGATGAGGTTTAACACTGACAAATGTAAAGTTATGCACATGGGAAGGAATAATGCAAGTCATCCGTACATATTAAATCGTAAAACACTCGGTAACACTAACATGGAAAAGGATCTAGGAATTTTAATAAACAGCAAATTAAGCTGCAAAAACCAGTGTCAGGCAGCTACTGCCAAGGCCAATAAGATAATGGGTTGCATCAAAAGGGGCATAGACGCCCATGATGAGAACATAGTCCTACCACTTTACAAATCACTAGTCAGACCACACATGGAGTACAGTGTACAGTTCTGGGCTCCTGTGAACAAGACAGACATTGCAGAGCTGGAGAGGGTTCAGAGGAGGGCAACTAAAGTAATAACTGGAATGAGGGATCTACAGTACCCTGAAAGGTTATCAAAATTAGGGTTATTCACTTTAGAAAAAAGACGACTGAGGGGAGATCTAATAACTATGTATAAATATATCAGGGGTCAGTACAGAGATCTGTCCCATCATCTATTTATCCCCAGGACTGTGACTGTGACAAGGGCACATGCTCTGCGTCTGGAGGAAAGAAGGTTTGTACACAGGGCCGTCTTTAATATTGATTGGACCCTGGGCGAGAATTTACTTGGGCCCCCTGGATCCCACCTTCCCACACCCTAGCATGCAGTCACGCCCTCCACCACCATATATAATATAGTTTACAATGAATTACTGTAAATCCTTCCAGTTCTGAGACTCCAGCAGGCTCAGGATCAGTGCTCTGGGCAGCTGGGCTCAGGGCTAGAGGTGGGCACCGCTCTGCAGTTCAGGAAGGAGACCGGGGCTCGGCTCAACCTAGCGTTACAGTGCACCCGAGCACCCCACAGTATAGCACCCTATAGTATATAGCACCGTCCAGTATATAATCTCACACAGCAGCCCCCCCGTATATAATCCCACAAAGCAGCCCTCCAGTATATAATCTCATACAGCAGCCCTCCAGTATATAATCCCACACAGCAGCCCTCAGAATATAATCTCACACAGCAGCCCCCCAGTATATAATCTCACACAGCAGCCCCCCCAGTATATAATCTCACACAGCAGCCCCCTCAGTATTTAATCCCATACAGCAGCCCCCCCCAGTATATAATCTCATACAGCAGCCCCCCCAGTATATAATCCCATACAGCATCCCCCCCAGTATATAATCCCATACAGCAGTCCCCCCAGTATATAATCCCATACAGCAGCCCCCCAGTATATAATCCCATACAGCAGCCCCCCAGTATATAATCCCATACAGCAGCCCCCAGTATATAATCCCATACAGCAGCCCCCAGTATATAATCCCATACAGCAGCCCCCAGTATATAATCCCATACAGCAGCCCCCAGTATATAATCTCACACAGCAGCCCCCCCAAGTATATTATCTCACAGCATACAATCCTCAGCCCCTCTCCAGTAGTTACATCCACGGTACCTCTCCAGTGCTGACATACTCTCTCCCCTCTACAGACACTGCTGAGCAACCATCCCTGATCTTCCTCCTCTGCAGACAGTCGGCCAGTGCCTGTACCCACGTGACCTACCCTTCTCCTGCAGGCTGCAGCAACACAGTCACAGAGTCCTGGAAGAGGAAAAGGACCTTTGATTACCTCATAGCCATGTGACCAGTAATATTGCTATGTTACTGGTCACATGGTGATGATGTCATGAAAGGTCCTTTCTCCCACAGTTCTTACTCTAACAGTTCGCATCCTCCCTGTGCTGACAGCCTGATATCTGGGGTGGACGGCCACTCAATTTAATTAAAATTGGCTGCAGTGGTCAACGGAGATCAAGAGGCAGCTGCCTTGGGCCCCCCAGGAACAACTGGGCCCGGGGCAGCTGCCCCTTTTGCCCCTTGTTAAAGACGGCCCTGTTTGTACACAAACATAGAAAAGGATTCTTCACTGCAAGAGCAGTGAGACTATGGAACTCTCTGCCTGAGGAGGTGGTGATGGTGAGTACAATAAAGGAATTCAAGAGGGGCCTGGATGTATTTCTGGAGTGTAATAATATTACAGTTTATAGCTACTAGAGAGGGGTCGTTGATCCAGGGAGTTATTCTGATTGCCTGATTGGAGTCGGGAAGGAATATTTTTCCCCTTAAGTGAGGAAAATTGGCTTCTGCCTCACAGGGGTTTTTTGCCTTCCTCTGGATCAACTTGTAGGAAACAGGCCGAACTGAATGGACAAATGTCTTTTTTCGGTCTTATATACTATGTTACTATATACAGGGCTAAAAAAACATTTAGTAACTCTGCCTTTTCCTTATCTTCAGTGACTAACTCCCTTTTATCGTTATTTAGGGACATATCTGCTCAGACATTGGTATTTTAGCATTTATCAATGTAAATAATTTTTGGGGATTTGTTTTGCTCTCTTTTGCCACCTGCTGTTTGTTTAGTATTTTTGCAGATTTTATCTATTTTTTTTCCAGATTTTATTAAGCCTTTTGTAAACTTTAAAAAATGCAAATCTGAGGGGTCAGCTGTAGCCTTTAAATTCCCTTTTTTGGTCATTTATTGCCCTTTCTACAGTAGCTATAAGCCATGAGTGGTTTAATTTTACCCGATTATACTTGTTACCTAAAGGAATACATTTTTTAGTGCACCTACTTAATGTGGATTTAAACCTCTCCCAAGTATCCTCAGTATTATTATGTGACAGTAGCTGCTCCCAGTCTATGCCCTGAATCGCTGGCCTCAACTCGGGGAAACTGGCCATTTTAAAATTCTGTAAACGCTCTACCAGACAGATTTTGCTTCCTAGGCCCCTTTCACACGGGCGTTGTGGATTGGGGCTGGATAGGATGCGGATGCGTGGCTGGAAAATCGTGCGAGTGTGCATGCAATTTCAGTCAGTTTTCACTGCGATTGCGTTGCATGGTTCCGTTTTTTCCGTACAAGGGCAATGCGTTTTGCACGCGCGTAACAAAAAAATAAATGTGGTACCCAGACCCGAACTTCTTCGATGAAGTTCGGGTTTGGAATATTGTAGTGTAGATTTTATTATTTTCCCTTATAACATGGTTATAAGGGAAAATAATAGCATTCTTTATTACAGAATGCTTAGTAGAAGTTCAATTGAGGTTTAAAAAAAAAATTTTTTAACTCGCCTCTTCCAATTGATCGCATACCTGCCGGTCTCCTGTTCTCTCTTCAGGGCCTGTCAAAGGACCTGTGGAGCTCATCACATAGTCCAATCACATGGTCCATCACCATGGTGATGGACCATGTGATGTGACGTCACCACAGGTCCTTTAGCCGGCAGCACATGAATAAAGAAGAAAGAAGAGATCGGCAACTACGTGATCAAGTGGATAAGGCGAGTAATTTTTTTTTATTTTTAACCCTTCAATCCACATTTTACTAAGCATTCTGTATTAAGAATGCTATTATTTTACCTTATAACCATGTTATAAGGGAAAATAATAAAGATCGGGTCCCCTTCCCGATCGTCTCCTAGCAACCATGCGTGAAAATCGCACCGCATCCGCACTTGCTTGCGGATGCTTGCGATTTTAACGCAGCCCCATTCATTTCTATGGGGTCTGAGTTGCATGACAATCGCAGAATATAGAGCATGCTGTGATTTTCACGCAGCGCACAGCCCCATTGAAATGAACAGGTCCGGATTCAGTGCGGGTATAATTATATTGTGGTCACCATTACAAAGTGTTTCTCAAAGAGTAATATTTCCAACAAGCGTTGCACCATTAGATGCCCATAGTGGGAGCTTCTACAAACTGGCCCATAAAGTGGTCCTGCAGCAAGTTGAGGAATCTTCTCCCATTTGTAGTTGAGGTAGAATCATGAGCCCAGTAAATGTCTGGGAAGTTAAAATTTCCCATTATAACTACTCTAACAGCCTGTGCAGCCCGCTCTATTTGGTTATACAGTTGTATTTTTATCTCCTCTGTGAAGTTAGGGGGTCTATAGATTACACTAAGTATTATTTTTTCAGAGTTTATTTTCCTTTGTAATTCCACCCATAAGGTTTTAATATTCCTCACCTACAAAAGCCTCTTTCACACTCGCCTTCAGATCACTCCTCACTCACATATAGGCAGACATCACTGCCTTTTCTATTGACCCTGTCTTTTCTAAATAGTGTAAAGCCCTGACTATTAAGAGCCCAGTCATGTGAAGATTCCAACCATGTGTCAACCACACAAACTACATCTATGTGTTCCTCTAGTACCATAGCCTCTAACTCCCCTATTATTCAAGCTAGACATCTGCCATTTGTGAAAATACATTTTAAATTGCTATTACCTGTAAAGTTTGGGTACCTTAGTTGATTGTATGTAAAAGGTCCATGTTACCAGCAGCTCTATTTTTCATCTGTGTACAGTTCTGCCCATTCTTCTCCCTACTTTCCTCACTAACCCCAGCTCCCACTAAATCTCCACTGTTCCCTCCTATAACCCACTCTCTATCTATACTATCTACCCCCTTTCTAGTATGACCCCCTTCCCTCCCCACAGATCCTAGTTTAAAAGCTCCTCTAGCTGTCTAACCATTCTTTTCCTAAGAGCAGCTGCACCCTCCCCATTAAGGTGCAGCCTGTCCCTACTGTAAAGCCTGTAGCCGACAGAGAAGTCTACATGAACCCAAACCCTTCCTGCTCCAGCTTCTGAGCCACTTATTTAACTCCCTAAGCTCCCGTTGTCTCTCTAATGACACTCGTGGCACTGGTAGTATTTCAGAAAACACTACCTTGGAGCTCTTGGACTTAAGCTTCTCTCCTAGTTCCCTCAAATCATTTTTAAGGACCTTCCAACTCCCTCTGACTTTGTCATTGGTGCCAATGTGTACCATGACCGCCAGGTCTTTCGCAGCCCCACCCAGCAATCTGTTAATCCGATCTGGAATATGTAGTGCATTTTAGGTTCATATTATTCATATATATTGCTTAATTATATTGAACTCCACAAAAAAAAAGAATTTATGTGAAAATGGTGAAACAAAATGAAAGTATTTGCTTGCGGGTAGCTTCTTTTGAAGTGCACCTGCAGTTTTGCACTTTTGTCAGCTGCCCTGCCTCTCTCTATTGTACACACATAATTCTTCTTTGGAATCCTAGACTTTTCCTTCACTGTCCTGGGCAATAAGCTTGATTGATTGATTTCTGACTGTGTACCAATTGCTTTTTCTCTCTGACTCCCTAAGATCGTTTTCCTGGCAGACACTAAGACCCAACCACCCTCATTCACAGCCCAGCACAGAATGGCATTCGGTTTGTTCTGCTAGAGCACCTCCTTGCCTGCTGCAGCACAGATTGGCTCCCAGGTTGACAGACAGCCTGGAGTAACCAATCAGGGCAAGCCCTTCCCCCACTTCCTCTCAGGGTCATGTGAGAACCCTTTTTCTTTCTCCCTAGTCCTGCCGTCCGAAAAATATCATCTGCTGTCCGAAAAATATCAGAGTTCTGACCGAGAAAAAACAGCTCACCTTCTCCCTGGCTGTGACGTAGTCCCCTGCGATTGGACCGTGCCACAGTCAGGGAGAAGGAGATGCCCACTGAGAAGCACTGGCATCTCCTCCTCTCTGTACCATGCTTACTATTAGCATACAGGGTGTGAAAAAAGAATCGGGGCACAGCTAGGCAGTCGAGGGGCGTTTGAAAAAAAAGAAAAGTTATAACCGCATCAGTGGTGCGAACCCTGCTTCTAAAGGAACTTAGTTTAGGGAAAAAAAGGTTAAAGGTCCTCTTTACTGTAGTCTCTTTCTAAAGTTCCTGAATCTAAAGTCACTTATCTTAAGACACACACTAAATACAAATACACACTAACACACGCACGCTCACAGACTCATGTTTTTATTGTGATTATATAGCTGCTAATGCCAAACAATTTCAAACCAGACAGCTGTTTTTCCCCCCCTGGATTCAAAGAATTGAGCTAACCTCAACACTGGCATTCTACCTTCTCTTGATTAGATAACCGCATTCCTAACTACTCCCCTGTGCTACACACTGGAGACTAAACGGCTCTTTACACTGGCCAATTCTCAGGCCAGATGGTTGCTAACAAGTGTTCACAGCAACGATTATCTGGCGGTGTAAAGGCGCCACTGATTACCCGATGAACGACAACATTTATGTGGTGACAAAAATCGTCTTTTGCCAGCAGCAGGTCATGGTGTTTCAACAGGATCTGCTGCTGGCAAACTATTAGTCTGTATGGGGAAGAGCGATTGAATTAGCGATCACTTCTTCCCATACTGTGCAGGAGATCGATGCATGTAATTGCATGTAATTCACTGAGAAGCAGACACTTATCAGGAAGAAACGCTTCCTTCCCGACAATCACCTGCAAAATTGGTAAGTGTAAAGGGGCTTCAAACTACTGAGCAAATCAATATGCTATAAATGCAAAAATGTACCCCACAGTATACTCTTGGCTGCTATACAATAAACCTGGCATGAAAACAAGTTACAGTGTATAAGCTATACTACACTGCTTTGATTTGGTATAAAGTACAATAAAAACGGACATAGACACAGTCCGCAATGCGCACAAATAATTTAGCAGGCCTCACAGTTATCTCAAGTCACACACTTAATACAAACACACACTTGAGATCAAACAAACACAAGAATGCTCATGAACTCGCATTTTTAGTCTGCTTATATAACGGTTATTACCAGACAACTTCAAACCAGACTGATGGTTTTTTTTTTCCTCTAAATCAAAATATCAGGACAACTGTCCACAAGCTGAATCTCAAGAGAATCTGGGTCATGCAGCACAACAACCACCCTAAACACACAAGTCATTACCAAAGAGGAATACAGTTAAAGTTTTAGAATGGTCATGTCACCTGACCTTAATCCAAAAGAAATGTTGTAGAAGGACCTGAAGCAAGTAGTTTATTGGAGGAAACCCACCAACATAACAGAGTTGAAGCTGTTTTGTACTGATGGGCTAAAATTCCTGCAAGCCAATGTGCAGGACTAATCAACAATTATCAGAAACATTTATTTGCAGTTATTGCTTCACAAAGGGGTGACACCAGGTACTGAAAGCAAAGGTTCACATACTTATGCCAAAGAAATATAAAACATTGTGTGAATATCTAGTCCTGTTTTTCAATTTCAAGTATCTCATAAGTAATTTTTTCATGGGCCTGCCAATACATATTTTGATAGGTTTTGTTTTTTAAATAGATTAAGGTAAAGTTTCAGTCACCAGATGATCACCCTGGGAGTGTGTGTTGACATCATCAATTTCCACTCAGGTCCTTAGGCAGGTCTTTTTCAATCAAGAAAATAGTTGACTGCCTCTGCGTAAGCAAGTGACTGGGGGGGGGGGGGGGTCAGTATTTTTTTCCCGTTCTTTCTAAGACAAATCCAGCCTCAAGTTTGAAATTACCAGATCTAACAGAGCATTGCCCATAGTGGGAGCTTCTACAAACTGGCCCATAAAGTGGTCCTGCAGCAATTTGAGGAATCTTCTCCCATTTGTAGTTGAGGTGGAATCATGACCCCAGTAAATGTCTAGGAAGTTAAAATTTCCCATTATAACCACTCTAACAGCCTGTGCAGCCCGCTCTATTTGGTTATACAGTTGCGTTTTTATCTCCTCTTTGATGTTAGGGGTTTTATAGATTACACCAAGTATTATTTTTCGGTGTTTATATCCCTTTGAACATCCATCCATAAGGTTTCCACATTCCTCACCCACAATTGCCTCTTTCACACTTGTCTTCAGATCACTCCTCACATACAGGCACACGCCACCACCTTTTCTATTGACCATGTCTTTCCTAAATAGTGTAAAACCCTCAATATTTACAGCCCAGTCATGCGAAGAATCCAACCATGTCTCAGCCACACCAACTACATCTATGTGTTCTTCTAGTACCATAGCCTCCAGCCCCCCATTTTTCTAGCTAGACTTCTGGCATTTGTGAAAATACATTTTAATTTACTATTATCTGTAAAGTGAATATCTGGGATTTTTGGGCTACCTTGGTTTGTATGTAACAGGTTCTTGTTACCAGCTGTTTTATTTTTCATCGGTGTATAGTTTGGCCCAGTCTTCTCCCTACTTTCCTCACTAACCCCAGCCCCCACTAAATACCCACTGTCCCCTCCTATATCCCACTCTCTATCTACACTATCTACCCCGTTATTAGTATGACCCACCCACCCACCTCCCAGATCCTAGTTTAAAAGCTCCTCCAACCATTTTTTCCCTCAGGGCAGTTGCACCCTCCCCATTACCCTAAGTTCACACCTGAGCGTTTTACAGCGCGTTCAAACGCGCTGTAAAACACTCAACACATGAAAACCAATGCTTTCCTATGGCCCTGGTTCTGACTTGAGCGTTTTACAGCGCGTTTGAAAGCGCTGTAAAACGCCCGACGCTCAAGTACTTGAGCTTTTTTTGGGGCGTTTGTCGCGCATTTTGTGATTGACACCACAGTAGTCAATCACAAGAACGCGCGTACGAACGTGCGTTTCCTATTTGCAAAAACGCGCTGAAATACGCGCGACAAAAACGCACGTTTCAAGAACGCTCAGGTCTGAACCCAGGGTTAAGGTGCTGCCCGTCCCTACAGTAGAGCCTATAACTGAAAGAGAAGTCAGCCCACTTCTCCATGAACCCAAACCCTTCCTTCCTGCACCGGCTTCTGAGCCACTTATTTAACTCCCTAAGCTCCCATTGTCTCTCTGGTGACGCTTGTGGCACTGGTAGTATTTCTGAAAACACTACCTTGGAGGTCCTGGACTTGAGCTTCTCTCCTAGCTCCCTAAAATCATTTTTTGAAGATCTTCCATCTCCCCCTGACTTTGTCATTGGTGCCAATGTGTACCATGACTGCCAGGTCTTCCCTAGCCCCACCCAGCAATCTGTCAACCCGATACGCAATATGCCGAACACGATAGTGATGAGCGGAAGGTGCCATATTCGATTTCGTGAAAATTTGATTAAATATTAGTCATATATTCATCGAAATCGAATATTCGTCATTATTCTACATATTGCTAATGTTACGTGAATTTATATTCGCGTATTGCGATTTGAACTTTGAACAGTGTATACAGGCAAATTTCCTATTGGGTTAGCTTAGTAGAATCAACGAAGATATCGAATAAAGCACTATATTCTCAATCTTCGTCTTATTCTAGCAAGCCAAGCATTAGGAACTCAGCTCTTAGTTGAATTCGCAATGCAAGTATATGTTCGCATTGCGAATTCAACATAGCGCTGAGTTCAAAATGGTTGGCTTGCTAGAATATAACGAAGATTGAGAATATAGTGCTATATTCGATATTCGTTACCTTCGTTATATTGTACCAATACAATCGTTAGGAACTCAGCTCTAAGTTGAATTTGCAATGCGAACATATATTCACATTGCAAATTCAACTTAGAAATTAGTTCCTAATGGTTGTATTGCTAGAATATAACGAAGATAATGAATATCGAATATAGCACTATACTCTCAATCTTCGTTATATTCTAGCAAGCCAACCATTAGGAACTTAGCTCTAAGTTGAATTCGCAATACCAGTATATGTTCGCATTGCAAATTCAACTTAGAGCTGGGTTCCTAATGGTTGTCTTGCTATAATATAACAGAGATTGAGAATATAGTGCTATATTCTCAATATTAGTTAATTCTACACAGATGCAAGTTGAATGTGCAATGAGAGTAATACAGGTTATATTAATCGCATTGCGAATACAACCTAGCCAAATTTGTGAAATCGTGATTCTCACATCTGATAGTATATTTTAGCATGGAGGCTTTCCTATTGAATGGGGACGCTCCATGCACACGGGAAGTCGTCATAAGCGGCAACGGGCATTAACTGGAGCGGGCAGGGAGCCAGGAATCCTCCGGACAGGTAAGAGCAGCTTTTGGGAAGTGGGAGGACAACCAGAGAGCAACATTAACTTAAAAAAAAAAAAAGAATATTCAAAATAGCAAATATATAACGCTATATTCGAAATATTCGCGAATTAGCGAAGTGACTATATTCGCTAAAAAAATTCCCTATTCGAATATTCGCGTTCAACACTGGAACCTGTGCACCCAGAAGACAACACACTGTTCAGCATTCACAGTCCCGGCGACAGATGACCCTGTCTGTCCTCCTAATAATAGAGTCCCCTACCACCAGCATCTGTCTAACCTCTGCTGCACTCCTTTTCACATTCTTCCTGCAAGGGGCATCCTCCTGGTTGCTTGGAGAAACGACCTGCTGCACTGTTGCTAGCCCTGGGCTTTAATCCCTAATATTAGCCAAACAGGCATATTTACTAAGGCGTTCCAACTTAGGACTAGCCTCTCTGGCACTTTTCTCTCTACCCCTTCTTCCTACATTAACCCAACTGCTGACCTGATAGTCCTGATCTTGCCCTCCTCCTACCACCTCCATTTCACTGACTTCGGTCAGTGTCTGCACAGCGAGGTCTAAGCCTCTCTCCAGTTTTGCAATGCCCCTAAGTAGTTCAAGATTCTTATTTAGATCCAAGATCTGGGCTTCCAAATATGCAACATCATTGCATCTAGTGCAAATGTATTCACCCTTGAATGGCTCTTCAAGGCATGCATACATTGCACAGGACACACACTTAGGCCTCATGCACACGGCCGTTGGTGTTTTGCGGTTCGCAAACCGCGGATCCGCAAAACACGGAAGCTGCTCCGTGTTCTGTTCCGCAATTTGCGGAACGGAACGCGCCCCATTATAGAGATGCCTATTCTTGTCCGCATAACGGACAAGAATAGGACATGCTCTATTTTTTTTGCGGGGGAACGGAACGGAGCAACGGATGTGGACAGCACACGGAGTGCTGTCCGCATCTTTTGCGGCCCCATTGAAGTGAATGGGTCCACGGCCGAGCCACGAAATATGCGGCTTGGACACGGACCCGAACAACGGCCGTGTGCATGAGGCCTTAGTAGCATTGTCCATGGAGGACATGTTTAGATGGGGATGAACAGTGAAGAAGGAAAACAGTAAATATGAGTTAGAATTAGACCCTGTCTGCTGTAGTTGGAGGACTAGCTAGAATCAATCCAACAACACACAAGGAAAATCTATCAAACCTTAGTTTCTTGCTCCTTGCACCAGCACTCCGGTTCTTTAAACTCAACTTATTCACAAGCCCACTTAGTACAGCAAGCCCAAGTAGAGCAAGCTCAGGATGAGTTCAGTGGTGCAATTAATATCACCTGGAAGCACAAACCACTCCTTTTAACCCGGTATACAGCAGAGAAAAAAAATTGGTTTAAATGTCAGTACTAAACTGCAAGCACTTAACTCACAAGGACCTTTGATATAAACTATATGCAGCTATTTGCAAGCACTCCCATAAAATCACACTCAGCACCAGAACGCCGGATCTTTAGACTCCACTTATTCACAAGCCCACTTAGTACAGCAAGCCCAGGTAGAGCGATAGTAGATACGTAACCCAACCATCCCAAACTGATATCCCTCTTCTATATCTCCCCATCTACAGTTAAACTGAAAAGTGTGCCAGCCTACTTAAGACACTGGGAGGGAGAATTGAGCAGGTCTTTTACTGAACCAGAGATGGGTATTATACATCTTATGTCACATGGGTTCTACAGATGCACCTGGACACAGGAACATTCTTTTAAGGTCATGACCATTTGGTATAATTGCCCACAGAAATTATAGATGTGTTCAGATGACAGGTACACTCCTACACATATACTGGTCTTGCCCAGTTATCCTAGATTTCTGGAAGCAAATTGAGCATCTGGTTAATGAGATCTGAAAAACCCGATTAACCTATCACCAGAGGCAGTTCAGCTATGGCTGTCAAACATCTCTTGGTCCCCTTCCAAGCAAAACTTGCCCACACTACTGATCCACGTGCGAGGTTACTGATACCACTCAAGTGGCTCAGTAAAGACCCACCGTCTATAGATTTGTGGTGTAGCAAACTACACCATCTTTGTAGAATGGAAAAATTAGCTAGCCGGGCATCCAGACAACATTCTAAATTTGGGAAACTGTGGCAACCAGGCAGAAAATTCAGGAGAACACATTTAGCAACGGACTCACGGGGTATGGGAACTTAAATCTGCTACATTCTTGTGAGGTGAAGTTTTTGATGTTTTGATACTTTGAGAATTTAGGGATCTTTTTATATCTGTATTTAACCTTTAGCATACCAGCGCTGTACATGTACGGCACAGAAATGCAGGACAGAAATCCCAGCACAGTACAGGTACGGAGTGCTGATCAGGCGGGTGCAGGAGCTGCTCCCACCCGATCAGAGGCAGGGGTCCGGCTGTCACCGATAGCCAGACCCTTGCTGTATGCGCCGGCATTGGTGAAATCACAGATGCCGGCGCATTAACCCTTGCACGGCCACAGACAGCGCTGACCGCCGCACGTGCAGTATCCTCACAGGTGTCTGTGTCCATGGGATCCTGCCTTAGTCATCATGGCTGTCTTCTGGAAGAGCCTGTGAGATCCAGCCCCCTGGATTTCACAGGCAAGCAGGCTGTAAGTGTATTACAGTCTGTAATATACTGTACTTACAGCCAATGCATCACAATACAGAAGTATTGTGATGCATTGTAAAGGGGATCGGACCTCGAAAAGTTGAAGTCCCAGAATGGGACAAAAAATAAAGTGTAAAAAAAAGTAAAAAAATTAAAATTAAAAAAAAATTAAAAAAAAAATCGGAAAAAAATGAAAAGATTCAAGTAAAAAATAAAGTTAAAAAAATGTAAAAAATAGGGAAAAATATAAAAGTAGACATATTAGGTATCGCCGCGTTCGTATCAACCGGCGCTTTAAAAATATCACATGACCTAACCCGTCAGATGAACACCGTCAATAAAATAAAATTAAAACTGTGCTAAAAAAAACTTTTTTTGTCACCTTAAATTACTAAAACACCAAGCGATCAAAAAGGCGTATGCCCCCCAAAATCATGCCAATCTAACCATCACCTCATCCCACAAAAAATAAGCCCCTACCTAAGGCAATCGCCCAAAAAATAAAAAAACTATGGCTCTTAGACTATGGAGACACTAAAACATGATTTTTCAAAAATACTTTTATTGTGTTAAATGTAAAAAAAAAATTTAAAAGTAGACATATTAAGTATTGACGCATCCGTAACACCCCGCTCTATAAAAATACCACATGAATTAACCCCTCAGGTGAAAACCGTAAAAAAGATAAAATAAAAATGGTGTCAAAACAGCCATTTTTGTCACATTCATCAAAAAAAGTGTAATAGCAAGCGATCAAAAAGTCATATGCACCCCAAAATAATGCCAATCAAATCGTCATCTCATCCCGCAAAAATGAGATCCTACCTGAGACAATCGCACAAAAAATAAAAAAAAACTATGGCTCTCAGACTATGGTGACACTAATACATGATTTTTTTTTTTGTTTCAAAAATATTGCTGCGTAAAACTTAAAAATTAAAAAAAAACAGATATGGGGTATTTATGTAAACTACAGAACCAGGGCAATAAATATTGAGTTTTCTTTGGCTGTTAACCCTGGCTTTGTTACCATAAAAAAAATTATGAAAATCTGCCAAAAAAGTGAAATTCTGAAACTTAATCTCCATTTTCCATTAATTCTTGTGGAACACCTAAAGGGTTAACAACATTTGCAAAATCAGTTTTGAATACCTCCAGGGGTGTAGTTTCTAAAATTGAGGGGTGGTTTCTATTATGTAAGCCTCACAAAGTGACTTCAGACCTGAACTGGTCCTTGAAAAGTGGTTTTAGGAAATTTTCTGAAACATTTCAAGATTTGCTTAAACTTCTAAGCCTTCTAACGTCCCCAAAAAATAACATGACATTCACAAAATAATCCAAACATGAAGTAGACATATGGGGAATGTAAAGTAATAACTATTTTTGGAGTTATTACTATTTATTATAAAAGTAGAGAAATAGAAATTTGGAAATTTGCTAATTTTTCAAAATTTTGGGTAAATTTGGTATTTGTTTTTATAAATAAAAATGAAATTTTTTGACTCAATTTTATCACTGTCATGAATTACAATATGTGACGAGAAAACATTTTTAGAATGGCCTGGATAAGTGAAAGCATTTTAAAGTTATTACCACATAAAGTTACACATGTCAGATTTGAAAAAAATCGGCCTGGGATTTAAGGAGAAAAGTGGTAGTGAAGGGGTTAACTAATTGGTGATGTGAAAGCTTGTAAAATGACTTGCATAAGATGTCAGATGTACACCTGTAATGTAATGAGAGTGTGTTCTCTTACATCCCCGGGATTTTTCTGTTTTACGGTTTTCGTTCTTCTTCTGAATTAATGAGGTGAACTACAGCTATGTGTCTTAGCAAACAGTTGGATACGGAGATGCTGATGACAGATTCCCGAAAATGTGTTTAGATGACACACATCCCAGACTATACCTGTGAGTACATAATGTATCTGAAATAATATTTGTGCTGAGAATGCTTGATACTGTGATTAAGTTTGCTGTTTCTTCTTACTCATTTAATAGCTGAGATATTTTTGAGGAACACTATTGTATGTTCACAAGTCGGGTTTTTGTGATTAATTTCTTTCATTTATTTGGTGTATTATTATTATTTTCCTATGATTTTTTTGTCAAATAATGGCTGACACATCAAAACAGGTAAAAATAAACTACTACAACTTAACATATTGTTTATTTGCTCATTGACTTTACCGAGCACTATAAAAGGTGACACATACCTGGGGTCTCCATGCATTAATGCGACCTCGCTGGTTAAGTCTTGCTAAATTGGGAGCCCATGAAGAAAAAACAGAATGAGAATAAGAGGAAGCAGATATATGATATGAAGAAATTTCACCTGACTCCATACCAAGAGGCAATGAGCAACCTGCAAATTAAAGTGATAACATATTAAAAATATAAAAATATTTATTTGTACAGGAATGTTAAATGCTAACGTGTAGTCATCTCAGTTTAATCAGTTTAAACTTTATGCACAGGAAGAAGCACAGAGCCACCTTATAAAAACTAAAATAGAAATCTGCAGGAATTAAAAATGTTTTTTGGGATTTAGATATTGATGACATCAATAATTAACAGGGTTTGGTGACATAGATCTAATGTGTATGGCCAAATTAAAGAGGTTTTCCAAGTTTAACCCCTTAGTGACCACCCATACGCCTTTTTACAGCGGTTACTAAGGGGCCTTAGGCTGAGCTGCTGCTTTTTTACCGCGGCCCAGTCTAAGCGCTGCACGGGTGCCCAGCTCTCGCATGAGTGCCGCGCTCCTGCTCTAACAGTTTGGAGCAGCAAGAGTGCCAATCCCGGCTGTTTAACGATTTACATGCCATGGGCGCCTGCCACATGGAAAGCTTTGACAGAGGGAGCAGACTCCCTCTGTCTCCCATCGGCACCCCACAAATGCGATCGCGGGGTGCTGATGTGTGTAAAGGCTGGCAGGGGTCTGATATAGGCCTCAAATCAGCCTTGAGTATTTTCCAGCAGGTAGTGACTCTCTAGCGCAGACTGCTGGTCAATGTCAGTAAAGCACTGATATTAAAATTCAAAGCACTATAGGGATAGTGCATTGTATTTTAAAAGCGATTAAAACGTTGTCTATTATTGTCCCCTTGTAGGAATATTAAGTGGTAAGAAAAAAGGATCAAAAATATTTATTAACTAAAAAATATGACAGCAAAAAATACACATTTTTTTCATTGAAAATACGCTTTTCAATTTACAAAATAGAAAAAAAAAAAAAACACACTCCACCATATGTTTGGTATTGCCACGTCCGTAATGACCTGCACTACATAAATATGATGTTCGGACCCAGAGAATAAAGATATTATTTGATTTATACTGAAAAATGAACACCAATGTTTTTCCTATCTCCCTCTCAGAAAGAGATAATAAAAGTTAATCAGAGAGCTATGTGTACCCCAAAATAGTGCCATTAAAAACTGCAACTTATCCCGCAAAAAACAAGACCTCATACAGCTATATAGATGTAAAAATAAAAAAGTCATAGCTCTTGGAAGGCAACAATGAAAAAAGTAAGAAAAAACGCTTGGTCAGTAAGGCCCAAAACAGGCTGGGCACTAAGGGGTTAATAAAGATTCAGACAGCCCCAATAAATGTGATAAAATAACAAAGGAAACAATACTGACACCGTTTTATCTCCGCCGCTTCTAGCGCTGAGCTCCAGTCCAGTTGCTGACACCCTCCTCCTGGCTGCAACAATGACAATCTACACACACAGGTCACCATGCAGCCAACCACTGGCCTCAGGAGTACAGAACATCACTGTTTAGGCCAGTACTTAGTTGCGGTGGTGACCTGTGTGCCCAGAACATCACTTTTGAGGCCAGTACTTAGTTGCAGTGGTGACCTGTGTGCGCAGAACATCACTGTTTAGGCCAGTACTTAGTTGCAGTGGTGACCTGTGTGCGCAGAACATCACTGTTGAGGCCAGTACTTAGTTGCAGTAGTGACCTGTGTGCGCAGAACATCACTGTTTAGGCCAGTACTTAGTTGCAGTGGTGACCTGTGTGCGCAGAACATCACTGTTTAGGCCAGTACTTAGTTACAGTGGTGACCTGTGTGCCCAGAACATCACTTTTGAGGCCAGTACTTAGTTGCGGTGGTGACCTGTGTGCGCAGAACATAACTGTTGAGGCCAGTATTTAGTTGTAGTGGTGACCTGTGTGCGCAGAACATCACTGTTTAGGCCAGTACTTAGTTGCAGTGGTGACCTGTGTGCGCAGAACATCACTTTTGAGGCCAGTACTTAGTTGCAGTGGTGACCTGTGTGCACAGAACATCACTCTTGAGGCCAGTACTTAGTTTCAGCGGTGACCTGTGTGCGCAGAACGTTACTGTTGCAGCCAGGAAAACAGACAGCAGTTGGGTTCACAGTGCAGGAATTGGTGATGAGCGGCAGGTGGCATATTCGATTTCGACGAAATTCGCGAATCTTCGATAGAATATTCGTTTCATATTCGTCGAAATTGAATATTCATCATTATTCTAGTTATCGCGATTAATATGCGATTTAAATAATCGTGTATTGCGATTTTAACTTAAGGCTACTTTCCTATTGCTTTGATATCTAGAATTATAGCGAAGATGACGAATATGACGAATGTATTCGTCATATTCCTCAAAACGAAGATAACGAAGTATTCTCCATCTTCGTTTTAGCTACCTATTTGTCAACTTCGCTAATTCTTGCAATCAAATAGGAAGGTTGACTATAGAGACCGCTGTGTTTAATTCGCTATGCGATTATATTACTTTGCTTTTTTTTAAAATAAATAGAATTATAATTCTTGATAATTATAATTATTCTATTTATTTAAAAAAATAATAATAATATAATCGCATAGCGAATTAAACACAGCTGTCTCTATAGTCAACCTTCCTATTTTATTGCTAGAATTAGCGAAGTTGACGAATAGGTAGCTAAAACGAAGATGGAGAATACTTCGTTATCTTCGTTTTGAGGAATATGACGAATACATTCGTCATATTCGCTAATTCTACCAAGCCAAGAACGTCTCCATACTAAAATGTACTGTCAGAATTGAGAATTACGTTGAAATCGCAATGCGATTAATATAACTTGAAGTCATCGCGTCGCGATTTCTACTTAGACCTGGTTTACTATGGTTGGTGCTTGGTAGAATTAGCGAATATGACGAATGTATTCGTCATATTCCTCAAAACGAAGATAACAAAGTATTCTTCATCTTCGTTTTAGCGACTATAGTAAACCATGTCTGTTGAAGTCGCAATGCGATTAATTCAAGTTATATTAATCGCATTGCGATTTCAACTTAGAGCTGGGTTTATAAAGGGTCAGCTTGCTAGAATTAACGAAGTTAACAAATATGGAATATAGCAGTGCTAAGTTGAAATCGCAATGTGATTAATATAACTTGGAGTAATCGCATTGCGATTTCTACTTCGCACTGCTGCTATATTCCATATTCGTTAATTCTAGCCTAATATGTAAGATAGCAGTGCTAAGTTGTAATCGCAATGCGATTAATATAACTTTAATTAATCGTATTGCGATTTCAACGTAATTCTCAAATCTGACAGTACATTTTAGTATGAGGACGCTCCATGAGCACGGAAGTCGGCAGAAGCGGCAACGGGCACTGACTGGAGCAGCTAGGAAGCCAGAAATCCTCAGGACAGGTAAGAACCACCTTTGGGAAGTGGGGAAAAAAAAAAATATAACAAAAAAAAAACGAGTATTGAAAATAGCGAATTTATAGCGCTATATTCGAAATATTCGCGAATTAGCGAAGTGCCGATATTCGCTAAAATAATTCGCTATTCGAATATTCGCGCTCAACACTAGCAGGAATATGCTGGAAGAAAATGAGTGAGTATCTACTCTTTTGTTATTTTAGACCATTTACAGGGACTGCCAGAGTTTTTACTTAACTCGGACAACCCCTTTAACCCCTTAACGCATAATGGCATACATGTACAGCATTATGTGCTAGGAATTGTATAGAGTGGGCTGTTACAGTGAGCCCGCTCCATACGAGGCGGGGGCTAGGTGTATAGTACAGCAGGCACTTGGCCACAATCATGGGGAATGGCAATCAAACCAAACCCCGCCATTTAACTCCTCAGATGTCGCGTTCAAAAAGCAATTGCGGCATTAGTGAGGTTAGGCAGAGGGCTGTAGCTTCCTCTGCATTCTGATTGGAGCTCCCGGAGTGAAATTGTGGGGCTCCGATCGGTTACCATGACAGCCTGGGAGCTGCAGTATCTTTCCAGGTCTGTCATGGTAAGCTTCCACCTAAGGCCTCTTTCACACGGGCGTCATGTTTGATCTCTTCTTCATTCATTAGCTGTCGGCTAAAGGACCCGTGATGACGTCACTGAGCTCATCACATGGTCCAATCACATGGTCCATCACCATGGTGATGGACCATGTGATGTGACTGGTAGCTAATGCTTGAAGAAGAGAAAAGAGATCGGCAACTAAGAGATCAAGTGGATAAGGTGAGTCAATTTTTTTTTATTTTTAACCCCACATTTTCCACATTTTACTAAGCATTCTGTATTAAGAATGCTATTATTTTCCCTTATAACCATGTTATAAGGGAAAATAATAAAGATCGGGTTCCGTCTCTTAGCAACCTTGCGGGAAATTCGCACTGCATCCGCACTTGATTGCAGATGCTTGCGATTTTCCCGCAGCCCTATTCACTTCTATGGGGCCTACGTTGCGTGAAAAACGCACAATATAGAGCATGCTGCGAATTTTCACTCAACACAGAAGTGATGCGTGAAAATCACCGCTCATGTGCATAGCCCTATAGAAATTAATGGGTCAGGATTCAGTGCGGGTGCAATGCGTCCACCTCACGCATTGCACCCGCACGGAAAACTCGCTCGTGTGAAAGGGGCCTTACGGATCACCTGCTTTCCCAATTTTACATATATAAACAATAAAAAACTAAAAATATCAGGTATCGCCGCATCTGAAAATGTCTGGATTATTAAAATATTTTTAAATATTTCAGTGTGGGGAACGGATAATAATGATAACATTGATCAAAAAGCCGTACGTACCACAAAAATGTTACCAATAAAAACTACAGTTCGTCCCACAAAAAAATAAGCATATTGCTCGGTAGACCAAAATATAAAAAAGGTAATGGCTGTCAGAAAATGACAAGGTTTTTATTTTTTTAAAAGTAATAAAACCAAATAAAACTATACAAGTTTAGTATTACATTGAGCTGCAGTATAAGAATGTCACATTTTTAGCGTACGTTGGACACCATACCTTTTTTCTGGTACAAGACATGGTAAATTAAATGGTGCACTTAAAAATGTATCTTGTCCCACAAAAAATAAGCTCCCATATGTGAACCGAAAACTAAAATTATGGGCATTAGAATGTGGGGAGAAAAAAAATCTAATATGCAAAAATTTAAATACGCTCAGTCCTTAAAGGGCATCTGTCAGCAGTTTTGTACCTATGAAACTTGCTGACCTGTTGCAGGTGCGCTTGGCAGCTGAAGACATCTGTGTTGGTCCCATGTTCATATGTGCCCTCATTGCTGAGAAAAATGATGTTTTACTATATGCACATTAGCCTCTAGGCTCAATGGGGGCGTTGTCTTTACACTTAGGCTGGGAACACACTTCGCGTGTTCCCAGGGCGCGCCTATGACGCGCGCTTCAGCCGCGAAGTGGCTGTTTTATGGAAGCGCGCATCATATGCGCGCTCCCATAATAGCCTATGGGTTGGCTCGCGCGTGCTGCCGCGCGATAGTCACGGCAGCCGACACGACCGGGCAGGGCGTTTTACAGCGCGTTCGTCCGCGCTGTAAAACGCCGACATGTGAACCATGCACATAGGGATGCATGGCTTTTCACATGTTGAGCGTTTTTCAGCGCGTATGAACGCGCTGAAAAACGCTCAGGTGTGTTCCCAGGGTTAGAGACTCCCTCTGATACTGCCACTTCTTCTGCACTATGATTCGCAGGGCCAGGAGCCGATACCACCGCGCACTGCTGGATCCTCACTCACTATAATGGAATCTGGTGGGGATCTGTCTGTTTTCCGGCATATATGCTGGACAAAAACTGCTGCATGTAAAAAATTTTGTCTGGCCAAAAGCCGGCATATATGCTGGTTACAGTGAACTCTGGCAGTCTGTTGCTCCATCGGAACAATGTGAACTCCGCCTTCAGCCTCAGGCCTCATGCACACGACCGTATGTGTTTTGCGGTCCGCAAATTGCAGATCCGCAAAAAAAAGGATGACTTTCCGTATGGCATCCGTTTTTTTTGCAGATCCGTTATTTTTGCGGATCCATTGTAATAATGCCTATCCTTGTCCGCAAACTAGAAAAAAATAGGACATGCTCTATTTTTTTGCGGAACGGAAAAACGGACACACGGAAACAGAATGCACACGGAGTACCATCGTTTTTTTTTGCAGACCCATTGAAATGAATGGTTCCGCATATGGTCTGCAAAAAAAACGGAACGGACACGGAAAGAAAATACGTTCGTGTGCATGAGGACTCATTCACACATCAGTGTTCCACGGACATGTGCTGTATGTGTTCTTCACGAATAGCACACTTCCCCATTCATTTTAATGTGTGTATTCACACATCAGTCCGTGGGTCCGTTTTTTTTAGCACGGATGCATGCTCTATTTTGTCCTTGTTCACAGATCCATCACATCCATTATAGTCTATGGGTCCGTGAAAACCACGGATGCCATCCGTGTTACATCTGGGATTTGCAGATCATTAGGAAGAGATACTTTGAAAATTATTTTTCAGCTGTTTAGTGTCAGTAAAACACGGACAGCAAAAAACGGACACACGGACCCAAGACGGATCCTTCACAGACAGCTTCACGGATGCATCACTGACCACCTTCTCACGGATTTCAGCACGGATGTGTGAATAAGGCTTTATTCTGACAGAAAAAATGGATACTAACGTATTAGAATCGGTTTCTACTGCTACGTACGAAGCAGTACGAAGCAGTACGTACATCACAATTTATCGATGGCAGAGGGACTGTCCCTCTATTGCCAGTATATTGCTTTTTTTTAAATGTTATAAGATTAAAATGGACACGGGTCTCGTGAGAAAATCATATTTGCGCATGTGCCATTACTGGGCGTAGCTCCACGTGTGCAAATATATTCAATAACTAATTTAAACCCAGAACTGTGGCATGCATCACAATCAGTTACAAATCGGTAATTCGTTATTGAGTGTATTTGTGTATGCGCTGCTACTTACAGAAATGGCACATTCGTGAGAATAAGATTTGCTCTCAAGACCCACAGTCATTTTAACCTTAATACCGGAGGTTTTTTTCATTTTTCTGTTTTAATTTTTCTTCCTTGTCTTCTCGGACCCATAACTTTTTTATTTTTCTGTTCACATAGCCGTATGATAGCTTTTTTTTTTTTTATGCAGGAGAAGCAAAAAATACAATGTAGTGGGAAGCAGAAATTCAAAATTGTGTGGAATTGGAAAACGCTATTCTGCCACAGCTTTACAGGTTTTGTCTCTATGGCATTCCCTATGTTCTAAAACTGACCTGTGCCCTTCATTCTCTGGGTCAGTACGATTACAACGATAATTCTGTGTCTAGAGGGGCACTCCTGTATTTGGATCAGAACATTAGAAACATTTTTTTAAAAATTAATTTATTCGAAAATGTTCAGATAAAAAGAATAGATAATAAAATCCACATATAACAGTGGTTACTCTCTATGTATACACTGTACGTGCAGTTTTCAGTGAGATATTTGCAGTGCTTGCTTGTATATAGTACTTGTTGCAATTTAGTACTTGTTGCAATATTGACCACTGGTGTTTATATCACTGAATACTGTGCACAATCTATATTTATAGAAAGGTACACAGTTTTGGGGTATCTTGTTTCCTATACCCTCTTCATATTTTTACTCAATGTCTTTGTTAGTATAAGTTCATGCGCAGTGAAATTTGGCTAATTTGACCCTTCTTTGATCTCTATTATGTCCAAGAACCTCTGCTGTCCAGCCGTAGGTATGGGATAAAAATAGAAATAAAAATAAAGTGTCTTTGCTCCTATTAATAGCCAGCAGATTAGATGTATAGTTTTTTAAAAATTTTTATAGTTCGCAAATATGTAAGGTAGTTGCCGCACTGGCTACGTTACCCGGCCTCAGCGGCTGCTGAGTCTCTGTGTCGGCTTCGGGTACGTGCGCTCTTTGCTGGTGTCCTCCGGTGTGCGGCTCTATTCCTCTGATTCCCGGCGTTGCACGTGGCGTCCCACGTGGTATTTAAGGTTTCGTCCGGTATGTGAAATTATTGCGCGCTTGTATTTCTAGTATATACCATAGGCTGGTGTTCTCCTTTATGCCCAGACGCGTTTCGGGACGCAGTCCCTTCTTCAGTGGGTACCAGCCTTTTGGAAAGTCACCCTTTTTATAATAGGGGAAGAAAACGAATAAGCCGCTGACGTCAGGCGTGATGTCATTCAAGGGGGCAGAGTTACAAATTCTCCCGTTTAACCCTTCAGTATCTCACTTGAAAAATTTATATGGCTATAAAATATTCTCTATACTATTTCTTGTATATCATCAAAGGATTTTTCTATATAATAATATCATCTGGACAGAGTAGAAATGAGGTAGTGTAGTAAGATAATAACAAAATTCTTGGTTAATAGCATTAAAAAAAAATTTAATATTAAAAAAACAAAAAAATAATATATAGAAATATATAAAAATATATAAAAAAATGATCAGTGGCACTAGGATTGAGTTTTATCAATCTAAAATTTAAGCTATACTCCGCATATCAGTCTGATTATGAATTCACATCTCTTACTATATGATACTGGATTGTGGGAGTGTTGATTCTCTTTCTATACAGTAAAATAGATTGTGAGGATATTAAGTCTCTACAGATCAGTATGTCCATTCATGTACAGTGGCTGAGTCAATATTACTTTTCATGTGAATAATAGTGTTTTGTAATAGTGAAAAATCATTCATAGTAGTGGGGGTCATATTGGTGAAAAAGTGTTCGGGGGTACTCTATTGCCCAGTTTGTGATTCTTATTTCTCTGAGGTGTTAATGTCAAATGTATTTTATACTTTCTTGTGTCCAATGTTGGCTCAGGATAATGAGAAACATTTTTGTTTGTGTCTTGATAGTCGTGAAGGACATATTGGTGCTCACAGGGGTTGCTTTGATGGTGTTTTGGGGTGTCGGCCGACAGGGGAGGGAGGGTCGACGCGCTGGTAAACAGCCGGGCAGTCGACCCTTCATCCCCCGCTCGGCCGGCACCTGGTCCACTTTATAGGAAACCGAATAGTTCAATTTCTGCGTTCAAACCGCGGGGGATTATGGAGTCAAATTCAAAAATCATCTTGGATTCTGATCTAGACATATTAGCTATGTGGTCTCCTCCACGCCAGGGTCTCCTCACTTTTTTCAATGCTGCATATTTTAATGAGCTTGGATCCTTATTGTGATACTCCTTGTAGTGTTGTGATAGTGAGTGTGTTTCTAGCCCTTTTCTTATATTGTTTATATGCTCAGCAACCCGTACTTTCAGTGCTCTTTTTGTGCGTCCAATATATTGCTTGGAGCACGGGCACTGTATAATGTAAATTACATCTGTAGCGTTGCAGGATAGGCTATCTTTGATTTTATAGTTCAGGTTATTACTGGTTGACTGGATTTCCACTGTTTTCCTCTGAAAGTTGGTTATTCTGCAATTATTGCAGACCCCACATCTGTGGAAACCTTTCGTGAACAGCCAGTTTTTGTTGTTTTTCGTTAATCTATTGTTTTTTATAGACGGCACTACTAGGAGTCCAAGGTTTGTTGCCTTGGTATAGGATATCATGGGTTTCGCTGTTAATAAAGAACCAATAACTTTGTCTTTTAATAAATGAGACCAATGTTTATTGATAATTTTTTCTACACTTTTATACTGGGTGTTAAAAGGTAGAATAATCCGTAGTTCTGTTTCCTGGTTAATTACCTTTGGTTTGTTCACAAAAAAACCCTCCCTTTTCATACTTCGCACTTTTTCCAATGATATATCTATAATTTTAGCTGGATAATCTTTAGATTGAAATTGTTTTTTCATCTCTAGGGCTTCCCTCTCAAATTGGTCATTTTGTGTGCAGTTCCTTTTCAATCGTCTGAACTGACTCGTTGGAACATTGGTTAACCACCGGGGAAGGTGGCAGCTTGAATACAAAATATAACTGTTCCTCATTGCCGGTTTCTGGTACGTACTGCATATTAGTTTATGATTTTCTACACTCACTTTCAGATCCAAAAATTCAATATCTGTTTTGCTGATATTACTAGAGAAGGTGAGGTTTTTAGTATTATTGTTCAATTGTTGTATTAATTGTGTCAAATTATTTTCTGTGCCTTTCCAGATTAGAATGATGTCGTCTATATACCTACGCCAGAGTACCAGGTCCGCCCCCAGATGAGGGTTGATGTTTTCCGCTTCCCACTCTGCCATAAATAAATTAGCATAACTGGGGGCGAACCTGGTCCCCATGGCGGTCCCACATTCTTGGAGGTAAAAGGTTGTCTCATGACAGAAGTAGTTGTGAGTTAGAATAAATTCTATCCCTTAAACGGGAGAATTTGTAACTCTGCCCCCTTGAATGACATCACGCCTGACGTCAGCGGCTTATTAGTTTTCTTCCCCTATTATAAAAAGGGTGACTTTCCAAAAGGCTGGTACCCACTGAAGAAGGGACTGCGTCCCGAAACGCGTCTGGGCATAAAGGAGAACACCAGCCTATGGTATATACTAGAAATACAAGCGCGCAATAATTTCACATACCGGACGAAACCTTAAATACCACGTGGGACGCCACGTGCAACGCCGGGAATCAGAGGAATAGAGCCGCACACCGGAGGACACCAGCAAAGAGCGCACGTACCCGAAGCCGACACAGAGACTCAGCAGCCGCTGAGGCCGGGTAACGTAGCCAGTGCGGCAACTACCTTACATATTTGCGAACTATAAAAAATTTTTAAAAAAACTATACATCTAATCTGCTGGCTATTAATAGGAGCAAAGACACTTTATTTTTATTTCTATTTTTATCCCATACCTACGGCTGGACAGCAGAGGTTCTTGGACATAATAGAGATCAAAGAAGGGTCAAATTAGCCAAATTTCACTGCGCATGAACTTATACTAACAAAGACATTGAGTAAAAATATGAAGAGGGTATAGGAAACAAGATACCCCAAAACTGTGTACCTTTCTATAAATATAGATTGTGCACAGTATTCAGTGATATAAACACCAGTGGTCAATATTGCAACAAGTACTAAATTGCAACAAGTACTATATACAAGCAAGCACTGCAAATATCTCACTGAAAACTGCACGTACAGTGTATACATAGAGAGTAACCACTGTTATATGTGGATTTTATTATCTATTCTTTTTATCTGAACATTTTCGAATAAATTAATTTTTTAAAAAATGTTTCTAATGTTCTGATCCAAATACAGGAGTGCCCCTCTAGACACAGAATTATATTTGAATTTCCTTTGAGGCAAGGGTGTTGCCCAGCAGAGTGTGAGCACCCACTCCATAAAATCTGACGGGAGAGCCATTGAGCAAAAACCCTTTTTTCCTGATTCTATATTAAAACACCCATCAATAGAGCTCCCCATCAGATCAATATGGATATTTGGAGTCATATGGAAAGCAAATGCAAAAAGATAGAACTATACACATTTGAGGATATGAGGAGGTTAGAAAAAGATACCAAAACTACCACAGAACTCTTCAAAGACCTAGAAAAACTATTGTATAAACAATTAAGGCACAAATGGGAAATTAAGTCCCTTAATCAATATTTAGACAGGGATATAATCCCAAAGGGCTTACAGCTACTCAAGGAACCAGCACAAGACCTATACAGTGAAGATTTTTCACAGGAATGGAATAGCTTCCTACACACACAGTCACGTACACTGACACAAATGGTGATTAGAAGACGCACACAAATGACGGAACAGATAGCTACAGAGATTACGGTTTTGAAAAGTAAAATTGATGCACTACCACAGGATGAGGAGTTCAAAAAATGGGAAGACCGGATTTGCAAAGGATTAGACAGTTTAGAACAAGAGATAGTGTCTAGAAAGACCAAAAAACTAAAAACAAAATACACCTATGACTCACAAACAATTAACAACATTACTAACAACACAAACAAAACAACCAGAGAAGAAATCACAAACACACAAGTAATTATTACCACAGACAAGACCAACACTATGGAGAAATTAATATACCAACATACAATCGGTACGAAGCACTCTCCAACCAGCCTTTTTTAGACCAAACCCCACCCCATCACAGGATAAGGAACAAAGATCACCAAAAATCCCCAAGAGAGAGGAATATGACTGCATCACACACTCACGATTACAACTTACGTCACAGATACCGGAATTACACAACCAACCCAATGAGGGAACCACTCAAGAATCACAATCACGAACATCACCAACGAAGGGAGAGATACACACCACAGAATCAGAGAGACCAAACACCAGACACAAGAAGATACGGAGGGGAAGGGGAAAACACAAGAAATCAAAAGAGAATGCACAAAACACGGACATAACAGATGACACTATTGTGAACTTAAGTAGCTTTTCCCTATCCGAATCACATAAAAAACTTTTAAATAAGGGTCTAAAATTTTCACCCACTTCTACACTTGACAAATTTAGCACCTATATAGGCATAGAGAAATTTATTAGAAAGCTATGTCTACGGAAGTATTTTTTAAAAAACCCCATCCCACAAAACCCAACAAATCAAGTCAATAATTATGTGCACACAAAATTAAAAGAAAAATCAAAAAAGTATCCAAGACAAGAAATAAGTCAAGATATAGCAACGTTCAGAAAAAAACATTGAAGCTGACCTAAGAGCATTAAAGGACAAGAAGATCAGGAATAACCTAACAAAGGTGGAGGTGGAGGCCATAAGCCAATTACAGACACAAAATGACATCATCATTAGACCTGCCGACAAGGGGGGAGCAATAGTGGTACAGGATATAGCCAAATACAACGCAGAGTGTGATAGACAATTAACAGATATTAAAACCTATAGAAAATTGATGAGTGATCCTACACAAAAATTTTATGAGGAACTCTTACATTATTGTAATAAAGGCAAAGAAAAAGGCATATTATTGGAGCAAGAATATAACTATATCACAAATACCCCAAAACGATTGCCTGTTTACTATTGTCTCCCCAAAATACATAAAGATCCCAACCAACCACCAGGCCGCCCAATAATTTCAGGAATTGGCTCCATAACCTCAAATCTCTCACAGTACATAGATAGAATATTACAACCGGTAGTCAAACAAACACCATCATACATCAAAGACACCACAGATATTATTTCTACATTAGAGAAAATTCAATTTGGTAAGGACTGGATAATGGGGACTTTGGATGTCTCCTCACTTTACACCAGCATAAACCACAAACAGGGAATAGAAGCCGTCGACATACAATTACGGAAATTTGGATCCATCAGTGAGGAACAGATACAATTCCTAAACGAAGGGATAGAATTTATTCTAACTCACAACTACTTCTGTCATGAGACAACCTTTTACCTCCAAGAATGTGGGACCGCCATGGGGACCAGGTTCGCCCCCAGTTATGCTAATTTATTTATGGCAGAGTGGGAAGCGGAAAACATCAACCCTCATCTGGGGGCGGACCTGGTACTCTGGCGTAGGTATATAGACGACATCATTCTAATCTGGAAAGGCACAGAAAATAATTTGACACAATTAATACAACAATTGAACAATAATACTAAAAACCTCACCTTCTCTAGTAATATCAGCAAAACAGATATTGAATTTTTGGATCTGAAAGTGAGTGTAGAAAATCATAAACTAATATGCAGTACGTCCCAGAAACCGGCAATGAGCAACAGTTATATTTTGTATTCAAGCTGCCACCTTCCCCGGTGGTTAACCAATGTTCCAACGAGTCAGTTCAGACGATTGAAAAGGAACTGCACACAAAATGACCAATTTGAGAGGGAAGCCCTAGAGATGAAAAAACAATTTCAATCTAAAGATTATCCAGCTAAAATTATAGATATATCATTGGAAAAAGTGCGAAGTATGAAAAGGGAGGATTTTTTTTGTGAACAAACCAAAGGTAATTAACCAGGAAACAGAACTACGGATTATTCTACCTTTTAACACCCAGTATAAAAGTGTAGAAAAAATTATCAATAAACATTGGTCTCATTTATTAAAAGACAAAGTTATTGGTTCTTTATTAACAGCGAAACCCATGATATCCTATACCAAGGCAACAAACCTTGGACTCCTAGTAGCGCCATCTATAAAAAACAATAGATTAACGAAAAACAACAAAAACTGGCTGTTCACGAAAGGTTTCCACAGATGTGGGGTCTGCAATAATTGCAGAATAACCAACTTTCAGAGGAAAACAGTGGAAATCCAGTCAACCAGTAATAACCTGAACTATAAAATCAAAGATAGCCTATCCTGCAACGCTACAGATGTAATTTACATTATACAGTGCCCGTGCTCCAAGCAATATATTGGACGCACAAAAGAGCACTGAAAGTACGGGTTGCTGAGCATATAAACAATATAAGAAAAGGGCTAGAAACACACTCACTATCACAACACTACAAGGAGTATCACAATAAGGATCCAAGCTCATTAAAATATGCAGCATTGAAAAAGTGAGGAGACCCTGGCGTGGAGGAGACCACATAGCTAATATGTCTAGATCAGAATCCAAGATGATTTTTGAATTTGACTCCATAATCCCCGCGGTTTGAACGCAGAAATTGAACTATTCGGTTTCCTATAAAGTGGACCAGGTGCCGGCCGAGCGGGGGATGAAGGGTCGACTGCCCGGCTGTTTACCAGCGCGTCGACCCTCCCTCCCCTGTCGGCCGACACCCCAAAACACCATCAAAGCAACCCCTGTGAGCACCAATATGTCCTTCACGACTATCAAGACACAAACAAAAATGTTTCTCATTATCCTGAGCCAACATTGGACACAAGAAAGTATAAAATACATTTGACATTAACACCTCAGAGAAATAAGAATCACAAACTGGGCAATAGAGTACCCCCGAACACTTTTTTTCACTATTACAAAACACTATTATTCACATGAAAAGTAATATTGACTCAGCCACTGTACATGAATGGACATACTGATCTGTAGAGACTTAATATCCTCACAATCTATTTTACTGTATAGAAAGAGAATCAACACTCCCACAATCCAGTATCATATAGTAAGAGATGTGAATTCATAATCAGACTGATATGCGGAGTATAGCTTAAATTTTAGATTGATAAAACTCAATCCTAGTGCCACTGATCATTTTTTTATATATTTTTTATATATTTTTTATATATTTCTATATATTATTTTTTTGTTTTTTTAATATTAATTTTTTTTTTTAATGCTATTAACCAAGAATTTTGTTATTATCTTACTACACTACCTCATTTCTACTCTGTCCAGATGATATTATTATATAGAAAAATCCTTTGATGATATACAAGAAATAGTATAGAGAATATTTTATAGCCATATAAAATTTTCAAGTGAGATACTGAAGGGTTAAACGGGAGAATTTGTAACTCTGCCCCCTTGAATGACATCACGCCTGACGTCAGCGGCTTATTAGTTTTCTTCCCCTATTATAAAAAGGGTGACTTTCCAAAAGGCTGGTACCCACTGAAGAAGGGACTGCGTCCCGAAACGCGTCTGGGCATAAAGGAGAACACCAGCCTATGGTATATACTAGAAATACAAGCGCGCAATAATTTCACATACCGGACGAAACCTTAAATACCACGTGGGACGCCACGTGCAACGCCGGGAATCAGAGGAATAGAGCCGCACACCGGAGGACACCAGCAAAGAGCGCACGTACCGAAGCCGACACAGAGACTCAGCAGCCGCTGAGGCCGGGTAACGTAGCCAGTGCGGCAACTACCTTACATATTTGCGAACTATAAAAATTTTTAAAAAACTATACATCTAATCTGCTGGCTATTAATAGGAGCAAAGACACTTTATTTTTATTTCTATTTTTATCCCATACCTACGGCTGGACAGCAGAGGTTCTTGGACATAATAGAGATCAAAGAAGGGTCAAATTAGCCAAATTTCACTGCGCATGAACTTATACTAACAAAGACATTGAGTAAAAATATGAAGAGGGTATAGGAAACAAGATACCCCAAAACTGTGTACCTTTCTATAAATATAGATTGTGCACAGTATTCAGTGATATAAACACCAGTGGTCAATATTGCAACAAGTACTAAATTGCAACAAGTACTATATACAAGCAAGCACTGCAAATATCTCACTGAAAACTGCACGTACAGTGTATACATAGAGAGTAACCACTGTTATATGTGGATTTTATTATCTATTCTTTTTATCTGAACATTTTCGAATAAATTAATTTTTAAAAAAATGTTTCTAATGTTCTGATCCAAATACAGAAGTGCCCCTCTAGACACAGAATTATATTTGAATTTCCTTTGAGGCAAGGGTGTTGCCCAGCAGAGTGTGAGCACCCACTCCATAAATTCTGACGGGAGAGCCATTGAGCAAAAACCCTTTTTTCCACGATTACAACAATGCCATATTTATATAATTTTTCATGTGTTTTAATACTGAAAATAAATAAAAAAAACTTTGAAAAAAGAAGGTTTTTGCTTCTCGTCACCATATTCTCCTCCCATAACTTTTTTATAGTTATGTCTACGGAGCTGTGTAGGGGCTCATTTTTGCAGTATGATATGTAGTTTTTATTGATACAATTTTGGAGTGTGTGTGACTTTTTGATCTTATTAAATTTTTATGGGTAAATGAAGCGATGAAAAAATGGTGAATCAGCCATTTTTATTTTTTTTCTATTATGCCATTCACCATATGGGATAAATATTTTTATATTTTAATAGTTCAGGCATTTTGGGATGCAGTGATGGCCATGATAATTAGTTTTTTTTAGGGATGTCCCGGTACCGATACCGGCATTTGCACGAGTACTTGTGCGAATGCCGCCGATACCGGAAGTTCCAGCCCTGCAGCTCCTATACAGTATTTATGTAAACCTAATCTATGTAAAAGTATTGCGGCGCAGTCTCCCTCAGGTCCTCCATGCGCCTCCTGCCCCGCCTGCCTCCTTCATTCCTAAAGTGGGTGGAGCAGGAGGCGGAACAGGAGGTGTATGGAGGGACTGAGCCGCAATAGTTAGTAAGCTCGGGCTACTTTTACATAGATTAGGTTTACATAAATATTGTATAGGAGCTGCGGGGCAGGTGTATTAGAGTCACACTGCACCGGCCGCCGCGGCCCCCGCCCTCCGGACACCTGATGATGACCCTGTCATGGGGGATTTGTGGGTGACCCTGTCATGGGGGATTTGTGGGTGACCCTGTCATGGGGGATTTGTGGGTGACCCTGTCATGGGGGATTTGTGGGTGACCCTGTCATGGGGGATCTGTGGGTGACCCTCTCATGGGGGGGATCTGTGGGTGACACATATATAGCATAAGATGCTATATATGTTTCATCCACAGATCCCCCCATGACAGGGTCACCCACAGATCCCCCATGACAGGGTCACCCACAGATCCCCCATGACAGGGTCACCCACAGATCCCCCCATGACAGCGTCACCCACAGATCGCCCCATGACAGCGTCACCCACAGATCGCCCCATGACAGCGTCACCCACAGATCGCCCCATAGCAGCGTCACCCACAGATCGCCCCATAGCAGCGTCACCCACAGATCGCCCCATAGCAGCGTCACCCACAGATCGCCCCATAGCAGCGTCACCCACAGATCGCCCCATAGCAGCGTCACCCACAGATCGCCCCATAGCAGCGTCACCCACAGATCGCCCCATAGCAGCGTCACCCACAGATCGCCCCATAGCAGCGTCACCCACAGATCGCCCCTGGAGGCACATTGGTTGGGAAACACTGTTATAAGCCCATTTATTATTTTATTAACCCTTGTACAAAGGAAAAGTAAAGCCGTTGTCCATAGCAACCAAATTCCAGCTTTAATTTTTTTCATTGATATCAACAACTGCGCTGCTGTTTCTATATACAAGGTTTGATAAATCTGCCCTATGTTATAATTGGTATCGGTGAGTACTTAAATATAAGTATTGGTACTCGTACTCGGTATTAAAAAAATGGTATCGGGACATCCCTACTTTTTTAGTTTTTATTTTAATTCTGGGAAAAGTAGGGCGATTTAAATTGTTATATGCAACATTCTGAATTATTTCCGCTTAGACTGTAGTTCAATAGAACTACAGTTTAAGCTTCATTGCGCTTTCTTTACCTGCCACCTGTTTTTTTTTTCAGAGAGACACAGCGCATCAGAGAGAAGGAACAACTCCCCCAATTAGAACATAAGGGAGCCGGTCCCAACACGGAATTAAGCGTTTCTGTTTTTTCTACATTTAGATGCCACGGTCAAGGTTGACTGGTGATCGGCATCATTTCTGGTTGCAGACATTAGCTCGGGCCTCTGCTATTTGAAACACCACAACTAAATTAATATGATGAACGAATCAGATTCGTACATAGCAGTAGGAACTAATTAGCTCATCATTATATTGTATGCAATCAGTTTAACTGATCCTCCTATTACTTTCAACTGAATTTTTTTTTTTTCTTACCAGATTGTAACTGAAAGCACTTCACTTTCCCATCTAGTAAAAAAAAAAAGCAAGAATGCAAAATAGACAAAACAGATGCATTATTTTTTTTTTTTTATATATAAACCTATATATTAGTTAAACATGGTGTGAGGGAGGCATAAGGCTGTGTTCACATGTTCAGCATACCTGATCCAGGCAGCAGCCTTATCTGGCATAAATGCAGGCTGTTGGCCAGACAAAAACTGTTGCATGCAACGTTTTTTTGTCTGGCTGAAACCTGCCATTTATGCCGAGAGGCAGCTGGATCACTGCCGGACCTCACTATAGTCATCCGGTGGTGAACTGTAGAATCTGAAATGCCTGATCCGGAGAAATACAGCACACTGCTCTCTGCCATAAAAGCCTGCCGCATCCGCTGCCATACCCTAAGGGCCCTTGCACACGACCGTGTTCCCTCCTAAACATACGGTCCGTGAGCTGGTCAAATGTACCGGAGCTGCATTGATCGTGTGCACGGGAGCACACAGCATTGTAGATTACAATAATGCTGTGCACGTCGGGTCACCCGCGGTGGTATCGTCCTGCACTCCTAAGATCATTTGAGTGCGGGACAATAGCCCCGTGGGCGGCCCGACATGCACAGCATCATTGTTACGCACCCGTGCGCACGATCAATGGCGCTCGGGGACATATGACCAGCTCACGGACCGTATGTCTCGGAGGTCATACGGTCGTGTGCAAGGGCCCTAAGAGTAGTGAGACTATAAAACTCTCTGCCAGAGGAAGTTGTAAATGGTGACTTTACGATAGTGCTTTTTAAAGGGACCTGGATGCATTTACTGATAGAAATAATATTACAAGTTATAGTTACTGGATTACTGCAGAAGAGTCGTTGGTCCAGGGTTTTATTGTGATAGCCAAATTTAGTATTGGGAAGGAAATTTGTTTTCTAAGGTAAGGATTTTTCCCTTGTCCAGATCAAGCTTAGAGGATAATAGGTTGAATTGGATGAGTTTATATTTTGTAAACCTTAAGGACCCTTTACATTGCTCAATTGCTCCCTTTCCCATCATTGCCATGCAGCGATCTCCTCCATAGTATAGGAAGGAGCAATTACTAATGCCATCACTTGTCACCGAACAGAATCATTATTTGCTGGCAGCAGAGGCTGTTTAGATGGCACGATCTGCTGCCATCAACAATGATTTAGGTGACCGCACAAATGATCTTATTACCTGATGAACGTTTCATTCATTCATCGGGCAATTGGTGTCAACTTTAGGCCTCATGCACACGACCGTTGTTGTGGTCCTATTCACTTCAATGGGGCCGCAAAGGATGCGGACAGCACTACGTGTGCTGTCCGCATGCGTTGCTCCATTCCGTGCCCCCCCAAAGAATAGAAAATGTCCTATTCATGTACGTTTTGCGGACAAGAATAGGCATTTCTACAATGGGCCGCTTTCCATTCCACGAATTGCGTAACGGAACGCGGAGCAGCTTCCGTGTTTTGTGAACCAACGGTCGTGTGCGTGAGGCCTTACACTAGCAGATAATTGCTTACCAGCGTTTCTAGCAATTTTCTGCCCGATACTCAGCCAGAGTAATAGATAGATAGATAGCGCACTGCCAAACTCCTCTATATTCCTGCCAAATCAGAGGAATACAGAGGAGCAGTTTGGCCTCAAAGACTTATTTCCGTATAATAAAGCTGTTATATCTGGTGCACTGTAATAACTGACAGGCTGCACAAACTTCTGCATATTACATAAATTATTTATCAAGGAGTACCCAATAAACAATACAAAATAGTTGTGTGTAGATTATCTTACTAGTTAGGTCACAGCCAAAAAGTTCCATGCGCAGTCCAGCTCTTGCTCCTGTATGTGTTGGGTGGATCCTCAGGAAACGAGCAATAATTGGGGGATCAAAGCTGTTCTCTCGGATAGTAGATGCATCTACATTACCAAAAAATACCTAAAAATATCATAGTAGTTAGGTAAGATGTAGTACTTGAAAAAAAAACTATATTACAGCATGATTTATGTTACTTATTCATTTAGTTAGATTTTGGAAGTGTTATCATAATACAACGTCCTATTAAACCCCTTCAGCACCCTTCAATTTTCAGTTTTTGCATTTTTGTTTTTTACTTCCTGCCTTCCTGAAGCCATAACGTTTTAAATTTCCTTTCACATAGCTGTATTTTTGTGGGACAAGTTGTACTTCCTAAAGGCGTCATTTCGTATTGCACATGATGTAATGGGAAGCTGATAATTTTTTTTAGAAATGGCGTAATATTGGAAAATAAAACCTGATTTTGTCAGTTTTATGAGCTTTGTTTTTACGGCATTCCCTATGTAGTAAAAGTGTGCTGTTACTTTCAGTCTCGAGGTCAGTACGATTACAACGATACCACATTTATATCATTTTTCATGTGTTTTAATGCTGGGGGCGAAACACTTGAACATTTTTTTTAATTTTTATTGCCAAATTGCTGTGGTCACAACTGAGGCAGGGTCTGCTGTTTAAAAAACAACATAAACCAGTTGGCTATGGCACCTGCTGTGGGCACTATTTTTAAAGATCGGACTTGTACATGTACGGCGGAGGTCTGGAATAGGATAATGGCAACATAATTTAGTGACAGAACTGCTGAGGTATTACATCAAACATTTACACCATACTCATAACAGCTGCTAAGGAAACATACAGCAGACATATACTTGTCCACTGAAATTTTGAGACATTTATTCCCACAACTCTCTCTAGCGCCTCATTGGTTGTCTTACTGGGGGTCATTTATAAAATGTGTATAGCAGTTTTCTAGTGTACAAAAGTCGCGAAATTTGGCACAAATTGTATTCTACCACAAAAATTGTGTCTTTTTGCATTTTTACACTGTTCCCAACACTTGCTGAATAAGGCTACTTTCACACTTGCATTGCTAATTCCAGTAATGAGATTTAGCACAGGATCTCAATACCAGAATTAAACGGATCCATTTTGATTTTACACATCAGTATGTGTCTGTTCCGTTAGGATGCACTTGTGTGAAATCAAAACGAAAAAAACGGATCCGTCACTAAATAAATTAAAAATCAATGGGTGACGAATCTGTTTTTTAGGCTTCTAAAAAAACTACTGTATTTTTTGCTTTATAAGACGCACCCGATGATAAGATGCACCCCAGATTTTAGAGGAGAAAAATAAGAAAAAAATATTTTTCATCAGACCTCATATCAGATTCCCAGATCAGACCCCCATATCAGGCCTCCATGTCAGAACCCCATCAGACCTCAAATCAGCCCTCTATTTTTAACCCCCATCAGACCTCAGATCAGCCCTTTATTATTAACCCCTATCAGACCTCAGATCAGCCCTTTATTATTAACCCCCATCAGACCTCAGATAATAATAAAATAAAAAAACTCCTCTTACCTCTCCTGTGCCGCGGCTCCGCTCCAGGTCCGGCGTCCCGCCCCCCTGTCTTCTCCAGCCCGTGCTGAACTGTCACCTAACAGTGTGCAGTGTCAGGTCATAGTGTGCACACAACGTCCTGACGCTGTACGGGGTCAGGACAGTGAAGCCGACCCCATCAAAGAAGACCAAGGAGGATGAGTGCCGGAAGCACTTGCTGCTCTTCTTCCCCGCTCCCGGCACCTAATGTATACTAGTAAGCGCTTTTATAATGAAAGCACTCACTAGTATTCACTTTATAAGACACACGGCCATTCCCCCCCCCCACACACTTTTGAGGGGGGAAAAGTGTGTCTTATAAAGCAAAAACGGTATGTACTCCAAAATACCAATAAAAACTACAGCCCGTCCTGCAAAAAACAAGCCCCCACATAGCTACATTGATGAAAAAATAAAAATGTTATGGCCCCTAAAAACAATTTCAGCAAAATACATGTTCGAAAATCCCGATTCCGCTCCTTCTGAATGCCGTGCCCCCAAACATCTGTTGACGACCACATATATGGTGTTGCCCTATTCAGGAAAAAATGCATAACATCGCGGGGTGCATTATCTCCTATTAGCCCTTGTGAAAATAAAAAAATTGGGGCTAAAACAACATTATATTGGATATAAAAGTAAATTTTTCATGCGTTTCTAAATTCTTTAAAAAACGCTTGTTGGGTCAAAGCATTTACTCCACCCTTATATTTATTTCCTGAGGGGTGTAGTTTCCAAAATGGGGTCACTTTTTGGGGTTTTCTTTTTAGGGTTACCTCAGGGTCTCTACAAATGTCACATTTGGCACCTAAAAACCATTCCAGCAAAATCTGCACTCTGTTAACAATATGGCGCTCCATTCCTTCTGCACCCTGCCGTGTGCCCTTACAGCAAGTTAAGACCACATATAGGGTGTTTCTGTAGACTGCAGAATCAGGGTAATAAATATTGAGGTTTGTTTGGCTGTTTACCTTTGCTTTGTTACAGTAAAAAATGATTCAAATGGAAAATTTGCACAAAAAAATTAATTTCCCCTCCATTTTGCTTTAATTCTTGAGAAACATCTAAAGGGTTAATTTAAGTTTGTAAAATCAGTTTTGAATAACTAGGGTGGTTTAGTATCTAAAAAACGGGGTCATTTGTGGGTGGTTTCTACTATGTAATCCCCACAAAGTGACTTCATAACTGAACTGTGCCTTGAAAAAGTGGGTTTTGGCAATTTTCTTAAAAATGTTCAAATTTGCTTCTAAAATTCTAACTTATTGAAAAAATTAAATGACATTTACAAAATGATGCAAACATAAAGTAGACATATGGGGAATGTAAAGTAATAACTATTTTATGAAGTATCACTATTAGAGATGAGCAAATTTCCGGTTATGAAATTCGTTCACGCTTCGTTTACTGGTAAAAAGTAAATTGCGTTATGGATTTTGTTACCAAGGACCATAACGCAATTCTATCATGGAATGCATAACGGAATGCCTTAAGAGGCATTCCGTCATAATAGAAGTCTATGTGCTGCATAAAGGATCCGTCCTGTTTCCATTATGCAGCAGAGGACCCCCCTGCATAATGGAAATGGGACGGATCCGTTATGCAGACAAAACCAACTAGAAATATCTGGATCATCTAATCAGAAATAATACAATTAACAAGAAGTACATTCTAAACACTATCAAATTTTATTAATTCATATTAAATGGCATCACATTAAAAACATGTTAAAAGTAAATTGTGGCATGTGGTTTCCACATCATTACTGAAATAGGTTGAAAGGACACAGTTTACTATGAAAAATAGCATAAGCCAGCACAATGTTGTTTACAATAGTGAGCATACATGAATAATTTAAAGTGCAAGTGCAATAAATAATCAAATCAAGAACAGTGTGCCTCATGAATTCATAATCATACTGACCAAAGTATCAGGCCCTCCAGCCACAGCCACAAGTAACCTCCCCGACGCGCGTTTCGCCGTCAGCTTTCTCAAGGGGTCCTTAGGAGGCATTCCGTCATAATAGAAGTCTATGTGCTGCATAAAGGATCCGTCCTGTTTCCGTTATGCAGCAGAGGACCCCCCTGCATAATGGAAATGGGACGGATCCGTTATGCAGCCCATAGACTTCTATTATGATGGAATAAATAACGGAATGCCTCTAAAGACATTCCGTTATGCATTCCGTCATAGAATTGCGTTATGGTCTGTGGTAACGCAATTCATAACGCAATTCACCTTTTACTAGAAAACGAAGCATGAACGAATTTAAAAATATGAAATTCACTCATCTCTAATCATTACCTGTCTTAACAGCGGAGAAATTCTAATTTTGAGAATAGCAAATTTTTCCAAATTTTCTGCAAATTTTGAGCTTTTTATTAGTGTTGATCGAGGAAACATTCTCTCCTGTATATTTACTTGTATATAAAGTGCAAGTGCTGCCAAAATTTACAAGCAAGAGGCACTCCGATACAACCTATATATCACATAAAGGAGGGCCTCATTCCAATACACTCCAATACACCCTTTGTTACACATAAAGGAGGGCATTGTACACACCCTTGAAAAATTATGATTGATGGCCTGCTGGTGACCCTCAAAAACATTTGAAGCAAGGGTCTGCTGAGCTGGCCATTTAAAAAATTGTGGGAGAGTGCTTGCTGCTTAGCTGACCATCGAAAAAATTACAGTTGAGGGCCTGCTGCTGAGCTGACCCTCTAAAATATTATGGTTGAGGGCCTGCTGCTGAGCTGACCATCAAAAAAATTATGGTTGAGGGCCTGCTGCTTAGCTGACCATCAAAAAACATATGGGCGAGGGCCTGCTGCTGAGCTGACCATTGAAAAAATTATAGGCGAGGGCCTGCTGCTGATCTGACCATAGAAAAAATTATGGGTGAGGGCCTGCTGCTGAGCTGACCATCCAAAAAATTATGGTTGAGGGCCTGCTGCTGAGCTGACCATTGAAAAAATTATGGGCGAGTGCCTGCTGGTGATCTCCTCATCGAAAATATCCATTCGGATGTCTGCCCTATCAAGTTTTAATGTTATTTTTGCGCCTACCATGGTGACCACGGGTAACGGGGAACCAGGGTTTGATTCCGGAGAGGGAGCCTGAGAAACGGCTACCACATCCAAGGAAGGCAGCAGACGTGCAAATTACCCACTCCCAACTTGGGGACGTAGCGACGAAAAATAACAATACAGGACTCCTTCTAGGCCCTGTGATTGGAATGAGTAAACTTTAAATACTTTAACAAGGAACTATTGTAGGGCAAGTCTGGTGCCAGCAGCCGACTTACTCCCGGCCTCCACAACGTTCACCTAGTGTGCCGTTAGGGTGAGGATTGTGTTGACGAGACTCTTGGATAGTGACTTGTAGGTGAGGGCCTGCTGGTGAGCTGACCCTGTAAAAGATTGTAGGTGAGGGTCTGCAGGTGAGCCGACCCTGTAAAAGATTATATGTGAGGGTCTGCAGGTGAGCTGACCCTGTAAAAGATTGTAGGTGAGGGCCCGCAGGTGATCTGACCCTGTAAAACATTATATGCGAGGGCCTGCAGGTGAGCTGACCCTGTAAAACATTATATGCAAGGGCATTATATGCGACAAATAAGCATGTTGATATGATGGAAGAGGAGGATGAGAAAAGGAAGATTCAACCATATACCCTTTTTTGTGGTGGAAAGAGTGCATGGGAATACAGTGTATTCAGTACATTATAAACAACACATTTAAAGTGCCTTTATGTTCATCAGCTTTCCTCTGGTGGAGTCGAGAAATCAGGGGCAATTCCAGCCTTGTTCATCTTTATAAGAGTCAACCTGTCAGCATTTTCAGTTGACAGGTGGATACGCTTTTCTGTTATAATGCCACCAGCAGCACTAAATACCTGCTCAGACAAATGCTGGCGGTGGGGCAGGCCAGCACCTCCAAGGCGTAGAGCGCCAGTTCGTGCCGCGTGTCAAGCTTGGACACCCGGTAGTTGTAAGGCACTGAGGGATCATTGAGGAGGCTGACACAATCTACTATGTACTCCTTCACCATCTTCCAAAATGTTTCCCTCCTTGTGACAGTAGGCCGCGCATCAGGGTGAGGGTGCTGGCAGGGAGTCATGAAACTGTCCCAAGCTTTGGAGAGTGTTGCCCTTCCTCTGTTGGAACTGCTGTGTGTTACCCTTGTCTCCCCTCCTCGGTTGCCCAAGGAACTACGGACTCTGCCGCCAGCGTTGTCAGATGGAAATTTTTGGAGCAATTTTTAAACAAGGACCTTCTTGTATTGCACTTTTTGCTCGTCCTCTCCACTAGAGGAATGAGAGATGAGAATATCTCTTTGTAGCGGGGGTCGAGAAGGGTAAACAACCAGTAACCCTTTTTGTCTAAAATGCGTATAACGGGCGGGTCGCGGGAATGGCCGCCTAACATGAAGTCAGCCATGTGTGCCAGAGCACTAACTGGCAAGAGTTCGCTGTCGTCATCAGAAGGATGACTCTCAATCTCCTCATCCTCTTCCTCCTCTTCTGCCCACCCCCACTGAATAGATAGAATAAAACTTCCATGGGTACTACCTTCTGTAGCGGAGGCAACCATCTCCTGCTCCTCCTCATCGTCCAATTCGCGCTGAGAAGACGAACTGAGGGGGGTCTGGCTATCACCCTGTGTAATGTCTTCCCCCATTTCCACCTCTTCCACATGCAAAGTGCCGTCCTTAATTGTGAACAGCGAGCGTTTGAGTAGACACAGAAGTGGGATGGTTACACTGAAAATAGCGTTATTGCCACTCACCATCTATGTTGATTCCTCACAGAGGTCAGACATCCATGCCCACTCATCGCTTGTGAATAGCGGAAGCTGACTGGAAAGGCGACGACCATGTAGCAGCTGGTAATCCACTACTGTCCTCTACTGCTCACAAAGCCTGGCCAATATGTGGAACATTGAGTTCCAGCGCATGCTCACATCGCACAACAGCTGGTGAGCTGGCAATTTGAAGCGCTGCTGCAGCGTTGACAGACCGGCTGATGCTGTTAATGACCTGTGGAAACGTGCACACATGCGGCGCACCTTCACCAGTAGCTCAGGTAAATTGGGGTAGGTTTTGAGAAACTGCTGAACCACTAAGTTTAAGACGTGGGCTAGGCATGGGATGTGTGTGAGCTTTCTGAGCTCCAAAGCCACGATCAAGTTACGGCCATTATCAGACACAATTATGCCTGGTTGTAGGAAAAACTATCTCTTTATTGACATGCACAAAATGCTAACAAGATTGGTAAAAATATACAATGTACAAAGTCGACCCTGAAGCTAGGTATCGTGGATGATTGTATCATGGGGCCTCTGTGTGCACCACCAGCATCATGGCCACTTCCCTGTCCCATACTGCTCGCCTTCTTAATTTTAAATGTTATATATGCTTGAAAGTATGTTACACGTACAGCTTTGTATTATTTGGAAGTGTATGTGCAGAAAAATGTAAAAAGGTATCCCCGGAAGAAGCCTTCACAGGCGAAACGGCGTTGGGCGGGAGACAGCTGCGGGCTCGACATCACAGCAATTGGTATTTTGTTACCTTTTATTTTATGTTTCTTTACTTGTGTGTTTTTCAGTCTTCTATGTTATTTGCACTATGTTGATTTTTCACTAGTGTTATTATTTTTGTAGACTGTTCACTCCCTTTATTTTTCTTGGTGGCTGTGATTGTGGCTGACCCTGCAGCCGCCTCCCGTTGTCTGTCCCCTCTCTCCCTGTGTATTTTTTACCTGCTGTTTTGTACATTGTTTATTTTTACCAATCTTGTTAGCTTTTAATGCCTGGATGTAGGTTGAGTGGCGAGAGCCACAGCTCAGTTTGGCCTCTTATCCCCTGCCACAGCTCTGCGGCGGTGTGCCGTTTGTCCCCTAAGTATATTAGCTTAAGCACGGCTTGTTGCCGCTTCGCCACTGCAGTGCTACACTGCTTCCAGCTAACGACTGATGGCTAACTGGTGCTGCGGATAATTCAGAAGTGGAAGTGGAAGTGGAGGAGGAGAAGTAGGGGTTGGAGCCACTAATGTAGGTGCTGAAACCCTGATCGACATAGGGCCTGCAATCCTTGGCATCGGTAGCACCTGTGCCATCCCAGGGTACGACTCGCTCCCGGCCTTCACAACGTTCGACCCATTGTGCCGTCAGGGAAATGTAGCCTCCCTGGCCGAATACACTTGTCCATGTGTCCGTGGTTAAGTGGACCTTCCCAGTAACTGCGTTGGTCAGGGCACATGTGATGTTAAGGTACACATGTTGGTGTAAGGCAGGCATGGCACACCTTGAAAAATAGTGGTGAATGGGGACTGCTTAATGCGGGACAGTCGCCGACATCAGGCTGCGGAAGGCCTTAGTGTCCACAAGCCTAAATGGCAACATTTCTAGGGCCAGTAATTTGGAAAGCTGCGCATTTAGTGCTATGGCCTGTGGGTTGATGGCTGGGTTTTTGCACTTGTGTTCAAAGGCTTGGGGTAAGGACATTTGGACGCTGCGCTGGGACACGGAAGTGAAAGGGGTCTCTAATGGTGCTTGCGAAGGTCCAGGGGAGCATCCGGGCCTGCGCCTTCGACGGGGGATTGGCCAGCACGTAACATAGGTGAAGAGGAGGCAGTGGTGTGACCCGCAGACATAGATTGTGGACCCAAGAGTTTGCCCCACTTATTACGGTGCTTGGATGCCATGTATCGGATCATGCTGGTGGTGGTGAGGTTGCTAGTGTTCACGTCCCTGCTCATTTTGGTATGGCACAGGTTGCAAACTACTATTCTTTTGTCGTCCGCGCTATCCTCCAAAAAGGGCCATACTGCGGATCACCTACCCCTTGGCAAGGGAGATTTCCGCAAGGGGGTGCTCCGTAGAACAGTTGCGGGCTGGTTTGGTGTGGCCCACCTTCTCCCTTTTGCCACCCCACTGCCTCTTACAGCCTGTTTTGTTGCTGCGGATCCCTCCCTCTCTGTAATGCTGTCCTCACTCGGCCTTCCACCTTCCCAGGTTGGGTCAGTAATCGTCCACCACCTCCTCTTCTACTTCCTCACTCTGCTCATCCTCCTGACTTGTTGACCTAACCACAACCTCAGTGATTGACAACTGTTAATCATCCTCTTCATCAATCTCTTGAGACAGTAATTGCCATTAACTTATTGGCAACTGTGTCTCATCATCATCCACCTCATTAAACAGTAATTGCCATTCCCCACTGTCATCTTATTGTGACTGTCGATGCTCAAGAGGTTGGGAATCAGGGCACAAGATCTGTCCCTCTTCAAGCACGCTTGTCGAGAGGGCCAAATGGAGAGAGGAAAGAGGATCAGGGTGAGGATTGTGTTGACCAGACTCCTGGCTACTGAGACTGGACTGGGTGGAAGACAGGGTGGTGCTTAACTGATTGCACTGGTCTGACTTCAAGAGTGGTGTTCTGAGCCGCCCTGCAAACTGGGACATGAAGATGGGTATCGTGGATAATTGTTTTTCTTGTGCTCTGGCAGCAGGCACGGTTTCAACGTGCCTAGGGCCACGGCCTTTGCGTGCACCACCAGCATCATAGCCATTTCCCAGTCCCTTACTGCTCACCTTCTTCATTTTATATGTTATATATGCTTGAAAGTATGTCACACGTACAGTAGTGTATTATTTGGAAGTGTATGTGCAGAAAAATGTAAAAAGGTATTTGGGATGTGGAAATGTCACACAGAAGATATGCCGCAGAAAATGTCAATGCTGTCACCAGCGGCTAATAAAAAATTACAGGGAATGTCAAAGGTATTTGGGATGAGGAAACGTTATACAGAAGAGGTACCACAGGTAATGTCACTGTCCGTAGCGTCTACGGAAAAAGTACACTGTATGTCACAGATAAAAAATTTATGTGCACACGATACACTGTAGATGTGGCACTGGTAATATCACTGTCAGAAGTGGACACCATCTATTAAAAAAAGTACACTTTTTGTCACAGATACATTTTTTCAGCGCACACGGTACACTGGAGATGTGGCACTGGTAAGGTCACTGTCAGAAGCAGAGGCGTCTATTGAAAAAGTACACTGTATGTCACTGATACATTTTTTCAGTGCACATTTTACACTGCAAATGGTGCGCAGCTAATGTCACTGTCCGCAGCAGACACAGTCTATGGAAACAGTTTACTGGATGTCACAGATATTTTTGGGATGCACACACTTTACACAGGAGATGTGGCGCATCTAATTTAACTGTCGGCAGCAGACACCATCTACGGAAAAAGTACACTGGATGTCACAGATATTTTTGGGATGCGCACACTTTACACAGGAGATGTGGCGCAGGTAATTTAGCTGTCTGCGTTGGACACCATGTACAGAAAAAGTATATTGGATGTAACAGATATTTTTGGGGATGCGCACACTTTACACAGGAGATGTGGTGCAGATAATTTAAATGTCTGCAGCAGCCTATTAGACACTATTTAGCGCAGGATGCGCTAAAAATATATATTGCTGCTGCCACACACAATAGTCCTTTAAAGGACTTTTGAGTCTGTAAAGTTTTAGCAATTTAGCGCAGGTTGCGCTTCAAATATATATTGCTGCTGTCACACACAATAGTCCTTAAAAGTTTTTCTAATAAAAATAGTCCAATATCACTCCCTACACTGTCTGTCCCTTCCTATGCACAGCTCTCCCTGACTAAGACTGAGCCGAACACGCGCCATCGGGTGCTATATAGCACCCGATGATGCGTTCCGGCCAGTCAATCACTGTAATGCCAGTAACCAACATGGCTACGGAATTACAGTGAGGGCAGTACTTACCTGCACTTTTATTGGCTTCGTAGCAGCCAAGAAACGTGCGGGGAGGAGACTCGAGCATTGTGCTTGAGCACATGCGGTATTCGGCCGAGCATGGTAGCTCAACACTTCTTAATATGCATAAAGGTAAAACATATCAACTCAAATTCACAACTAACATGATGTATGATTCGTCACGAGAAAGCAATTTCAGAATGGCTTAGATAAGTACAAGCGTTCCAAAGTTATTACCAGATAAACTGACACATGTCAGATTTGAAAAATGGGGCTTCGACACTTTGTCCAAACTGGCTGTCACTTGAAGGGGTTTATCTGATGCTAACCAAGCGCTGTATAAATACATCGCGATTCGCTACGGCATGGGCTTTAGGGCGTCGCGTTAGGGCGTCACATAAAAAATAATCTCTCTATATACAGTTGTGTTCAAAATAATAACAGTCAGACATCACTAACCTGATCAATCACTGTTTTTGGTAGAAATTATATTTCTACATGGCAAATAATTTACTAGCAGGTGTAGTAGAGTAATAGAAATCCAACACACTCAACAGTCATGACATGCTGCTGATTCTGTGTAATTGAATCACTAATTGAAAGGGGCATATTCAAAATAATAGCAGTGTGGAGTTCAATTAGTGAGGTCTTTCATTCTTTGAAAAACAGGTGGCAATTATTGCCCTTATTTAAGGAAGGAAGGCAGTAAATGTTGTACATGCTGGTTACAGTGCATTTCTCTCTGAAATTCTGAGGAAAATGGGTCGTTCCAGACATTATTCAGAAGAACAGCGTACCTTGATTAAAAAGTTGATTGGAGAGGAGAAAACATAAAAAGAAGTACAGAAAATGATAGGCTGCTTAGCTAAAATGATCGCAAATGCTTTAAAATGGCAACAAAAACCTGAAAGACTTGAAAAAAACTACCATTCGAATGGAAAGAAGAATAGCCGAAATGGCAAGGACTCAGCCAACAATCGGCTTCAGGAAGATCAAAGAAGTTCTAAAGTTACCTGTGAGTACTGTTACAATTAGAAGATGCCTATGTGAAGCCAAGCTATCGGCAAGAAGCCCCCGCAAAGTCCACTGTTGAAAAAAAGATATGTGCTGAAGAGGTTACAATTTGCCAAAGAGCACATTGGCTGGTCTAAAGAGAAATGGCGCAACATTTTATGGACTGATAAAAGTAAGATTGTTCTTTTTGGACCTAGTGGCTGGAGACAGTTTGTCAGACACTGAATTCAAGTCACAGTACACTGTGAAGACAGTAAAGCATGGTGGCGTAAGCATCATGATATGGGGATGTTTCTCATAGTACGGTGTTGGGCCTATTTATTGCATACCACGGATCATGGATCAGTTTGAATACATCAGAATACTTGAAGAGGTTATGCTGAAGAGGAAATGCCCTTGAAATGGGTGTTCCAACAAGACAACAACCCTAAACACACCAGTAAACATGCAACATCTTGGTTCCAGACCAACAAAATTGACGTTATGAAGTGGCCAGCCCAATCCTCGGATCTTAATCCAATAGAAAACGTGTGGGGTGGGGTGACATCAAAAATGCAGTTTCTGGGGCAAAACCAAGAAATAGAGAGCAGTTCTCAGAAACAGTGGTTACACAACTAAATATTAGTTAAGTGATTCAAAGGAAAGCAAAATCTTCAAACAGTTTTCAGTTTATATAGTGAATGTTTGTCCTGTAGTGCAGTTTGTCAACTAGTTGTGAATATTTTGGTATTACATTTTTTCTTTTCTCTATTTATAGCGTCCCATCTATTCCGTGTTTGAGATTGATGACTCGCTGGGGGAACAGCCTGCCATTTTTGGGATTGATATGCCTTTTATATGTTTTTCCCGTATTTTTCCACATTATGTTCCTTTTTGTTTCCTTAAGGAACCAATTTTTTTTGTTTTTGTTTTATTTTTATTTCCATATAAATTTTATTTCTCTTTATTTCATTGGGCTTGGACACACCATACCGAGACGACAAAATATGGGGAATGGTAAGTGGAGGGCTGTATGGTGAATGCTCCCATGGTTTTGTGGGGATGATTGCCTAGTGCCACCCCATGAGCAGGGTTACGGTGTGTGTTAGATGTACCCCATGCCCCCACACCATTGTTGGTACTTCTGAGGTGAATGTCTGCCCCTACAATATTTATATATTTACAGGAGAACCCTGCTTCACCCAATATTGAGACTCCAATTGGATGGGTGATAATAGATTACTAACATTTATGCTGTTGCACTGGTTTTGGCTTCTTTGCCCTGTTCTAATATGGCAGCTTGGCAGCCTTCACATGTAGTGCACATGTCACACATGCGCAAGTGACTTAACCTATTTGTCAGTTCTAGTTATGGCTTCTAGGCAACCTCCTTATTTAGTGTGCATGCGCTATGGTTGCTGAGGTCCCCCTTGCTTCCTCATGGCAACTAGGGATGGACGTTGTTCCTGTTAGTGAACGCCGTAGTGTGGCGTGATTTTTTGATTGCTGGCCTACCCTTGGTGAGTCACCTCCCTCTGGACACTATATACATTATTCATTCATGTATGTGATATTTCATTAATTGGACAATTAAATGTATTTCGTATTTATGTGTTCATCAATAATAATTACACGTTTGCACAATCATGTACATTATTACTTGGTACAATCATGATCCATTGATGACATTTTCTGCACTATATCAGCACTTTATTGTATATTTATTTGTATATTATTATTTAGTGATTTATTATGTTATGCACCTGCACTTTCAGTTTATATATCACATGATCACCTCCACTAGTTACTTGAGAAAGGCTCCAGTGTGGAGCCGAAATGTAGTGTCCTGCATGGGTGAATAAACTTTTTAATTTTTTCACTTTGAGAGAGCTGCCTGCTTTGCTATTTTTTATATATAGATTAGAAAATACAGATTCACAAGTTAAAATAGCTGTTTAGCCATTTTTTTAAGGGAAAAAGAGTCTTTAGTGTGTCCTATTATCACGTCGCATAAAAAAGCTACATGTAGATTACAATATACAGATTCACAACATAGAATAGCTGTTCAGCCTTTTTTTTTTTTTTGGGGGGGGGAGGGGGGGGCGTCTTTAGTGCATCCTGTTATTGCGTTAGGTTAGGGCATCCTGTTAGGGTGTCCTGTTATTGCGGCACATTAGGTTGTCCTGTTATTGCGTCCTGTTAGGGAATCACGTTAAGGCGTCACATAAAAAAAAAAATATCTGTATTTCTATTGATTACAATATACAGATTCGCATTTTAGAACAGAACTAAACTTTTTTTGCACTACGTTCCAAATTTTTCCTCTAAAATGACACACAGAATGCATGGAGAAGGCGTACAACTTGCTTGCCTCTGAGAGTTCAGATTCCCACACTGACACTGCTTCTGAAGCAGAGTGCTTCATGAGCGATGATGACAGTGTTTCAGACACTTCATTTAGGGATAATACTTCAGACCAACAAGACAATACTCCAGAAGAGGCAGGGCCCAGTAGTACTGCAGAGTGAGAAATTCCAGTCCCTCCCATTGATGTTACTCTTATGTGGACACCCACCACATCATTTGCCGCAATAATACCTGACTTTACTGTCGCCCCAGGGATAAATGTGGATGACACTAATATTTCCATTGTTGATTACTTTTCACTTTTTATAAGTGATCCGTCCCCATTGACTTACATTGTGTCATAACGGATCAGTCTTGCTCTGCACCACATCGCGGACAGAAAAACGCTGCTTGCAGCGTTATTCTGTCTGCGATGGGACTGCAATGAAATGCATTGTGGTGCACTCTGTTTTGTTCAGTTCAGTTTTGTCCCCATTGACAATGAATGGGGACAAAACGGAAGCTCCCCCTCCCCCATTAAGATCCTATGATGGATCTCAATAGTGGAAAGGAAAAGCGCAGATGTGAAAGTAGCCTACATTGTATGTCATATTAAATGGTGGCATTAGAAAGTACGACTTGTTCCGCAAAAAATGAGACCTCATACAGCTGTAAAAAAGTTATGGCTCAAGGAAGATAGGGAAGAAAAACAAAAATGCAAAAACCTCTGGTATCCTAAGGGTTAAAGGGGTTATTCAAAGTATAAAACATGCCCCCCAATGCCAAGGCCCCTCATATAGATTATATTTACCTGCTCCCTGGCATCGCTCCTGATCCCTGCACGGCTGCCGCTGCATCTCCCTGTTGTGGTCTGCTATTGGCTACTCTCCCTGTCACCAGATGTTTTGATTCATGCAATGGGGAAATGCAGCTGGCGGGGATCAAGAGCGATGCAGGTGCCAGGGATCGGCGTAAGTATAATCTATATGAGGGGCATGGGCACATTTTATACTTTGAATAACCCCTTTAATGAAAAAAACATTAAATATTAATATTACACACCTAATGGCGTCATTTATGGGTTTGTGCTCGAGAGCCACTAGGTGTACCCTATCTTTTGCACCCTGCCGTGTGTCCAGACACAGTGGGGTTACTTTAGAAAATGGGAGAAATAGGGTGACAAAATGGGGGGTGCATTTCTTCATTTTTGTGTGCGTTGTGCAAAAAATCTATCTTTAAATGGAAACATTTGTGAAATCCATTTTTATTTTTTTAATTTGCTTTGCATCGATTCCTACAAAATCTGTTGGGGCAAAATACTCACTACTCCCTAATTGAATACATTAAGAGGTCTAGTATTCAAAATGGGGTCAGTTTAGGGTATTTTAATCATTATGACACCTTTCAGCTCACACACACTTGGTTCAGTGCCGAAAAACATTCGGTATTTCAAAATTTTGAATGTTCGGTTAAAAGTTTCAAAAAATGTAGTCTCCTAAACTGTTTAAACATGAAAAAAGTTTTCTTTTTAAAGTGCTTTTAAAATAAAGTAAACCTATGGAAATATAAGTCTGATAACATCTGTGTACAATATGTTGTGTTTCATATCATTAAAATTAGAAAAAAAAATGCATTCAAAAAAAATTATCAGTTTTTTGTTTTTTCTGTAAATATACGCAAAATGCATAGGTGTGATTTTATCACCATTATTAAAAAGGACCTTTAACCCCTTAAGGACCGGGCTCATTTTCACCTTAGGACCAGGCCATTTTTTGCAAATCTGACCAGTGTCACTTTATGTGGTGATAACTTTAAAACGCTTTTTCTTATCCAGGCCATTCTGAGATTGTTTTTTCGTCACATATTGTACTTCATGACACTGGTAAAATGAAGTCGAAAAATTTCATTTTTATTTATAAAAAAATATCAAATTTACCAAAAATTTAGAAAAATTTGCAATTTTCCAAGTTTCAATTTCTCTACTTCTATAATACATAGTAATACCGCCCAAAAAAGCTATTGATTTAAATTCCTCATAAGTCTACTTCATGTATCGATTATTTTGGGAAAGCCATTTTATTTTTTTGGGACGTTACAAGGCATAGAAGTTTAGAAGCAAATCTTGAAATTTTTCAGAAATTTTCAAAAACCCACTTTTTAGGGACCAGTTCAGGTCTGAAGTCACTTTGTGAGGCTTACATAATAGAAACCACCCAAAAATGACCCCATTCTAGAAACTACACCCCTCAAGGTATTCAAAACTGATTTTACAAAGGTCATTAACCCTTTAGGTTTTCCACAAGAGTTAATGGCAAATAGAGATACATTTTCAGAATTTCGATTTTTTTGAAAATTTTCCGTTTGAATCCATTTTTTCCAGTAACAAAGCAAGGGTTAACAGCCAAACAAAACTCAATATTTATTGCCCCGATTCTGTAGTTTGCAGAAACACCCCATATGTGGGTGTAAACTGCTGTATGGCCAAACAGCAGGGCGTAGAAGGAAAGGAACGCCATATGGTTTTTGAAAGGTGGATTTTGCTGGACTGGTTTTTTGACACCATGTCCCATTTGAAGCCCCCCTGATGCACCCCTACAGTAGAAACTCCAAAAAAGTGACTCCATCTAAGAAACTACACCCCTTAAGGTATTCAAAACCGATTTTACAAACTTTGTTAACCCTTTAGGTGTTCCACAAGAGTTATTGGCAAATGGAGATGAAAATTCAGAATTTCTATTTTTTGTTATCTTGCCTCAAAAAAAGTGTAATATAGAGCAACCAAAAATCATATTTACCTGAAAATAATACAAACAAAACTGCTACCTTATCCCGTACTTTCCAAAATGGGGTCACTTTTTTGGAGTTTCTACTGTAGGGGTGCATCAGGGGGGCTTCAATTGGGACATGGTGTCAAAAAAACAGTCCAACAAAATCTGCCTTCCAAAAACCATATGGCGTTCTCTTCCTTCTACGCCCTGCCGTTTGGCCGTACAGCAGTTTACGACCACATATGGGGTGTTTCTGCAAACTAGAGAATCGGGGAATATATATTGAGTTTTGTTTGGCTGTTAACCCTTGCTTTGTTACTGGAAAAATTGATTAAAATGGAAAATTTTCAAAAAAATAGCTATTTTCGGACCGTTTTTATTTTTTGTTATTTACATAGTTGAACTGACAGGTTAGATTTTGTGCTATTTCTATAGAGCAGGTTGCTACGGATGCGGCAATACCAAATATGGCTACTTTTTGGGGGGTTTTGTTTCAGTTTTACATAATTCAGCATTTTTGAAACAAATGATTTTTTAGTGTCTTCACATTCTGAAAGCCATATTTATTTTTTATTTTTTGGACGACTGTCTTATGTAGGGGCTCATTTTTTGCGGGATGAGATGTCGGTTTGATTGGAACTATCTTGGGGAGCATATGACATTTTGGTCGCTTGCTATTAAACTTTTTGTGATGTAAGATGACAAAAATGGCTTTTGACACCGTATTTATTATTTTTATTTTCTTGTGTTAACCTGAGGGGTTTGGTCATGTGTTTTTTTTTTATAGAGCAGGTTGCGACGGATGCTCCGATACCAAATATGTATACTTTTTATTTATTTATTTAAGTTTTACACAATATTATCATTTTTTAAAACAAAACAAATCATGTTTTAGTGTCTCCACAGTCTGAGAGACATATTTTTTTTATTTTTTTGGGGTGATTGTCCTATGTGGGGTATCATTTTTTGCGGGATGAGATGCCGGTTTGATTGGCACTATTTTTGGGTGCATATAGCTTTTTGATCGCTTGCTATTACAGTTTTTGAGATGTGAGGTGACAAAAATGTTTTTTTTTACATTGTTTTTATTTTATTTTTTTAACAGTATTTACCTGAGGGGTTAGATAATGTGATATTTTTATAGAGCAGGTTAGGTTTTTACGGACGCGGTGATACATAATATGTATACTTTTTATTTATTTATTTTACTTTAACACAATAATAGCATTTTAGAAAAAAAAATTTTGTTTTAGTGTCTCCATAGTCTGAGAGCCATATTTTTTTATTTGTTTAGGCGATTGTCCTATGTAAGGACTCATTTTTTGCGGGATGAGATGGCGGTTTTATTGGTACTATTTTGGGAGGCATACGCCTTTTTGATCACTTGGAATTACACTTTTTGTGATGCAAGGTGACAAAAAATGGCTTTTTTACACCATTTTTTGTGGTTTTTGTTACGGTATTTGCGTGAGGGGTTAGGTCATGTGATATTTTTTATAGAGGAGATTTTTACGAACGCGGCGATACCCAATATGTGTAGTGTATTTGATTTTTTTAATTTTTATTCAGTGATATGTATTTTTCTTGACATTTTTTTTTTTACCCAGACCCACTTGGTTCTTGTAGATCCAGTGCATCTGGTGTCTGTATAATACAGTAAGTACACTGTATAGTGTACTTACTGTATTTTTTACTTTACAAAGTCTGAATAGGCTTTTGCTTTTAGCAAAAGCCTATTCAGAGTTTCAGTGCCATGGAGAGCAGGACGCTTCTGAAAGCGTCCTGCTGCCATGGTAACCATCACCTGCTGCCATAACAGAGCAGCGGGTGATGGGAAGGGAGGGGAGCTCCCTCCCTCTGCTATCCTATCCTGTCGGGGGGCTGCTAAGGTACAGCAGCCCTCCGAGGGGAGAGGGATGGAGCTCCCTCCATGTTAACACTTTCCATACCGCGGTCCGTGTGGACCGCGGTATGGAAGGGGTTAAACTGCTGACATCTGCAGCACAGATGTCAGCAGTTTATAGCAGGGGGTCAGCAATGTGCTGACCCCCTGCTATACCCACTAGACACCAGGAAAAGCATTTGAAAGGAGGCGGGCGGGGGATCCCACGCCACCCACCCGCAGCACCGCCCGCAATCCTTCCCCCCTGCACCACCCGGGGGGACACAAACATGGCGAGGTGCAGGGGGGGTTAATATTTATAAGTTTGGGGCATATTTTTGGCACAGACCGCGGGGAGCAGAGACTACAGATAGCGCAGCAAACCGCAGGTCTGAATTGACCTGCGGTTTGCTGCAATCGCTGACATGGGGGGGTCACAGAACCCCCCTGGGCTTTGTGCCAAGGTGCCTGCTGATTGATTTCAGCAGGCATCTTGTTCCGATCACCGCCACATGCGCAGCGGTGATCGGATATTCGCAGGGTCAGAACCCCCCTGGGCTTTGTGCCAAGGTGCCTGCTGATTGATTTCAGAAGGCATCTTGTTCCGATCACCGCCACATGCGCAGCGGTGATCGGATATTCGCAGGGTGTACATGTACGCCCTTGGTCCTTAAGTACCAGGACACAAGGGCGTACATGTACGCCCTTCATCCTTAAGGAGTTAACCACTCCTGACATGCCTTTTTTAAGGCACTGGTGGTAACCAGTTGGGAGTGTGTACCTGGACAGACTAAGGCCCCTTTCACACGAGGGAGTATTTTGCATGGGTTCAATGCGTGATGTGAACACATTGCGCCCGCACAGAATCCGCACCCATTTATTTTAATGGGTTGGTGTACATGAACGTTGGTTTTCACGCATCACTTGTGCGTTGCGTGAAAATCGTAGCATGTTCTATATTCAGTGATTTTCACGCAACGCTGGTCCCATAGAAGTGAATAGGGGTGCGTGAAAATCGCATCTGCAAGCAAGTGCAGATGCGATGCATTTTTCACAGATGGTTGCTTAGAGATGTTGTTTGTAAACATTCCCTTTTTTTATTTAGCGTGTGCAAAACGCATTAAATCGCATTGCACCCAAGTGATAAAAACTGAACAACTGAAAGTGATCGCAAACAAAACTGAATGTACTTGCAAAATCACGCAGTTTTCACTGAACACATCTGGACCTAATCCATTCACGCTCGTCTGCAAGGGGCCTAACTCTATCCAACAGTCTATCCCACTGTGCAGGGGCAACTGCCCAACTTGTTACCTCCCCTCTGTACCCTTACTGCAGACTGCTATCAATTCATTCATAACTTCTAGTAGAAATAATATGGCACATCATAGTTAGATGCTCCAGAATTGTTATTACACAGGGAACGCATAAAGCTTAAAACAGGCAATTCAGGAGTAGTGTTGAGCACAAATATTTAAAACGCGAATTTTAATCGTGAATATGGTGACTTCTAGAATTCGCGAATATTTAGAATATAGTGCAAATAGTGTTGATCGCGAATATTCTAATCGCAAATTTATCGCAAATATCGGCACTTAGCAACATCCCTAGCAACCAATAGGAAAGTTGTCTATCCCTTAGTGTTGATCGTGAATATTCTAGTCGCACATTTTTATCACAAATTTATTACATTTCCGATTTCGCAATCAAGTAAATAATGACTGGAGATCACGAATTCTCGTAGTTGCAAATTTATGGCAAATATTCGGCCAAAAATTCACAAAATATCGCAAATTCAAATATTGCCTATGCCGCTCATCACTATTAAGGAGCAGTGTCAGGTCCTCTTTAAAAATAAAATATGTGACAAAAAACTAATATCAAAAATACTTGAGTTATTCTCTAATAAAGTCAAACATGCCAGATTTCTAAAATCTGGCTTGGTCATTAAAGATTTAAAATACTGGGGATACCATTTAATGCAATCCTCTCCTGAGAGTTTTTCCTCATATTCTAGGCACTTACAGGGCATACACTTGACAGATTTTTATTCTAATTCTTGTTTTCCTTTTTTTTATTTACTTTTACAGTTATGATTTATATGATTTTTTTTGTATTAAAGTTTTATAACTTTGTACTTTCTTGGTGTTTGTATTTTTGTGTATATATATATATATATATATATATATATATACACACAAAACTTTTGTGTGAAATGTAGGGATCTTCCACTTCGTTGAACCACCGGGGAAGGTTGCTTAAGTAGAGAATATTTTTTTTTAATTTCCTGTTGTCTAAACCTGGGGTATATCCAGCTCTAAACCTGGGGTGTGTCTTACAGTCAGGTGTGTCTTATAGTCCGGAAAATACAGTATTTTAGTCAACTACTGGTTGTGCACATACCATTTGATTGCTGCTGGTATTTCCTTGATATGGACTCCATTTCTCCCCATTCAAACTGTAGAACACAAGGAACTGGGATATGTATATAGAAAGGAGACGTTGCCGAGCACCTTGTGTTTGTATGCTGTGGACCAGCATTGGTGTTCGAAGGTCCACCTAGAAAACAATAATATATAAGTTAACAGATGAGGAGCCCTGGACCAACTGATAATATTTTTATCACACCCACTTTTTTGTATGTTGTATGTATATAGTGATATACGCAAGGTATTTTTATCAAACAGAGGCCACACATACATACAGTACTTATGCAAAAAAAAAAAAATAGTGTCATACTATAGAAATATCGAGATCCGACTATGAAGTAGTGAGAGTAAAGTGGTTACATGGGTTATCCAACAATTTGATATTGGTGGCCTATCCTGAGGATAGGCGATCATCAAATTCCTGGATAACCTCTTTAAGTAAGGCCTCATGCACCCGACCGTTGTTTGTTTCCGCGTCCGTTCCGTTTTTTTTCACGGATAGGATGCTTCCCCATTCATTTCAATGGGTCCGTCAAAAAATGCGGATGGTCAACCGTTTTTGTTCCGCTTCCGTGATCCGTGGTTTCATTCCGTCAAAAAAATAGTGCATGTCCTATTTTTTTCACGGTCGCGGACAAGGATAGGCATTTTTACAATGGATTTGCCATGAAAATCGGATCCGTCAAAAAAAAGGTCCGTCATCCGTTTTTTTTGACGGACGCGAAATTTCAAGGAGGAGCGGACGCGGAGGCAGGCAACGGTCGTGTGCATGAGGCCTAAAGGGAAGTTTTTCCTTCTCAACAAGTGTTTGGCAAAGTGAACTAGTATTGTGTGCCTACAGTAGCTTCTAGTAACACAGAGCAAAGCCAAAAACAACTTGTTATGGGAAAGCAGTTTGTTAGGCTCTATTTACACCATGCATTTCTCATAGACTTCTATTGAGCAGACATTCTTTTTGCAGTTTGTAAATATTTATTTAAAAGACATGTCATAGGGCACACATGTGGTTTGAATAGCGCTTACCTGTCCATGAGCACACTATTATATGACACCACTTTGATTGGATTAATAAAATACAGGTAAGGAGATAAAGGGAAATGGCTGGTTATTCCGAAAAAATGGACAGTGAAGAGGGAGAGAATTAATAGACAAGGTAACCTGATGAAGGAGAACATTGCAAGAAGCTTGAAAAAAAAATAAAAGGAAGAACAATTGACTCCTGTGGGCACAGAATGTATGCATTGCTGTGGAGAAAATCTAAATGTAAACATTTTACTTTAATGTACCATCCAACATGGAATATTGTGCAAATCTGACAGGAGAAAACTCATATGCTTTGTTGCAGACCATCTATCCAAGTAGAAGATGTGGATCAGCTAATATACAGTATCTTCACTTTATTGCCATAAACAAAATAAAGGCAGATGTGAGTGTGAGTGGAGAGGGTGTCAGCAGTAAGGCTACTTTCACACTCGCATTTTGGCTTTCCGTTTGTGAGATCCGTCATGGGCTCTCACAAGCAGTCCAAAATGGATCAGTTTTGCCCTAATGCCTTCTGAATGCATCAGTTTGCCTCCGATCAGTCTCCATTCCACTCTGGAGGTGGACACCAAAACGCTGCCTGCAGTGTTTTCCTGTCCGCATGACAAAACTGAGCCAAACGGATCTGTTCTGGCGCACAATGTAAGTCAATAGGGACGGAAATGTTTTCTCTGAAACAATCTGGCACGATAGAAAACGGATCCGTCTCCCATTGACTTTTAATGGAGTTCATAACGGACCCGTCTTGGCTATGTTACAGATAATGCAAACGGATCCTTTCATGACGGATGCATGCAGTTGTATTATTGTAACTGATCCGTTTTTTCAGATCCATGACGTATCCGCCCAAAATGCGAGTGTGAAAGTAGCCTAAGTTTATGTTCACATCCCTGATTATTTTGCCCTTCCTCTGATCCCTCACAACAATAACCCACACAAAACAGATCCTGTCTGTGGAGCATTTGGCCAGTAATCCATCAGTTTTGCTAATGCCAAAAAAAACAGGAGTGGATCCAAAACAGAGATGACACGTGAATGGAAAATTTACATATCCTCTGTGTTTTGTACCCACTCCTGCTTTTGACTACCAAATCACAAGCCAATTCTGATGGGACCATACAGGCCTTACAGCTGCTACAAAGACAGGATCCATTGTGCGTCTCATTTTTCCTTGCTTCTGACATATCAGAAGAATGGTCAAATAAATTATGTCAGCCAGGCCAAACGGCAAAATAGTGGCCCAGTAATGAAGTGGGGAGGGTGAGAAAAGCACGAGAAGTCTACAGAGTGGCCCTATGACATAGTGGTGAGGTGGAAGCAGCATGAGGAAGCAACAGAGTGGCACAATGACAGTGTGGAGGTGGCGGAAACATCAGGAGGCCGCAGAGTGGCAAGGTGACATAGTGTGGAGGTGGTAGCAGCATGAGGAGACCACAGAGTGCCAAGGTTACATAGTGTGGATGTGGCAGCAGCATCAGAGAATCACAGAGTGGCAAGGTGACATAGTGTGGAGGTGACAGCAGCATAAGGAGACTACAGAGTGGCACAACGATGAGAGATTGCAGAGGTGGCAGCAGCATGAAATGGCCACAGAGAGGCGTGACGACAAGAGATTGCAGAGGTGGCAGCAGCGTGAGGAGGCCACAGAGTGGCAAGACGACGAGAGATTGCGGAGGTGGCAGCAGCATGAGGAGGCCACAGAGTGGCACGATAATGAGAGATTGCGGAGTTGGCAGCAGCATGAAGAGGCCACAGAGTGGCACGACGACGAGAGATTTTGGAGGGGGCAGCAGCATGAAGAGGCTACAGAGTGGCACGACGACGAGAGATTGCGGAGGTGGCAGCAACATGAGGAGGCCACAGAGAGGCCACTTTGTCTATTCATTTATAGGGAATATGGGACAGAACAGAAGGTTAAAATTTCTCAACTTAACAAAGTCTTGCTTAAAACACGTTTTAATAATGCACGTTCTCTGGCACAAAAGGCTTGGCAAATTGATTGTCTGGAAATTTCCCTTGAAGATTGGGATAATGTATTGGCGAATTTAAGTTTACGTTCCTATAATTTTAATCAAGTTTTGGTTCAATGTAATATTAAATATTTAATAAATTTAATAAAAAAAATTAAGTGTTGCCTAACAGGAGAGACAGGAGAGAATTGGCCAGTCTTCTGTTTATTCGACGACGTGGTTGCGATGGAGAAAGCATTAAAAAAAACAATTTCTCTCCACCTGGAGACGAATCCTGTCAAGATTGATGCAAGTGCGGTATCGGCTGCTCATCGAGCCAGATACTTCTGGGGGAACCTGCCTGGCATGAACAGGCCTCTAGTAGCTACAGACAATGAGAAAACAAAGCTTCAAGATTGCTTGGAGCTCGGAAGAGTCGCAAAGTTCATCAAGATTCAAACCATAACTATCAGCCCCTGGTCTCTTCGTCAGGGAAAACATCACGAGTTCCCAGTCATCATGAATGGGAAGGAGGACATCCTGTGGTGCACGGAGATGGAGAGGGTCTTCGGATTCTCCCCGCACTATACGGACATCTCAGAAATGAGCCGCTGCTCCCGACAGCAGCTCCTGGGAAGGTCATGGAGCGCCCCGGTCATCCGGCATCTATTCGCCCCGCTGAAGGATTATTTTGAAAGTGTGTAGAAGTCACATGGGGCCCTCACGCTGCAGATTTATCATGGGGACACCGGATTTTATAATATTACATTATTATATAAAGAAAAAAAATGAAGCCCCTTCGTCACCCTGCTCCCAAGTGCGATCCGCTACATCATCATCATCATCGAGTACTGTCTGCACTTCACTGATGTCCTCCTCAATGGTCTCGCAACACCAACTCCCACGCCACTCTCCTCATCACTTCTTGCCCGCCTAGTGGAGGACAGGACAGAGGCAGGTTGAAGACAGTTGAGGACACAGGGCCTGCTCCCGGGCCATGCCAACTAAGGGTTGTGTTTGACGAGCCCACTGACACTTGGCTGGGGGTGTCTGATGTCACTTGCGACTAAGTTGAAGATCGAGTCAACCACTCAAGAAGGATTACTGGTCACAACACGACCGCTAGCTGACACTGGGAGCTCAGGCCTCTCGAAGTGACCCCTGCTGCCACAGCCTCCTGCTGCGACCTTTGCCTGCGCTAGAAACATTTACGCCTCTGCAACTCCCCTGTGCAGGGCCTGGCACTTCTCTGTCTGACATACTGTTAGATCAAATAATCAAATCTTAGATCAAATATTTTTTATTTCACCACGAATACAAGGCAAACTGGGTTTTAGAGTATGTCACTACACCGCAGAACGGCAATTAGGCCCTAATTTTTTTCCACTTTTACACAAAAGGCTTTTCAACAGATCAGTGCAATGATGCAGGTCGTATATATTTTTATTTTTCCACTAATACACGGTAAACAGGGCTTCAGAATATATCACTGTAGCGCAGAATGGCAATTAGGCCCTAATTTTTTTCGACTTTTACACAAAAGGCTTTTCAACATATAAGTGCAATGCTGAATAGAGAATATATTTTTATTTTGCCACTAATACACGGCAAACTGGGCTTCAGAATATATCACTGCACCACAGAACGGCAATTAGGCCCCAATTTATTTTTACTTTTACACAAAAGGCTTTTCAACAGATGAGTGCAACTATGAATGGCTAATATCATTTTTTTTATTCCACTTATACATGGCAAACAGGGCTTCAGAATATATCACTGCAGCAGAGAATGGCAATTAGGCCTTCATTTTTTTTATAGTTTTGCACAACACAAAAGGTTTTTCAACAGATGAGTGCAACGATGAAGGTTGAATGCATTTTCATTTCACCACTAATACACGGCAAACTGGGCTTCAGAATATATCACTGCACTGCAGAATGGCAAATAGGCCCTAATTTTTTTCCACTTTTACACAAAATGCTTTTTAACAGAGAAGTACAATGCGGAGTAGCAAATATATTTTTTCTTTTTCCAATAATGCACGCAAAAAAGGGCTTTTGAACAGATAACTGCACTGCTGAGAGGCAGATATGTTTTTTCTTTTTCCATTAATACAGGCCACAGAAGGCTTTACAACAGATAACTGCACCGCTAAGCAGCAAATTTTCTTTTCTTTTTTCCACTAATACATGGAAAAAAGGGCTTAATAACAGATAACTGCACCACTGAACGGCAAAGATATTTTTCCTTTTTCCACTAATACACGGGAAAAAAGTGCTTTAAAACAGATAACTGCACCACAGAGCGGCAAATATATTTTTCCTTTTTCCACTAATACATGCAAAAAAGGGCTTTAAAACCAATAACTTCACTGCTGAGGGGCAAATATTTTTTCTTTTTCCAAAATTACACGGAAAAAAGGGCTTTAAAACATATAACTGCACCACAGAGCGGCACATATATTTTTTCTTTTTCCACTAATACAAAGAAAAAAGGGCTTTAGAACAGATAACTGCACCGCTGAGCGGCAAATATATTTTACTTTTGCCACTAATACACTACAAAAAGGGCTATAATTTTCACACTTTCCCACAAGTACAAGCCAAAAAATGCATTAGAACATATAACTGCACCCCACAAGGGCAAATAAAACATAGAAATATTTCCTTATAATAAACCCTGTTGATGTCTGTATTAAACAGCACTTGCACCCTAATAAGACAGGTTTGCTGGAATTACAGAGCGGTATAATGGCAATTTGGATCCCCAGTCAGTGCAGCAGGGTGTAATCAGATTGTTCCTATTACCCAGGCTGACACCTTCCCGAATGAACCGTGTTCAACGGAAATGCTGGTGGAATGATTCCTTCCTATCCTTTCCCTACACCTTGAATAATCTTTCCCTGCACTTTAAATTGTTTTTTTTTTTCTCACCACAATCAAGTCTTTCCTATCACTGTCCCTAGCGCCTGCAGACACATCTCCCTGAATCTAAGATGGCTGCCGCTATTTATAGGGCTGTGACATCACAGGGCTGGTTGGCTGCCAGTATGGGTGATCCTGCCTTCCCAGAGTTCCTTGCCCCTTGTTCTCACATGTATAGCAGCCATTTTAGAAAAAAATGCAATTTGTTACCATAAAGCGCAAGGAAATTCGCATTTGGTGCAAATCTAATTTTTCCTAAAATTAGATTTCAATTCCCCTTCGTCAGCTTCAATTTGCTCATCTCAATTTAGAAGGCTTAGAATTTTAGAAACAATTTTTAAAATTTTCAGCAAAACTTCCAAAACCACCTATTTAAGCACCAATTCAGTTATAAAGTGATTTTGAGGGACTTACGTAATGGAAACCACCCAAAAATGACCCAATTTTGGAAACTACACCCTCAAATTTTTCAAAACTGATGTTACAAACTTTGTTAACCGTTTATGTGTTCCACAAGAATTAATGGAAAATGGAGATGAAATTTCAAAATTTCATTTTTTTGGTAGATTTTTTATGTTAATCATTTTTTTCTTGCAACATAGCAAGGGTTAACAGCAAAATAAACCTCAATATATATTACTCTGATTCTGCAGTTTACAGAAATACGCCATGTGGTGGTAAACTGCTCTATGGGAACGTGGCAGTGGTCAGAATGAAAAGAGCACCATATGGATTTTTGAGGTAGGTTTTGCTAGAATGGTTTATACGCACCATTTTGTATTTGAAGAGACCCTGACGTACCCCTACAGTGGAAACCCTAATAAAGTGGCCCCATTTTAGAAACTATACCTCTTAAATAATATATTGAGCACTTGGACCCCCTAAGCATTTTACGGAATTTGGAAACACTTGGCTTGAAAATGAAAAGTTTTATTTCTTCCAATAAAATGTTGCTTTAGCTCCAAATTGTTCATTTTCACAAGGGGTAACAGGAGAAAAATCACCCCATAATTTGTCACACATTTTCTCCTGAATAGGGATGAGCGAACCCGAACTGTATAGTTCGGGTTCTTACCGAATTTTGGGGTGTTCGGGACATGGACCCGGACCCGAACATTTTCAAAAAAGTTCGGGTTCGGGTCCGTTGTTCGGCGATTACTTCCCGCTTTCTGAAGGGCTGCACAGCAGCCAATCAGCTAGCGTTTTACTTCTTGCCCTAAGAAGCCATCACAGCCATGCCTACTAATGGCATGGCTGTGATTGGCCAAGTGCAGCATGTGACCCAGCCTCTATTTAAGCTGGAGTCACGTAGCGCCACACTTCACACTGCTCTGATTAGTGTAGAGAGAGGACGCAGCTTCTGTGAGGGCGAGATTAGGCAGGGAAAAGTCAGCAAAAACACCTAATGAAGTGATCGATCTACAGCTGTGAATCATTCAACTTCTGCTAGTTAATTGCTCACTGGTTTTTAGGCTGCACAGAGCGTTTTTCTGTCACTTTGATCGGCGGCCATTTTGTGTCTTGTGGTGCACCAGCACAAGCTGCCACCAAGTCCATCAATACTAGTTTTTTTTGTTGCTATATCCTAAATCAGGGGCTTGGCTGTGCTTATTGTCACCCCTAGAAACTCGGGATATAAATTTCTATATTTTATTAAGGGGTTAAATTCAATTGCCAAAATAGAAATCCCCTAAATCTGGTGTTCCAGCTGTGGCCAGCCAAGTGTAATACTGTCTGGCAAAGGATAGATTGTTTTCTGTGGTGAAATTCAATTGCCAAAATAGCAATCCCTTAAATCTGGTGTCCCAGCAGTGGCTGGCAAAGTTTAATAGTGTCCGGCAAAGGATAGATAATTTTCTGGGGTGAAATTCAATTGCCAAAATAGCAATACCGTAAATCTGGTGTTCCAGCTGTGACTGGACAAGTTTCATAGTGTCCGTCATAGGATATATTATTTTCTGCGGTGAAATCCAGTTGCAAAAATATAAATTCCGTAAATCTGGTGTTCTGGGGCCTAAATAATCGAAAGTGGCCTTCTCCATTGGTGGGTGACATGACACCTGATTCTCTGCTATGAGACCTCTGTCCTCTGTCTGGGTGCTGGGGCCTAAATAAATGAAAGTGGCCTTCTCCATTGGTGGGTGACATGACGTCTGATTCTCTGCTATGCGACCTCTGTCCTCTGTCTTGGTGCTGGGTCCTAAATAAATGAAAGTGGCCTTCTCCATTGGTGGGTGACATGACGCCTGATTCTCTGCTATGCGACCTCTGTCCTCTGTCTGGGTGCTGGGTCCTAAATAAATGAAAGTGGCCTTCTCCATTGGTGGGTGACATGACGCCTGATTCTCTGCTATGCGACCTCTGTCCCCTGTCTGGGTGCTGGGGCCTAAATAAATGAAAGTGGCCTACTCCATTGGTGGGTGACATGACGCCTGAATCTCTGCTATGCGACCTCTGTCATCTGTCTGGGTGCTGGGGCCTAAATAAATGAAAGTGGGCTTCTCCATTGGTGGGTGACATGACACCTGATTCTTTGCTATGCGACCTCTGTCCTCCGACTGGGTGCCAGGGGCCTAATTATCGAAAAGTGGCCTTCTCCATTGGTGGGTGACATGACGCCTGATTCTCTGCTATGCGACCTCTGTCCTCTGTCTGGGTGCTGGGGCCTAAATAAATGAAAGTGGCCTTCTCCATTGGTGGGTGACATGACACCTGATTCTTTGCTATGCGACCTCTCTCCTCCGTCTGGATGCCAGGGACCTAATTATCGAAAAGTGGCCTTCTCCATTGGTGGGTGACATGACGCCTGATTCTTTGCTATGCGACCTCTGTCCTCCGTCTGGGTGCCAGAGGCCTAATTATCGAAAAGTGGCCTTCTCCATTGGTGGGTGACATGACGCCTGATTCTCTGCTATGCGACCTTTGTCCTCTGTCTGGGTGCTGGGGCCTAAATAAATGAAAGTGGCCTTCTCCATTGGTGGGTGACGACGCCCGATTCTCTGCTATGCGACCTTTGTCCTCTGTCTGGGTGCCGTGGGCTAAATATCTGGAAGTGGCCTTCTCTATTGCTGGGTGACATGAAGCCTGATTCTCTGCTATGGGACCTCTCTCCAATTGATATTGCTTAATTTTTATTTATTTTATGTTATTTTAATTCATTTCCCTATCCACATTTGTTTGCAGGGGATTTACCTACATTTGCCTTTTGCAGCACTCTAGCCCTTTCCTGGACTATTTTACAGCCTTTTTAGTGCCTAAAAGTTTGGGTCCCTATTGACTTCAATGGGGTTCAGGTTCGGGATGAAGTTCGGGTCGAGTTTGGATCCCGAACCTGAACATTTTCGGGAAGTTTGGCCGAACTTCTCGAACCCGAACATCCAGGTGTTCGCTCAACTCTACTCCTGAATATGACAACACCCCATATGTAGTGGTAAACTGCTGTGGGGAAACATGGCAAGTCTCAGAACAAAAGGAGCGCCATATTGCTTTTGCAGCGCAGATTTTGATGGATTGGTTTACAGGTGCCATTGGATTTTATTTTTAGAGTGATTGTCTTATTTGGGGGTTCATTTTTGCGGGATGCGGCGGCATTTTCATTGGTACAATATTGGGGTACATAAGACTTTTTGAACGCTTGGTATTACGCTTTTTGTGAGCCAAGGTGACAAAAAATAGCTTTTTTTACTTTAAAAAAATTTTTTTTACAGCATTCATCTGAGAGGGCATCTCATGTAATATTTTTATAGAGCAGGTTGTTATTTTTATTTTTGTTAAGTTTTACACAGTAAAAGCATTTATGAACAGAACAAAATCATGTTTTTGTGAGCCATATTTTTTTAAATTTTGGGCAATTGTAGGTAGGGTCTTATATTTTGCGGGATGAGATGATGGCTTGATTAGTACCATTTTGGGCTACATGTGCCTTTTTGACCGCTTAGTATTACACTTTTTCTGAGACAAGGTGACGAGAAAATGGCTGTTTTGGCACAGTTTTTTTTTTTTACGGCATTCACCTGACGGGGTGGATCATGTGTTTTTTTTCATAGAGTAGGTCGATACGGACGCGGTGATACATAACAAGTCTACTTTTCTTTTTTCCCTATTTTTTTTACAATTTTTTTAACATTCATTTTGGGAAAAGGATGCTTTTTTTTTTTACTTGAAATTTTTTATTTTTTTATTGTGTAAAACTTTTTTTTTAGCTTTTTTTTACTAAATTTTTTGTCCCACTCTGGGACTTCAACTTTTGGGGGTCTGATCCCCTGTACAATGCATTACAGTACATCTGTATTGTAAAGCATTGGCTGTAAGTGTATTACCAGTGTAATACACTTCAGCCTGCTTGCCTGTGAGATCCAGTGAGCTTGAGGTCACAGGTTTACAGGGAAGGCAGCCACGATGCGTAAGGAAGGCATTAGGCTGCTGTTCCAGCCATCGGATCCCCGTCACGTGCATCGGGACCGGAGCCATATTGGTGGGTATTAAGATAGTCTTATTATGTATTCCCTAATGAATTTAGATGTTGTTATATGTTTTTTGCACTAAGGTATTTTTTTTACTTATTAGAGGTTTATATTATCTGTGGGGTGGATGAGTCGTCTGCGCCATTCTATTGTTATAGGGGACTTTTACATATTACATGATTAGGGACAATAGAGGGAAACTATGGAAAAAAAAATATAATTGTGTAGATTTTAGGGACTTTGATAAGGGAAAGCTTTGAGAGGTGGCCACAGGGGCTGGTCACTGCAGTAGCAGTTCTAAATTATAACTCCCTGCTAAAAAAAAAAAAAAAAAAAAAGAAAAAAACAAACAAAAGAAAAAAATATATTTTTGGTATAAACAGAGAGTTTTTTTTTCAAAAGCTCAAGTTTCTACACACAGCCCCCTATAGTATTCAGCTGCAAAGTCAGTTGCTGCATTTTTTTACTGCATTATATATGTCCATGTTATTAAACGCATTGCATTATAGCCAAATAATTTTATCACAATAATGGTAATATATCAACAGGTGATATTAAACGCAAATTGTGTAGTTCAGATTTCACCACTAACAATACATTGTTATATTGGTGGTAGCAGGAGCATTATTGCAATGCACCATGTGTTTTATAGTAATAAAATATAGTGATATTAAATGCAAATTACACAGTTGAAAGAAATGTCATCACTACAGCATTATTATATTGGTGGTAGGGGAACGTATTGCACCATGACTTTTATTGTACAAAATTGTCATTTTTAAACTAGTGTTATTAAATGCAAATTATATAATTCCAATAAATTTTACCACTAACAATCCATTGTTTTATTGGTGGTAGAGGATGCATTATTGCATTGCACCATATATTTTATAGCACAAAAATTTTAGTTTTGAACCAGTGTTATTAAACGCATACATATTTTATAGGAATTTCACCACCAACACTGCAATTCAATAATTCATCCCCCTACCACCAATATAATGATGCAGTGTTGGTGGTAAAGTTTCTTTGAATTGTGTGGTTCATAGTAAAAAAAAACAAAAAACATTTTGATCTGACATGTGTCACTTGTCAAGTAATAACTTAGGAATGCTGTTACATATCCAAGGGATTCAAAAATAGTTTTTTCATGTCGCATCTTACTTCATGTTAGTGGTAAATTTGAGTCATTGAGTCAATATATTTTACCAAATTTTACAGAAAATTTGGAAAAATTAGCAGTTTTCAAAATTTGAATTTCTCTACCTTTCAGACTAAAATGTTTGTGATGCTGAAATACACCTATATATACACAACATCTCCCTAACTGTTTAGAAAACGGTTGGCACTCTGACTATGACTATTGTTGTTGGTGCTCAGTGTTAGGGAGATTTTCCACATACATTTAACGTCAAGAACTACTGTACTCAAGCTTTAGATTAGTTTCAGTTAGTTTATTATTTCCATCCAAGTAATGCAAGTAAGACATGGCCAACGTTTCGGTTCCATCCTGGAACCTTGGAGACTAAGCTTGCGGGCTCTTAGTCTCCACATACACACAGTTTTACACCAGGTTTCCATAACGACCCAGCCATTTTTTTTTACTGCTGTAGTTCAGCTTTAAAGGAAATCTGTCACCAGGATAATCGCTATTGAAGTAAAGCCATAGCTTAATGGCACTTACAGTACCTTATTTGTAGATGTGTCTTTGTTCCAGCAATAAATGTTTTCTATCTTCTAAAAATACAGTTTATTTGGTATGCAAATGAGCCAGTAAGGTGCCCAGAGGGGCGTCATTCTTGCAGGAAGGAGCCCCGGCATGCCTCCTGCCAGAATGTGTCCACCCACCCCTCCTACATCACATTCAAGCCATAACTCTGCCCGTTTTCCATGCTCCCAGGATGAGGGCATGCCTGGGCTCCTTCTAGGGTGGCCACTTGCAGAACCCCAAAAAGTAGGACATCATACTGGGGACAGTGGCGCACAATAGTTCAATACTACAGCATGCACAATACTACATTATACAGATACGATTATGAACAGAATGTAAATATTATAGCAGCATGCTCCAGAAGAAGATGTTTAATTTATAACAGCTGCAAAGAAAAAGAGGGTCAGTCAGCACATCCCAATGCGCAGGTGGGCGCTGCCACGTATACCAGCTGTACATATATAATTATATTCAGGAGATACCCAGGTTATACCAGCATAGTCCATATCACTATATTTAAGAATATGTTATACAGTATAACATCTTGTTGTAGATAGTGATATGGAGCATGATGGTATAACCTGGGTATCTCCTGTATATAATTATATATGTACAGCTGGTATAAGTTACAGTAATGGCCTACAGGTTAGCAGACTATATAAAACATTGGAGGTGAGGGTCTGAAGGGGAGCAGACTATATAAAACATTGGAGGAGAGGGTCTGAAGGTGAGCAGACCGTATAAAGCATTGGAGGTGAAGGGCCTGAAGGTGAGCAGACCTTATAAAACATTGGAGGTGAGCAGACCGTATAAAACATTGGAGGTGAGGGCCTGAAGGTGATCAAACCCCATAAAACATTGCAGTATTAGCCTGAACGTGAGCAGACTGTAGAAAACATTGGAGGTGAGGGCCTGAAGGTGATCGAACCCCATAAAACATTGCAGTAATGGCCTACAGGGGAGCAGACTGTATAAAACATTGGAGGTGAGGGCCTGAAGGTAAGCAGACCGTATAAACATTGGAGGTGAGGGCCTGAAGGTGAGAAGACCATATAAACATTGGAGGTGAGGGCCTGAAGGTGAGCGAACCCATAAAACATTGCAGTGATGGCCTACAGGTCAGCAGACCGTATAAAACATTGGAGGTGAGGGCCTGAAGGTGAGCGGACCCTACAAAACATTGTAGTGAGGGCATATATACTGTATGGAAGAGGAGGAGGATGAGAAAACAAGATTCAAACGTATACCCTTTTTTGTTGTGAAAAGGGTGCACCTGAATCTTGTGGATTGAGTACATTATAAAGCATACAGTTAAATTGTGTTTTTGTTCATTAGCTAAGCTTTCCTCTGGTGGAGTGGAGAAGTCAGGGGCAATCCAGGCCTTGTTCATTTTTATCTGAATCAATCTGTCAGCATTGTCAGTGGACAAGCGGAAAATGCTTATCTATTATAATGCCACCAGCAGCACTAAATACACGCTCAGACAATACACTGGCAGCAGGGCAGGGCAGCACCTCTAAGGCATAGAGCGCAAGTTCGTGCCACGTGTCCAGCTTGGACACCCAGTAGTTGTAAGGCACTGTGGGATCATTTAGGACATTGACACGGTCTGCAATGTATTCCTTCACCATCTTCCAAAACTTTTTCCTCTTTGAAGCACTAGGCCGCGCTTCAGGATGAGCTTGCTGGCGGGATGTCATGAAAGTGTCCCACGTCTTGGAAAGTGTTGCCCTGCCTCTGTTGGAACTGCTGTGTGTTCCCCTTATCTCCCTTCCTCGGTTGTCTAAGGAAGTACGGACTCTGGCGGCCACATTTTCAGATGGAAAATTTTGGAGCAATCTCTCAACAAGTACCTTTTGGCATTTCCCCGTCGATAAGGAAAACCCAGTAATCTTTGTTATTTAAAATGCGTATAACTCGAGGGCCGCGGGTAAGGCAGCCTAACATGAAGTCAGCCATGTGTGCCAGAGTACCAACAGGCAAGACGTCGACGTCAACATCAGGATGACTCTCTATCCCCTCATCCTCCTCTTCTGCCCATCCACACTGAAGAGATGGAATCAAAGTTCCATGGGTACTAGCCTCTGTAGCAGAAGCAAGTGTCTCCAGCTCCTCCTCCTCTTCATGGCCCAATTTGCGCTGAGAAGACGAACTGTGGGTTGTATGGCTATCACCCTGTGTAATGTTCTCCCCCGTTTCCTTGTCTGCCACATTCAGAGTGTCCTCCTTAATTGTGAGCAGGGATCGTTTGAGTAGACACAGCAGTGGGATGGTTACGCTGATAATAACGTTATCGCCACTAACCATCTGTGTGGATTCATCAAAGTTTTTTAAAACCTCACATAGGTCTGACATCAATGCCCACTCCTCGCTTGTGAATAGTGGCAGTTGACTTGAAAGGCGACGACCATGTTGCAGCTGGTATTCAACAACTGCCCTCTGCTGCTCACAAAGCCTGGCCAACATGTAGAAGGTAGAGTTCCAGTATGTGTTCACGTCACACAACAGTCAGTGAGCTGTAAGCCACAAGCGCTGCTGCAATGTTGACAGACCGGCTGAAGCTGTGGACGACTTTCGGAAATGGGCACACAAGCTGTGCGCCTTCACTAGTAGCTCCTGCAACTTGGGGTAGGTTTTGATAAACTGCTGAACCACTAAGTTTAAGACGTGGGCTAGGCATGGAATGTGTGTCAGGTTGCCGAGCTCCAAACCTGCCACCAAGTTACGGCCATTGTCAGACATAACCATGATTGGCTGTAGGTTGCAACAGCTCGGTCTGGTCCCTTATACCCTGCCACAGCACTGCAGCAGTGTGCTGTTTGTCCCCTAAGGACATCAGCTTCAACATGGCCTGTTGACGCTTACCCACAGCAGTGCTACACTGCTTCCAGCTAGCGACTGATGGCTGACTGCTATTGGAGGAGGAGGCGGCGGAGGAGGAGAAGTGGGAGTTGGAGCCAGTCACATAGCTGCTGGCGGAGACCCTAATGGACATAGGGCCCACAATCCTGGGTGTGGGTAGCACCTGTGCCATCCCAGGGTACGACTTACTCCCCGCCTCCACAACATTAACCCAGGGTGCGGTCAGGAAATGTATCAACCCTGGCCACCAGCACTTTTCAATGTGTCTGTGGTGAGGTGGGCCTTCCCAGTAAATGCGTTGGTCAGTGCACTGGTGATGTTCTGGGACACATGCTGGTGTAAGGCACGGTAAAAATACCTACATTTAATTTACTGCAGTGAAAAACTGCGTTTGTGAATTTTGGTGACAAAAGTCGTGACATAGTCCATTTGTCTAGTCTGGGCTCTGTGGCGCCACAGAGCACTTTTGTATACTATGCACTAAACCGTATATTCAATTTCAGTTGTGCATCAAAAGTGCATCAGTGTATTTTACCAAGCCTATTTTACACCGCCAAAATATATATTTGACATTTCTGCGGTGAAATAGAGAATCCGTGTAATTTTGGGGGAAAAACCGTATTCCTTGTCCACAAAACAGTTCTGCATACACCGTCAAACGACATATTTTATATTTCTGCAGGGAAATAGTGCTTCTTTGTTTTTTATAGAAAAAAAACTTTATTCAAGGTCCACCAAACTTCCTGAAATACCCATTCCAACCACCAATTTTACATTGCTACTGTGAAATACAGCATAAGTGTATGTTTTTTGACAAAAAAAGTGGTAATCCTGATCCACAGAGCATCTTGAAATACACCACTTACCGTATTTTTCGCCCTATAAGACGCACTTTTTCCCCCCAAAAGTGGGGGGAAAATAGTGCTGCGTCTTATGGGACGAATGCGGCAAACACTGATACACCGCGACACTGCTGAAAAGCGCAGCTGGCGTGTGTATCAAGGAGGAGGGGCTGGGGGCGGCAGTCTTGTTTGCTAAAGACAGCGGGGCCCGGTGCAGTTACTGTATTCTACTACACCGGGCCCGCTGTAGTAATGTTATGGCAGTGATTAAAACGATAATTTTCATAACACTAAATCCATGATGTATTACCCTACCTAATGTACGATCGCAGGCAGGAGGCCGGGCCGGCGGCGGCAGCGTAACATCACGCGCCCGCTCCGCCCACTTTATGAATGAAGCAGGCGGCGCAGGAGCGTGACGTAGTCAGTTACGCTGCCGCCGCCCGCCCGGCCTCCTGCCTGAAGCATGAATTTAGTGTTATGAAAATTATCATTTTAATCACTGCCATAACATTACTACAGCGGGCCCTGTGTAGTAGAATACAGTTACTGCACCGGGCCCCGCTGTCATTAGCAAACAAGATGCCGACCCCCACCCCCTGTATTGGGGGTCATCACACCCACTGTATGGGGGCATCTGTGGATGGCACTGTATGGGGGCATCTGCCCCCATACAGTGCCACTCACAGATGCCCCCATACAGTGCCATCCACAGATGCCCCCATACAGTTCCACCCACAGATGCCCTCATACAGTGCCATCCCCAGATGCCCCCATATAGTGTCACCCACAGATCCCCCCATACAGTGTCACCTACAGATGCCCTCATACAGTGACATCCCCAGATGCCCCCATACAGTGCCTTCCCCAGATGCCCCCATACAGTGCCATACCCAGCTTCCCCCATAACAGTGCGTCAGCCACAGATGCCCCATAACAGTACGTCATCCACAGATGTCTCCATAACAGTGCCATCCCCAGATCCCCCATAACAGTGCCATCCCCAGATCCCCCATAACAGTGCTTCATAATAGTGTCATGCACAGAACACCGTTAGTAAAAAACCCACCAAAAGTACACCTTTTGGTTCAAAATTTTTTATTTTCTTATTTTCCTCCTTAAAAACCTAGGTGCGTCTTATGGGCCGGTGCGTCTTATAGGGCGAAAAATACGGTAAATACCGATTTCACATTACAGCTGAGAAATAGTGCATTATTCTTTTTGGTGGGAAAAAAGCAATATTCTTGCTTCACAAAGCAGTTGTAAATATCTAATTTAAAGTTACAGCAGTAAAAAAATGCATTTTGGGGTTTTATTGAAAAAAGCTGTGTTTTAGGCAGAAAAAACAGTTGTGCATCCATCGTTTAAATAATTATTTACAATTTATAGCAGTTAAATACTGCATTTGTGAATTTTGGTGACCAAATCCGTGTTCTGGGTCCACAACTCTGGTGTCCATACATAGTATAACTATCTACTGTTAATGTACAGCAGGGGTTTTATTGAAAAATTGCCCACTTCTGATGCTAAATTAGGACAGTGTGATGAAGGCATTACAGATGCTCCAAAGACAGAATCCATTATGTTTATCAGTTTTCCATCCACCCGACAGATCATAAGAAGGGTAAAATAAATAGTGATGTCAACAAGGCCAAACAGGGACAATAGTAGGGGAGGGTAGCAACCGCATGAGGAGTCAACACAGTGGCCCAGTTACATTAAGGGGAGATTGGCAACTGCATGAGGAGTCAACACAATGGCCCACTCACAGAGTGGTGAGGTGGCAACAACATGAGTAGTCAACACATTGGTCAGTAACAGAGTGGTGAGGGTGGAAAATGCATGAGGATTCAACATAGTGGGCCAGTCACAGAGTGGTCAGGGGGCAACTGCATGAGGAGTCAACACAGTAGCCCAGTTAAATTATGTGGAGGGTGGAAACCACATGAGGAGTCAACACAGTGGTTAGTCACAGCGTAGTGAGGTGGCAAACACATGAGGAGTCAATACAGTGGCCCAGTCGAATAGCGAATTTTAATCGCGAATATCGCAACTTTGAGAATTCACGAATATTTCAAATATAGTGATATATGTTCGTAAAAACGAATATTCGTCTATTTTTTTTCATCTGAACCCATTAACTGCCTGCTTCTTGCTTGTGAGCCAATGTGAGAAGGCTGCAATATCGTAGTCTGTAGTGAATTAGAATATTTTTTATTATTTAATTAATTTCATCTTATGCGAAAAATCGCTAATGTAATATGCTTGTTAATCGAGTAAGGGCGGGTTATAGGCAACTTTCCTATTGGTTGGCTTGCTAGAGTTCGCGAATATGTAGAATATAGTGTGATATATATTCGTAAAAACGAATATTCGTTTTTTTTTTCCATCTGAGCCCATTATTAAATGTAATGGGTTCAGAATTCGCATTAAGCGATCTTTAAATTGACAATTTTTCACAATCAAGAAAATAATCTTGAATACAAATATGTGCAAATATATGGCGAATATTCTACCACACATTCACAAAATATCGCAAATTCGAATATTACCCCTGCCGCTCATCACTATCACAGAGTAATGAGGCCACAACAGAATGAGGAGTCAACACAAAGGCCCAGTCACAGAGTGGTGAGGTGGTAACCACATGAGGAGTCAACATACAGTAGTGGTCAGTCACAGGGTGGTTAGTGTGAAAAACGCAGGAGGAGTCAACATAGTGGCCCAGTCACAGGGTGGGGGGCAACAGCAGTGGCAGTAACAGCATAAGATGGTGGGTGGTAGTAAGAGAACATGGCAGCAGAAGCAGCAGGTGTGTGGCATCAGGAGGGTGGCAGCATCTGAATAGTGGGTGAAGCAGGGGGCCAGAAGAATCGGGTCTCTTTTCACAAAGTTTGGGTGTGGCAACCAAAATGATCTAGTCTGATGCATCAGGCACTGGCGCGTGGAAATCCTGGCTGATCCACGCCTGATTCATCTTCACAAAGGTCAGTCTCCACATTTTGAGTGGAAAGGCAAGTTCTCCTTGGGGTAACTATACCCCTAGCCGCACTAAACAACTGTTTGGCTGCCCAGTAGTCCATGGGATTTTGGATGTCAGGTGGCAGAGTGCAGGGCCGGCGCGTCCTATACGCGGAATAGGCAGCCGCGTAGAGGGCCCCTTGGGAAGGGGCGCTGCTAGGAGCGCCGGCCCCGCCTCATGCTGCAGCCGCCCGAGCGCTCTATATAGAGCCTCTGGCAGCTGCAGCACTGCCCGGGCTGGTGCGTCCATGAGGACGCCCCGCCCAGGCGCACCAAGAGGAGAGAAGCTGACAGAAGGGAAGCACTCAGCGCTCCCTCCTGTCACTCCATTGTAGAGTGGCCGAGCTCTTTATGGTCCGCAGGCACAGGAGCATCTGTCTCCTGTACCCGGCCAGACAGACATGAAGTGCGCACACAATGTGCACTTCCTGTCAGTCCCCTCGGGTACAGGAAACAAAAGCTCCTGTACCCGTGGACCATAAAGAGCTCGACCGCTACACTAGAGGTAGGGGGAGAAAGAGAATGACAAGGGGGTGGGAGTGAAGAATGACATGGGGGAAGAGAATGACAAGAGGGGGAGAGAATGACAAGAGGGGGAGAGAATGACAAAAGGGGAAGAGAATGACAAGGGGGGTGAAGAATGACAAGGGGGTGAAGAATGACAAGGGGGAGTGAAGAATGACAAGGAAACAAAAGCTCCTGTACCCGTGGACCATAAAGAGCTCGGCGCGCTACACCAGAGGTAGGGGGAGAAAGAGAATGACAAGGGGGTGGGGGGTGGGAGTGAAGAATGACAAGGGGGAGTGAAGAATGACAAGGGGGAGTGAAGAGGGGAAGAGAATGACAAGGGGGAGTGAAGAATGACAAGGGGGTGAAGAATGACAAGGGGGGGGGAGTGAAGAATGACAAGGGGGGGAGGAAGAATGACAAGGGGGGGGAAGAATGACAAGGGGGGGGGAAGAATGACAAGGGGGAGAATGACAAGAGGGGGGAGAAAGAATGACAAGAGGGGGGGAATCAAGAATGACAAGGGGGGGGGTGAAGAATGACAAGAGGGGGGAGAGAGAGAGAACTGGCGTTAGTTAAAGGGGTTCTGCAGTTTATTTAAACTGATGACCTATCCTCTGGATAGATCATCAGCATCTGATCGGCAGGGGTCCGACGCCCAGGACCCCCGCCGATCAGCTGTTTGAGAAGGCAGCGGCGCTGGCAGTAGCACCTCGGCCTTCTCGCTGTTTACCGCAGGCGCAGTGACGTCATGACTAGTATCACTGGCCATGGCAGGGTTAAGCTCTGTTCACTTGAATGAAGCTTAGCCCCACCCAGGCCAATGATACTAATCGTGACGTCACTGCGAGAAGGCTGAGGCGCTACTGCCAGCGCCGCTGCCTTCTCAAACAGCTGATTGGCGGGGGTCCCGGGTGTCAGACCCCTGCCGATCAGTTTAAATAAACTGCAGAACCCCTTTAATATGGCAGATCATATGGGTGGGGCATTGTGATGTCACATGGGGGGGGGCGGCAAACTTTTCTTTTGCCTAGGGCGGCAAAAATCCTTGCACTGGCCCTGGCAGAGTGCAGTCCAAGTATACCAATACCTGCTGGTTTAGGTCCTGCTCCATGTCTTGCTTCTGCTGCTGGGTGGTTTCCTCAGGAGGCAGGTAAAGAAGACTGCTCATTAGAGACTCCAGACTTAAGTTGCTGCTGATGGAGCTGGTGCTGGTCCTGTCCCCCCACCCCCCCCTCCAGCAGCCATGACAGTGGAACGTAAGCACAGAGGGCTTCCGCGCTCAGACCTTCGTGAGGATGGGCGATGGCACACATAGGCACCGGCCAACTGACTACATAGAATGTCTCGATAGTAGTTGAGTTTATCCTCCCTCTCAGTGGGTGGAAAAAAAGCCCCCCATTTTGGAGCTGTAGAGAGGGTCTAACATGCTGGAGAGCCAGTAGTCATCCCTCTGCCGAATGGTGATAATACGTCTGTCACTTGCATGCATCTGGCCATTTGCGCAAGGACTCCCAGCCTCCATCTCCACTGCATACTGCCACGGTGTGTTGGGGTCATCTGCCTGGTCTTTCTCATTGCCCTCTAGCTCCTCCTGCTCCTCTCCTGTCACTTGTGCAGAAAAAAACATCCATTTCTGTACACATTGTTTGTGCGTGAATGTCCTCCTCCAGTTCAGCCCCCACAGGGCTAAGGTAGCTGTGAAATATAGGCGTCAAGTCTCCTGTCCCCTGGCCAGCCAGGTTTATCAGCATCTACTCCAGGATGTGAATGAGTGGAATGACGTTGTTTATCCCTGGTGACTGACAAATAAAGTGGTCCCCTCAAAGTAATAGTGTATGACGACTTGGAGAGTGCAATATCATTGTTAAAATGAAGTCTATTTAAATTAGGATCAGTTTTGACAGATAAATCTCACCACTGCACGGGTGATAATCAGTCTCTCCTCCGGATAAGTCGGTCTGCAGTGCTGGCCAAATACCACTTGTCACTTCAGCGGTCCAGTGGTCTTTATAGCTTATTTCCTCCGGGAATTTGGCATGGTAATCAACCTTCGTCGGAAAAGGAAACTTTAAGATGACGTTATTTCTAGCTATTTTGTGGACCCTCATGCAAAAGTGGCAACTCAGGAGAAAGAATAGAGTGAGAAAACACCTTGTGCAGGACGTAACAGTAAAAGAGTTGGTTTTATTTGGTTATACTCACAAAAGTGAATATTTTAAATAGCATATCATAATAAAAACACAGATCCCTTTGCCCGACTGGTTTTACCAGTAGCGGCTTTCTCAAGGGCTGTATGTGATCCGTGTATTTTCTTTTGATTTTACTATAGCCTCCTCGAAGGGCCTGCGCAAACGGCAGGTGTCACACATAAGCTGCCACTGGCTAATGTCGAAAGTTACACAGGGGAATGCTCCTGTCCGCCTGCATCATCAAGAAATCATTTACGGCCTTCATCTGCTCATATATTCGGTCCTACATGTGGAGGTTGGAGTTTCAATGGGTGTAAACGTCGCATATCAGGCAATGTTGGGAAATGCTATTTTGCCTTTGTAGCTCAAGTAGGGTGTGCTTTGCAGTGTAAGAGTGGCTGAAGTGCATGCACAGTTTCCTAGCCATTTTCAGGATGTCATGCAGTTGGGTGGAAGACTTCAGGAACCACTTTACAACCAGAATAAAGACATGTGCCATGCAGGGCTCATGGCTTAGCCCTCCTTGAAGCAGCGCTGACACAATGTTCTTCCCATTGTCGGTGACCATGGTCCAATTTTAAGTTGGCGAGGAGAGAGCCAGGATTCTTTTACCTCTCAAAGGACATGGAGCACTTTCTCCCCTTGTGATTGAGGCTGAAGACAAGGTGGAGGATGAGGAAGCAGAGTAGGAAATTGGCGTAGGACTCACAGCTTGAGAACACGGAGGAGGAAGTGCTGTCACCTGGCCAAGTTGCTGGTTTTGCTGGGCAGGAACCACATTTTCCCAGTGGGCCGTAAAGGACATATATTGTCATTGACTGTAGTTGCAGCTCCATGTGTCGGAGCTGCCGTGTACTTTAGCAGACACCGACAGGCTCAAGGACTGGCCCACCTTCTGTTCAACATATGTGTGCAGAGCTGGTGCGGCCTTTTTGGAGAAGTAAGGACGGCTGGGGATTTTCCACCTTGGCTCAGCACAAGCCATCAGTTCTCGAAAAGGTGCAGAGCACCACATGGAAAGAGAGGGACTGTAGTACCAGCAACTTGGCCAGGAGCATGTTCAGCTTCTGCGTCATTGGAGTCAGTGCACACAGAGAGTTCTCTTTTTGTAATCAACTTGGTGATCAATTGCTGATGAAATGAGTGACAAGGAGAAGCAGGAGCATTAGGGCCAGTAGATGATGGAAAGGAAACACAGTTCCCTTCTGCTGAGGTGGTGGAGCTTTGACTGCAGGCGAAGGGGTGCGAGCCACGGTTGTCCTAGGCCACTGGTGACGCTGCATGTGTTGATGCAGGGCCGTGATGCCAGCATTGGCACCCTGGCCACAGATTTTACAAATGACTACGATGACGTCATCCGGCGGCTTGATAAAAAAAATTTGCACCGCCAAGTAGGGTATTTTACCCACCACTCTGTGCTGACTGCCTGCTGCTGCTGCCTCTGCGAACCCGTGCACCACTAGTTCTTTTCAGAATGGTAGGCTTTTGCATAGCAGATGGTCTACCCCGGACACGTTTGGCTCCAGACCTCATGCTGATGCCACCCTGCTGACTCATGGCCATGCTACCACTCTGCTGGCTCAACCGCTGCCTCACACGCAAGCTGCCACCCTCTTCTCCTAATGATAATGAAGTCCAGTCTTCACCCGCCTCCCACGTGCGATCGGCTACATCATTATCGGCTACTGTCTGCACGTCACTGATGTCACTCTCACCAGTCACAGTCTCAATTAACATTGGCTGGAATGTGTCTGCTGACTGTGAGGTACAGGGTCAAAGTTTGCTCAATGATAAAGTATAGGGGTAAACGCGAACATCGCATATGTTCGCCCATCGCGCCGGACGTGAACAAGCTATGTTCGCCAGGAACCGTTCGCCGGGGAAAGTGGGAATAATGGGCTTATTTGCCGTTCAGCGGTACAGTTATATGTTCTAAAGCCTTTTTTGGCGTGTATTAGTGGGGGGAAAAAAAGGGCTTATTAGCCGTTGTGTGGTGAAGTGAGAAAATTACAGTCCTTTTTGGCATGTATTAGTAGCAAAAAAAAAAAGGATTATTTGTCATTCAGCGGTGCAGTTATATGTTCTAAAGCCTTTTTTGGCATGTATCAGTGGGAAAAAAGGGCCTATTAGTAGGGATGACTGAACACCTGAAAGTTCGGGTTCGCCGGGTTTGAGAGAACAAAGTTTGGGCATTCGGGACCCGAACTTGACCTCGAACCCCATTGAAGTCAATGGGGACCCGAACTTTGAGGCACTAAAATGCCTGTAAAATAGTCATAGTAAGGGCTAGAGGGTTGCAAAAGGAAGCAAAGTGGGGGTAAGTGCAGGACAATTGTCCTGCAAACAAATGTGGAAAGGAAAATGACATAAAATAACATAGAATAGAAAACAATTCAAAAATTATCTTGAACTAGGAGGCGGAGGTTAAAGTGGAGTAAGAGGTTAAGGAGGCAGTGGATGGGGCGGTGTAGGTAGAAGCAGTGGTGGAGGAGGAGTAGGTAGCCAAAACTTTTTGTTGTTGTTTTTTTCCTTTATTTTTTATTTGTTTTATTTTTATTAATTTGGGAAGACACCCAAAACATTGGGAAATAGAAAAGAGAATGCAAAATAAAACAAAGAGAAAGTGCGCTGGAGTATAACAATGGCTGAGTGCGTTCGGTATACTTGTCTATTCAGCACAAGGTACGGCGTAAAGGGCAAGCTCAATTTGAAGACCCAGAAGTTGAATGGGCAGACCCATCAGTCAGTGCGTGTAGGAGTGTGCACAAGTACTGTTCCACCATGTTGCTGAAATGCTGCCTCCTAATAGGTTCCATATCAGCTGGTGGTAATGGTAGTTGTGGCGTGCTCACAAAGCTTTTCCACATTTCGGCCATGCTAACCCTTCCTTCTGAGGTGCTGGTGGTGCCCCAGCTGCGTTGGCGACATCTTACTCCTCCCCCTGCTGTCAGGTAGGAATGCCATCAGCAGCGCGTCTACCAGCGTGCGCTTGTACTCGCGCATCTTCCGATCACGCTCCAGTGACAGAATTAAGGATGGCATGCTGTCCTTGTAGCGGAGATCCAGCAGAGTGGCCACCCAGTAATCAGCAACAATCTGCGTAACTCAGCGGTGGTTGTGCAGGCACTGCAGCATGTAGTTGCTCATGTGTGCCAGGCTGCCTAGAGGCAACGACAAGTTGTCCTCTGTGGGAGGTGTATCGCCTGTGTCCTCTGTATCCCCTCAGCCACGCTCCAGTGATACCCATGAGCTGCTTTGGGTGCTACCCTGCTGTGAACATGGTTCCTTCTCATCATCCTCTTCCTCTTCCTCCTCATCCTCCAGAACTGTGCCCTGGCTGGACAGTTGTGTACCTGGCCTCTGTTGGTGCAGGAACCCACCCTCGGAGCCACTTGTGAATGACTGGTCTGATAACCATGGAAATTATCCCTCTTCTTCCTCCTCTTCCTTTTGTGCCACATCCTCTTCCATCATCGCTTGAAGTGTTTTTTCAATAGAAGTGGGATAGTAACGCTGAGGACAGCATCATCGACACTGGCCATGTTGGTGGAGTACTCGAAAAAGCACAACACACAATATGCAAGGTGGAGTTCCACCTTGTGGGTACGTCGCATATGAGGCTGTGAGCGGGAAGGCTGAAGTTACGCTGCATGGCAGACAGGCGAGAAGCAGCATGGTGAGAACATCGAAAGCGCGCACAAATAGCCCGCACTTTCTGCAGCAGCTTTGACATATCGGGGTAATGTTTAGGAACCCCTGCACCACCAAATTCAGCACATGCGCCAGACAAGGGATGTGCGTAATTCGTCTAGGCCCAAAGCTGCTACGAGATTTCACACATTATCCGGGCCAGGCTGGCGGCTCAGTGGCACCAACCCCTCATTGGTCTGTTGTTCCGTGTCCGTCCACAGCCCCTGCGCGATGTGGGGTTTTTCCCCCAAACAGATGAGTTTCAAAACAGCCTGCTGTCGTTTCCCCTGGCTGTACTGAAGTTGGTGGTGAAGGTGTTACGGTGACCGGATGAGTAGGTGCTAGAGGAGGAAGCGGAGTAATAGGAGGAGGCAACAGGAGTCAAAGAGAAATGCCCTGAAATCCTCAGTGGCAGAAGGACATGCGCCAAACTGCTATCCGCCGCAAGCCGAGGGCCACTTTATTTACCCAGTGTGCAGTTAGGGAGATATAACTTCCCTGCCCGTGTTTACTGATCCACGTATTTGTGGTTATGTGGACCTTGCCACAGAAGGCGTTGTGCAGTGCACACCTAATTTTGTCCGCCACTTGGTCGTGCAGGGCAGGGTTGGCTCGCCTGGAAAAGTAGTGGCGGCTTGGAACCACATTGTGTGGGACAGCCGCCGCCATAAGGTTTTTAAAAGTCTCCGTCTCCACTAGATGGAATGACAGCATTTCAAAGGCCAGGAATTTTTAAACGCTAGCATTCTGGATGGTAGGGGGGTAGTTCCTTTTTCTCTCCAGTGTTTGGGAAATGGACAGCTGAACGCTTCCATGGGACAGTGTGGAGATGCTTGGTGACTGTGACAGAGGTGGTGGAGTTGCTACCACATCCGCTATTTGCGGGGTGGCAGATGCCATGGTCACTCCAGAGGGGGAGGAAAAGGCCAAGACTGCAGCAGAAGAGGGAGCAGGAGGAGTCTGAGAACTTGTGGTTTTTGAGGTGTTTACTCCACTGCAGCTCGTGCTTTGCATTTAGATGCCTGGTCATGCAGGTGGTGCCGGGTTTAGAACATTTATGCCTCACTTCAGGCTCTGATTGCACAGTTTGCAAACCACTTGCGTCTTATCGTCAGCACATTGTCTGAAGAACTGCCACGCCAGGGAACTTCTTGGAGCTGGCTTTGGTGGGCTCAGTCCCTGGGTGCGGTGGACAGTAGCAGGCGTACTGGCTAGGGGGCGGCCACTCTGCTTTTGCACCCTGCTCCCTCTTTTGCTGTGCGGCTGGTGCTGTGTGACTACCACCTCTTCCTCCAAACTGCACATGTCACTCGCATGACCTTGATTCCATGTGGGGTCTAGGAGCTCATCATCCTCCACATCATATTCCACCCACTCTTCACCCGTGCCTTCCTTGCCGGTCTGCACACTGCAGAAAGCTTCAACAGTTGGCACCTGTGTTTCGTCATCATCAGAGACGTGCTGCTGTGGTCCTGTCATGTCCACATCCTGAAACATAAGTGGTTGGGCATCAGTGCACTCAATCTGTTCCACTTCTGGGGCAAGGCTATGTGGACGGCCCACGGAAGCCCTGCCAGCAGAGTCATTAAAAAGCATAAGAGACTGCTTGGCTGATTTGCAAGGGGGTGAGGTGAAAGACAAATGCCCATGGGCTGCAGGTGCCAACTCTGCGCTTTCAGCAGGGCACCGGGTGGGAGACAATGTGAAGGAACTGGAGGCACTGTCAGCCACCCAATCTACTACCGTCTCTACTTGTTCTGGCCTCACCATTTGTACACCGATATTTGGGCCTACAAAATAACGCTGACCTAAGGAAGGTGTTTTATTTGGGCATGTAGCTGGCACAGATCGACCACATCCTCTCCCTGCAACAGGTGCTCCACCAGCAGCACTATGACCAGGGCCACGTCCCTTATTTGATGCTCTCCTCATTCTTTGAGGTCAACCGCCGAACTAACTAGACAGATTAACTATATTTATTTTCCTGTCAGGTATGCAGTGTAAATATACCTCACAACAGAATGGGAATATGTCACCCACCAATCTAACAGATGGAATAACTATATTAATTTCCCTGTCACGTATGCAATGCAGGTGTACCTCACACAAAAATTGGGTATTTTTCACCCACCTAACTAACACACGGATTAAAGGGGGTTGTCCAGGTTCAGAGCTGAACCTGGATATACCTCCATTTTCAGCCAGGCAGCCCCCCTGACTTGAGCCTCGGAGCAGTTCATGCTCCGAAGCTCTCCTTTGCCCTGCACTAAATCGCACAGGGCAAAGGCATTTTCCAGAGTTCAGGGGATGAACCAGGCTCTCCATGGGGCTTCCAGGAAGCCAAGTGAGCTCACCGGCACTGATGGGTGGCCTTTAGTGCTGTCATCGAACACACTGCCGAGTGGAAGCTTCCGCGCGGCAGTGTGTTATTGTAAATAAAAGAGCCCTTGCCCTGCGTGATCTAGCGCAGGGCAAGGGAGCGCATCGGAGCATGAGATGCTCCGATGCTAACATCAGGGGTTCTGCCTGGGTGAAATTATGGGTATATCCGGGTTCAGCTCTGAACCCGGACAACCCCTTGAAAAGCTTGTTGATTGGCTGCCCTGCAGCCTTTCAACAAGCTTTATTAAATGCCCGAACATCGAATCAAACCTAAACTTATCCAGCAAAGTTCGGGTTCGGGTCGGGTACCCAAAATCGTAAAGTTCGGTACGGACCCGAACTTTACAGTTCGGGTTTGCTCAACACTACTTATATTGTCCACACCCCTCCTGTCTCTTTCTCACTATTTGGTATGTCCCCAATCCATTGAAGCTACCTGGTACATCCAGCTTTCCCAGAGTCTGATATTGTCCACACCCCTCCTGTCTCTTTCTCACTATTTGGTATGTCTGTTTTGAACTTTATGATCTCCTTCCCTGATGGATTTATTGATCATTTGTTTATTTTGACTATTTAAACCCTGCATCTGCTCCCCTTTGATTAGGCCAAATGTAGCCCCCTCCCCTCTTGTTCACACTTGATTGAAATCTCAGTGGTATAAATCTAAGGTCTTAGGTCATTTCAAACCTTGGTCATTTCAAGTGCAGCTCTTTAAGTGCACATACTGATTTATACCAGAATTAAACCAGAATCAATCTTTCATCTTACTCTTTCCACTTTTTCTAAACCTTCTAAAATAACCCCATATCCCTTCACCCAGCAAGGAATTATCACTTCTAACAGACTGGCCTGAAATTGCTAAAAATGATCCCTCATCCTCCTCTTTCTCCTCCTCCTCCTCCTGGGCCACCTCCTCTTCCATCATCGCCCTAAGCGTTTTCTCAAGGAGACATAGAAGTGGTATTGTAACGCTGATAACGGTGTCATCGCCACTAGTGAGAAAGAGCATGCTCTTGAAAAAGGGGTCTACATACCCCGAAACGCGTCGAGCCTCTTTTAACTCCTCTACCATATCCCAACAATAAAGAAAAGTCAAAGATTCATCCTGGAGTGACGTCCGTTTTTTCTCAAGCACCATCACAGGCGACCCGGGCGCAGGAGGCTCTAATGTGGACACTTTTCAGTTACCCCACATTACCCTCCTGGGTGAAGTAAGTCTGACCGCACTCCACCTTCTACAATTTGTGTTTACCACCATTTGTCAACACTGTGACTCAGGCTATCCAGGCGCAGGAGGGTTTATTATGGGTTATTTTGAGAAGTGACCCATGAGACCCTCCTGGGTGAAGTGAGTTTCACAGCTTAATATTGTATAACAGTATTGTTTTAATCTGCTTTCCTTTTATTGGCATAATAGATCCCCATGTTGTTAGATTTTAGCCTAAGGGCTGGCGCCTTCTTATAGTGTTTTTTTTCACCTTACTCTAAGGTGCTTTTATCGGTCTTTCTCTTTTTTTTCACCGAACGTTTACCTCGTTTCCTACACCCAGACACTGCAAGTGCAAAAGGGTGTAACCACTGGCAGCCGACCCCAACCCCATCGAAAACACCCCAACCTACTTCACGCTCCCCCATTGGCCTCCTTTGGCGCCCTGCCAAAGTGTTTTCTGGGTCTCTTCCTGTAGGAGTCTCAGAGAATAACTCTCTGTTTTTTCTTTATTTCGTCTCTGACTCACACCAGATTTAGGGGATTGGTATTTGGGCAATTGTATTTAACCCCTTAATAAAATATACAAATTGCTATCCTGAGTTTCTAGGGATGACAATTAGCACAGCCAAGCCCCTGATGTAGGATATAGCAAAAAAAAAACTAGTATTGATGGACTTGGTGGCAGCTTGTTCTGGTGCACCACAAGTCACAAAATGGCCGCCGATCACCCCAGAAAATAAGTGACAGAAAAAACGCTCTGTGCAGCCTAAAAACCAGTGAGCAAGTAACTAGCAGAAGTTCAATCATTCACAGCTGTAGATCGATCCGTTCATTAGGTGCTGTTGATGACTTTTCCCTGCCTAATCTCGCCCTCACAGAAGCTGCGTCCTCTCCCTACACTAATCAGAGCAGTGTGACGTGCGGCGCTACGTGACTTCAGCTTAAATAGAGGCTGGGTCACATGCTGCACTTGGCCAATCACAGCCATGCCATTAGTAGGCATGGCTGTGATGGGCTCTTAGGGCAAGAAGTAAAACGCTAGCTGATTGGCTGCTGTGCAGCCCTTCAGAAAGCGGGAAGTAATCGCCGAACAACGAACCCGAACCCGAACTTTTTTGAAAATGTCCGGGTTTGGGTCCATGTCCCGGACACCTCAAAATTCGGTACGAACCCGAACTATGCTCGAACTGTTCGTTCAACACTAGCGCCAAGGGTGGATTGATAGGGTTAATGTGATATAGGTTATATTTTATTACTCAATGTGAGTCCAGATGTAAGGGAAGTCTGCACCGGTGTTTTCACGGGGGTAGGACTAGGTCCTCCCCCTCGAGACAGAGTGAGTAGGATGTGAATTGTCACAGAAAAAAAGAAAACACGTAAATCAGGCGCCAAATCCCTCTAATAGATATATGTATCCCTGACGGATCTCTATATAGGATAAGGGTTGAAATTATATATATAAGGTTGTCCAGAAACGATGTTCCACTGGAATATGTATTGTCCAGGGAACAATATGGATAACACTCACTTCACAGGGGGGTGGTCAACAGGATAAATTCAAGACACCTGTGACTTGTACCCCCCCGGTCAGGATCGTATGTAGAATTTCTTGGTGACTGAACGCAGCCCACACACAAATGGCTTCTGGTCAATCGCTTTATTAGAATAAACGTGGCCCAACGCATTCAGGAGAAATAGAATACAAAAAAATACAAATATAGTCATAAAAAAAAGAGATATATAAAAAAAATTTGTATAAATATATAGATACATATATATATATATATATATATATATATATATATATAAAATTAATTCAGTAAAGAATTCATGGCGTATAAAAACCAAATAGTGATTCATCCAAGTGATTTGGGTACAATAAATAAATAAATGATTTGGGTACAATAAATAAATAAATGATTTGGGTACAATAAATAAATAAATAAATGGATAAATAGCCAGATTAATACAACACTCCCTAAAAAAGAATCATAAGATCCAGGTATTTCATAACTAAAGAAAGAAGACCAATTGTATAGTATGTGGATATCTTATTTGGTGGATATCTACTTGGTTATAACTAAGATATAAAAGGGAACAATCCATAAAAAAGGACAATTCATATACAAAGGGACAATTCATATGCAATTCATAGATGTCGGTATTACTACACTGAACCATACGCTGGCATGTTCCTACCTTCAGGAGCGTGTCTCCAATGAATAATGCCGGAGCCAATGGAGCGTCCTGCCCACATGGTTACCTGTGGATTGTTTTATGTGCTGCCATGTGCCCTAGAGCCCTCCCACTTCCTGTGGGAGGAAGTTCTAGGCAGGGCTGTTATTATTTTATTTTGATATATTATTATTTTGCCTTATTATGATGCAAGTTGGGGTTAAATTCTGATGTCCTTTCTTACAGGGATCTTAGAGGGGGGAGTAGAAGGGATCTCTGAAAAAGATCGGTGGTGCGTTCCAATGTGGAACGCACCCCCATTTTCTTCCAGTCGGCGCTCTTCTCCTGCTGGTGTCCCTCCTCCTCTTGCAGTGTGCTCCAGCTTGGAGCGCATCGCATAGGTCAGATTGCGATACGTTCCACTGTGGAACGCATCGCACTATTTAAATACTCATAGTGCATTGCGTTTCTCCTTGGGTGTAATAAATGATGATAATTGATCTAAATGTGATTTTCCTTAGGGGTATAAATTAATGATGATATATTTTCTCAGTTATTTATTATTAGTCAGTGTATGATTGGGGGTCAGTGGAGTTTTCCAGTTTCCATTTGGATGGTATAATTAATCAAAATATATACAAAAAAAAAAAAAGGGGGCAAATGGTCAATATAATATACTAGGGTAAAATATATTTTGTACTGGACTATATTTAAAACTCCATGTCTCACTGAAATAAGATGTGATATATCCTGGTTCGATAAAAAATATAGCCTACAATAGATATAATAAAACAGTAGTAAAACAGTATGCTTTGGTGGGATGCGGTATAGCATACCCTAAAAAAAAAAAAAAATACAGCTTAAAATGGAATACTGGAAAAGATGTAGTGTAGGGTCTGTTATTTGTATTATTATTATAGACAAGAAAATACTATTTTTTGTTTTATTTCAAAGATTTTCCGGGGATGACTCTTTCGAGTATATTCTTGGTTTCTTTCGTCTTCTGAAGGGAGCTTAAATCAATAATTTATATACTCTAGAGTCTCATTGAGACCAAAAGGAATGAGGGTATTTAGCCGGAATATCCAGTACATCTCCCTTCGACACAGGGATTGGTATGATCTCTTGTCGCTCTCCAGAAGTGTTACCCTAAGGCCTGATGGATCACCATTATGAGCTACGGCAAAGTGTCTGGAGACACTATGGGTCGTGACTTTTCTGGTTATATTTGACCGGTGCTCATTCATCCTTTCTCTGGCGGACTGAATAGTGCGTCCGACGTAAAGTAAGTTGCATGGGCAACGTAAGAGATATATCACATGGGTGGTACTGCATCCCAGTTTTTGTTTCAGAATGAAATTCTTAGAACTGGAAGGAGATGTGATTTCTTTTTGCCCTTGCGTTAACATGTCACAGCACTTGCAGCGAGAGATGTTGCATCTAAAATTACCATGGCATTGTTTTCCTGCTCCAGTGTTGTGACATGGGCTTTTATTTAGTTTTGGGCAGGATGGGGCTAGTAGATTTTTCAGGGTTTTTGCCCTCCGAAAAATGAGAATGGGTTTTGGGGGAATTAGTTTGCCTAAAATTGGATCCTTCAATAAAATTGGCCAGTTTTTTATTAGGGTCTTTCTGATTAAGGTGTGCTGAGAATTAAATCTCGTTACTAGGCTTAAACACCTGTAGTTGTCATTCACCTTTCCGTCAGAGGGAGCTTTTGGTTTCGGTTGGAGACTTTCTTTCTGGGAATGACTGTATATTCTCTTACTAGATTCCGAGAGTAATTTTTTAGGATATCCCTTTTCTCGGAATCTATCCTGCAATAATTTGACCTGGCTTTTCATGGTCTGATTTTCTGTGCAGTTTCCCCGTATTCTTTTCATCTGGCTATAGGGAATATTCCATTTCCATTTTGAGTGATGGCAGCTCCTATAGTCTAGAAAGCTGTTGGCGTCCACACTTTTAAAGTGGGTTTTTGTTATGATTTTATTGTTTTTGATACTGAGGTGTAGGTCAAGAAAAACTATTTCCAATGGATTATGTTTTATGGTTAATGAAAGGCCACAATTGTTGGAATTTAGGGATTCTAAGAGTTGGTTTAATTCCATAGTGGTGCCTTGCCAGATGAAAATTATATCATTGATGAAACGACGGAAAAATCTAATTTTAGGATGTGTTAGTAATCCAAACTTTTGCTCAAAAATACCCTTAAAGAGATTGGCGTAAGATGGTGCAAATTTAGTACCCATTACCGTTCCCTGAACTTGAATGTAAAATTTATCGTCAAAGGTGAAGTAGTTGTGTTGGAGTATAAATTCTATGGCCCTCAATAGGAAATCTCGTTGTGTTGCTGGCATACGGTGATCCAAGGTTAGTGTTTGTGAAATTGATAGAACCCCCAATTCATGTTTAATATTGCTATAGAGTGCGGACACATCCATAGTGACCCAAAGATAATCATTATGCCAATAAAAGGATTCCAGAGATTGTATTAAGTGAGCTGTGTCCCTGATGTAGGATGGTAATTGGGATACATATCCTTGTAAATAACTGTCCACATAGGCTGAGAGATTGGATGTCAGACATCCAATTCCTGATATAATGGGCCTGCCTGGAGGGTTCTTTAGGCTTTTATTGATCTTAGGCAAAAAATAAAATCTGGATATGGAGGGGTGTGGTGTTTTAAGATAGGATTTAAGTTGTTTATCGATTACCCCAAGTGAGTATCCCTGATCAACTAAGTCAAAGATAGATTTCCTGAAGCTTTTGGTTGGATCTTCTGATAATGGTCTATAGTACTGTGGGTCAGATAGTATTTTCTGTGATTCACCTAAATAGTAGCCTTTATCCATAATTACTACCCCTCCCTCTTTGTCAGCACTTTTAATGCCTATTTCTTTGTTTTCCATGAGACCTTTGAGTGCTTTACGTTCATCCCTACTGAGGTTATTCTTTACGGTTTGAGGAATTACCCCATTATCTGATAATTTTTTAGTGGTCCCATTCTTAATCTCTTCTAATACTATGTTATAGAAGCATTCTATATGAGGACCCTTACTATGAATAGGGTAGAAGGTGGATTTACCCTTTAAGTGGCATGGGATTGGGGTGTCAATTGTAGGGTCCTTTTGTATAATTGGGTTTGGGTCCTCCATAATAGTCTTGTGGATTTTTCCGGCGAAGTGTCTCTTTAGGGTCAATTTACGCATAAATTGATTTAGGTCGACAAAAAGTTCAAATAGATCTATTTTGTCGGTGGGGCAGAATGACAGACCCTTACTCAAAAGTGTTATCTCGTTTTGTTTCAGAGTGTGCTGGGATAGATTGAAGATCCCTCTAGCCCTTTCTATTTCTGTTGTGGGGATTTGTACACTGTCCGCGGGGGATTCCTTTTTGTTTAGAGCCTTTTGTTTCTTTTTTAGTGGTGTTTCTGTGTTTTCCTCCTCTGCACCCCCTTGGTCGGAAATTGGTCTTTTTCGGGTGGATTAGAGGGGTGTATAAAATTGTGTGATCTTCATGGATCGGATGTTCTGATGGGTCTTTGCTGCATTGGGACTTGAGAGGGTGAGTAGTGGGCTTAAAAGTTGAGTGGATAACCATGTTTGTCGTGATGGGATAACTTCTGCCGTATTTGGTGCTGTCGGGGAGACTCGATCTAAAAAAGGGGTTTCTGATAAACTGGGGGGTAGTTCTAAAAAAAGATCTGGGCTGATGGTGGAAACAGAATGAGTGGCGATTTCAAGGGTGGTAGGTGTATGAAGTAGTCCTACAACGGAGTGGTTATTTTCTAAGCTGGGTTCCAACATAGGTGCTGATACACTATTGCAGGTGGTGTTGCGCTATAGCTATTTCATACACCACACTCTGCCTCTGTTAAGCACCTCTCTCTAGCTCCCCCATGCTGGATTATACATTTAGGCGGGTCTCCTGTGTCATTTTACGCTCAACGCGTTTCTTCTCTATTAGAATCATCAGGAGCCACAAATATTGAGAACCTGCCTAAACGCTGCGACACTAGTATGCTGTGGCAGCGTCAAGGCAGGTTCTCAATATTTGTGGCTCCTGATGATTCTAATAGAGAAGAAACGTGTTGAGCGCAACACCACCTGCAAAAGTGTATCAGCACCTATGTTGGAACGGCAGGGGGTCTTTAAAGAAAACATATGACTAGAACCTGCTTTCCCTAACCCCCACAGGCATGTGAAATTTGTGCCTATTTAACTTCTCACAGGCAGGTCTGCATCCATAGCCTATACCAGGCACGTTTGAGATGTGATCTGCAGGTGATGTGTGCATTTTCCCGCATGAAAAAGATAGGACCTCCATGTGCACATCAATATAAATACATTGGTTGTCCATGAGGAAATGCACACGTTATTGTCTGCACCTAAGCACCCTTGTTTGTAATTTTAAAAATCGATATTATTAAAAGTTATATTTTAGCATCTTTGTCATACATAGTAGAAACCACAGATAAATTACCCAATTTTACAAACTGCACCCCTCAAATTATTTAAAACTGATTTAAAAAACGTTTTTAACACTTTAGGTGTTCCACAAAAATGGAAGTAAATGGAGGTGAAATTTTAAAATTGTACTTTTTTTTGCATATTTTCTATTTTAATCCATTTTTACTGCATCACATCAAGGGTTAACAGCCAAACAAACCTGAATATTTTTTTACCCTGATTCTGCAGTTTACAGAAACACCCCATATGTTGTCGTAAAATGCTGTATGTGTACACAGCGGGGCGTAGAAGGTAAAGAGAACCATATGGTTTTTGGAGTGTAGATTTCATTGAGATAATATTAAGTTGCTATGTCACATTTGAAGACCCCCTGAGGCAACCCTACAGTAGAAACTCCCAAAAAGTAACCCCATTTTAGAAACTACAGGATACCAAATAGTATTGGTACTATTTTGTGGTACATATAATTTTTTTGATTGTTCAATATATATTACACTTTTTTGAAGTAGGGTGACATAGTTTTTATTTTATTTTTTATGGCATTCACCTGAGGGGGTAGATCATGTGATATTTTTATAGAGCAGCCTGGGAGCTGTATCTCATAGGCTTCCATAGACGGCAAGCCCCGATGCCTCTGTAAGACTGTCATTCCTGCCATTGGGTCCCTGTCAGTGCAGCGCATGTTGCGGTCAGCGCTGACTGTTGCATACAATAGGTTAATACGATGGAGTCGGTGTACTCACTGCTGCTGGCGTATACAACAGGGTCTCGACTGTCAGTAATAGCCAGATCCCTGCTGCTGATCGAGCAGGTGCAGCTCCTGCACCCGCCTAAACAGAGTGCCATACATATACAGCGCTGGGATTTAATTCACATCCAGCAGAATCGTACATGTACAGCTCTGGTTTAAACCTTCTTGCACAAAACTGATTATGCATGTAAACTAATAAAGAGCGAGTTTCACTTCTTACCTGTATCCAGGAATCCACACTGGACACACTCCATGCATTAATAGATGCAGTATTTCTCAATCTGGCAAGTGATGGTATCCAGGAACCTTAGTAGATTGAAAATAGATAAATTCACAGTGAAACAATAATATAATATGATTAGAGATGAACAAACCAGACAAGATTTGAAGTTTTCCAATGGTATGCTAAGTATACACAGTATTGTAGACCAGGTGATGCCCCTACTATGTTAAGTGGCCGAGTACGTGTGCACAGTATTCTAGTCCAGGTGATGCCCCTCTGGGTTGCTGGGAAAGATATTCTAGATAGCTTTCCTAAACCTGACGACAGCAGATGTTGAACATGATAATTTGCATACATTTTATCCAGAAAGCCAGAGGAGTATTATCTAGCCTACAATAGTTACTGGTCTCCATAATGGAAATAGTACACACCAAGAGGTCCCCCCTAACTAGAAATGTGGTTTTCATCTGCTTTTTTCTTAAGGGCTTTTCTCGTGAAAGAACTAATTGCAAAGGTGAGGCTAAATTGTTTTTTTTTTTTGCTTTGCTACATAAGCATGTTTAGCAAATTTGGTAAAAACAAGAGGGAAAGGTACTCATAGGGTAATATGTATTAGCTAATAGACACCAATTTGAATAATTAAGCTTATCTTTTTATGTTCTGCAAATGTAGGCACAACACTAGTATAGACGTGTGTGCAGGGAATGGTCAGTGCTGCTGGAGTCGTCCAATCCTCCGGAGGAGTGTAGATTAATAATAAAGAAAAGGGGAATGCAGGAAATTTATGGCCCACATTTTTCTGACATTTCCTTTGTGCAATATCACGACCGCAGCAACGTATAATAAGGTCTTTTTATTTCAAGAGGGATGACAACGCATTTCGGAGTAACAAGACTCCTTTTTCAAGTATGTGAGTGTATACGGCTGATCCAATAGAAGAAGGAGCTAAAACATAAGCCGTGCAACCTGAATCAGGAATTTTAGCTCCTTCTTCTGTAAGATCGGCCATATACACTCACAGACTTAAAAAAAGATGTCTTGTTACTCTGAAACGCATTGTCATCACTCTTGCAATAAAATACCTTATTATACGTTGCTGTGCTTTTGATATTGCGCCAAGGAAATTTCAGAATAATGTTATCACTTGCCTGCATCCCCCCTTTTCTTTATTATTGACGCAAGCATATTTGGAAACCATCTCTGCCAATTTGCTGTGTGAAATACCTACTTGCTGTGCAGCAGCAAGTAGGTATAATTATAGCACACCCCTGTTTACCTGAGCATACATCACCTGTATAGAAAAAACAGACAACACCTTAAGCAATTTTATTTCACCATTTTGATTCAACCTCATATGAACCAGAGAGACCTCCAAAGTAACATTTAACAAAGTAAGACGAGAGAATTACAACATCCCACAAAACGTATACATCTCTCAATGAAACATGCAAGCTAGTTCTTTTTCTAGAAGAGAAACTTGGCTGACTTGCCTTGTGGGGTTGTCTTTAGGGTGCTCTTTATTATTAGCGAGGCCAAAAAATATGCATGAGTATTGTATGCCTGGTGACACTACTCCTGGTTTCTAGGAAGAGTATATCAGAAATCACATATCTTAATTTTTCTGGCATAAGATAGGATATCCCCTTTTCTTTTCTTTTTGTCAGGCAAGGTAATTTACATTCCTTTGGCTTTTTGGTAAATATATTCAAATTAGCTTTTCTTCCAAAACAGAAAATGCTATTCTTTTCTCATGCCAGCTGAATTAGGATATGTGATTTGCATATACTCTTCCTAAAACACAATAGTAGTTTTGCTTGGCATAAAATACGAATGCTTATATTTTAATCTCCCTAATGATAAAGAGCTCCCCAAGAGTTTCCCCACAAGGCAAGTCAACCAATTATTATTGAGAGAGATGCAAGCTTTGTAGAATGTTGTAATTCTCTTGTCTCACTTTCAGTTGACAGTTACTTTGGAGGTGTCTTTGTCTAAAGTTGATCCAAAATAGTAAAACAAAGTGGCTGAACGTGTTGTCTGTCTTTGCTATACAGATGATGTATTCTCAGGTGAATAGGAAGGAGCTATAATTATACTTACTACTGCACAGCAAGTAGGCAAACAGCAATGAGCGCTGCATTATTTTCACACAGCAGATTAGCAGAGATTCTTTCTTGTCTTTTAAACAGGCTTATGTAGCATAGCTAGAAAAATAGGAAAACCAGCCTCCCATCTGCGACTAGTTCTTTCAGAACAAAAGCCCTTAATCAAAGAAAAGCAAATGATAACAAGGCCCTTGTGGAAACCTCTGAGTGGGTACTATTTCTATTATGGAGACCAATTGATACGCGACGACTATTGTAGGCTAAACAACACTCCTCTGGATTTCCAGGTAAAATATATGCAAATTATCATGTCTAGCATCTTCCGGAATCAGATAGGTTTAGAAAAGCTACAGTATCTCACAAAAGTGAGTACACCCTTACATTTTTGTAAATATTTTTATTATATCTTTTCATTGGACAGCGCTTTAGATATAACACTTTAATACAATGTGAAGTAGTCAGTATACAGCTTGTATAACAGTATACATTTGGTGTGGCCTCAAAATAACTCAACATACAGCCTAAACAGTCTAAAACTCTGGAAACAAAAGTGAATACACCACTAAATAAAAATTGACAAATTGTGCCCAAAGTGTCAATATTTTGTGTGGCCACCATTATTTTCCAGCACTGCCATAACTCTCTTGGGCATGGAGTTCACTAGAGCTTTACAGGTTGCCACTGAAATCCTCTTCCAGTCCTCCATGACAACATCATGGAGCTGGTGGATTTTGGAACTCCACTCCTCCACCTTCTGTTAGAGGATGCCGGACAGATGCTCAATAGGGTTTGTACTCCTCACCTAGTTGCCGCCACACGCTTGACACCATCTGAACCAAATAAGTTTATCTTGGTCTCAGACCACAGGATATGGTTCCTGTAATCCATGTCTTTAGTCATGTCTTTTGTACTCAGCAAACTGTTTGCGGACTTTCTTATGCGTCATCTTAAGAGGCGGGATGACAGCCATGTGATGACAGCCATGCAGACAAATTTGGCGTATGGTCTGAGCACTGACAGGCTGACCGCCCCCACCCTTTTACCTCTGCAACAATGCTGGCAGCACTCATATATGTCTATTTTGATAAGGCAACTAGAGATGAGAGAATAAAAGTTGACGTAGTGGAATGCGATCCGAATTTAAGGAAAAATTTGATTTGCACCGAATCCTACTTTCCTCACGCTTCATAGGGTAACGAACTGCATTTAAAACAGCTGCTGCACATGTTAGGACATGGAGCAAGGAACTCTGGGAATGAGGGATCACCCACAATACTATGCTTTCAGCCAATTAGCAGCCAGCCCTGTGATGTCGCAGCCCTATAAATAGCCTCAGCCATCTTGTATTCAGTCATTTTCCAGTGTACTTAGTGCAGGGAGAGACATCAGCATGCGCTAGGGACAGTGATAGAAAAGACTTTAAAACTTTTATTTTGCTGTATAGAAGTTCAAGGAAAGGATAGGGAGGAATCATTCTACAGTATTGAAGCAGAACAGGGTTCAGTAGTGGAGTTTACAGCCTGGGTAATAGGAACAATCCTACTACACCTTGGTGCGCTGACTGGGGACCCAAATTGCCATTATACAGCTCTGTAATTACAGCAAACCGTTCTTTTTATTGCAAATGCCGTTTAATACAGCCATTACCAAATTTTATTACAAGGAAATATTTCTATGTCTTATTTGCCCTTATGGGGTGCAGTTATATGTTCTAGAGCATTTTTTGGCTTGTATTAGTGGGGAAAAAAAGGCTTATTAGCCATTGTGTGGTGAAGTGAGAAAATTACAGCCCTTTTTGGCGTGTATTAGTGGCAAAACAATATATACTATTTGTGCATTCAGCAGTGCAGTTTTTGGCATGTATTAGTGGTACAAAAATATACATTATTTGCCATTCAGCGGTGCAGTTATATGTTTTAAAGCATTTTTTGGCATATATTAGTGGTAAAAAAAAAAAAATTATTTGCCTTTCAATGGTGAAGTTATATTGTAACGGTCACGTCCACACACACACAGGGGGAAGGATAGTGACCACTGCGCTCCACCCTCACCCCTGGCCCTGCCTACTTGCCTCACGAGTCCTGATGACAGGGGACAACTGGATGACAGTCCCTAGTTAGGATATGTGCAGGGAAGACAGACAAGACAAAATACGGAATGTAAACAGACCGGGTAAGAACCAAGAGAGCTACGCAGTACAAATGGTTAAGCAAAGAATGGTCAGGAGTAGAGATGAGCGAACACCTGGATGTTCGGGTTCGAGAAGTTCGGCCGAACTTCCCAAAAATGTTCGATTTCGGGATACGAACTTGACCCGAACTTTATCCCGAACCCGAACCCCATTGAAGTGAATGGGGAACCGAACTTTTAGGCACTAAAAAGGCTGTAAAATCGTCGAGGAAAGGGCTAAAGGGCTGCAAAATGTAGGTAAATGCCCTGCAAACAAATGTGGATAGGGAAATAAATTAGAATAAAATAAATAAAAATTAACCAATATCAATTGGAGAGAGGTCCCATAGCAGAGAATCATGCGTCATATCACCCACCACTGGAGAAGGCCACTTTCAGTTATTTAGGCCTGAGCACCCAGACAGAGGAGAGAGGTCCCACAGCAAGGAATAAGACGAGCCGGCGGTCAGATACTTTCTACCACTACTGTGGCCTGATGAAGGGCGGTCCATAAAACGCCCGAAACGTTGTAATATTGTACCTATATTGTACCAATTACTAAGTCCGGCAATAAAACTACAACTGCATTTGAAAATACATTTGGAGTGCCGTCTGAATTGCTAAAATATGTACATGTACCCTGAAGTGGAGCGGGATACAGCCCTCTGACGTGCACCCACCAGCCTAAAAGTGACGGAAGTGCCGTGGCTAAAAAGTCTAGAGCAAGGAATAAGACGTTATATCACCCACCACTGGAGAAGGCCACTTTCAGTTAGGCCCCGGCGCCCAGATTGAGGAGAGGTTCATTCAACTTTGGGTTGCACCGCAAGATCATGGTAAAGTTAAAAAAATGAGGATTTAATAAAGAAGTGCCCTGGAGTACAAGAATATATGGTTGAGGGGGAGGCAGTTATAAATGTCTATTCTGCACAAGGGAGGGTCAGGTCTTGTGAGATCCATGCCTGGTTCATTTTTATGAACATCAGCTTGTCCACGTTGGCTGTGGACAGGCGGCTGCGTTTGTCAGTAATGACGCCCCCTGCAGTGCTGAATACACGTTCAGACAAAACGCTGGCCGCTGGGCAGGCCAGCACCTCCAAGGTATAAAATGCTAACTCTGGCCACGTGGACAATTTGGAGACCCAGAAGTTGAATGGGGCCGAACCATCAGTCAGTACGTGGAGGGGTGTGCAGACGTACTGTTCAACCATGTTAGTGAAATGCTGCCTCCTGCTAACACGTTCCGTATCAGGTGGTGGTGCAGTTAGCTGTGGCGTCGTGACAAAACTTTTCCACATTTCTGCCATGCTAACCCTGCCCTCAAAGGAGCTGGCCGTGACACAGCTGCGTTGGTGACCTCTTGCTCCTCCTCTGCCTTCGCCTTGGGCTTCCACCTGTTCCCCTGTGACATTTGGGAATGCTCTCAGGAGCGCATCTACCAGCGTGTGCTTGTACTCACGCATCTTCCTATCACGTTCCAGTGCAGGAAGTAAGGTGGGCACATTGTCTTTGTACCGGGGATCCAGCAGGGTGGCAACCCAGTAGTCATGGGCAAAGAAAGCCCCAAAAATCTGGGGCGGGACAGCACTTATGGGGCCCCTGTGTCCCCGCCCACCCTCAAGCCACACCCACATTTCTCCGCCCCCCCCCCCCAAGTGCCAAAAATCTCTTCCCCCCCCCCCTCCTTATGGGCCAGTGGGTCCGGTATGAAAAAAAAAAAAAACACAAAACAAGACACTTATACTTACCTCCATCCGTCACAGCGATGCGATGCAGGCCTCTTCCGGCCTGTGCCCCGCGCTGTACGGCTCACAGACGGCGCGATGACATCATCGCGCCGCCTGTACAAACATCTGATAGGCTGCCTCTCCCTCTCCTGCTCCGCAGCACAGCCATCTGGGGACGGCGATACAGATGACTATGGAGATGAACGCTTCCACAATGGAATTGTTCATCTCCCTGTGCCCCGCCACCGCTGCACACATTGCGTTGCCACTGGGGGGGATTTTAGCATACCCGTCCCCCCCGCATTATTTCTTGGGGGGGATCCGACCCCCCCCCCGCTTCCTACGCCCGTGCCAGTAGTCCGCACACATTAAAATGTGGGCAACTCTGCTGTCATTGCGCAGGCACTGCAGCATGTAGTCGCTCATGTGTGCCAGGCTCTCCAGAGGTAAGGACAAGCTGTCCTCTGTGGGAGGCGTATCGTCATTGTCCTCCGTATCCCCCCAGCCACGCACCAGTGATGGGCCTGAGTGGTGTCGGGTGCCACCACGCTGTGAACCTGCTTCATCCTCATCCTCCTCCACCTCATCCTCCAGTAGTGGGTACTGGCTGGCCACATTTGTACCTGGCCTCTGCTGTTGCAAAAAACCTCCCTCTGAGCCACTTCTAACAGACTGGCCTGAAAGTGCTAAAAATGACCCCTCATCCTCCTCTTCCATCATCGCCCTAAGCGTTTTCTCAAGGAGACATAGAAGTGGTATTGTAACGCTGGTAACGGTGTCATCGCTACTGGCCATGTTGGTGGAGTACTCAAAACAGCGCAACAGAGCACACAGGTCTTGCATGGAGGCCCAATCATTGGTGGTGAAGTGGTGCTGTTCTGCAGTGCGACCGACGCGTGCGTGCTGCAGCTGAAACTCCACTATGGCCTGCCGCTGCTCACACAGTCTCTCCAGCATGTGGTGGAGTTCCACCTGGTGGGCACGTCGCATATGAGGCGGTTAGCGGGAAGGCCGAAGTTCCGCTGTAGCGCAGACAGGCGAGCAGCGGCAGGATGTGAACGCCGGAAGCGCGCACAGACGACCCTCACTTTATGCAGCAGCTCTGACATGTCAGGGTAGTTGTGAATGAACTTCTGCAACACCAAATTCAGCACATGCGCCAGGCAAGGGATGTGCGTCAAAACGGCTAGTCCCAGAGCTGCTACGAGATTTCGCCCATTATCGCACACCACCAGGCTGGGCTTGAGGCCCACCAGCAGAAACCACTCGTCGGTCTGTTGTTCAATACCCGGCCCCAACTACTGCGCGGTGTGGGGCCTGTCCCCCAAACATATCAGTTTCAGAATGGCCTGCTGACGTTTACCCCGGGCTGTGCTGAAGTTGGTGGTGAAGGTGTGTGTGACGGACTGAACCGTCACTGGGGCTGCTGGAGAAGCCTAAGGGCTAGCCTCTTTCCTACGGACTATGGACCCAGAACCATCGAGACCCCCTCAGACCTCTTGGGGTTACAAGGAACTATGAACCCGGATTTATGAGTGGAGTTACAGGTCACATCTTTCCCATTCCCCATTAAAGGTGCAGGGGTGAACCCAGCAACACAAAAAGGGGTAACTCTGCACTGAGGCTCCCAAGGAAGGTGTTGGTTCATTTATCCCTTTGTTCTGTTGTGCTAGTGATGGGATTAAGTAGCTGACTCTGGGGTAGAGGAGTAGATCACCCTCTGATACACTCAGGAGATAATCCCATCATATGTGTCTCCTCTCTTCCTATTTTTTAATTAAGAAACTGGGGGGGGGGGGTGTCTGTTTGATTGCTTTATAATGTTAGACCACCAGAACTGTGTATGTATATTAAGTTAGTCCATTGTCTTAATTAACTGTATCCCAGGCAGAGGGGGTGTGCCTCTGGCCTGTGGAATTGTATAAATTGTGAGTGCTGGCTGTCATTAAAGTGTCCTCTTCTACCCTTCATGAAGTTTGGGCTCATGTTTGGGGGATTGGAGAACTACACTCTGGGGATTGCTATAATCATTATACTCTCCAGAGTATAATCCCTAGCTCTTGTGAGAGCTGTTCTTGTTCCTGTTTCGCTCTCTGGACTAAGGAGAGGTTCATCCACTGGAAGCTGGAGCCCGGCCTTGGGTCCAGAGTGGGTGAAGAGCGAAGAAGACCCCAATTAAGCGGAAGGTGGTTTCTGGGGTCTGTGGTGGTTCTGGTGTCAAGTGCAGTGCTGATGGTCCTTGGCAAGCACTAGGAGCATCGGTTGATGGAGGCACCCAGTCGGGGCGGCAGGCGTTCCGTCACAGTGTGTGGCTGACTGGATGAGCTGGTGGAAGCAGAGGAGGAGGAAGCCGAGTAGGAGGAGAAGGCTACAGGAGGCAAAGAATGATGCCCTGCGATCCTTGGCGGCGGAAGGACATGCGCCAAGGAAATCTCCACCTGGGGCCCAGCCGCCACTACATTTACCCAGTGTGCAGTTAGGGAGATATAGCGTCCCTGGCCGTGCTTACTGGTTTACGTATCTATGGTTAGGTGGACCTTGCCACAGATGGCGTTGCGCAGTGCACACTTGATTTTATCGGATACTTGGTTGTGCAGGGAAGGCACGGCTGTCTTGGAGAAGTAGTGGCGGCTGGGAACAACATACTGTGAGACAGCCATGGACATCAGCTGTTTGAAGCTGTCTGTGTCCACCAGCCTGAATGACAGCATTTCAAAGGCCAGTAGTTTAGAAATGCTGGCATTCAGGCCCAGGGCTCGAGGGTGGCTAGGTGGGAATTTACGCTTTCTCTCCAAGGTTTGTGAGATGGAGAGCTGAACGCTGCCGTGTGACATGGTGGAGATGCTTGGTTCAGTGGAACAAATTCAGTGGAGGACAAATTCCCTTTTTTGGCCAGTCAAGTACCCCTGCGGCCTGCAGTGCATACCTGGCAGTGAAAATTAATCAATTACACTAGTCTGTCACAATTTTTTATCTGTCTGCCACAGGCACTGCATATCTGACAGTCCATTAAAACCGTTAAATACTGCAGTTACCTTGCTGCTATAAAAAAAAGTGTACTTTTTTTGCTAGATAGTAAATTTACGGGCTATGCTGCATTTCTGACAGTCCAATTAAACCATTACATACTGCAATTACATAGCTGCTATAAAAAAACACAATTTTTGTGCTAGATAGCAAATTTGCATCCTATGCTGCATTTCTGATATTCCAATAAAACCATGACATACTGCATTTTTATTGTTGTTTGCAAAAAACACAGTCTTTGTGCTATATAGTACATTAGCGGCCTACGTTGCATTTCTGATATTCCAATAAAACCGTAACATACTGCAATTACATAGTTGTTTGCAAAAAACACAGTTTTTGAGCTAGATAGCACATTAGCGCCTACGTTGCATTTCTGACGGGCTGACAGTGCCTCCAGTACCTTCACACTGTCTCCCACCTGGTCCACTGCTGAAAGCTCAGAGTTGGCACCTGCAGGCCATGGGCATTTTCTAGCACCTCACCCCATTGCAAATCAGCTGAACAGTCTGAGCCCCAAGTCATGCAGCAGTCTCTTATGCTTTTTGATGAATCTGCTGGCAGGGTTTCCCAGGGCCATCCACCTAGCCCTGCCTCAGAAGTGGAAGAGATTGAGTGCACCGATGCCCAACCACTTATGTTTGAGGATGAGGACATGGGAAGACCACCGCAGCACATCTCTGATGATGACGAAACAAAGGTGCCAACTGTTGCGGCTTTCTGCAGTGTGGAAACCGACAAGGAGGGCAGGGGTGAAGACTGGTTGGAATATGATGTGGAGGACAATGAGGTCCTAGACCCCACATGGAATCAAGGTCATGCGATTGACCAGTGCAGTTCGGAGGGAAAGGCGGTGGTCGCACAGAGCCACCAGCGCAGCAAAAGAGGGAGCAGGGTGCAAAAGCAGAGCGGCCGTCCTCTAGACAGTACGCCTGCTACTGCCCACCGCACCCAGGGACCGAGCACAACAAAGCCAGCTCCAAGGAGTTCCCTGGCGTAGCAGTTCTTCAGACAATGTGCAGACGACAAGACACAAGTGGTTTGCACGCTGTGCAATCAGAGCCTGAAGCGAGGCATAAATGTTCTAAACCTGCGCACAACCTGCATGAACAGGCATCTAAGTGGAAAGCAGGAGCTGCAGTGGAGTAAACACCTCCAAAATCAAGAAAGGTCTCAGGCTCCTCCTGCTTCCTCTTCTGCTGCAGTTTAGGCCTCTTCCTCCATCTCTGGAGTGACAGTGACACCGGCCAACCGCAAACAGAGGATGTGCCAGCAACGCCATTACGTCTGTCACCTTCAATAAGCAGCACCACAATGTCCCATGGCTGCGTTCAGCTGTCCATCTTCCAAACAACGGAACAAAAGAGGAAGTACCCCCAACCCACCGCGATCCCTGGCCCTGAATGCCAGCATTTAAAAATTCCTGGCCTTTGAAATGCTGTCCTTCCGTCTGGTGGAGACAGAGAGTTTTAAAAACCTTATGGCGTTGGCTGTCCCACAGTACTAGTTCCCAGCCGCCACAACTTTTCCAGGCAAGCCATCCCTTACCTGCACAAGTGGGGGACAAAATTAGGTGTGCACTGTGCAAAGCAATCTGTGGCAAGGTCCACATAACTACCGATACGTGGACCAGGAAGCACGGGCAGGGATGTTATATCTCCCTAACAGTATATTGGGTAAATGCAGTGGCGGCTGGGCCTGAGGTGGGTAGCTGTTTGGCGCATATCCTTCCACCACCGAGGATTGCAGAGCATTTCTCTTTGCCTCCTGTTGCCTCCTCTTACTCCTCTTTCTCCTCATCCGGTCAGCCTAACACCTTCACCACTAACTTCAGCACAGCCAGGGGAAAACGACAGAAGTTTGAAACTCATCTGTTTGGGGGACAAACCCCACACCGCGCAGGAGCAGTGGACGGGCATGGAACAACAGACCGATGAGTGGTTGGTGCCACTGAGCCTCAAGCTCGGCCTGGTGGTGTGCAATAATGGGCAAAATCTCGTAGCAGCTCTGGGCCTGGCCGGTTTGACGCACATCCCTTGCCTGGCGCACGTGCTGAATTTGGTGGTGCACAAATTGCTGAAAAACTCCCCCGATATGTCAGAGCTGCTGCAGAAAGTGTGGGCTGTCTGTACGCTTTCGGCATTCTCACCCTGCTGCTGCTCGCCTGTCTGCGCTGCAGCGTTACTTCGGCCTTCCCTCCCACCGCCCCATATGCGACGTGCACACAAGGTGGAACTCCACCTTGCACATGCTGGAGAGACTGTGCGAGCAGCAGCGGGCAATAGTGGAGTTTCAGCTGCAGCAAGCACGGTTGAGTCGCTCTGCGGAACAGCACCACTTCACCACCACTGAGTGGGCCTCCATGCGAGACCTGTGTGCCTTGTTGCTGTGTTTCGACTACTCCACCAAAATGGCCAGTGCTGATGATGCCGTTCTCAGCATTACTATCCCACTTCTATGTCTCCTTAAAAAAAAGCTTTGGGCGATGATGGAAGAGGATGTGGCACAGGAGGAAGAGGAGGAGGAAGAGGGATCATCTCCACGGTTATCAGGCCAGTCATTCACAAGTGGCTCAGAGGGTGGTTTCCTGCACCAACATAGGTCAGGTACACAATTGTCCAGCCAGGGCACAATGCTGGGGGATGAGGAGGAGGAGGGGGAGGATGAGGATGGGTGCCAGCAGGGTGGCACCCAAAGCAGCTCAGGGCCATCACTGCAGCATGGCTGGGGGGATACCGAGGACACAGACGATACACCTCCCACAGAGGACAGCTTGTCTGATCCCCGTTACAAGGACAAAGTGCTGTCCATAATTCCCTCACTGGAGTGTGATCGGAAGATGTGCGACTACAAGTGCATGCTGGTAGACACGCTGCTGATGGCATTCCCACCTGACAGCGGTGGATCAGTGGAAGCACAAGGCAAAGGCAGAGGAGGAGGAAGAGGTCGCCAACACAGCTGGGGCACCGCCAGCACCTCAGAAGGCAGGGTTAGCATGGCCGAAATGTGGAAAAGCTTTGTCACCACGCCACAACAACCTACACCACCAACATACACCAACGTCTTAGCAGGAGGCAGCATTTTAGCAACATGGTGGAGCAGTATGTGTGGACACTCCTTCACGTAATGACTGATGGGTGTTCCCCATTCAACTTCTGGGTCTCCAAATTGGGCACATGGCCTGAGCTTGCCCTTTACTCCTTGGGAGTGCTGGCCTGCCCTGCAGCCAGTGTATTGTCTGAATGTGTATTTAGCACGGCAGGGGGCGTTATCACAGACAAGCACAGCCGCCTGTCCACAGTCATTGTGGACAAGCTCAAGTTCATTAAAAGGAACCAGGCATGGATCCCACAGGACTTGTCAGTACCTTGTGCAGAACAGACATGTATACCGGTCTCTCACAGCCATTGTTATACTCCAGCGCACTTTCTCTTTGTTTTACTTTATATATTCCACAATGTTTTGTGGTCTACACAAATTAAATAAAAAAAAGTGTTGGCTACCTCCTCCTCCTTCACCGCCGCTTCCTCCTACAGCACCACATCCACCTACACCGCCATGTCCACCGCCTCCTCAACCTCCTACTCCATATGGCCTTCCTCCTCCTACTTTAAGATTATTATTTTTAAAATTTTATTTTTATTTTTTTATTTTAAGTCACTTCCCAATCCCTATCCACATTTGTTTGCAGGGCACTTACCCACATTTTGCTGCCTTTTGCAGCCCTCTAACCCTTTCCATGACTCTTTTACAGCCATTTTAGTTCCCCAAAGTTCAGGTCCCCATTGACTTCCATGGGGCTCGGAGTCAAGTTCGGGTCAAGTTCGAGTCCCGAACTCGAACTTTGCGACGAAGTTCGGCCGAACCCGGTGAACCCAAACTTCCAGTTGTTCACTCAACTCTAATCACAATACTTCTGTATTGTGATGCATTGGCTGTAAGTGTATTACACACTGTAATACACTTACAGCCTGCTTGCCTGTGAGATCCAGGGGGCTGGATCTCAAAGGCTCTCCCGGAAGACAGCCATGATGCCTAAGGAAGGTATCGGGCTGCCTTTCCTGCCATCGGGTCCCTGTCACAGCAGCGTGGGGACCCGATGGCAGCTCCGATCCCCACACAGATATTGCACATGCCATTGTTAGTGCTGGCCACGGCACATTAAGGGTTAATGTGCCGGCATCTGTGTTTTCTCCAATGCCGGTGCATACAGCAGGGGTCTGGCTATCAGTGACTGCTGGACCCCTGCCGCAGATCGGGCGGGGCGCAGCTCCTGCACCCGCCCGATCAGCGCGCTGCAGATGTACAGCGCTGGGCGTTGAGAGATTAAAAGTGCCCTGTCTGTCCAAGGAAGAAGTGGAACTGCATCTTAAAAAGATGAAAATAGACAAATCACCGGCACCCGATGGCATAAACCCCAGTATCCTAAGACAATTAAGTAATGTCATAGCCAGACCCTTATTTCTGATATTTAATGACTCTATATTGACAGGGAGTGTTCCACAGGATTGGTGCATAGCAAATGTAGTGCCAATATTCAAAAAAGGTAAAAAATAAAAAAAACAGAGCCCGGAAACTATAGGCTGGTAAGTTTAACATCTGTCATGGGTAAACAGTTTGAAGGTTTTCTAAGAGATGCTATCTTGGAGTACCTCAATGAAAATAAGCAAATAATGCCATATCAGCATGGCTTCATGAGGGATCGGTGATGTCAAACTAATTTCATCAGTTTCTATGAGAGGTTAAGTTCTAGCCTCCATACGACTCAATAGATGTTGTATATCTTGACTTCTCCAAAGCATTTGACACTGTACCACATAAAAGGTTAATATATAAAATGAGAATGCTTTGACTGGGAGAAAATGTCTGTATGTGGGTAAGTAACTGTCCCAATGATACAAAACAGAGGGTGGTTATTAACGGTACACACTCAGATTGGGTCACTGCCACTAGTGGGGTACCACAGGGGTCAGTATTGGCTCCAATTCTCTTCAATATATTTATTAGTGATCTTGTAGATGGCTTGTACAGTAAAATATCATTTTTTTGCAGATGACACTAAACTGTCACAGTGGGGAGTGGGGGAAACTCTCCATCGTCCAATATCTGCTATTACTAGACTTAGAAACAGGGATAAGGGAGCAGGTGAACTCCTAAAGCTTCCCTAAATCCTATCCCTGGCCTCCTAACTGCACGAGCGAACCCAGATGGTAGGAGTGCTCATGCATCGTAACCTGGGCCCAACTGACCCTATCGGTCCCAAAAATAGGAGTCAGGAATAAGAGACAAGCGTTTCATCCAAACAACAGATGAGTTTACCAGAGTCTCCCACAGACCTAGCAACAATAGAGGGAAAAGCCCGGATTAGCAGATAGGCCCCAACCTCCACAACACACACTGGAGCTAAAGCACCTATGGCTGGGTGGAACAACTGCTGCTAACTGGCTTTAGGTTCACCCCTCCGGGAAACCAAAAGAAGCCCACTTCCGCAGGCACAACATACAGGAAATGTCTAGCAACCATCCGGATCATCCGACAAGTGCAGCACCACACATGACAACAATGGGGAGGATTAGACGTAGGCAAGAACTTTGATGTCCCACAAGGTGGCCCTCAAGGACAGGGCAGCTGGAAATGCCCAGAAAGGAGCATCCAGCCAAAATAGAGGATGAAGTGAATCTGACCTCAGGCTCTCAACATAAAGACTATAAGAACCAAGAGGCCAACCCAGCTCCACCTAGCACACACGTTAACCTCGTGCTCACTAAAAGGGAAAGGAAAAAGACTTAAAGGGAAAGAGCCCACACATTCATAAACAACCACACGTTGCCCCAGGCAACCAGCATGTGCTGCAACCGTGTCACAGGGCACACAACAGAGGCTGTGACAGTGCCCTCGCATACTACAACAACAACACGTTGCCGCAGGCAAAAGCATGTGTGGCAACCGTGTCACGGCGCACACAACCTAGGCCGTGACATAAACTGTGTAAAGTTAACATGGAAGAGGCATCTGGATAGATTGGAGGCTTGGGCAGAGAAGTGGCAGATGAGGTTTAACACTGACAAATGAAAGGTTATGCACATGGGAAGGAATAATGCAAGCCACTCGTACATACTCATTGGTAAAACACTGGGTAACACTGACATGGAAAAGGACCTAGGAATTTTAATGAACACCAAACTAAGCTATAGAAACCAGTGTCAGGCAGCTGCTGCCAAGGCCAATAAGATAATGGGTTGCAACAAAAGGGCCATAGATGCCCGTGATGAGAACATAATCCAGCCACTTTACAAATATCTAATCACACATACTGTATACAGTTCTGGGCTCCTGTGAACAAGGAAGACAAAGTGTAAGGACCCAGAGTGGCATTACCACCTTTTACACCTCTCCACTATCTCCTATGGTTGATTCTGTGTCATCATGTGTACTTATTGCCAGGTTTTGTATAATGTGAATTGGTATTTCTGATTTTATAACTGTTTAAGTGTAATGTGCCTGGTTCACCAGCAGGTGGCAGCAAGCTTGGCAGAGCTAGTTTGCATAGGGTGGAACCTTCTGTCGTCCATTCTAGCCCTCTCTAGAGAGGAAGTTTTAGTTAGTGAGAGTCCAGTCTAGCTTTTCTCCACCTAAGGGGTAGGAAGCAGGTCCTTGTCCCTGCTGGATGAGCCCTGCAGTTCAGCTTACCCCCTTTGCAGGGGAAGGCTGTGTGCTAGCCAGCTCTGCTCTGCTGGAACAAGAGAAAGGAGCAAATAGCCTCAGAAGCCAGGAGGAATGGTTCCCTGAATAAAGATAAAAATAGACAGAATCAGACTACTGAACATTAAGTACAGCTGAAAGGAAAATATTTTCAATTAAACCTTATAGAGCAGCAAAGCTAGAGAGCAACAGATGTAGCAGAGCTGAGTGTATTTGCCTGCCAGAATTTATGCCAAAGCCTGCTGGTAACCAAGACAAAGTTGGAAGATTGTTTCCTGATGAAAGTTTATTCAAGGAAAGCGGTTATCAACTATATACAAATCTGGACTCAATTTATTCTACAAATCCCTCAACTATTCAACCTATTTGCACTGCTTCGGACTACAACACCTGGGGTCCAGGATATCCAGGTAGGAGCACCGTGACACATGCACAGCCACATCTAAAGTGACATTATAGGCAACCCTTACACCACTCTGGAATTTTTACACCTGGGTCCCACCATCACATCTACTTAGGGGGACTCTGTCCCTCGTTGCTGAAATGCAAATGGTGTCACGACAAATACTCTTTCACTTTAAGGGACCCCGGGTAGTACCCCACCTATTGCATTCATTTGGCATCATGAACAGGATCCGAATGGGTTAATTCTCTGTGCCTTTGAACTTTATAGTCTATTGGATTTACAAAACCACCTTTAAAAATGACTTTAATGCATTTACTGCAGAGCGACCGGCACAAAACTCCGCGTGCTGGCGCCTGAAGGGTTAATCCGCCATTTTTATATGTAATGGCGCAGCTTCTTCATGAGCAAACAGAGCGGTAAAATCCAGGAATGCCCCCAGTTAGAGCAGGAAAGTCTAGCCCTGCCCACCGGGAGCGATGTTATTGTGTGAAGAGAGGAAGTGGAAGCCCCTTCAAGGAAGCTCCACCTTCACTTCCAGATCATCACCAGGTTCCTCCACAGGAGGGCAGTGGCGCTCGACCACTAGAGCCGGAGTGGATTACATGAGGCAGGAAAGACCTCTTATGAGCTTTTCCAGCAGCTCCAGTAGTGAGGAGGACCTGAGGCCCTTCCCATAAGAAGCCTATTGCCAGCATCAGCAGCATTTAAAAGAACAGTGACATTTGGGAGCCACCCCGTGGACTGGGTCTGAAGGGTGAGGGCCTGTTGGCATGTTTTATCTGTTTTGTGTTTTTAGGTTGCCCTGTTTCTGCCCTCACCCGGATGGCCATGAAAGTCAGGACTCCCCCTATCATTTTCATTTATCTCCCAGTTGCAGTTGTCAGTGCCAAAATGACTTTTTTCCCCGTTTTCACGTTATTTGGGAGCCCCTTGTCCAAACGGTTCTCATTACCTGTGCTGCTATACTGTTATTACCCATGTGGATTAGAAATTACATTACTACCCATGTGGATTACAAAAGACTTTTTTTTTAACCCTTTAGGTGTTTCACAAGAATTAATGGAAAATGGAGATGAAATTTCAGAATTTCACTTTTTTGGCAGATTTTCAATTTTAATACTTTTTTTTTCGCTAACAAAGCAAGGCCAAAGAAAACTCAATATTTATTACCCTAATTCTGTAGTTTACAGAAACACCCCATATGTGGCCGTAAACTGCTGTACGGGCACACGGCAGAAGGAAATGAATGCCATATGGTTTTTGGAGGGCAGATTTCACTGGGATAATTTTAAGTTGCCATGTCACATTTGAAGATCCCCTGATGCACCCCTAGGGTATAAACTCCCCAAATATGACCCTATTTTGGAAACTACGGGATCAGGTGGCAGTTTTGTTGGTACTATTTTAGGGTAAATATGATTTTTGGTTGCTCTGTATTATACTTTTTGGCTGTTTTGGCACCGTTTTTATTTTTTGTTATTTACAATGTTCATCTGACAGGTTAGATCATGTGGTATTTTTATAGAGCAGGTTGTTACGGACATGACCATACCAAATATTCAGTTTTACATAATAAAGCATTTTTGAAAAAAATGATTTTTTTTGTTTCTCCTTATTCTGAAAGCCATATTTTTTTTATTTTTTGGGTGACTGTCTTATGTAGGGGCTCTTTTTTTTTATAAGATAACAGTTTGATTGGTACTATTTTAGAGTGCATATGACTTTTTGATCACTTGGTATTACACTTTTTGTGATGTAAGGTGACAAAAAAATACATTTTTTGGCACAGTGTTTTTTTTTATGGTGTTCACCTGAGGGGTAAGGTCATGTGATATTTTTATAGAGCAGGTTCTTACGGATGCGGCGATACTAAATGCGTATTTTTATTTATTTATTTTACTTTAACACAATAATAGCAGTTTTGAAGCAGAAAATGTCTTTTTTTACACCGGCCATCCTGAAAACAGGGGGAGCACATAAGGAGTCACTGGGGCAAGGGGGGGAATAACATTCTATATATATATATATTTTAAACATATTTAACAAGCTTCTGATCACGAACTGTGGGGATCAGAAACTTTCAGCCAGCATTAGGATCGCGTGATTGGCTATTTTGTACTGGCAAGCGAATCAGAGCGATTGCTGGACTGGGACCATCCTTACTGGTCCCGGGCTGGTTAGCTGAGATCCCTGGCTGTGTGTAACAGCCGGGGTGTCAACGCTGTCACCATGTCTGCAGAAATGGTGACAGTTTAATGCCATGACGTGTATACTCGTCATGGAGTGCCAAGTAGCAGTGCTCCATGACAAGTATACACGTCATAGGTCGGGAAGGGTTTAAAAAGGTGTCTTATCTATTTGCACTAATCTTTTTTAGGTTCAGCAACGTTTAAGCACTATTGCCCATTGTGTGTATTCTTTTTCAGGTACCTCAATGTGATTTTACATGCATTATGTATGGATTATGGTCTTTGCACTTTATTCAGGTCACCAGATAGTCAGCACTTAGTTGCTTAGCCTTTATGGACTGCCTCTGAGGATGTGAGCAGACGTCACAAGCAGATCTAACATCGCTGTTGCTCATTATGGACTGCCTCTGAGGACATTAAAATACTAATGGTCCCTGTGTGACATAGCCTATTGCTACACAAGGGTAACCAAGTGGTAAAAGTCACACAGGTCTAACATAGTGGAGGGATTTGTAGAATAAATTGAATCCAGGCTAGTATATAGCTGATACCAGCTTTACTTGAATCAACTTTCATCAGGAAACAATCTTCCAACTTTGTCTTGGTTACAGCAGGCTTTGGCATAAATTCTGGCAGGCAAACACACTTGGCCCTGCTACACCTGTTGCTCTCTAGCTCTGCTGCTCTATCAGGTTTAAATGGAATTTTTTTTCTTTCAGCTGTACTTAACTTTCTGTGGTCTGATTCTGTCTTTATCTAGGGAACCTTTCCTCCTGGCTTTTGAGGCTCTTTGCTCCTTTCTCTTGTTCCAGCAGAGTAGATGGTGCTCTGCTGGCTAGCATACAGCCTTCCCCTGCAAAGTGGGTAAGCTGAACTGAACTGGCTTCTACAGGGCTCATCCAGCAGGGACGAGGACCTGTTTCCTACCCCTTAGAGGAGGTAAGCCACACTAGACTCTCACTAACTAAAACTCCTCCCTCTCTAGAGAGGGCTAGAATGGACAGAAGGTTCCACTCCAGGCAAACGAGTTCTGCCAAGCTTGCTGCCACCTGCTGGTGAACCAGCCACATTACACTTAAACAGTTATAAAATCAGAAACACCAATTCACATTATGCAGGACCTGGCAATAAGTACACATGATGACACAGAATCAATCATAGGAGATAGTGGAGAAAAAAAAGACAGCCAAGGAGGGATCTAATAACTATGTATAAATATATCAAGGGTCAGTACAGAGATCTCACCCATTATCTATTTATCCCCAGGACTGTGACTGTGACAAGGGGACATCCGCTGATTTTGGAGGAAAGAAGGTTTGTACACAAACATAAAAGAGGATTCTTTACAGTAAGAGCTATGGAACTCTGTGCCAGAGAGGGTGGTGATGGTAAATTCACTAAAAGAGTTTAGGGGGCCTGGATATTTTTCTGGAGTGTAATAATTTTACATGTTATAGTTACTAGAGAAGGGTCGTTGATCCAGGGAGTTATTCTGACTGCCTGATTGGAGTCAGGGATTTTTATACCCATAAAGAGAGGAAAATTGGCTTCTACCTCACAGGGTTTTCTTTTGCCTTCCTCTGAATCAACGTGCAGGATAACAGACAGAACTGGATGGACAGATGTCTTTTTTCAGCCTTATAAACTATGTTACTGTGTTACTATAAATAAGACCTAAAGGGTTTTCTTTGCTTGAGAAGATCTGGTCGTTGATGTGCGCCCCTGTGGTTTCGTCATAATCTGGCGGTTTTTCGTAGCTATTTCTTGACCCAAGAAGTGGGGTGGCTCCCACTCAGGGCGACCAATATCGGCAGCACTGACCGGCCTTTCCCTGCTCTACATTTCCGGTTGCTCTCACCGTTATACCTAACAACAAGTGGAGTGTAACAAGGTGAGCACAATTCAGATATTCTTCTATTCGCACAACGTAAATCATTTATAACATATTCACCCTATAAGCGCCTCTCTTCTCTCTATGCCACTATCCACACACCTCAGACCCTGATCAGATCAAACACCCATACCTCAGATCAGACCCCTATGCCTCAGATGAGACCCCGTACCTCATATCGCCCCCCCATGCCTCACATCAGCTCCTCATGCCTCATATTACGCCCCTGCCGCATATCAGCCCCTAGCGATACATCACCCCCTAGCGATATATAAGCCCCCAGCCATATATTAGCCCCCAGCCTTATTTCATCAGCCTCAGATCACATAAAATAAAAAATCCACTTACCTTTTCTGCTCTAGACGCCGCTGCTCCTCACCTTCAGCACTCACTCTCTTCTTCCTGCCGTCGGCTGTGCATTGACCGACTCGCACAACATGAGCCACAGCACAGCCGACTCAGCGGACTAGGAAACGGTGAGTAAAGAGCCCAGGCAGCACTGCATTAACCGCTTCCCGTTCCTTCAGTACTAATGAGCGCTTCCATAATGGAAAAAAGTGTGTCTTATGGGGCAAAAAATATGGTATAATAAATCTTTCAGACCGTAGGAGTCCACACCCTCCTGCTAAGCCATGTCCACTTTACTCTCCAGTTTTTAAAAGTGTTAAGGTGTAAAAAGTTGCAAATTATAGCACACGTATGGTGTGTGTAAAACTATTGATAAATCTGCCCCTTAGCCCTTATCCACACAGCCTCCCCTCTGTTAAGGTTTTTACTTACATGCTTACATAAGATTAATATCATTAGGGATCATGCATATGACTGTATTTTACTATAGTGTGTTATCCGTTTTTAGAATGGATCGAAGACTGACCCATACAGTTCAATGGGGTCCTGTACACATCCGTTTTAGTCACTGATCTGTGTTACCCATCCATACAACTCACAGCAAGTCTTATTCTTGTTAATTTTTGCGGATGAACATAGCCCTTTATATTGCTTGTAGTGATAATTATTTACAGCCGTGTGCATGAGGTCTTACAATACTCTGAAGCTTCCAACACAATCTATCAATATTTTCTGAAAACTGCATAATACGTCATGTAGAAAACAGTGCAAATTGTACAAATTAATCAAAATAGCATTTGCAGAATAATACACTGGATGTGTTACATAGTTTCAAGAACAAATGGTGCACACGGTTGATAAATTTGGAGCATTTTACCATTCATCTTAGCTATGCTCCTTATTCTAGACATTTTGAAAAACTGTCTAGGAAGGTGCAAAAAGTGTAGCTACAATTTGGGCTCATTTTCCTTAGTAACCAGCCCCCGATGTATGGCAAAATAGGGAACATCTTGAAAAAATAACAAGAATTAAGCACAGTGATTTTTAAGGAGTAAGTTTTGGAAACAGATAATGGTAGTGGGACATGGTGGTAGTGTCATAATCTCTTACCATAGTGTCCTGATGCAGAAATTTCCGAGTCTCTAATTTTTCCAGTTGACAAACCAAGAGGTTGGTGACACCCTGTGGTGGAAGCCATTATTACAATGAGTACAACAAATTTCCATTTTGGCTCTGCATGACATGTAATACAGCAGAATATTGTACATACTTTACAAATACTAATTATTATTGTAATACTCGGAATAAAGGAGCTGAAACACTTTTAGGGCTCATGTTTTACTCAGCATGATCAACCCTACCAGGAAATATGCCTGGTTTAATGTTTGATCATGCTGTTAACCTCTTAAAGACTGGGCCTATTTTCATTTTTGCATTTTAGATTTTTCCTCCCCACGTTCCAAAAGCTATAGCCTTTTTTATTTTTCCGTTCATATAACCACAAAAAATCTTTGTGGAGTAAATTTAAAAAAAAAAAAACACAATTCCCTCAAAGTTTTTGGGGTTTTGACATCAAAGAGTTCATGTGAACTTAAAATGAAATAATATCCTTATTCTGCAGCTTAATATTATTGTATAGTTTTACTTGGTTTTATTACATTTAAAAAAAAAAAAAAACTCTGAAAAAAAATCTATATTTTCTTTGCATCACCATTTTCTGACAACAATAACTTTAAAAATATTTGAGTCTACAAAGCTGTATTAGAGCTTGTTTTTTGCAGAACGAACGTCTTTTTGGGTGGTATATCACTGCACAGGGCATTTTCAGATGCGGCAATACCTAATATGTTTTTTTTTATATGTAAAATTGGGAAAGGGGGGGTGATTTAAATGTTTAATATTTTACTGTTTTTCTATTTTTTTAACTTTTTTTTAAAACTTTTTATTTAATAACTATTTAGACCCCATAAGTGGTTAGAACCTGGGGTAGTTTGTCCCATTCACCCTAGTAGAGATCTATAAGGGTAAATGGGATTTTGACATGCTCCCTGCTGGGCTGTGCTTTGCACACAGCTCAGCAGGGAGGTTACTATGACAGCCCTGGGAAGCCTCAGCAGGCCCCAGGCTGTCATGGTAACCGATCGGAGTCCCACAAATCTCACTGTGGAGGCTCTAATTGGATGGTATAGGGAGCCGCATCCCTCTGTCTTACCTCACAGATGCTTTGATCGTTGTTGATCACGGCTACTGAGGGGTTAAATGACAGGGTTCAGTCCGATCGCTATTCCCCGTCATTGTGCCAGGTGTCTGCTGTATTGTACAGCCAACACTCGCCGCGTATGGTGCGGGCTCACAGTAGCAGACTACTCCATACAGTTGCGGGGTCATACATATACAGCATTATGCATTAAGGGGTTAGGTCTTGTTCCTCTTCCTGAAAAGTTTTCATCTATTTGTACAGCCTGTTCTGTTACACTAACATACACAAATTACTCAAAAGTAAATTCACAGTTTTCAAATGAGAATACTTCCCTTCTCTAAGGGATTAAACTGCCAACCACAGCAGTTAGATTGGGAGTCTGGCTTCGTATTACCCATGAGTACATTGGGCAGTGCTCACATGATCTTTATAACAGATATATCTGTCACGATGCTGGAACTAGCACTCACTCATGATAGAAATATCTGTCATTGGTCATTAGGGTTTTATATAAGTCCCCCTGGCATTCCTGCCATCCTATCTGTCACAAACTCTGCTGCTCTAGGTTGTCGGTAACAGCATCTTTTATTTTAATTGAAAGGATAATTATTTTACTTATAATATATAATGGATTTTAAAATCTGAAAAATCTGAATTATATTGCATTGAACAAATACATTTTTTTTTTTTTACTTTTATGGACTTACGTGGATCATATACAAGGTAAATTGCTTTCATTTTATAGCTTTCATATACTGCTTCTGATTCTATATGCCACAGACCAGTTGTATGAGCTTCCATCTCCAGGGTGACACCAACACCTTAAATGAAACATATAATCATATGAGTACAGTAAGACTGTTGAAGGGGTTGTCCGGGCTTTTATTGATGACCTCTTGTTGATAGATCATCAATATCAGATCGGCAAGGGTCCCACACCCGGCACCCCCGCTGATCAGCTGTACGAGTGCGCACGTGCTTTCTCCCTTCTCTTTTCTTGTCCGCTGCTGCTGTGTATATTATTTGCCATAGACAGCAGCAGTGAACAGGAAGAGAGATGGGAGACAGCACATGCTCATTGCGCGCGCCGTCTCCTCGTACAGCTGATCAGCGGAGGTGCCGGGTGTCGGACCCTCGTCAATCAGATATTGATGACCTATCCTGAGGATACGTCATCAATAATAATAGCCGGACAACCCCTTTTAGAGAGAATTACACTCTCCTTTAGGCCTCATACACAACCTTATGTGTTTTGCGGTCCACAAACCACAGATCCGTAAAATATGGATACCATCAGTGAGCATTCCACATTTTTCGGAGGCCCAATAGTAGAAATGTCTATTCTAGTCCACAAAATGGATATTTTCATCTGGGATAACATCCATGTGCTGTCACACATGGAATGCGGACCACAAATATGGTCATGTGTCTGAGGCCTAAGATGAATAGGGCAACGTTCAGTGTTAGACCTCAGCACCACTTTCAGTCATTGATGTTATAAAACTATAAACCACCACTGCATCTCCTTACCAGGGTATAGGTTTACTATGTTGATGGGATGATCTTTGTGGCTCCGTTGTGTGAGGATATTCCCATGAAATTGAATAGAAATAATTTCTGTTCTCCCTATACTCAGTAGATGCCATCGTACTTTTCTCTTCAACGAAAGAACCAGACCAGGTGTTGTGTCATCAATGTATCCATTGATAGCTACAATATGAAGATGAGAATAAGAAATACAATTCATTTTTAAATGTAATTATCAGCAACATCAATAATGATATCAGAAAAATGAAAAGTTTTTTCCAGACTACAAATGTTAATGACCTTTCTTAGAATAGGTTATTAATATTAGATTGGTGGGGGGTCCAACACTCCGCACCCTACCCCCCATCTGGAGATGGGGTCAGATCATCAATATCTGTAACCATGTGAGTCTTCATGGAGTTTGTATGTTCCCCCTATATTTAGGTGGATTTATTCCAGGTTCTCCAAAAACATACTGATCAGGTTCAGGAGCATAGCTATAAGGGAAGCAGAGGAAGCGGCTGGACTTAAAGATTTTATTGTCAGGGCGGTTGCTGAGCCTTGTCTGAGAGAGCGATCTTCACTAGATACAGGAGTGGGGGTTGCATGGCAGGAGGGGGTTGTGAAGAAATTGCTATGGGAGTGTGTGGGGGGCGGGTCTCTTTCAAAAATTTGCTATGGGACACAGTCATTTCTGTATTTCGCCTCTAGTGACGCACTGGCAATACTCGCTGCGCCCACGTTCTTTTCAGTAGTGATGAGCGGCAGGGGCAATATTTGAATTTGCGATATTTCACGAATATTTGGGCAAATATTCACCATATATTCGCGAATTACTAATCTTCAGGCATTATTTTTTTGATTGCGAAAATTTGCATTAAAAAAATTTGCACAAAATTCACATAAAAATTCGCATAGACTGATATTAAAAAAAAAAGAATATTCACAATTACGAATATATTTTGAGATATTCTAAATATTCACGAAATTCTCAAAGTGCCGATATTCACGATTAAAATTCGCAATTCGAATATTCGTGATCACCACTACTCTTTAGCTGGCATCGGTACTTCACTAGGTCCTGACAGCATACAGCTTCAGGATATAGTGTAGGCGTGCATTATGACCTCACACTGTGCAACATCAGGAAGCAGTGCAGTACTGGCGCCAAGACACAGTGCTGTGCTGAAGAGCCAGAAAGGTTGCTGCTCCTGGAGGAGGAGAGGTCTGTTTATTTTATGCTCTGATGTCTGCATTTAGGGGAAGGAGGGGTTGGGTGGGGGCTATAGGGGGCAGCAGGTGTCTGATTTGGGGTAAAGAAAAAGCTGTGATTCCTCTCTCATCTCACTGTTCTTACCACTAGGGGAACTTTTGGCATCATTGCTTGGCATGGCTGGCTGAGGTGAAGCTCAAGAGCGGTGAGCGTGACACATGTATTATGTACTGTACGTACATAATGTAACGCAGAACCAGGGCCGTCTTTAACGTGGGGGAAAAGGGGCAGCTGCCCCGGGCCCAGTTGCTCCTGGGGGGCCAAAGGCAGCTGCCTCTTGATCCCCGCTGGCCAGTGGCGTAGCATGGGGGGGCCGGGCCGTTGCCCCAGCGCGAAATTCCAAGGGGCACTAGCAGGGCCGCAGCGCCTATTAGGCAAGTGAGGCGATCGCCCAGGAGGCGTGGCCCTGGTGATAAATGGGGGGCGGCGGCGGCAGTGCACAGGGAGATGAGCCCTTCCATTGTAGAAGCGCTTATCTCCATAGTCATCTGTATCACCGTCCTCAGGACAGCGATACAGATGGATGCTGCGGGGCAGGGGAGAGGCGTCTCCCTTCCCTGATCCTCTGGGAAGATGGTGCAGATAGTACTGTACTACTAACCCCCCCCCCCCCCACCCCGTTTCCAGCCACCCAGCACCCTTACTCACATAAAACAAGTAATATATATATATATATAATATAGCTTACAGTGAATTACTGTAAATACTTACAGTTCTGAAGACTCCAGCAGGCTCAGGATCAGTGCTCTGGGCAGCTGGGATCAGGGCTGGGAGTGGTCACCGCTCTGCAGCTTAGGAAGGAGACCAGGGCTCGGCTCACCCTAGCGTTGCAGTGCCTGCGCGTGACGTCACACTATGCCATGCCGCTCGCAGCCGCGGAGGCAAAATATTTTATGACGATGTCATTGAATTTGTGGGCAGTGGCCAGCGGCAGTGGCGTAGCGTGGGTTGCCAGAACCTGAGGCAAGCCAAGTATTGCGCCCCCCCCCAACCTGTGGCAATGCCCCCTTTTTAAACAGATAATGTAATAGATATCACTTGCAGTCATACGTAACACCACAAATAACACAGTGATAACTCTCCTTTGATGTAGATGTCCTCTTTCCTCGTCTTCTCTTTTCAGACCTTCAGACCAGACCACCATTTTTCAGCTATTTATCGTCTCTGCAGTTTGACAGAAAAAAATCTTAGTTTCTACTTTTTCATCAACCTCCCATTTTCTGGACAAATCATCCTACCACCCCAATACTGTGCCACTGTGCTCCCCAATATTATACTGCAGAAACGATATACCCCTGATAATACTAGTACCACACAGATAACACCCCCATCAATAATTATTGGCACACAGTGCCCTAAAATAACGGTGCCCAGCAAATAGTGCCCCTGACACTAATAGTGTAAACATAACATCCTCCAAAAATAATTGTGGTAAGCTGATACTGTGCCAAGGTGCCCCTACAGTAATAGTGCTCCCAAAAGTCCCACCAATAGTAATAATTATATGCTAGAGCACACATGGTAGTAGTAATGCTCATACAGTGCCCCCAAACATGTCCCCACTGTGCACCCGAAGTAATAAAGCTCCCATAGTGCCCATCCTAGTAATCATGTTCCCCATAGACCCCCAGTAGTTATAAAGCCGACTATAATGCCTCCCAGTAGTAATAATTCTCCTTATAATGTGCCAGTGCAAAAATACCCCCTTTTAATGCTCCCAGTTGAGCTAATGTCCCCGTAGTGCCCCCATAATGTGCCAGTATAAAAAATACCCCTAAATTGTGCCCCCAGTAAATGCCCCCATAGTGCTCCTCTCCCCCTTCCTCCTAGTGCCCCCTATAATGTACCAGTTTAAAATGCCCCATATATAGTGCCCCAGTAGATGCCCTTAATGTCCCTCATAATTTGCAAGTATAAAATACCCCTTCTTAGTGCCCCTATAGATGAGCCCGTAGTACTTCTCTCTCCCCTTCCACATAGTACCTACCATAATGTGTCCCAGTATAAAATGCCCCTATACTGACCCCTCTATATAAAATACCCCTTCTTTGTGGCCTCAGTAATTGCCCCCATTGATGGTCTGGTCTGAAGGTCTGAAAGGAGAAGACGAGGAAAGAGAACATCTACATCAAAGGAGACGTCACTGGAAGTAGGAAGTATGGGGCGCTGTATTACCCTGTATGTTCTGTAGTGAAGCGGTGGGATATAGAATTTGGCCCACACTGTAGCAGCCTGGCCACAGACTTCAGGTCACACTGTGCATGCTCTGAATTCTGGGGGCTCACAACCATCTACTACATTATCTGTACTCAGAGAGTTATCACTGTGTTATCTGTGGTGTTACATATGACTGCAAGTGATATCGACTACATTATCTGTAAAAAGGGGTGTGGCCACAGGTTGGAGCAGGAGGTGCAACACTTGGTTTGCCCCAGGTGCTGGCAACCCACGCTACGCCACTGCCACTGCCCACAAATTCAATGACATTATCCTAAAATATCTTGTCTCCTTTCCACCGGCTCCGTGTCCTGATCCTATCCTTCACTATGCGAACGGCATGGCATAGTTTGACATCAACAGAGGCACTGCAACGCTAGGGTGAGCTGAGCCCTGGTCTCCTTCCTGAACTGCAGAGCAGTGCCCACTTCCAGCCCAGCAGCCCAGAGCCCTGATCCTGAGCCTGCTGGAGTCTTCAGAACTGTAAGTATTTACAATAATTCACTGTAAGCTATATTATACATATTATTTGGTTATGTGAGTAAGGGTGCTGGGTGGTTGGAGAGGTTAGTAGTACAGTACTATCTGCACATTGTAAAAACAAAAAAAAAGTAATCTACAAAATATTTTATATTTGTTTCAGAAGTAGTGCTTTTTAAAAAAATTTAGAATAATGATACTGCCATTTTATTTGATACTTTTGATTCTTTTTTTTCCGCTATATTAAGGGACACTATAGTCACCAGAACCACAACAGCTAAACGTAGTAGTTCTGGTGTCTATAGCATGTCTCTGCAAGCTTTTTAATGTAAACAGTGCCTTTTCAGAAAAAAAGGCAGTATTTACATTACTGCCAAGAAACACCTCTAGTGGCCACTCATCAGACGGCCACTAGAGGTTCTTCCTAGTCCAGTGTTGCACAACGTGCAACACTGGCATTCACACTAAACACTCCTCTTAGAAATGCATTAATTCAAAGCATCTCTATAAAGTCACACATGCGCAATAGCCTCCCAATGCTTCCCTATGGGAAAGCAGTGGGTTGGCTATGATATACTCACACACTGCACATTCCTGTGCATTGTATTGATGAGGTTGTGTGTGTGTTGTGGTGGAGGGTGTAATTGCATGCTAGGGTGTGGGATGTTGAGATCCAGGGGGCCCAAGTAAATTCTTGCCCAGGGTCCAATCAATATTAAAGACGGCCCTGCACAGAACAGTGTAGTGCACTTAACATCTGTATGTATATCTACATTGTATTATATTCTAAATGAATCTGTTATGTCCAGTAGAATTTTTTTCTATGTGCAGCCCATATATCTGGCCGAGTTTGAGACCTCTGCAGCACAGCATAAGTCCTTCAGTCCTTAACAACTGCTTATTACACAGCTGAACAGGATGTGTTGACAAAATGACATCCTGCACTATGCTTAGTACAACATTCAGTTTGAAGTGCGGTTTTCTTGAGCGGTTTTCTTTAGCCTCTTAGTGACCAGCCTGTTTTGGGCCTTACTGACCAAGCATTTTTCTTTTTTCATCGTCGCGTTCCAAGAGCTATAACTTTTTAATTTTTCTGACTATATAGCTTTATGAGGGCTTGTTTTTTGCGGGACAAGTTGTAGTTTTTTAATGGTGCCATTTTGGGGTACACATAACTTTCTGATTAACTTTTATTAACTCTTTCTGTGTTTTTATGTTATAAATTTTACGGTGTTAATTTTTCGGTATAAATAACATAATATTTTTATTCTCTGGGTCAGTACGATTACAGTGATTCAAAAAACATAGTTTTTATACGTTTTACTACTTTTTTGCAATAAAACTCTTCTTTTAAAAGAAAAAAATGAATTTGCATTGCCTCTTCCCAAGATCCATAACTTTTTTATTTTTCTTTCTATTTTCAGTGGCAACTAAGAATAAATTAGCAATTGTGTCTTTTTTTTTTTTTTTTACAGCGTTCACCGTAGGGGATAATTTATGTGATATTTATGTAGTCTGGGTCATTACGGACGCGGCAATACCAAAGATATGGGGGAGGGGTTTTTTTTGTACGTTTTTTCATTGAAACGTTTGAAACGTTTTCATTGAAAATATTTTTTTTTTTCAATAAATGTGTTTTTTTTACCACTTAATAGTCCCACAAGGGGACTATAACGCACAGTATTTTGACTGATTTTAAAATGCAATGCATTATCCCTATAGTGCATTGCATTTTAATAGCAAAGCTATTCTGACATTGACCAGCAGGCTGCGCCAGAGAGGCGCAGCCTGCTGGAAATTACTACAACCCAGATGGGGCCTACATCAGAATGCCAGGTAGCCTTCACACACATTGGCACCCCAATAAAAAAAAGCAGCGGCCCTTCCTAAGGCCCCGTAGTGACCTCCATAAAAACACGTATGGGTGGTCACTAAGGGGTTAAAGGGGTTGTGCAAGAATGAACTTGGCAAACCCTCCCATTCTGCCAGACCTGCAAAGGGAAGAGTACTTAGATGCTTTCCAGTGTCAGCTCCCCACTTCTTGTCCTGTAGGTCTGTGATTTCCCGCTGGGCTCCAGTGATGTAAATATCCTGTTTGAAATAACCACAACCAATAACAGGCCATGACGGTGTCTGGATCTCTTTGCAACCATTTGTCATGATGCAAGGGTAGCCGGACTCCGCCATTGCCTGTGATTGCCTACCGCAGTGTCAAACCGATGTCAAACCTTAGTCCTATAACTTGAAATGAAGGCCAAAAGGAACTTTTAAAGAAAGGCCTGACATTTGCACCCAGTAAACTATTAAGCAAGTTTGACACATACATAGGCATTGAGAACTATGTGAGAAAATTATGTTGTAAAAAATATTTTATGAAAAATCCTATTCAATACCAGACTGTCTCAACTTCAAAATATCAACATGTAAATGTAAAGTTAAATCTAGAATGTATCCAAGGCAAGAAATCGGAAGGGAAATTGCGGCATTTTAAAGAGCAGATATTAGAAAAGTGAATTTTAATAAATATGGGAAAAAGGATGTAAATAATGAAGAATTTAGGGCAATCAAGCAGTTACAACAAAACCATAAGACAACAATACGTCCAGCAGATAAAGGTTGGGCGATTGTAATTTTAGACACAGAGAAATATGTATGGGAATGTCATAGACAACTGTAAGACATGAATACATATACAGTTCTGCAGAATGATCTGACTGATTTATTCTCAAAGGAACTGTCCAATTTGTGTCAACTAGCTCTTGATAAAGAGATTGTGTATAAAACATAATACGCTTTCTTATTAGGAACTTCCAAAAGGCTTCCGGTTTTATATTGTATCCCAAAGATACATAAGGATCCTATCATACCACCGGGAAGGCCTATAGTTTCTGGTATAGGTTCCTTAACCTCTAATTTATACCAATACTTAGACCACTTTTTACAACCTTATGTTGGAGAAACTTCTTTTCATTTAAAAGATACCACATCAATTATTAAGATACTGGAAATGCTGACTTGTCAACCCCAATGGATCATGGCAACGTTAGATGTGAGATCATTATTAAGGATGAGCGAATCAGCTTTGGATGAAATATCCGAAGTTGATTTGCATAAAACTTTGTTTCATTACTGTATACTGTATACATACACTATTAAAATGTATTGGCTCCAATGAGCCGGTTATTACTTCGCGAAGTAGGGTAAAAAATATACATAGGCTAAAAAATATACGTAAACCTCTTAATTATATGTATACTAATGCCAGCAGTCTAACTAATAAAACTGGTGAACTGGAATTAGTGATGTGTGAGATGGACTATGACATAGTGGGAATAACTGAGACATGGCTGGATGATAGCTATGACTGGGCAGTTAATGTACAGGGTTACAGTCTGTTTAGAAAGGATTGCCAAAACCAGAGAGGGGGAGGGGTCTGCCTTTATGTAAAGTCCATTCTAAAGCCCAAAGTCCGAGAAGATATAAGTGAGGGACATGAACATGTTGTGTCACTGTGGGTAGAAATACATGAAGGAAAAAACAATAATAAAATACTAATATGAGTTTATTATAACCCACCTAATATACCAGAGTCCACAGAAAATCTACTACTAAATGAGATAGACAAGGTGGCAGATCATATTGAGGTCGTTAATATGGGGGACTTCAACTACCCAGATATAGACTGGGAAACTGAAACCTGTATATCTTATAAAGGAAACAGGTTCTTGGCAATAACCAAAGACAATTACCTTTCCCAACTGGTTCAGGACCTGACTAGAGGGACGGCCATACTGGACTTAGTATTAACCAATAGACCTGACAGAACAACAGATGTGCAGGTTGGGGGACACTTGGGAAATAGTGACCATAAAGTAATAACCTTCCAATTGTCATTCAAAAGAGTGTTTCTTCAGGGAGGAACAAAAATACTAACTTCAAAAAAGCTACATTTAGTGAACTAAGAGGGGCCATAGGCCTAACTAACTGGGACAAAGTCCTCAAAAATAAAAATAAAGCCACAAAATGGGATATTTTTAAAAACATCCTAAAATCTAATTGTAAGAGGTACATACCTTATTGGAATAAAAGATTAAGGAACAAGAAAAAACCAATGTGGATAAATAGAACTGTAAAGAAAGCAACACATGACAAAAAGGAGGCATTTAAATCACTAAAACAGGAGGGTAGCGAGGAAGCACTGAAAAACTATAAGGAAAAAATTTAAATATACAAAAAACAAATAAAAGCAGCCAAACTAGAGACCGAGAGATTCATTTCCAAAGATAGCAAAACTAACTCTAAAATGTTCTTCAATTATATAAATAGTAATAGTAAAAAGTATAAGGTATTTGTATGAAAAACCACGCTGCCAGGGGGAATTTAGCCTATATAATAAAATAATCATCAATGCCAGGATAATAAGTATTAGCCAACAACCTAATTGCATGCAGAATTTACCCTAACTATGGATATTGCACGACGGGAGAAAGGAGAGAACCGTGCAGCCTATTCCCACAGAGATACAAAACACACTGGTTACTATGGAAACGGACGCTTACTTAACCCGTGGCAGGGGAGACCTAAACCATCCCTGAGGAAGGAACATGCATGTTCCGAAACGCGTCAGAGGTATTCTGACCCTCATCGGTATCCATAGCTCAGTGTGACGTCACACTAGAGACTTTCCATTCGGATAACCAAAGTAGCTTTGTTTGCGCGCTCGTCTCTGCCTGGGACAGCGCACACTAGTAGTGAAGCTGAAGATCTCAGAGAGGATGCGCAGCAAGCAGCAGCAGTCACTCCAGCTAAGCGGCAGCACAATCTCCGTCCAATACAGTATACAGGCAAGTGACTATAAACGGCACAGTATTAACCATCATACGACTCTGGCATTTAAATTAACTCTACGTTTACCACCCACCTGCAACTGTGACCTATAAACTAGAAATAATTAAAAACAAATAACAACTCAGAATTAAAAAACATTTTTTATTAGCCACAGACCAGCACCAACCTAATATATTAATGAATATATATGCTTGCCTCCATATACATTATTGACACTATTATTTATAGCGCGGGTCTAGTAATCATTTATTTTTCAGTAAAAAGTATAAATCTAAAGGTGTCAGCCCTTTACAGAGTAATGAGGGGGGAGTTGCAGAGAGCGATGAGAAGAAAGCAAAGTTATTAAATATTTTTTTTCTCCACTGTATTCACTAAGGAAAATAAACTGCAGAACGTAAAAGTAAATTCCCCATTAAAAGTTCCCTGTCTGACCCAGGAAGAAGTACAACAGTGACTTAAAAAGATTAAAATAGACCAATCGCCAGGACCAGATAGCATACAGCCCCGTATCCTAAGAGAATTAAGTAATGTCATAGCCAGACCCTTATTTCTGATATTTTAGGACTCTATACTGACAAGGAGTGTTCCACAGGACTGGCACATAGAAAATAAGGTACCATATTCAAAAAGGGTACAAAAACAGAGCCCGGAAACTATAAGCCGGTAAGTTTAACATCTGTCGTGGGTAAACTGTTTGAAGGTTTTTTAAGAGATGCTATCTTGGAGTGCGTCAATGAAAATAAGCAAATAACGCCATATCTGCATGGCTTCATAAGAGATCAGTCATCTCAAACTAATCTAATCAGTTTCTATGAGGAGGTAAGTTATAGACTTGACAGCTGCAAATCAATGGATGTCGTATATCTGGACTTCTCTAATGCATTTATCACTGTACCGCATAAAAGGTTAGTATATAAAATGAGAATGCTTAAACTGGGAGAAAATGTCTGTATGTGGGTAAGTAACTAGCTCATTGATAGAAAACAGAGGGTGGTTATTAACAGTACACACTCAGAGTGGGTCACTGTCAATAGTGGAGTACCTCAGGGGTCAGTCTTGAGCCCTATTCTCTTCAATATATTTATTAATGATCTTGTAGAAGGTTTGCACAGTAAAATATCAATTTTTGCAGATTACACTAAACTGTGTAAAGTTATTGACATGGAAGAGGACAGTATGCTGCTACAGATGGTTCTGGATAGATTAGAAACTTGGGCAGAGAGGTGGCAGATGAGGTTTAACACTGACAAATGTAAGGTTATGCACATGGGAAGGAATAATGCAAGTCACCCGTACATATTAAATGGTAAAACACTCGGTAATACTGACATGGAAAAGGATCTAGGAATTTTAGTGAACAGCAAACTAAGCTGTAGAAACCAGTGTCAGGCAGCTGCTACCAATGCCAATAAGATAATGGGTTGCATCAAAAGAACATAGTCCTACCACTTTACAAATCACTAGTCAGACCACACATGGTGTACTGTGTACAGTTCTGGGCTCCTGTGAACAAGGTAGACATAACAGAGCTGGAGAGGGTTCAGAAGAGGGCAACTAAAGTAATAACTGGAATGGTGGACTACAGTACCCTGAAAGATTATTAAAATTAGGGTTATTCACTCTAGAAAAAGATGACTGAGGGGAGATCTAATACCTACGTCTAAATATATCAGGGGTCAGTACAAAGATCTCTCCCATCATCTATTTTTCCCCAGGACTGAGTCTGTAGGAAAGAAGGTTTGCACACAAACATAGAAGAGAATTCTTTACGGTAAGACCAGTGATACTATGGAACTCTACCTGAGGAGGTGGTGATGGGGAGTTCACTAAAATAATTCAAGAGGGCTCTGGATGTATTTCTGTAGTGTAATAATATTACAGGCTATAGCTACTAGAGATGGGTTGTTGATCCAGGGAGCTATTCTGATTGCCTGATTGGAGTCGGGAAGGAATTTTTTTCCCCTTAAATTGGCTTCCACCTCACAGGGATTTTTTACCTTCCTCTGGATCAACTTGCAGGATAACAGGCTGAACTGGATGGACAGATGTCTTTTTTTCGGCCTTATAAACTGTGTTACTATGTTACTTTGCATAATAACTTCAGAAATGGATTTACACTGTAAAAAACATTTCCCGAACTCGGCTTCCGTTCCAAGGTACCACTTGGAACCAAACTGGCACCACTTAGAACCAAACTACTGGTACCATTAAAATTAGAAGAGACCCCCGGCACAACTGCGGAGTGTTTATTTTTTATTCTTCATATAACTTTTCTTATGTGGTAATATTTTTTAATGTTGATATGTTTATATGAGATTGGGTGTAATAAATGGTCGTCCTTGGTACAGTTCCCGATGACTGAGAGCCTGTTTAATTAATAGATTTGCAGACACTTTATTACGAACAGAGGGGCATTCAAATAACAGTGCACCAAGATCCAGAGGCCAAACGGGAGAGACGTTATTTACTTATCTCACTCAGATCTACGATAAAGTCCATGGAAATAGAACCCCAGGGACAAGAGGGGACCGACAAAGGGTGTAATAAACCCATGGGTGAAGAACGTGGGTTCTAGCATCTAGCACAAACATCACATGACATGAGATATTTACTTACGTTCTATTGATAATTGGGCCACCAAAAGAAACGGGATAAAAATTCCTGTGTCTTCTGCACTCCTTTGTAACCTGTAATCTTAGAATCATGGACTAACTTTAGAACTTTCAGTCTTATTGTTTCGGGTATATATAGCTGCTGCCCATGTGTCCACACCTTGTTCTTAAGCATTAAGTGCATTATCAGGTGGTTAAGACAGCAAGGCGTTGGTGTCATGGACGTCTCATATCTCGTCAAGCAAATCCTGCTTATGGATTACTCCCACAAAAAGAACAATAGTCTTGAGTGGAATATTAGAAGTGGAATCATTGGAAAAGATTCTAGATAGAGCATCTGCCTTGCCGCTACGAGAACCAGGCCTGTACGAGATTACAAAGTTGAATTGGTTGAGGAAGAGACTCCAACGAGCTTGGCGAGGAGATAGACATTTGGCAGATCTAACGAATTCCAAATTACGGTAATCAGTCAGAACTATTATTTGCTGTGAGGTTCCTTGAAGATGATGTCTCTATTCCTTAAAAGCTGCAATGATAGCCAACAGTTCTTTATTCCCCACATCATAATTCTTCTCAGCAGGGGATAAATCCTGGGAGAAATAAGCACAAGGATGCAATAAACCCTTGTCTACTGTCCTCTGAGACAGAATAGACCCTACAGTACAGTCTGAAGTATCTACTTCTACAATGAAGGTGAGTTCTAGATTGGGAGGAACTAATACAGGGGCTGCAGTGAACTTGGACTTTAGGAGAGAAAAAGATTCCTGTGCTTGGGGAGACCAGGCAAAAACATTTTTTTCTTAGTCAACTGTGTAATAGGAGTAATTATTTCTTAGAAACTCTTAATGAAGCGTCTATAAAAATTGACAAAACCTATGAAACGTTGAACATCTTTTATGGGAGTAGGCCAGTTTACTATTGCTTTAATCTTGCTAGAGTCCATGTGTAGACCACAGGGGGGAAATTATAAAGCCAAGGAATTGGATCTAAGTCTGATGAAATTCACATTTTTCATTCTTAATGTAAAGTTGATTCTTTCTTAAACGTTCCAGAATGAGTTTCATCTGTCTCTGATGTTTTTCCATAGAGTTCGAGAAGATCCAGTTATCGTCCAAATAGATGACTATGAACTGGTCCAGAAGGTCTTTGAAGACATCATTGACGAGATGTTGGAAGGCGGCCGGGGCATTAGAAAGACCAAAAGGCATAATAACAAGATATAAAAAATGTCCATAATGTTACCTAAAAGCAGTTTTCATTCATTTCCAGTAGGGTTGAGCGAACCCGAACTGTATAGTTCGGGTTCGTACTGAATTTTGGAGTGTCTGTGACACAGACACGAGCCCGAACATTTACGTAAAAGTTTAGATTCGGTGTTCAGAGATTTCTTTGGCGCATTTTGAAAGCCTGCAAAGCAGCCAATCAACAAGCGTCATACTACTTGCCCCAAGAGGCCATCACAGCCATGCCTACTATTGGCATGGCTGTGATTGACCAAGTGCAGCATGTGACCCAGCCTCTATTTAAGCTGGAGTCACATAGCACCGCACGTCACTCTGCTCTCATTAGTGTAGAGATAGGATGCAGCTGCTGTGAGGGCGAGATTAGGCAGGGAAAACTCAGCAAAAATATCTAATGAAGTGATCGATCTACAGCTGTGAATCATTCAACTTCTGCTAGTTAATTGCTCACTGGTTTTTAGGCTGCCCAGAGCATTTTTCTGTCACTTTTTTCTGGGTTGATCAACGGCCATTTTGTGTCTTGTGGTGCACCAGCACAAGCTGCCACCAAGTCCATCAATCCATCAATAGTAGTTTTTTTTTTTTTTTTTTGCTATATCCTACATAAAGGGCTTGGCTGTGCTTATTGTCACCCCTAGAAACTCAGGATAGAAATTTCTATATTTTATTGAGGGGTGAAATTCAATTGCCAAAATAGCAATCCCCTAAATCTGGTGTTCCAGCTGTGGCTGGTTAAGTTTAATACCCTCCTGCAAAGGATAGATATTTTTCTGGGGTGAAATTCAATTGCCAAAATAGCAATACCGTAAATCAGTGGTTTCAGCTATGGCTGGCCAAGTTTAATAGTGTCCGGAAAAGGATAGATTTTGTTCTGGGGTGAAATTCAATTGCCAAAATAGCAATCCCCTAAATCTAGTGTTCCAGCAATAGCTGGCCAAGTTTAATAGTGTCCGGCAAAGGATATATTTTGTTCTGGGGTGAAATTCAATTGCCAAAATAGCAATCCCCTAAATCTGGTGTTCCAGCTGTGGCTGGCCAAGTTTACTAGTGTCCGGCAAAGGAAAGATTTTGGTCTGGGGTGAATAATAACAATCCCCTAACTCTGGTGTTCCAGCAATAGCTGGCCAAGTTTAATAGTGTCCGGCAAAGGATAGTTTTTTTGTGGGGTGAAATTCAATTGCCAAAGTAGCAATACTATAAATCAGTGGTTTCATCTGTGGCTGGCCAAGTTTAATAGTGTCCGACAAAGGATATATTTTTTTCTGGGGTGAAATTCAATTGCCAAGATAGCAATACCGTAAACCACTAGCCCTATAGAGATGCCTATACTTGTCCGCAATTGCGGGCAAGAATAGGACATGCTCTATATTTTTGCGGAGCCGCCGTCCGGAAGATTGGCGGCGTGCTCCGCAAAAGCGGATGCGGAGAGCACAGTGTGTGATCTCCGCATTTATCACATCCCCATTCAAAATGAATGGGTCCGCACCCGTTCCGCAAATTTGTATTCCGCAAAAAGATTCAGGCTGGTGGACACGGAAAGCTTCAAACAGCTGATGGTGGTGGCTGTCCCACAGTACGTTGTTCCCAGCCGCCACTATTTCTCCAAGAGAGCAGTGCCTTCCCTGCACAACCAAGTATCCGATAAAATCAAGTGTGCACCGCGCAACGCCATCTGTGGCAAGGTCCACCTAACCACAGATACGTGGACCAGTAAGCACGGCCAGGGATGCTATATCTCCCTAACTGCACACTGGGTCAATGTAGTTGTGGCTGGGCCCCAGGCGGAGAGTTGTTTGGCGCATGTCCTTCCGCCGCCAAGGATCGCAGGGCATCATTCTTTGCCTCCTGTTGCCTCCTCCTCCTACTCGGCTTCCTCCTCCTCTTCTTCCACCTGCTCATCCAGTCAGCCACGCACCTTCACCTCCAACTTCAGCACAGCCCAGGGTAAACTTTAGCAGGCCATTTTGAAACTCATATGTTTGGGCAGGCCCCACATCGCGCAGGGTATACAACAACAGACCGATGAGTGGTTGCTGCCGATGAGCCTCAAGCCCGGCCTGGTGGTGTGCGATAATAGGCGAAATCTCGTCACAGCTCTGGGACGCACATCCCTTGCCTGGCGCATGTGCTGAATTTGGTGGTGCAGAAGTTCATTCACAACTACCCCGACATGTCAGAGCTGCTGCATAAAGTGCGGGCCGTCTGTGCGCGCTTCCCGCGTTCACATCCTGCCGCTGCTCGCCTGTCTGCGCTACAGCGTAACTTCGGCCTTCCTGCTCACCGTCTCATATGCGACGTGCCCACCAGGTGGAATTCCACCTTGCACATGCTGGAGAGACTGTGCGAGCAGCAGCAGGCCATAGTGGAGTTTCAACTGTAGCACACACGGGTGAATCGCACTGTGGAACAGCACCACTTCACCACCAATGACTGGGCCTCCATGCGAGACCTGTGTGCCCTGTTGCGCTGTTTCAAGTATTCCACCAACATGGTAAGTGGCGATGACGCCGTTATCAGCGTTACAATACCACTTCTATCTCACCTTGATAAAACACTTATGGCGATGATGGAAGGGGATATGGCCAAGGAGGAGGAGGAAGAGGGGTCATTTTTAGCACTTTTAGGCCAGTCTGTTAGAAGTGGCTCAGAGGGAGATTTTTTGCAACAGCAGAGGCCAGGTACAAATTTGGCCAGCCAGGGCCCACTACTGGAGGATGAGGAGGACGAGGATGAGGAGATGGTGGAGGAGGACGAGGATGAAGCATGTTCACAGCGGGGTGGCACCCAACGCAGCTCGGGCCCATCACTGCTGCGTGGCTGGGGGGAAATGGAGGACGATGATGATACGCCTCCCACAGAGGACAGCTTGTCCTTACCTCTGGGCAGCCTGGCACACATGAGCGACTACATGCTGCAGTGCCTGCACAACGACAGCAGAGTTGCCCACAATTTAACGAGTGCGGACTACTTGGCTGCTACCATGCTGGATCCCCGGTACAAAGACAATGTGCCCACCTTAATTCCTGCACTGGAGCGTGACAGGAAGATGCGCGAGTACAAGTGCATGCTTGTAAACGCACTCCTGAGAGCATTCCCAAATGTCACAGCGGAACAAGTGGAAGCCCAAGGCGAAGTTTTGTCACCACGCCACAGCTAACTGCACCACCACCTGATATGGAACGTGTTAGCAGGAGGCAGCATTTCAATAACATGGTGGAACAGTACGTGTGCACACCCCTCCACGTACTGACTGATGGTTCGGCCCCATTCAAATTCTGGGTCTCCAAATTGTCCACATGGCCAGAGCTAGCCTTTTATGCCTTGGAGGTGCTGGCCTGCCCGGTGGCCAGCGTTTGGTCTGAATGTGTATTCAGCACGGAAGGTGGCGTCATTACTGACAAACGCAGCCGCCTGTCCACAGTCAACATGGACAAGCTGACGTTCATAAAAATCAACCAGGCATGGATCCCACAGGACCTGTCCATCCCTTGTGCAGAATAGACATTTATAACTACCTCCCCTTAACCATATATTATTGTACTCCAGGGCACTTATTTATTGAATCCTCTTTTTTTAATTTTACCATTATTTTGCGGGGCAACCCAAAGTTGAATGAACCTCTCCTCTGTCTGTGTGCCAGGGGCCTAAATATCTGAAAGTGGTCTTCTCCATTGGTGGATGACATGAAGCTTGATTCTCTGCTATGGGACCTCTCTTCTCTGTCTGGGTGCTGGGGCTTAAATAACTAAAAGTGGGCTTGTCCGTTGGTGGGTGACATGATGCCTCTTTTGCTGCTATGGGACCTCTCTCCTCTGTCTGGGTGCCGGGGCCTAAATAACTGAAAGTGTCCTTCTCCGTTGGTGGGTGACATGATGCCGATTTTGCTGCATTGGAGCCTCTATCTTCTGTCTGGGTGTCAGGGGCCTAACTTTCACGTACTTGCTTGCTGTTTTGGTGGCAAACATTTAACTCATTTTACTGTCTAATGACTGCCCCATTGTGTGTGTGTCAGGGGCTAAATTTCACGCACTTGCTTGCTGTCTTGGTGGCAGACATTTAACTCTTTTTACTGTCTAATGACCGCCCCATTGTCTGGGTGTCAGGGGCCTATATGTCGTTTAATCATTTGTTGGGAGATATTAAGCTCTTTTTACTGTCATGACCGCCCCATTGTCTGTGTGTCAGGGGCCTAAATTTCGTTTAATTGCTTGCTGTCTTGGTGGCAGACATTTAACTCTTTTTGCTGTCTAATGACCGCCCCATTGTCTGCGTGTCAGGGGCCTATATGTTGTTTAATCATTTGTTGTCTTGGTGGGAGATATTAAACTCTTTTTACTGTCTAATGACAGCCCCATTGTGTGGGTGTCAGTGGCCTATATTTCGTTTAATTGCTTGCTGTCTTGGTGGGAGACATTAAACTCTTATTACTGTCAAATGACCTCTCCTCTGTCTGGGTGTCAGGGGCCTACATAAATGATAATGGCCTGTTCCATTGCAGGTTGACCTGGGGCCTGTGTTGCTGTTACGGGACTGCTCTCCTCTTTGCGGGTCCCATAGCCCTGAGTCTGTGAATGAGGCCTGTGGCACTGTGGCAGACATGAATTCTTTTTGGCTGTGATGAGAACTTCAACTCCCATAGCATTCCCACCTGATGCCACCCCGACCTCCTATTCTACCTCCTCCTCCTCCAAGTTGCCAATTGATATTGGTTAATTTTTATTTATTTTATTTTATTTTAATTCATTTCACTATCCACATTTGTTTGCAGGGGATGTACCATTTTGCTGTCTTTTGCAGCCCTCTAGCCCTTTCCTGGGCTATTTTACAGCCTTTTTAATGCCCAAAAGTTTGAGTCCCCATTGACTTCAGTGAGGTTCGGGTTCGGGGTGAAGTTCAGATCGAGTTCGGATCCCGAACATTTTCGTGAAGTTTGGCCGAACTTCTCGAACCCGAACATCCAGGTGTTCGCTCAACTCTAATCTCCAGATCTGATACGGACCAAGTTATAGGCGCCTCGCAGGTCTACCTTGGTAAAAATGTTTGCATGTCGCACTCTCTCCAAATGCTCGGGGAATCAACGGTAGAGGATAAAAGCTTTTGATTGTCATTTTTTTAAGTTCTCAGTAATTAATGCAAGTTCCTAGAGAACCGTCCTTCTTCTTAACAAAGAATGTGGGAGCCCCCACCGGTGAGGAAAGTCGGCGGATGAACCCCTTAGCCCGCTTTTCTTCTATGTAGTCCTTGAGGGCTTTTAGTTCAGGGCCTGCCAAAGAGTAGATGTTTTCAGAATGTAGAGATTCCCCAGGAAGCAATTCTATAGGACAATCGTAGGGTCGGTGTGAGGGGAGCTTGTCCGCATTTTGTTTATCGCAAACATCCGCAAATTCCGTTTATACAGAGGGTAACTGTATTATTTTATTACATTGAGCTGGATTTTCTGAACCTTGTTCAGACTGAGTTGTTGAAAGAACATCCTCCGGTGGGAAGCTTACATCTTTGGTTTCCCAGTTGATAGCTGGGTTCTGTGCTTGCAACCAGGGTAGGCCTAGAATAACAGGGAAATGTGAAGAAGAGAAGAGATCAATAGAAACTAGGACTTTACAGTGATGGGGTGTTATGATGATTTCAAGTGGTTCTGTCTCTTGATCCACTGGCCCTGAGCTCAGTGGAGATCCATCTACAGTCTCCATTACCACGGGTGAGAGTTTTTTCTGAAATTTAACCCCATGCCTTTGAGCAAAAGAAAGGTCCATGAAATTGCCACTAGCACCAGAGTCCACCATAGCAGAGTTGGATATCTACTGAAAGTTAATAAGGAACTTAACAGGAAGGAAGCAATGGGGGTCTTCATTCTCTTTCTTAATATGAGGGGCCACCGATGAAATGGAATGGAACTGCTTTCTCAGATAAATCTGTTTCTGAAGGAATCGATTCTCCATCTGAAAAGTCAGGATCCGTAACAGCTGCCACCAACCTCCGTGGATGGGTAGGGCAGTTGATAAGGAAGTGTTCAGACTTTCTGCAGTAAAAGCATAAACTTTCCCAGAGCCTGTGGTCCCTTCGATCAACGCTTTCACATCTTAGTATGGAATCTACTTGCATAGGCTCACTTCCTAATTCTCTGTAAATTTTTCCTTGGAGTTCCTTGGAAATGGAGACAGGGAAAGAGGGGGACTGCTTAGTATCATTATTCAAGGTAGCCCATGTATCTTGTTGTCGTTCAGACAGTCAAGAATCGCTTCAAATGTAATGTTTAATAATTGCATCCAAAACTAAAGGGGCCTTTGCACGGACAAGTTCATCTTTTAATGCACTGCATAGTCCTTTCCTAAAAAAAGACAATTTTACTGCGTCGATCCAATCGTTGTCGAAAGCCCTCCTCTTGAACTCCATCGTATACTCGGTGACAGGGAGTCTGCCCTAGCACAATGCTAGTAATGCTTGAGTCTGCATCTTGGTGCGCATATTAGCCATAGCAGTCTGCAGTTGCTTAATGTGAAACTTCTGAACTCCCAGTCCCGGGGGACTCCATTTTAGGCTTGAGTATTCTGTCATGATACTACTGGAATACTGCTGGAATCCAATGGCAGGGACAAGGCCTAAACAAAGGTGGCACAGGAGTCTTGAACAGGAGGTAGCAGGAATGCAGATGAGGCAGGGATCCAGATGAGAAGTCAGGAGGAAAACCAGCGAGTGGTCAGCGGGTGTCCAGGAGAGAGTTGCAGGATAAACCGCAAGGAGGAGGAACAAACCAGAGAGTAAGTTCCATGCAAGAGGACTGCACAAGCAGGAGCTAAAACACAATACTCAAGCAATGAGTAACAGGCTTGAGAGGATTATATATACAGTGGGATGCGAAGGTTTGGGCAACCTTGTTGATCATTGGTTGTTACGATAAAAAATGTCAGTTAAATATATAATATAGGAGACACACACAGTGATAATTGAGAAGTGAAATGAAGTTTATTGGATTTACAGAAAGTGTGCTATAATTGTTTAAACAAAATTAGGCAGGTGCATAAATTTAGGCACCACAGAAAAGAAATGAAATCAATATTTAGTAGATCCTCCTTTTGCAGAAATTACAGCCTCTAAACACCTCCTGTAGGTTCTAATGAGAGTCTGGATTCTGGTTGAAGGTATTTTGGACCATTCCTCTTTACAAAACATCTTTAGTTCATTCAGGTTTGATGGCTTCCGAGCATAGACAGCTCTCTTTAAGTCACACCACAGATTTTCAATTATATTCAGGTCTGGGGACTGAGATGGCCATTCCAGAACGTTGTACTTGTTCCTCTGCATAAATGCCTTAGTGGATTTTGAGCAGTGTTTAGGGTCGTTCTCTTGTTGAAAGATCCAGCCCGGCGCAGCTTCAGCTTTGTCACTGATTCCTGGACATTGGTCTCCAGAATCTGCTGATACTGAGTGTAATCCATGTGTCCCTCAACTTTGACACGATTCCCAGTCCCTGCACTGGCCACATAGCCCCACAGCATGATGGAACCACCACCATATTTCGCTGTAGGTAGCAGGTGTTTTTCTTGGAATGGTCTAGAAAAAAGTCTTGAATCGTTGTTCACAATGTGTTACTTGCGGTATCGCAGGTTCCAAATCGTCGTGGGTCCAGACGTCAGCAAATTAAGTAAAAGTTCACAGAACCGCACAATTCATTGTTAATATACGTAAGAATAAGTTACAGAAGGTGGGTGGATATATTGAGAAATTAAAAGAGAACCTAATGCCGTGGAAACATAAAAATAAGAGAGTATATGATGAGTTGAGTAAGAAATGCCAAGATACAGTGATTAAACTAGAAAAAGAGGTGAAAACCAAAAAGATAAAAAAATTTATGAAAGTATGTGATGATTATAAAAATAATATAGCATACAAATGGAAACGGAAAAACGAGTATAACACCGAGAAAAAAACTACCAAACAGGACAGTGTAAATAACCCAGGTTTGGGGGACCACAAGAATAGTGCAAATATAACTCTTAAAGATGAGAATAAAGGTAAAATGTGGAAGGAAAACTGGCCTTCAGGGAAAAAGAATACAACATATCACAATGCTAATGAAGGTAGCAATCCAGGCTACCATGGACGAGGAAGAGGGAGTTATAATTATCAACACATGCCGCCACCTCAATTTAGACCACATAGACCATATTACGGACACTATTATGGACATGAGAATAGAGGTGGATATGGGAACCAACAATATTACGGAGGACCTCACTTCAGGGGTTCATGGAGAGGAGGGAGGAATCATTATAGATATGAAGCTTCACATGAACAAGAAAAAAGGAGAGATTCCAGGGATGAAATAAGGGGGGGGGGGGTGATATGAACTCACGGAGTTATAATGACACAGTGGATAAGGAAATCATTCACAATCATGACATAGTGGAACCACGGGAACAACGAAATTTTCCCCATCAGGCAATAAAGGGACTACAGAGGAGAGAGAACGAGGAGAAAGGGATAAGAACACCGCAGAAAAGAATTCTAGAAGAGGTAAACGAGGGGGAAGAAAAAACAAGCCCCGAGGGAAAGAAAGTAAGGGGAATGAAGTAGGTGTGTTCAATCTAAGTTCCAAGACTTTAACTGAGGAAGAAATGAAAGTTCTGTCAAAGAGACTCAAATTTGCACCCTCCAATAGTTTAAATAAATTCCAGGTTTTTCTAGATGTTCATAGGTTTGTTCGTAAACTAAATATTGCCAAGTATTACATGAATAATCCAAGCCCTCAAATTAAAAACTATACTAATGAGGACAATATCAGACATACAATGTTAAAAGAGAAATCTAAGTTCTGTCCGGTGAACAGAAATAATGAGTGCATAGAGGCGTTCAAACGCAGTGTATTAAAAGGTTTGGAGGAAATGGAGTTTGATAAAAAACAAGGAAACTTGTCAAAAAAAGAAAAAGAAGCATTGAAAGGTCTAGAAAAAGACCAGGAGCTGGTTATTAAGTCAGCGGATAAGGGGGGGATAGTGGTGCTGAATAAGGTGGATTATGATCAAGAAATGAGGAGGTTAATCTCGGATGAGATAACCTATCGAAAATTAAGAGGGAACCCCGTCAATGAATATAAAAATATACTAGATGTACTCTTAAAAAGGGGATTTGATTTGGGAGTACTTAATAAAAGGGAACTTGAATACCTTTCCATTCCCCACCCGGTTACTCCGGTAATATATTATCTGCCCAAAGTTCATAAAAGCACCACTAATCCCCCCGGCCGCCCGATAGTATCAGGGATAGGTTCCCTGACATGCAGGATTACTGAATATATAGATTTTTTCCTCCAGCCATATGTAGTGAAAAATCCTTCATATCTTAAAGACACTAATGATGTTATTAATCTTATAAAGGAAATGGGACCCTTAACAGATGAAGTTTGGTTGGCAACTGTGGATGTGTCCTCATTATATACAATAATCCCAAAAGATCTGGGTTTAACCCCTTTGGGACACATGACGTACCGGTACGGCATGTTTCCCGAGTCCTTAAGGACACATGACGTACCGGTACGTCATGAGTTGTTCCGATCACTGCTGCTCAGCTGGCAGTGATCGGAACAAGGTACCTGCTGAAATCATTCAGCAGGTACCTTGTTACAATGCCCAGGGGGGTCCTGTGACCCCCCCATATGGGCGATCGCTGCAAACCGCAGGTCAATTCAGACCTGCGGTTTGCAGCGCTCATCGATCTCTGATCCCCGCGGTCTATGACCGCGGGGATCAGAGAGTTAATGTCCCCAAACAGATTTTTAACCCCCTGCAGCCCCCAATCATACTGTGGCTGCGGGGTGCAGGGGGGTTGCGGGCGGCGCAAGGCGGGCGGGAGGCGGGAGGGTGTGGCGGGCGGGATCGCGATTGCGATCCCCGCCCGCCTCCCTGTAATCTATCCCTGGTGTCTAGTGAGTTCTATCAGAGTGTCAGCACATTGCTGACACTCTGATAGAAACGGCTGGCATCTGTGCTGCAGATGCCAGCCGCTTAACTCCTTTCGACCGCGGTCCGCACGGACCGCGGTATGGAAGGGTTAACAGGAGGGAGCGCTCCCTCCCTCTCCCATCGGGGGCTGCTGTGCCTTTGCAGCCCCCAACAGGATGGGGATCGAAGAGGGAGGGTGCTCCTCCTCTCCTATCCATCACCCCTGCCCAGTTATGGCAGGGGGTGATGGTTGCCATGGAGACAGGACGCTTTCAGAAGCGCCCTGCTCTCCATGGTGCTGAAAGTCTGAATAGACCTGCTAAAGGTCTATTCAGACTTTCTAAAGTACAAAATACAGTACAGTGCACTATATAGTGTACTGTACTGTATTATACAGACACCAGATCCACTGGATCTTTCAGAACCAAGTGGGTCTGGGTCAAAAAAATGTAAAAAGTGAAAAAAGTAAAAATGAAACAAACACATAACACTGAATAAAAACTAAAAAAATAAAATACACTACACATATTAGGTATCGCCGCGTCCGTAAAAAACCTGCTCTATAAAAATATCACATGACTGAACTCCTCAGGTGAACGCCATAAAAAAACCCAAAAATGGTGTAAATAAGCCATTTTTGGCACATTACATCACTAAAAGTGTAATACAAAGCGATCAAAAAGGCGTTTGCCTCCCAAAATAGTACCAATCAAACCGCCATCTCATCCCGCAAAAACGAGCCCCTACCTAAAACAATTGGCCAAAAATAAAAAACTATGCCTCTCAGACTAAAACATGATTTTTTTTGTTTCAAAAATGCTTTTTAGTGTTAAATGTAAAAAAAAAATTAAAAAGTAGACATATTTGGTATCTACACGTCCGTAAGAATCTGCTCTATAAAAATATCACATGACCTAACCCCTCAAGTAAACACTGTAAAAAAAAAATAATAAAAGATTTTTTCCTCCAGCCATATGTAGTGAAAAATCCTTCATATCTTAAAGACACTAATGATGTTATTAATCTTATAAAGGAAATGGGACCCTTAACAGATGAAGTTTGGTTGGCAACTGTGGATGTGTCCTCATTATATACAATAATCCCAAAAGATCTGGGTTTAACCCCTTTGGGACACATGACGTACCGGTACGGCATGTTTCCCGAGTCCTTAAGGACACATGACGTACCGGTACGTCATGAGTTGTTCCGATCACTGCTGCTCAGCTGGCAGTGATCGGAACAAGGTACCTGCTGAAATCATTCAGCAGGTACCTTGTTACAATGCCCAGGGGGTCCTGTGACCCCCATATGAGCGATCGCTGCAAACCGCAGGTCAATTCAGACCTGCGGTTTGCAGCGCTCATGCGATCTCTGATCCCGCGGTCTATGACCGCGGGGATCAGAGAGTTAATGTCCCCAAACAGATTTTTAACCCCCTGCAGCCCCCAATCATACTGTGGCTGCGGGGGTGCAGGGGGTGGTTGCGGGCGGCGCGAGGCGGGCGGGAGGCGGGCGGTGCGGCGGGCGGGATCGCGATGCGATCCCCGCCCGCCTCCCTGTAATCTATCCCTGGTGTCTAGTGGTTCTATCAGAGTGTCAGCACATTGCTGACACTCTGATAAAGCGGCTGGCATCTGTGCTGCAGATGCCAGCCGTTTAACCCCTTCCGTACCGCGGTCCGTGCGGACCGCGGTATGGAAGGGTTAACAGGGAGGAGCGCTCCCTCCCTCTCCCATCGGGGGCTGCTGTGCCTTTGCAGCCCCCAACAGGATGGGATCGAAGAGGGAGGGTGCTCCCCTCCTCCTATCCATCACCCCCTGCCCAGTTATGGCAGGGGGTGATGGTACCATGGAGACAGGACGCTTTCAGAAGCGTCCTGCTCTCCATGGTGCTGAAAGTCTGAATAGACCTGCTAAAGGTCTATTCAGACTTTCTAAAGTACAAAATACAGTACAGTGCACTATATAGTGTACTGTACTGTAATACTCTGAACACCAGATCCACTGGATCTTTCAGAACCAAGTGGGTCTGGGTCAAAAAAATGTAAAAAGTGAAAAAAAAGTAAAAATGAAACAAACACATAACACTGAATAAAAACTAAAAAAATAAAATACACTACACATATTAGGTATCGCGCGTCCGTAAAAACCTGCTCTATAAAAATATCACATGACTGAACTCCTCAGGTGAACGCCATAAAAAAAACCCAAAAAATGGTGTAAATAAGCCATTTTTGGCACATTACATCACTAAAAGTGTAATACAAAGCGATCAAAAGGCGTTTGCCTCCCAAAATAGTACCAATCAAACCGCCATCTCATCCCATAAAAAACGAGCCCCTACCTAAAACAATTGGCCAAAAATAAAAAAACTATGCCTCTCAGACTAAAACATGATTTTTTGTTTCAAAAATGCTTTTAGTGTTAAATGTAAAAAAAAATTAAAAAGTAGACATATTTGGTATCTACACGTCCGTAAGAATCTGCTCTATAAAAATATCACATGACCTAACCCCTCAAGTAAACACTGTAAAAAAAAATAATAAAAACTTTGTCAAAAAGCCATTTTTTGCCACCTTACATCACAAAAAGTGTAATAGCAAGCGATCAAAAAGTCATATGACCCCCAAATAGTGCCAATCTAACCGTCACCTCCTCCCACAAAAATGATACCCAACCTGAGACAATTGCCTAAAAACTGAAAAATATATGGCTCTCAGACTATGGAGATACTAAAACATGTTTTTTCATTCAAAAAGGATATTATTGTGTAAAACCAAAATAAATAAAAAAAGGTATACATATTATGTATCGCCGCGTCCGTAAGGACCTGCTCTATAAAAATATAACATGACCTAACCCCTCAGATGAACGCCGTAAACATAAAAAATAAAAACGTTGTCAAACAAGCCATTTTTGTCACCTTACATCACAAAAAGTGTAATAGTAAGCGATCAAAAGTCATATGCACCCCAAGATGGTGCCAATCAAACCGCCATCTCATCCCGCAAAAAATGAGCCCCTACATAGGACAATCGCCCAAAAAAAAATATATATGGCTCTCAAACTATGGAGACACTAAAACATGATTTTTTTGTTTTAAAAATTATATTATTGTGTAAAACTTATATAAATAAATAAAAAGTATACATATTATGTATCGCCGCGTCCGTCACAACCTGATCTATATAAATAACACATGACCTAACCCCTCAGCTGAACACAGCAAAAAAAAAAAAAAATACGGTGTCAAGAGCCATTTTTGTCACCTTACATCACAAAAGTGTCATAGCAAGCGACCAAAATGTCATATGCACCCCAAGATGGTGCCAATCAAACCGCCATCTCATCCCACAAAAAATGAGCCCCTACATAACACAGTCGCCCAAAAAATAAAATAAAACTATGGCTTTCAGAATGTGGAGACACTAAAAAAATTATTTTCAAAAAGGCTTTATTATGTAAAACTGAAACAAAAAACCCCAAAAAGTAGTCATATTTGGTATTGTCGCGTCCGTAACAACCTGCTCTATAGAAATAGCACACAATCTAACCTGTCAGTTCAACTATGTAAATAACAAAAAATAAAAACAGTCCCAAAACAGCTATTTTTTGCAAATTTTCCATTTTAATCCATTTTGCAGTAACAAAGCAAGGGTTAACAGCCAAGCAAAACTCAATATTTATTGCCCTGATTCTCTTGTTTGCAAAAACACCCCATATGTGGTCGTAAACTACTGTATGGCCAAACGGCAGGGCACAGAAGGAAGGGAACGCCATATGGTTTTGGAAGGCAGATTTTGCTGGACTGGTTTTTGACACTATGTCCCATTTGAAGCCCCCTGATGCACCCCTACAGTAGAAACTCCAAAAAAGTGACCCCATTTTGGAAACTACAGGATAAGGTGGCAGTTTTGTTGGTACTATTCTAGGGTAAACATGATTTTTGGTTGCTCTATATTACACTTTTTTGAGACAAGGTAACAAAAATAGAAATTCGGAAATTTCATCTCCATTTGCCAATAACTCTTGTGGAACACCTAAAGGGTTAAAAAAGTTTGTAAAACTGGTTTTGAATACCTTGAGGGGCGTAGTTTCTTAGATGGAGTCACTTTTATGGAGTTTCTACTCTAGGGGTGCATCGGGGGCTTCAAATGGGACATGGTGTCAAAAATCCAGTCCAGCAAAATCTGCCTTCCAAAAACCATATGGCGCTCCTTTCCTTCTGCGCCCTGCAGTTTGGCCATACAGCAGTTTACGACCACATATAGGGTGTTTCTGAAAACTACAGAATCGGGGCAATAAAAATTGAGTTTTGTTTGGCTGTTAACCCTTGCTTTGTTACTGGAAAAAATGGATTCAAACGGAAAATTTTTCAAAAAATCAAAATTCTGAAATTTTATCTTTATTTGCCATTAACTCTTGTGGAAAACCTAAAGGGTTAATGACGTTTGTAAAATCAGTTTTGAATACCTTGAGGGGTGTAGTTTCTAGAATAGGGTAATTTTGGGGTGGTTTCTATTATGTAAGCCTCACAAAGTGACTTCAGACCTGAACTGGTCCCTAAAAAGTGGGTTTTTGAAAATTTCTGAAAAATTTTAAGATTTGCTTCTAAACTTCTAAGCCTTGTAACGTCCCCAAAAAATGAAATAGCATTCCCAAAATGATCGATACATGAAGTAGACATATGGGGAATGTAAATCAATAACTTTTTTTGGCAGTATTACTATGTATTATAGAAGTAGAGTAATTGAAACTTGGAAAATTGCAAATTTTTCAAAATTTTTGGTAAATTTGGTATTTTTTTTATAAATAAAAATGAAATTTTTCGACTTCATTTTACCACTGTCATGAAGTACAATATGTGACGAAAAAATAATCTCAGAATGGACTGGATAAGAAAAAGCGTTTTAAAGTTATCACCACATAAAGTGACAATGGTCAGATTTTGAAAAAATGGCCTGGTCCTTAAGGTGAAATAGGGCCGTGTCCTTAAGCGGTTAAGGGCGGTGGAAAATAGGCTTAAAAATGATGAGAACATGGAAGAGGTACAGAGGACATTTATACTTGATATTTTGAGATTTTGCCTGGAACACAACTATTTTTGGTTTGATGGTGACTTCTTCCTACAATGTGTCGGGACGGCGATGGGGGCGAAATTCGCCCCCAGTTTTGCAAACATCTTTATGGGCCATTGGGAAGAGAGTCACATCATTCCTAGAATAGGAACAATCTCCTCCGGGGGGCAACTTACCCTCTGGAGGAGATATATCGATGACTGCCTGCTGATATGGGAGGGCAATGAGATGAGCCTGAGAAAATTCATCGCTGATTTGAATATTAATAGCTGGAACTTACATTTCACTGAAGAAATTAGCAAAACATCTATTCTTTTTTTGGATTTAGAAATATATAGGGAGGACAATAGACTTAAAACTAGGGCTTTTTTCAAAAAAACAGACGTTAATTCATATATAGATCTTAGCAGCTGCCATCACCGCCCCTGGCTTCGTAATATACCCAGGGGACAATTTGGGAGAATATCTAGAAATTGTATGGAGGTGAATGACTACAAAATACAGAGTAAAGTTCTTAAAGATAGATTTCTAGAAAAGGGATATGAAGTTGAGGAACTTGATAGGTGTATAGAGAAGATAGAAGAAGAAAGAGATACCGAAAAACCTGAAAAAGGAGTGAAGAATGAAGGCAGGGACTTTAGATTTTCTTTCCTAACTCAATATAATACTAGAGCTGGTGTAATGAAAAACATCCTGAGAAAAAGCTGGAGTATATTAAAAAGTGACCCGGTTATTGGTAAAGAGATTCCTAATGCGCCGAATATTATTTATAAAAAAGCCCCTAATATAGGAACAAAAATTACACATAGTGCCATCCCACCCAAAAAAGGAACAACTATAGGGGGTCAATTCACATGGTGCGGTTTCTGTGGTCCGTGCAAAAACCGGACCTTCAAGGAAAGACAGCGGACATGCAATATTATAATTTCAAATAGTAATGGCAACAAATTTGAAGTTAGAACAGCAGGTAGCTGTGAAAGTGAATGTATCATCTACATGTTACAATGCCCGTGTGGGTTACAATACGTGGGCCGGACCCTCAGGAAGTTGAAGGTCCGAGTTCAGGAGCATGTACATAACATCAAAAAGGGCTTGCAATCCCACAGTGTCTCGTCACACTTCAAAGTTAAACATCAACAAGACCCGAGAGGACTGAAGTTCATCGGGATAGAAGTGGTGAGGAGACACTGGAGGGGAGGCGATTTTGTTAATCAAGTGAATCGCAAGGAGGTGGAATGGATATACAAACTTGGGACATTACAACCGGCAGGACTTAACATCGAATTTGACCTGAAGCCATGTATAATCTAGTAAGTAACATCATGATACTTGAATTAGAGTTAAGGACCTGTGATAGCTCCGGTCATGTGACAAAACACCGGAGAGTGTGTAGAATGTGATTGGAGAATGAGTTGAACTTTATGAATGGTAGGAGGTTCCGCTGTGTCATGTGATAGGGAGGCGATTTTTATGAATGAACTTTAGGGAACATTGTACTAGTAATGACCGTCTAGATACAAAATAATAGAGATGTTGCAGCATGTGTTGAATAAGGTGTTCAGTTTATTATGTTATCATCAGTTTATTATGTTGTTATGGAAGATTTATATATTGTAATATTTTAAAAAGATTTTTATGTGGAGGATGAGGATCTATTAGCCCGTCCCCGGATGTTAGTTTGTGACGCCCCTGACGAAGCTCTGGTGAGCGAAACCCGGGTCGGAACACGAGGACGCCGAAGTCCGAGATATTTATGAATTTTATGGACGTTTGATTATTGACTTTCCTGTAAGTGCATTTTTTATAGTTTATTAAAAAATTAGAAGATAATGCACTATTGTGTGGTCTATATCGGTACTTAGGTAACAAGTGAAAAGAAGTACTTGATTTACACTGGAGAGGAGGAGCAGTTTGGTCAGAAATATTGGATCGATGAAAGGGTGCGCGTTTTTCTTGGAATGCTGTGTTCTTTTTCCTCCATGCATAACGCCCCTTGTTATGCCCAAATAACTAAATTTTAGTTTCATCAGTCTACAGCACCTTATTCCAAAATGAAACTGGCTTGTCCAAATGTGCTTTAGCCCACCTCAAGCGGCACTTTTTGTGCTGTAGTCGGAGAAAAGTCTTCCTCTGCATCACTCTCGCATACAGCATCTCCTTGTGTAAAGAGCGCCGAATCGTTGAACGATGCACAGTGACTCCATCTGCAGCAAGATGATGTTGTAGGTCTTTGGTGCTTGTCTGTGGGTTAACTCTGACTGTTCTCACCATTCGTCGCTTCTGTCTATCCGAGATTTTTCTTGGTCTGCCACTTTGAGCCTTAACTTGAACTGAGCCTGTGGTCTTCCATTTCCTCAATATGTTCCTAACTGTGGAAACAGACAGCTGAAATCTCTGAGACAGCTTTCTGTATCCTTCCCTTAAACCATGATGGTGAACAATCTTTGTCTTCAGGTCATATGGGAGTTGTTTTGAGACCCCCATGTTGCTACTCTTCAGAGAAAATTAAAAGAGGAGGGAAACTTACAATTGACCCCCTTAAATACTCTTTCTCATAATTGGATTCACCTGTGTATGTAGGTCAGGGGACACTGAGCTTACCAAGCCAATTTGAGTTCCAATAATTAGTTCTAAAGGTTTTGGAATCAATAAAATGACAACAGAGCCCAAATGTATGCACCTGCCTAATTTTGTTTAAACAATTATAGCACACTTTCTGGAAATCGAATAAACTTCATTTCACTTCTCAAATATTACTGTGTGTGTCTCCTATATAAAATATATAACTGACATTTTTTATCGTAACAACCAACGATTTCTACAGTAAAATCATGACGATTAACAAGGTTGCCCAAACTTTCGCATCCCACTGTAAAACAGGAAGTAAGATGGCACCCAACTGAGACACATTCTGCCATCTTAACTTAGGGAAAACTTAAGGGCAAGACAGCCTGAACTTAACAGATATAGCAGGATGATTCCAGAGGGACAGAAAGATTTTTTTATTTTTTTTATTCTCTTGAGTATGTAAGCTTATAATGATGATTGCATGTAATTATAATTAGCAATGAGGGTGCTGTATAGATATGTACAGAATGTGTTTCAAATAATGTATTTTTTATTACATTATATGAAGTATGTAATAAACACAAAGCCTTCAAATTCATCTGAAAGTATAGAAATTATAGAAAAGAGTGGATAGACCCCAATACTGACCAGATGTAGGGGTCTGTTAGTAAAAATGCAAGGTGTATATATTAGAATAGTAGCTGTCAGAGTCCGGTCCATGGTTTCGTATAGACTTAATGAAGGTATATATAGAATGAAGTCCCCAATATAATCACAATCTTTATACCACTGAGGAAGGAACAAGGTTCTGAAATGCTTCTGGTGGGTACGGAAAAAGTGATCCTACACAGTAGAAAAACTTTACGGGTGCACAGTAACCACGAGAATTAAACCCTAAAGGATTTGTGAAGTCTGGCGTGGGTAAGATCCCAAAGCACATGCTAGAAGACATCCCGGCCGGCAGTGCAAGAGCGAGTAGCGCAGAAATACAGCTGAGTCCAGTAAGAGTGGAATATCTCTGAATATATAACAGTGGACAATATTATTTCCTGGAATATTGGTGGAATTATTGAACTGTGCAGAATGTGACAGCAGGCGCTGTTATCGGGCTACTGCATCGCCATCGTCCAAGTGTATTTAACCAACCCAGGAAACCATCGCATTACCTCAGGAAGATCAGGGAGAACCACTGAAATATATAGTGACATATAATCAATGTGGTAATAATACCAGTGTACGCCATATATAAACAAGAGTTGATTTAACAACTAAAGTGTGAACAAAGGATTACTAGAGTACCATCCCTAATGTTATATGCGTTATCTCTGCATTTGAATATATTATAAAGAAGGGGACCGAGACCTGTTTTTATAAATTATTTTATGAATTGATGCTTTTTAAATATTTATTGTCATTTTATTGATTAAATAGAATCATGTTACTGTGAGCCAGCCATTTTTTATGTGATTTGTTGCACTGTATCAAACCGGATGTTGACATTACTGGAGCCCAGTGGAGCATCACAGACCTGCAGGAGAAGGAATGGAGAGCTGGTGTCGGGAAGCAGATAAGTAATCTTTCCTTTGCAGGTGGGCAGAAATATTATATCTTTTTTTTTTAAAACCCTTACATTCTTGCATAACCTTTTTAAATATAATTTAAATAGCCATAGGTAGTAAGCATGTGTCAGGACAAAGCTAGCGAGTCAATATTAAAGAAGGAATCCCGCTAACAATATTAGTTGGCAGATAATATCATTGCATACTGTATGTTTAATATCCACACATTTTGTTACACATACAGGTTGTGACTGGACATATGCAGTAAACAATGGTGATGATTCATTTAAAAACTGAATTGCTTGTTTTGTTAATAAATTACATACCATGAAAGATGTGTGCATGCTGCAATTCAGGAGAAGCTTTTTCCATATTACAGGCTGCAGGACAGGAAGCTATTGAACCCATTTTAGCAGTGCAAGTCAAAGGGCAGTGTTGACTCCAATTCTCCTTGAAGTACCAACTCTCGGTTTCATTAATGTCCATAAATATAAGTGAGAAGTCTTGCATTGATAGCTGAAGAACATTGGATCTCTTTAACACTTTCGGTCGACAGATGAGCAAAGGTCCAAAGAGTCCAGAATGAAAATCTTTGTACTTGGAGAAAAACATAAGAATTATTGGGTACAAATCAAACTAATTGCTAGTTTCATTAGTACAGAATATACAATGTATATGGAGTTAGCATGGTGGCTCATTGGTTAGCACTGGAGCCTTTGAATCTGACCAATGACAACATCTGCATGGAGTTTGTATGTTTTCTCTGTGTTTGCGAGAACTTCCACCCAGATTGTGAGCGCCAAAAGGGACAATAAGTCATGATGATATCTGTGAAGTGCTGCGGAATATGTCAATTCCATATTAATGAGTAAAATCTATAAAAAATTAATTAATGAATAACCGGGCCTTAAGGATTTTTATATCGACCGAGTATCCAAAGGATAGGGATGAGCGAACTAGCGGAAGTTCAGGTTTGCCGGGTTCGGCCGAACTTCAGGTCAAAGTTCGGGTTCGGGACCCGAACTAGACCCCGAATCCCATTTGAGTCAAGAGGGACCCGAAGTTCACTTTATTATTTTCTGTGATAACATGGTTATATCTGAAAATAATAGCATTCTTAAGACAGAATGCAAAACAATATGGCCACTAGTTTTACTTAGTGCAAAATAAAACTTCTGCACATATGCACAATACTGCCCATCCAGCAGTATTAAGTACAAAGTGCAGTTTCTGGTGCCAGGTATGGAGGTATGGTGGTGAATTGGATGCCACTTTAATAGCTGAGATCACTTTAGAGGCCTTATCACTACTTGGGGCACTTTGGGGAGCTTTATCACTACTGGTAGTACTGTGGGGAATTATTACTACTGGTGGTAATGTGGGAGTGCATAATTATTGGACACAATGTGAAGGGCACTATTACTAAGAGAGGCACTCTTAGGGAGCATTATCACGGTAGAGGGCACTATTACTAATGAGGGGGAGAAAATTATAATTTGTGGGACTTTTGGGATCACTATTAGTTTGTGGAGGACTATCTGTATGGTACTGTTATTTTGTATTTGGGGGCATTGGGAAGCAGCAGGATAACGCTGTTGGGGCAACTGAAGGATGATGAAAAAGTAAGGAATCTAAGATGTCACTGGATAGAATAGTTATGTAGTGCTGAATGTAATGGCCATCCAAATATGCCATTAGCACTGGGCTGGGGGAGGAGGTTGGATCGGAGGGTATACCCACAGATATATTTCACATACACCACAAGTGGGCCAGTCTGTTTTAAAATGTCAGGACTGAATTGTAGTCCTAATCTGACCCTGGTTTGGTCACACTCAGGGGATGTCCAGTTGGGCCTGAATTTTTCTCCCAAAAACCTGTTGCAAACTTCCTACAGTTTATAATTGTATAAAGAACATAAAAGCTATGTACAGCTTCGGAGGCAATTTTTTATTATTGCATTTTACTTATTTTTGGCTTAGTGCTTAATCAAAGCACTTTTGGCAGTAATATCTGCCTCCAGTCTTCTTAGGTATGATGCCACAAGGTTTGCACACATTGTTTGTCATACAGGCTCATTATGGCATTGGTATTCTATAAACACGTAAATCAGGAACAAAGTCTAGGCTCAAGGTCAGGTTGAGTTTAGTAGATTAAAATATGAGGTAGGTTAAAATCTTATGTAGGATTATTGTATATAAGGACTTTTTACTCTTTAGGTAGACATTTAATATAGTTTCGATATTAGGACTATTTAGGAGAAAATGTATTCTGTTATTTACCGGGTGAGCATTAGAGGTATAAAACCACGTTCTGCATTCCTCTTCAGAGTCTGTAGGTGCAAACTGAGAGCTCACTTTTCCTGTGTAAGTGCGAGTCTGTTGTGGGGGAACATTCTCTTCTCTCCATGGTACTGCTAAAACATTGGAGAAGAACGAGTATGGACGTGAGGCCATGTTCTTAAACTGTACCTATAAGAATAATATAACATATAAATTAGAGGAGGAGTAGAGACATAAGCATGTTTATTCAAATAAAATTACACAGCATTTCTAATTTCTGATGATGACTTGCATTCTGTTCCGGGGCTGAAGAGGTTGTCGCACCTGCACATTTAAGGCACATTTATAGAATATGTCATAAATGCTCCTTTCCCACCTCTGTAACCTGCTCGTATCCCAAGATTGGGGCACTACTATGAATGTAGCGAACACTGCACCTGCGTGGTGTCCCGTCCATTTTTTGATATGGGACTCCCCAAATTAGCCAAGCGAGCGCTCAGTTATTTTCAGAAGCCCAGTAGCAGTGAAAAGAAAAAAGTTGCGCATGTACAGTGTGTTCTTCATTCACCATGGAGCTTCATTCTTGAGACAGGAGCATGTCCCTAGATTGAAAAACAAGACTACATGGGGAAGTTTTAATACTAAAAATCTGGCAGAAATCTGGCATGATATGAACTAAAAAACTGGCAAACATGCCTTGCACAGTATTTATTGCTGTAAACACTTTTTTAACTCATCTGACAAGTTGGTGTGGTTTATCCAAGAAGGTGTGTGGATCACCAGAAAGGGCATGACTTCAGATGCAACAATACTGTATGTACCAAGATTTTGGCACGCAATCCCGGCATAAATGAAGTAAACTAATAGGTGCTATAAACAGACTAGACAGTCTAAAGATGCACCAGATTTATCATCCATAACAATAAATATAGGGGGCACACTACAAATGGAAAGAAGTGCATTAACGGTTCAAATATAATACTCAACACCCAAAAAAGCCACAAGTCCCCGAGAACTGTAATAATGTGTACATCCATAAAGTATAAAATCAACTAGGCAATTTTATTAGACTACATAGACATTCAGACATTTAATAAAATAAACCATGTGCTGGTAAGAATAAAACCAAAGACAAACACAGCATCCACCAAAGTCCACAGATAAGGACACAACATGTATAGTCCAAGACAAAATAAAGTACAATGCAATGTCAAATAAAGAACCAACAATAAATAAACAATAATGTAGCATCAAATGTCATGAAATGATACCTAAAAAGAATAAAGTACAAAAGTATGAAGCCTGGATTATATAGGTGAACCTGAGTCAATAGAAAAATTCCCTACGCGTATCACCGGTAAAGTACAGCTTCCTCAGGGGTAAAGACCTGTATGTAAGAGTCTCTTATATATACCTATGTAATTAATAATGACTAATAATTGAGTATACTCATCTTTCTTTCTTACACAGGTGATTATACTTAATTATTAGTCATTATTAATTACATAGGTATATATAGGACACTGTTACATACAGACCTTTACTTCTGAGGAAGCTGGACTGGCTATACGCTTGTTTTTTTTTTATTTACTCAGGTCCACCTACATAGTCCGGGCTTTATACTCTAGTACTCTATTCTTTTAAGGTATCATTTCATGTTACTTGATGCTACTATTGTTATTATTTATTTTTTGTTGGTTCTTTATTTGACATTGTATTGTACTTTATTTCGTCTCGGACTATACATGCTGTGTACTTATCTGTGGACTTTGGTGGACGATGTGTTTGTGTTTAACCTTATTCTTACCAGCACATGGTTTATTGTATACAATTTTTAAAATGCCTGTATGTCTATGTAGTCTAATAAAATAGCTTCATTGATTTTATACCTTATGGATGTGCACATTATTACGGTTCTTTGGGCCTTGTGGCTTTTTTGGGTATGCAGATTTATCATCCAGCACCACCTACTTTGATAAATCTGGTGCATCATTAGACTGTCTAGTAGAGATGAGCGATTCATTTATAATCACACACAATTTTATCACATAAAAATTTGTCTACCAGAAGAGCCCAAAGTTTTTTCGATTTCTACAAATCATGCAAAATACAGTACAGTAAAGAGCACAGCAGGGCATGGAAGATGAAGATGGAGGGTTAAATTACCCTGGGCGTGACCCTAACTGGTAGGTTCACTCTTAATGCCTTGTAGTCAGCCTCAGCCGATCAATAGGGATTATATATATCACATATAGACATGTGTCATAGGCACTATGGGGCTTGTTTACTAACAGAAATACATCTATATGTATAAATCTATATTTATTTGTGTGGCAATCTGCTAATTTTCAATGTTCACACCAGGTCTACAAAAGTAGGTGTGGCGCAGGCGGGGAAAGTTGACAGGCCTCACTTATCATTACTGTGATGCCAAACAAGGAAATTATGGCATTCTGAGTTTGTACATTGATGTATCAGGACTAGAGCTGAGCGAACCCGAACTGTATAGTTCGGGTTCGTACCAAATTTTGGGGTGTTCAGGACACGGACCCAGACCCGAACATTTTCAAAAAAGTTTGGGTTCGGGTCAGTTGTTCGGCGATTTCTTCCCGCTTTCTGAAGGGCTGCACAGCAGCCAATCAGCTAGCGTTTTGCGTCTTGCCCTAAGAAGTCAACACAGCCATGCCTACTAATGGCATGGCTGTGATTGGCCAAGTGCAGCATGAGACCCAGCCTCTATTTAAGCTGGAGTCACATAGCGCCACACGTCACTCTGCTCTGATTAGTGTAGGGATAGGATGCAGCTGCTGTGAGGGCGAGATTAGGCAGGGAAAACTCAGCAAAAACACCTAATGAAGAGATCGATCTACAGCTGTGAATCATTAAACTTCTGCTAGTTAATTGCTCACTGGTTTTTAGGCTGCACAGAGCGTTCAGTCACTTTTTTCTGGGGTGGTCGGCGCCCATTTTGTGTCTTGTGATACACCAGTACAAGCTGCCACCAAGTCCATCAATCCATCAATCCTAGTTTTTTTTTTTTTTTGCTATATCCTACATCAGGGGCTTGGCTGTGCTTATTGTTACCCCTAGAAACTCAGGATAGAAATTTCTATATTTTATTGAGGGGTGAAATTCAATTGCCAAAATAGCAATCCCCTAAATCTGGTGTTGCAGCTGTGGCTAGCCAAGTGAAATACTGTCTGCTGTCTGGCAAAAGATAGATTTTTTTCTATGGTGAAATTCAATTGCCAAAATAGCAATCCCCTAAATCTGGTGTTCTAGCTGTGGCTGGCCAAGTTTAATACTGTCCGGCAAAGGATTAAACTTGGCTGTCTTGGTGGCAGACATTTAACACTTTTTACTGTCTAATGACCTCCCCATTGTCTGGGTGTCAGTGGCCTATATTTCGTTTAATTGATTGCTGTCTGGGTGAGAGACATTAAACTCTTTTTACTGTCAAATTGCCTCTCCTCTGTCTGGGTGTCAGGGGCCTACATAAATTATAATGGCCTATTCCACAGGCAGGTTGACCTGAGGCCTGTGTTGCTGTTACAGGACCACTCTCCTCTTTGCGGGTGCCATGGCCTCCCATAGCATTCCCACCTGATGCCACCCCAACCTCCTATTCCACCTCCTCCTCCTCCAAGTTGCCAATTGATATTGGTTAATTTTTATTTATTTTATTTTATTTTATTTTAAGTCATTTCCCTATCCAGCTTTGTTTGCAGGGGATTTACCTACATTTTGCAGCCTTTTGCAGCCCTCTAGCCATTTCCTGGGCTATTTTACAGCCTTTTTAGTGCCCAAAAGTTCGGGTCCCCATTGACTTCAATGGAGTTCGGGTTCGGGGTGAAGATCGAGTCGAGTTTGGATCCCGAACCCGAACTTTTTCGGGAAGTTCGGCCGAACTTTTTCGGGAAGTTCAGCCGAACTTCTCGAACCCGAACATCCAGGTGTTCGCTCAACTCTAATCAGGACCTCTCTGCCACAGATAAAGCAAACAATGATAGTTATCTTTCAAAACACAAACAATACAGCAAGATCAGAGTTTTATAGAGAAAAATTTAGGGATCTAGTGAGCAAACATCATTCTGTCCTGTCTAATTTTTCAAAAAATTTGATTAGTGTCTGTACCAATAATACCAAAATCCAAAGTGTTCCAATTGCCTTAAAAACTGTTATATTGCACTCTGGGGTCTCCTAGGATTCATTTTTGCTTTTACTCTGCTCTTCCCCTTTAAATTCTTTAACACATTGACTGCAATAGAAAATAATGTCAGAGTGACACTGGCATATAAAGTTATGCGTAAATACATGGTGGACATTGTTACCAAAATCATGTTTAACCCCTTCAGGACCCTGCCATTTTTCACCTTAAGGACCAGGCCATTTTTTGCAAATCTGACGTGTCACTTTATGTAGGTGATAACTTTAAAAAACTTTTACTTATCCAAGCCATTCTGAGATTGTTTTCTCATCATATATTGTACTTCATGATAGTGGTAAATTTTAGTCAAAATATTTTATTTTTATTTATAAAAAATACAAAATTTACCCCAAATTTTGAAAAATTCTCAATTTTCAAAATTTCAATTTCTCTGCTTTTAAAACAGATAGTGATGCCTCCTAAAATAGTTATTACTTTACATTCCCCATACGTCTACTTCATGTTTGTATCATTTTGTAAATTACATTTTCTTTTTTTTTTTGGACGTTAGAAGGCTTAGAAGTTTAGAAGCAAATCTTGAAATTTTTCAGAAAATTTCCAAAACCCACTTTGTAAGGACCAGTTCAGGTCTGAAGTCACTTTGTAAGGCTTACATAATAGAAACCACCCATAAATGGCCAGATTTTAGAAAATACATCCCTCAAGGTATTCAAAACTGATTTTACAAATGTTCTTAACCCTTTAGGTGTCCCACGAGAATTAATGGAAAATGTAGATGAATTTTCAGAATTTCAGTTTTTTGACGGATTTTCCATTTCAATCTATTTTTTCCAGTAACAAAGCAAGGCTGAAGAGCCAAAAAAACCTCCATATTTTTGCCCCGATTCTGTAGTTTACAGAAACACCCCATATGTGGTTGTAAACTGCTGTACGGGCACACGGCAGGGAGCAGAAGGAAAGGAACGCCATATGGTTTTGGATAATTTTAAGTTGCCATGTCACATTTGAAGACCCCCTGATGCCCCCCCTAGGCCTCTTTCACACGGGCGAGTATTCTGTGCGGGTGCATTGCGTGAGGTAAAGGACCCATTAACTTCAATGGGCCTGTGTACATGAGGGGTGATTTTCACCGTTGTGTGAAAATCGCAGCAGGTTCTATATTCTGCATTTTTCACGCAACGCAGGCCTCATAGAAATGAATGATGATGCGTGAAAATCGCAAGCATCCGCAAGCAAGTGCGGATGCGGTGCGATTTTCACACACGATTGCTAAGGAGAGGAGGGATGATTTACCCGGGACCCCATTTACTTTATTATTTTCCATTATAACATGGTTATAATGGAAAACAATTGCATTCTTTATTTCAGAATGCTAAGTAAAAGATCCACTGTGGGGTTAAAAAAAATAATAATGTAACTCACCTTATCCACTTGATCGCGCAGCCTGGCTCGTTGTCTTTCTTCTTCTTCTTGCAGGACCTGGCTGGAAAAGGACTTTCGGTAACGTCATCATGCTCACCGCGTGGTGAGCACAGTGACATCAGCGCAGGTCCTGCTGAATGAAGATAGAAGGTTCTTCTAGTATGTCTTCTTTTTTTCCCTTTTTTTTTGAATTTTTTTTTCTTTATTTTGGGAAAAGGAGGCTTTTTTTTTACTTGAAACTTTAAATTTTTTGTAAAACTTTATTTTTTTCCCTTTTTTTTAGTTTATTTTTTGTCCCACTCTGGGACTTCAACTTTTGGGGGTCTGAGCCCGTTTACAATGCATTACAATACTTCTGTATTGTAATGCATTGGCTGTAAGTGTATTACAGGCACTTACAGCCTGCTTCCTGTCAGATCCAGGGGGCTCGATCTCACAGGCTGTCACAGAAGGCATGGGGACCCGATGGCCACTCCGCACCCGGCACGATGCCGCACCTGCCACAGTCAGCGCTGACCGCGGCAGTGTGAGGGTTAATGCACCGGCATCAGTGTTTTCACCGATGCCGGCGCATACAGCAGGGGTCCGGCTATCAGTGACTGCCAGACCCCTGCCGCTGATCGGGCGGGCGCAGCTCCTGCACCTCCCCAATCAGCCCGCCGTACATGTATGGCACTGGTCCTCAGTCACGTCCGGTCCTTAAGGAGTTATAAACACACTGTGCTGTTGTATTTGTTATGTTTTTCTTATTAGCAACAGTCCAAAAATTGTTGTAGCTTATTGGGGGAGATGGTGTTTAAATATAAACGGTGTTATGGGAAAAAGAAAACAGTGGCTTGTTGGGAACAAGCATAAAAAAATGATGATTTAATGGGGGCAGATTCCTGCCCCTGTTTATGCACACACAAATATTAATGTCAGAAGAAACAGTGACTTGTTATGAAAAAGCTTTGAAAAAAATATCCCTTATTTTTGGTTGCAGCAGAAATACAGTGTGGATGTGGACAGGATAAGGTAAGGTCTAAGGTGTGTAGGGGTGATGGTGTCATACAGGAGCAATGGTACTGGCAGCAGTAACAAAACAGCATGGAACAGACAAGGCAGTAGATGTGTGTGGCTGTGTTGGTATAGTAGAGTTGTAATAGTATTGGAGGCTGGTTAGAGGTAATGGCAATGGTAGTAAGTGAAACACTGGCTGCAGTGGCAACAGCAGTAGCTATATGTTACGGAACATGATGGTAGGCAGACCTACAGCAGTGGTATGATGAGGTTGGTGATAAATAGCCACTGTTAGCAATGGCAGATCTATTCATCAGCCTCAGTCAAAAATGTATGAATCTTCATGGATCCATGCCTTGTTCATTGTGACAAATCTGATGTTTGTTACACTGGCAGGGAACTAGTTTGTTCATATTGATTCGATGACACCAGATTACAAAGCAGTGGGGTGCAAAGAGAGACTGGGGGGAGTAGGAGGGGCAGTCAGGGGGGTGCCAGAGTCTAGAAGCAATAAGCACTTCCATCAATACAGATGGAAGCGCTCATTGCATGAGCGCTGGGAGCTGCGGTCCTGTCAGTCACTGAGGGCCACACAGGGCTGCAGAGCGATCTGTGTCTGCAAGGGAGAGAGGACTGTCAGCTTCAGAAACGGGATAAGGTGAGTAGGTACTGTGTTTTTGTGTTTTTTTAACAGAAGGGGCACAGAGGGCCTTTCTACCATGGAAGGGGCACAGAGGGCAATTCTAACATGGAGGGGGCACAGAGGGCATTACTTCAAAGGGGGTACAGAGGGCATTATTACTACAATTGGAGCACAGAGGGCAATACTACTGCAAAGGTGGCACCGAGGGCAATTTTACTACAAAGAGGGCACGGAGGGCAATACTACTACAAAGGGGGCACCAAGGGCAATACTACTACAAAGGGGGCACAGAGGGCTTTATTAATGTGAAGGGGCACAATGGGCATTTCTACTACAAAGGGGCACAGGAGGCATTACTACTACAAAGGAGGCACAGAGGGCAATAGTACTACAAAGGGGGCACCAAGGGCTTTACTAATGTGAAGGGGCACAATGGGCATTTCTACTACAAAGGGGGCACTACTACTACAAAGGTGGCACAGAGGGCAATACTACTAGAAAGGGAGCTCAGAGAGCAATACTACTACAAAGGGACACAGAGGGCAATGCTACTACGAAGGGGCACAGAGGGCAATACTACTACAAAGGGGCAGAGAGGGCATTACTACTATGAAGGGGGCACAATGGGAATTACTACTGTGGAGGGGGCGCAATGGGCATTCCTACTATAAATGGGATGCAATGGGCATAATTACTATGAAGGGGCACAATGGGCATTACTACTATGAAGGGGCACAGAGGGCATAACTACTGTGAAGGGGGCACAGAGAGCATTACTCCTGTGAAGGGGGTGGGCATAACTTTTATGGAGCACTGAATGGGCATTATTACTGGGAAGGGGCAAAATGGGCCTTACTACTGTGAAGAGGCACATAGGGTATTATTATTGTTTTAGGGGGGGCACAATGATGGTCTAACTACTCCGAAGGGGCACAGAGAGGGCATTACAACTGTGAAGGGGGCACAAATAGGGCATTACTACTGTGAAAGGGGCAGAGAGAGAGCATAACTACTGTGATGGGGCACAATGTGGGCATAACTACCGTGAGGGGGCACAGTATGGGCATAACTACCGTGAGGGGGCACATATCTGGACAAAACTACTGTGAAGGTTGTATAATGAGGGCAATACTACTGTGAGGGGTAACGTACATTTTTTTTTAAAGTATGGGGGGGGGGGGGGTATGCCAGAGAAAGGGCCCGCCCCGGGTGCCAACCACCCTAGGCACGCCACTGTTACAAAGATTTAATTATTATCTCTGAACTTCCCTTTACTTGCAGTAAGTCCAGAAGCAGCCCATGCGCTGCCTGCTAATGAAGCATCATCTGAGTTTAGGAGTCTGGGGAATGCATTACAATGCAGAGCATAGCCAGCTTACTGTGAAGAAGTCAAGGTAATTTTATTTTTAGAATCTGTCTTTACAGCTATTCAAGCATTTGGCTTGGTTTCCCCTTGCCTTAATATGTAGTTTTCAGGGGCGTAACTATAGGGGAAGCAGGGGAAGCGGCTGCTTTGGGTCCCTGACCCAGAAGGGGCCCATCCAAGAGGGGGAGGAGAAGTACTAAAAGATTTTGACAGGGCCCTGAAACAGTATTACACAATTAAATTATATACAGTGGCAGTATAGACAGTGTAGAAAACAGATGGAACAGTTGCCGGGCCTGGTCTGAGAGAGCGATCTTTACTAGCCACAGGAAAGGGGGCTGCATGAAAGGAAAGGGTTGTGAAAAAATGACTGGGGGAGGGGGCCCCATTCAAAAATTTGCTGTGGGGCCCAGTCATTTCTAGTTACGCCACTGGTAGTTTTTAAAGTCAGGTGTGGGTTCAAAAAGAAGAGACTCTGGGGGACATTTATCATTTGCAGTTGTTTTTGTCATTTTTAAGTCTGTTTTTGCTTTGTATGCCTGTGAAGAATTTATCAGCCTGAAAGGACGTTTAAAATGAAAACAAAAAATATTTTATTCTTGATACAATGTTAAAATGCAGTGAAATGGGGTAAAGTTCACTTTAATTGCTATCAGGCTATAGAGACCAGTGGGTAAGAATGGGATACATTAAATACCATGTACTTCCCACAGCCTCACTAAGGTGTCAGATATATCTGACAGGGGCTCCTGTATCGGAGGGTCCCCCCCGCAAATAAATTGCAACCGTAGTATTGATAGAATGACTATAGTTATGTGCCTAAAAGCACTCTCCTATAAGGTGTGCACAGGGGTTATTTCGTGTTTGTCAGGTAGTGCACAATGAGGCTTAATCTGCACTCTGCCTCCGGATCACAGTTCAATTGGTGCTACTAGTTATTCCCCAAATAATAGGTGTAGCATCCTGTAATTATGACTGGTCTTGATCACTTATGTGCAACCACCTCAGATGAACTAAATGCTGGTGGTTATCAATATCTCCACCGCAAACCCCTCATGCACACACACTATAAACTAATAGTCAGCAGCTGCTTGACCTGACACCACACTGAACACACACCTTGCATCTCATGTGTGCATTAACGAGCACCAGCACATACATTCATTCATTTCTGATGTGATCTCGCTATGCTCAACGCGTTTCTGTGTGGTTAGTATCGCACCACACTTCCTCAGGAGCTAATATCAGATAAGACTAGCTGTTGCCTGTCTAAGTTAGCAGGCTCTGCACAGTTGTGTGTCAGAGCTCCGGCGCTGTAGTGGCCGTGTCGGGCCGCTCACACGCGGAAATATATCACTTATCCCCCGCCTGCCGGAGGAGAAGCGCTGACGTCAGGCCAATCAGGAATAGGGCGTGGCTAAAGCGTACGCCCCCAATCGGGCTCTCGTCACTGTTGCGGTTTCACCCATCACCAGAGGCGAATACATAACGGTACAGGGGAAATTAAGCTTGCGGTTACAGAATTTGTCCCATAATTAGTCATTCCGAATCATTCAGGATAACGATCCCTATTGAAGTGTCCTAAGACCTGTTTAATGATCATGTCTGTAACGTGACTGGTCCATGCATAATAATGCCAATGTCATAATGTGGTGTACTGCTGTTCTATACGTAAGAGCGGGAACGACCTGACCCAGTCTTTAAAACCATCATATAGGCCAACCTTGGGAAAGATATAGACCCGAAATATAAATAGTCTACATACTATTAGATACCTGAATGTATAGGTAGGTAGGTGCCGGTATCTGATACTCCACATTTAATCATTATCACTCCGGGCAGAGTCTCACCCTTCCAAACCCACATCACAGGTCGCGGGACAGACCCATATGGGTGTATGTATCTATTTACACCCTGGTATAGCAGACCATATGCCTCTCATAGCTAGATAAAACAGGTAAATGACAGGGCCTCATTCAGCCCTTTTGGGCTAACCGTCTGTAACCTGAAGATCCAATTCGCTTCTTTGCGGAGGAGGGTATATCAACATCTCCTCCCGCAATGACTTTTGCAATACATGGATCCCTTGGACTTTCAGTCCCGTCACTACACCACCATGGCATTCATTCACATGACGCGCTACCGGTGTGTCACGTTTGTTTCTAACGTCCAGAAGGTGCTCACCAACCCTCCTTCTTAGTTCACGTTTTGTCTTCCCCACGTACTGCAAACCGCAGCAGCACGTGAGCAGATAAATGACACACATAGAAGTGCACCTAATGAGGGAGTTGATTCTAAACCGTTCACCTGTCACAAAGCTTGTAAAGTACTGTCCCTTCTGGATATGGCCACATATAATACAGCCCCCACAGGGAAAAGAGCCCCTGGCTGATGTCTTTAGCCAGGAACTCTGCGTGGGACGTTCATAGAGACTATGCACCAGGCGATCACGGAGGTTGGCATTACGCCGATATGTAATAGCTGGACGCGTGGGCAAAGTTGGGCCTATGTCAGGATCAGACTGTAGGACTGGCCAATGCTTGGACAAGACATCGCGAATCTCACGGTGAGCCTTGTCAAAGGTGGCAGTAATCCTAACAATGTCCGTTTCTTGTGGTTTCTGTTTTGGGACTAATAATTCAGTGCGATTGGCATACATCGCATGATGGTATGCATCCCTAAGCGGTTTTGTAGGGTAACCCCTATTGCGGAACCTAGTTCTCAGTTCGAGGCAGCCGCCTTAAATGAGCCAATCTCGGAACAGTTTCTCCTGGCTCTCAGATACTGGCCTTTCGGAATGCCACTTCTCAGGGCCAGGGGTGTCCACTTTCCCAATGAAGGAGACTATTGGTGGCGGTTTTCTTCCGGAATAGGCAAGTACTGAGTTTCCTATCCGGTCCAATTGATATAGTTAGATCCAAGAATGTTATCTGGCTTGCATTTATCTCAGATGTAAAGAAAAGCCCCAGATCATTTACATTCAGTTCCGCCACAAACACATCAAAGGACTCCTTTGATCCTTTCCATAGCAACAGGACATCATCTATGAAACGGATCCAAAGCTGTATGGACGGGAGATGGTGTTCCATGCAGTCACCAAAAACGACTTCCCTCTCCCACCAGCCCAGGTAAAGGTTCGCAAGGTCGGGGCACAGGGACTGCCCATAGCGACCCCCTGAGCTGGTGGAAGATACGTCCGTCGAAAATAAACACATTGTGTGTCAGTATGAACCTCAAGAGATCCATCACTAGTAGGTTATGGCGTTGATGATGTTCACCCCTCTGGCGGAGAAAATCCTCCACAGCCCGACACCCCTTGTCATGGGGTATCGAGCTGTAGAGGGCCTCAACGTCCAGACTGGCCAGCCAGACATCCTCCTCGCACTGTATCCCTTCAATCCGCTGCAGCACATCCATTGTGTCTCGGGCATAGGAGGGTAACTCCTCAACAAAGGGACGTAAAATAAGGTCCACATAGGTACTTACAAATGAGGTAAGACTCCCTATGCCCGAGACTATCGGTCTACCTTTTAAATGATTGCCCTGCTTGTGTAACTTAGGCAGACTATAGAAGGTGGCGAGAGTAGGATGCCTGGGGAGCAAATAGTTGTACTCAGCCTTGCTGATAAGAAGGTCATCACGAGCCCAATTCAGCAACGACTGAAGCTCTTCCTTAAATGTGGGGGTGGGGTCGCAAGGTAAGCGACTATATGTGTCTGCGTCTACAGCTCGATACCCCATGACAAGGGGTGTCGGGCTGTGGAGGATTTTCTCCGCCAGAGGGGTGAACATCATCAACGCCATAACCTACTAGTGATGGATCTCTTGAGGTTCATACTGACACACAATGTGTTTATTTTCGACGGACGTATCTTCCACCAGCTCAGGGGGGTCGCTATGGGCAGTCCCTGTGCCCCGACCTTTGCGAACCTTTACCTGGGCTGGTGGGAGAGGGAAGTCGTTTTTGGTGACTGCATGGAACACCATCTCCCGTCCATACAGCTTTGGATCCGTTTCATAGATGATGTCCTGTTGCTATGGAAAGGATCAAAGGAGTCCTTTGATGTGTTTGTGGCGGAACTGAATGTAAATGATCTGGGGCTTTTCTTTACATCTGAGATAAATGCAAGCCAGATAACATTCTTGGATCTAACTATATCAATTGGACCGGATAGGAAACTCAGTACTTGCCTATTCCGGAAGAAAACCGCCACCAATAGTCTCCTTCATTGGGAAAGTGGACACCCCTGGCCCTGAGAAGTGGCATTCCGAAAGGCCAGTATCTGAGAGCCAGGAGAAACTGTTCCGAGATTGGCTCATTTAAGGCGGCTGCCTCGGAACTGAGAACTAGGTTCCGCAATAGGGGTTACCCTACAAAACCGCTTAGGGATGCATACCATCATGCGATGTATGCCAATCGCACTGAATTATTAGTCCCAAAACAGAAACCACAAGAAACGGACATTGTTAGGATTACTGCCACCTTTGACAAGGCTCACCGTGAGATTCGCGATGTCTTGTCCAAGCATTGGCCAGTCCTACAGTCTGATCCTGACATAGGCCCAACTTTGCCCACGCGTCCAGCTATTACATATCGGCGTAATGCCAACCTCCGTGATCGCCTGGTGCATAGTCTCTATGAACGTCCCACGCAGAGTTCCTGGCTAAAGACATCAGCCAGGGGCTCTTTTCCCTGTGGGGGCTGTATTATATGTGGCCATATCCAGAAGGGACAGTACTTTACAAGCTTTGTGACAGGTGAACGGTTTAGAATCAACTCCCTCATTAGGTGCACTTCTATGTGTGTCATTTATCTGCTCACGTGCTGCTGCGGTTTGCAGTACGTGGGGAAGACAAAACGTGAACTAAGAAGGAGGGTTGGTGAGCACCTTCTGGACGTTAGAAACAAACGTGACACACCGGTAGCGCGTCATGTGAATGAATGCCATGGTGGTGTAGTGACGGGACTGAAAGTCCAAGGGATCCATGTATTGCAAAAGTCATTGCGGGAGGAGATGTTGATATACCCCTCCTCCGCAAAGAAGCGAATTGGATCTTCAGGTTACAGACGGTTAGCCCAAAAGGGCTGAATGAGGCCCTGTCATTTACCTGTTTTATCTAGCTATGAGAGGCATATGGTCTGCTATACCAGGGTGTAAATAGATACATACACCCATATGGGTCTGTCCCGCGACCTGTGATGTGGGTTTGGAAGGGTGAGACTCTGCCCGGAGTGATAATGATTAAATGTGGAGTATCAGATACCGGCACCTACCTACCTATACATTCAGGTATCTAATAGTATGTAGACTATTTATATTTCGGGTCTATATCTTTCCCAAGGTTGGCCTATATGATGGTTTTAAAGACTGGGTCAGGTCGTTCCCGTTCTTACGTATAGAACAGCAGTACACCACATTATGACATTGGCATTATTATGCATGGACCAGTCACGTTACAGACATGATCATTAAACAGGTCTTAGGACACTTCAATAGGGATCGTTATCCTGAATGATTCGGAATGACTAATTATGGGACAAATTCTGTAACCGCAGCTTAATTTCCCCTGTACCGTTATGTATTCGCCTCTGGTGATGGGTGAAACCGCAACAGTGACGAGAGCCCGATTGGGGGCGTACGCTTTAGCCACGCCCTATTCCTGATTGGCCTGACGTCAGCGCTTCCTCCTCCGGCAGGCGGGGGATAAGTGATATATTTCCGGCGTGTGAGCGGCCCGACACGGCCACTACAGCGCCGGAGCTCTGACACACAACTGTGCAGAGCCTGCTAACTTAGACAGGCAACAGCTAGTCTTATCTGATATTAGCTCCTGAGGAAGTGTGGTGCGATACTAACCACACAGAAACGCGTTGAGCATAGCGAGATCACATCAGAAATGAATGAATGTATGTGCTGGTGCTCGTTAATGCACACATGAGATGCAAGGTGTGTGTTCAGTGTGGTGTCAGGTCAAGCAGCTGCTGACTATTAGTTTATAGTGTGTGTGCATGAGGGGTTTGCGGTGGAGATATTGATAACCACCAGCATTTAGTTCATCTGAGGTGGTTGCACATAAGTGATCAAGACCAGTCATAATTACAGGATGCTACACCTATTATTTGGGGAATAACTAGTAGCACCAATTGAACTGTGATCCGGAGGCAGAGTGCAGATTAAGCCTCATTGTGCACTACCTGACAAACACGAAATAACCCCTGTGCACACCTTATAGGAGAGTGCTTTTAGGCACATAACTATAGTCATTCTATCAATACTACGGTTGCAATTTATTTGCGGGGGGGACCCTCCGATACAGGAGCCCCTGTCAGATATATCTGACACCTTAGTGAGGCTGTGGGAAGTACATGGTATTTAATGTATCCCATTCTTACCCACTGGTCTCTATAGCCTGATAGCAATTAAAGTGAACTTTACCCCATTTCACTGCATTTTAACATTGTATCAAGAATAAAATATTTTTTGTTTTCATTTTAAACGTCCTTTCAGGCTGATAAATTCTTTGTATGCCTGTGCCAAATTTATGAAATGGTTCACCATAATAATATATTTGGCGTGATTGCAAAATTTACTATATGTTTAAAAGTACAGCAGGAGACTGCCTGGTGTGGAGATGCGACTTTTGCAAAAGTCGCAAATAGTAAATGCATCATAATTCCCCGGACGAAGACAAGCCGAAACATGCTTAAGGGCTGGCGCCAACTCTGGCCACATATGCTGATGGGTGAGTTATGACTACTGGTGTTAACTACTTTTTACTATGGACTGGGCGCAGCTACTCAAGTAATGATCTGGATTTACCTATTGCATATGTACTTTGTTCATTTAGAGGCTGTGGTCCAGCTATTTTATGTATACTTGATTAATTCCCACTAGTCATTCTGTGGCTCAGGGATGGCATCTTTTCTGTCACCTGTCCTTGCATCATGTAATTTTATTTTTAATCATGTATCATAATAAAGACTTATATTTATTATATTTTATGGGTACAGCATTGGGTTGTTTTTCTAGGTAGGTTATTTATAATTCATGTCTATCAGAGGATAATCTTCGTGGGAAAGCCCCACCTGTATGGGATTCAGTGCTGGCGGAGAGATTGCGTTATCTGTGATAAGCCTTTTCTGACTTGAATTGTCACTAGAGATGAGCGAATCGAAGTTGAGGAAGTGGAATTTAATCAGAATTTTAGGAAAAATTTGATTCGTCCCAAAGTCGAATTTACTTGCACTTGGTGGTAACGAATCGTATTTTTTCTAAAATGGTTGGCGCACATGTTAGAAAGTGAAAGTAAGAAGCCCTGGAACAAGGGAGCACCCATAATGCCAGTCAGTAGATAGCCAGCCCCTGTGATGTCACAGCCCTATAGAAAGCCTCCTCCTGCCCGGTCTCTGCCATTTTACAGTGAACTTTGTGCAGGGAGAGACATGACAGGCACTAGGAACAGTGTTTAGAAAATACTTTCTAAAAAAAACAACTATTGATCTGTTCAGGGAAAGATTATTCATAGTGTAGGGTGACAGTATTCAAATTGTAGGGAGAGAGCAGGAACCAATAGGAAAGCGTAAAGCCTGGGTAATAGAAGCTATTTTATTACACCTTGCTAAACTAATTGAGGTCACTAAAAGTGATCTATTACTACAGTTTTTAGTTTGTTTGCCTTCTTTAAAACATCAGTAATTCCAGTAATCCTAGCTTCTGTTATTGGGTTGAAACTGCGGTCTGATACAACCCGTTTTGGGGTGTGTTTAGTTGATATATAACTACTTCCATTCACCCTTGCTTCTGTACTCAATAGTGTTGATCGAGCAAAGTGCTCGGGTGCTCGGGCTGAACACAATGGGATGGAAGTCAATGGGAGAACCTGAGCATTAAACCAGGCACCCCCTGCTCTGAAGAGGGGAGGGTGTCTGGTTCATAGGAAAAGTTCAGAAAGTGATGGAAACGCCACCGAAATGGTTCAGGAATAGCATGGGGAGGATGTCTGGATGCATCTTGGACTCCCAGGTCACTGCTGGGAATAAAGTTGTCAGAGTAGTACGCCACTTTTACAGACTGACAATAATATGCACAAAACCAAAGATAAAATTGATTTTAGAGGAAAAATTGTTAGGAAACATGCTTTCCTGTATATTTACTTGTATATAAAGTGCAAGCACTGCCAGAAATTACAAGCAAGAGGTACTCCGACACAAGCTGTATATTACATAAAGGAGGGCCTCATTCATATTGTGGTACAATTGTTCATGTAGTGGGACTCCTACACTCATAAAGCCTATGCACTAAGTGAAAGAGCTGCTAAAAATTACAAGGAACCGACACTCCAATACACCCTTTGCTACACATAAAGGAGGGCATCATACACACCCTTGAAAAATTATGATAGATGGCTTGCTGGTGACCCTTAAAAACATTTGGAGCCTTTTAGAAGCCTTTTGGTGCTTCCACTGGACAGAAGGAAACTATTGCTTTCTTGCTCCCCCACTATTAAAGCAACTATGTCCTCTTGGGACTGGTTCGTGTCCTCTCCTTGGGGATTTCCTGTACCGTCCCCGCTGATACAAATATCTGATGTACTGGCGCTGGCCCCCAGGGAGCTGACGCGGACCCTTCCTATTTCCCTCAAGACGCTAAATACCCCTGTTCTCCGATTATTTGATGAGGCCGGTTTGGTCTCAGAAACTCTACTTAGGGCCTCTCACCCAGACTGGGATAAATCCCACTTTGGCTCCCATTTCTTACGCACCTTCATTACTAAAAATATATCCTACTCTTCCTTATTACGCCCGTTAACTTGGTTTGAAAGTCTGATCTCGAACCATAGACCTCCCACCAAACTGATATCAAAACTCTACAAACGGCTAATTACTCCAATATCCATGCCTGCTCCAGCGTGTGTCCGTCTATGGGAGAAGGACCTACAATATTCATTCTCAGACACTCAATTAGCTAAACTATACCTGATCCCACATACATCATCTAGATGTGTCCGGATCCAGGAAAACGGATACAAATTGTTTTCTCGGTGGTATAAGACACCGGATATCACTAGCAGATTCTCTCCCCAAAACACGGACACATGCTGGCACTGTAAGACAGACGCAGGGTCCTTTTATCATATCTGGTGGACCTGCCCGATAGTGCAATCGTGGTGGTCCTTGATTTTCGAAAAATGTAATACTGTTTGTGGCACGAGGATAGACCCAGATCCCAAACTGGCCTTGCTTAATTTGGAAACGTCGGAATCCCCCCCTCCTCATTCATACCTTTTCAGACAAATGTTAACGGCCGCTCGCCTGCTCCTCCCCAGATATTGGCTGACCGCTGAAACCCCATCTATAGATCACTGGTTTAATAAAATAGACTCTATCTACAGATTTGAAGAGATTGCGGCATGGGAGACACACTCCCATAATAGGTTTGAATCTAAATGGCTGGCTTGGAAAACCTTTAGATATACCAGACCCTAGGAAGCTATTACTTGATACTGTGACTTCTAATCTTTACCTGATATGAATGAGACACACATTCGGTTAGAGTTACGTTTTGTGTTACTGCATATGTTGCTAACTCACTGCTCGTGCGATTTTACCTGTGCCTACAATGTGAATGTATGCTATCACAATAGTTTTTCGCTCTCCATTTAATTTTAACTTGCAATTTTTAATAAACATTTTAAACTTAAAAAAAAAAAAAAAAAAAAAAAACATTTGGAGCAAGGGCCTGCTGATCTGACCATCTAAAACATTAGGAACGAGGGCCTACTGCTAAGCTGACCCTCTAAAACATTAGGGGTGAGGGTCTGCTGCTGAGCTGACCATCAAAAATTTATGGTTGAGGGCCTTCTGCTGAGCTGACCATCTAAAAAATTATATGCGAGGGCCTGCAGGTGAGTTGACCCTATAAAAGATTGAAGGTGAGGGCCTGCAGGTGAGCTGACCCTGTAAAACATTATATGCGAGGGCCTGCAGGTCAGCTGACCCTATAAAACATTATATGCGAGGGCCTGCAGGTGAGCTGACCCTGTAAAAGAATTTAGGTGAGGGCCTGCGGGTAAGCTGACCCTGTAAAACATTATATGTGAGGGCCTGCAGGTGAGCTGACCCTGTAAAAAATTATATGCAAGGGCCTGCAGGTGAGCTGACCCTGTAAAACGTTATATGTGAGGGCATATATGCGAGGGCATGGGAATACAGTGTATTCAGTACATTAAAAACAAGACATTTAAAGTGCCTTTATGTTCATCAGCTTTCCTCTGGGGGAGTCGAGAAATCAGGGGCAATCCAGGCCTTTTTCATTTTTATAAGAGTCAACTTGTCAGCATTTTCAGTTGACAGGCGGATACACTTATCATCTGTAATGCCACCAGCCGCAATAAATACCCACTCAGACAAAACACTGGAGGCAGGGCAGGCCAGCACCTCCAAGGCGTAGATTATATACAACCATATGAAAATACAGTATTTAACAAATATACAGAAAAAACAACTTTCAAAAAAATACATATGAAAAATCCCCCCAAAAACATGAAAAATGCATTTCTCTTTCCTTAATGTATTTAAAATAAGTCCATCTACATATTTTACAGTAGTGGAGGTACTATCTTATTTGTCTCCAAATTCTATGGCATCAATAGACTTGTTTCAGCATCTATAATGTCCACTGTGATTGTAAAATTATCCAAAGCTGTAATACAATGCCGCTTTTGTATTGACGCAAGCAGTAAAAATAGAACTGTTGGTGCGATTTTTTATCCAAGGAACTCGCATTTTTTACTCACTTAATCTGTAACACTGTGTGAATTATGCCAGAGGGAAGTTCTGGCGCTTGCGGGTTTTTTAGTGAAGTAAAAACTTTTAAAGGTTATTGGTACAATACAGCTTTGGCCTGCTTTGTAGTGATTTTAATTTGAATGTATCTATGTGATATGTCATTGTAGTTTATATTAATTATGTGTTTTCACTCTGCCAGTTTGAACAGTTTCTGTGACCCGCCTGATGACAATCTCAAACACCTGCCATCCCTCTCTACACCTGAGAGGGAGGAGTTTCTTTAAGGTATATAAAGTTTGAACAGAGGAGTCACAAAATAGTCATGATTAAGAACCGTAGCTGTTCGAAACGCGTTGACGTGTGAAGTGTTGTGAAAGAATCGCTGTGACTTGTAATTTTGCTTTATTCAATAAAGAAACGAAGCTTACTACTATTTCTGCTGGATCATCAAACTCTTTTTCTCACCAGTCGATGCCACGTGTCCAGCTTGGACACCCAGTAGTTGTAAGGCACTGAGGGATCATTGAGGACGCTGACACGGTCTGCTATGTACTCCTTAACCATCTTCCAAAATGTTCCCTCCTTGTGACAGTAGGCTCCTCATCAGGGTGAGGGTGGTGGCGGGGTGTCATGAAACTTTCCCAAGCTTTGGAGAGTGTTGCCCTGCCTTTGTTGGAACTGCTGTGTGTTCCCCTTGTCTCCCCTCCTCGGTTGCCAATGGGAACTATGGACTCTGCTGCCAGTGTTGTCAGATGGAAATTTTGGAGCAATTTTTCAACAAGGACCTTCTGGTCTTGCTTGTCCTCTCCACCAGAGGAATGAAAGATGAGAATTTCTCTTTGTAGCAGGGGTCTTGAAGGGTGAACAACCAGTAATCCGTGTTGTCTAAAATGCGTATAACGGGCGGGTCGCGGGAATGGCAGCCTAACTTGAAGTCAGCCATGTGTGCCAGAGTACCAACAGGCAAGAGTTCGCTGTCGTCATCAGGATGACTCTCAATCTCCTCATCCTCTTCCTCCTCTTCTGTCCACCCCCACTGAATAGATAGAATTAAACTTCCATGGGTACTACCCTCTGTAGTGGAGGCAACCATCTCCTGCTCCTCCTCCTGCTCCTCTTCATTGTCCAAGTCGCACTGAGAAGACGAACTGAGGGTGGTCTGGCTATCACCCTGTGTAATGTCTTCCCCCATTTCCACCTCTTCCACATGCAAAGCGTCGTCCTTAATTGTGAGCAGCAAGCGTTTGAGTAGACACAGAACTGGGATGGTTACGCTGATAATAGCGTTATCGCCGCTCACCATTTGTGTTGATTCCTCAAAGTTTCTTAAAACCTCAGAGGTCAGACATCCATGCCCACTCCTCGCTTGTGAATAGCGGAAGCTGACTGGAAAGGCGACGACCATGTTGCAGCTGGTATTCCACTACTGACCTCTGCTGCTCACAAAGCCAAGCTAACATGTGGAATGTCCAGTCGGTGAACTGGCAATTTCAAGCGCTGCTGCAGCGTTGACAGAGCTTGTCGAGTTTCAAAGCCGCCACCAAGTTACGCCCATTATCAGACACAAGCACTACTGGCTATAGGTTGAGTGGCGAGAGCCACAGCTCAGTTTGGTCTCTTATCCCCTGCCATAGCTCTGTGGCATTGTGCTGTTTGTCCCCTAAGCATATCATCTTCAGCAGGGCCTGTTGCCGCTTCCTCACTGCAGTGCTACACTGCTTTTCAGCTACCGACTGATGCTGCACGCGGATAATTCGGAGCTGAAAGTGGAGGAGGAAGCGGAGGAGGAGAAGTGGGAATTAGAGACAATAACGTGGATGCTGGCAGAAACCCTGATCGACGTAGGGCCGCAAACCTTGGCATCGTTAGCACCTGTGCCATCCCAGGGTACGACTCGCCCCCAGCCTCCACAACGTACACCCAGTGTGCCGTCATGGAAATGTAGCATCCCTGGCCGAATGCACTTGTCCATGTGTTCGTGGTTAAGTGGACCTTCCCAATAACGTTGGTCAGGACACGTGTGATGTTACGAGACACATGTAGGCCTAGGGTGGGCATGGCACACCTTGAAAAATAGTGGCATCTGGGGACTGCGTAAAGTGGGATGGCCGCTGACATCAGGCTGCGGAAGGCCTCAGTGTCCGCAAGCCTAAATGGCAACATTTCCAGGGCCAGTGTTTTGGAAAGCTGCGCATTTAGTGCTATGGCCTGTGGGTGGGTGGCTGGGTAGTCAAAGGCCTGGGGTAAGGACATTTGGACGCTGCGCTGGGACACGGATGTGGTCGCTGATGGTTCTTGCGAAGGTCCAGGTGCAGGGTGGGAGGCATCTGGGCCTGCGCCTTTGACAGGGGATTGGCCAGCACGTAACATAGGGGGAGAGGAGGCAGTGGTGTGACCCGCAGACACAGATTGTGGACCCAGGCGTTCGTCCCAATTATTACGGTCCTTGGAGGACATATGGCAGATCATGCTGGTGGTGGTGAGGTTGCTAGTGTTCATGCCCAGGCTCATTTTGGTACGGCACAGGTTGCGAACTACTATTCTTTTGTCGTCCGCACTTTCCTCAAAAAAGCACCATACTGCAGAACACCTACCCCATGGCAAGAGAGATTTCCTCAAGAGGGTGCTCCGTGGAACAGTTGCGGGCCTGTGTGTTGTGGCCCACCTTCTCCCTTTTGCCACCCCACTGCAGTGCTGCAGATCCCTCCCCCTCTATACTGCTGTCCTCGTTCGGCTTTCCACCTTCCCAGGTTGGGTTAGTGACTTCATCGTCCACAACCTCCTCTTCCACTTCCTCACTCTCCTCATTCTCCTGACTTGTTGACCTAACCACAATCTCAGTGATTGACAACTGTGTTTCATCCTCTTCATCAACTTCTTGAGACAGTAATTGCTGTTGACTTATTGGCAACTGTGTCTCATCATCATCCACCTCATCAAACAGTAATTGCCGTTCCCCACCGTCATCTTCATGTGACTGTGGATGCTCAAGAGGTTGGGAATCAGGGCACAAGATCTGTCCCTCTTCAAGCGTGCTTTGCGAGAGAGCCAAATGAAGGAATGGCGATGAAAAGAGGTCCTCGGAATATCCGAATGTGGGATCACTTGTTTGCCCAGACTCTCCATAATGGAAGGAAAGAGGATCAGGGTGAGGATTGTGTTGACCAGACTGTTGGCTAGGGATGTCCCGAACTATTCGCCGGCGAACAGTTTCCGGCGAACATAGCTTGTTCGCTATCGCCACAGCGGGCGAACATATGCGATGTTTGGTCCGCCTCCTATACATCATCATTGAGCAAACTTTGACCCTGTACCTCACAGTCAGCAGACACATTCCAGCCAATCAGCAGACTCCCTCCCACCCCCTATAAAAACGGCAGCCATTTTAGATTCAGTCTCAAGCTGCAGTGTGTTAGTGAGAGCAGGTAGAGTGCAGCTGCTGCTGAATTCATAGCGAAAGCGTTAGCTAGGCCAGTGTTCTGTGTCCACAAACTAATCTGCTGTAAGGACAGCATCCTGACAGCACCCCAAAAAGCCCTTTTTAGGGCTTCTACATTAGTCAGCTTTTTTTTTTTTTCTCCATATATATATTGCAGTTGCCTGGCCTGCCCGTGTGTGAGAGGCTGCAGGCCCACAGACTGTAGTGTGCCCACTGCCAGTGCCCACCACTCATACCGTGTGGCACAGGACTTTGCATAAAAAAAAGCATTTCATTTTTACACTTTAATCTAATTTCAGTTGCCTGCCTGCTGCCAGTGTGTGTCAGGCCCACAGACTATGATGTGCCCACTGCCAGTGCCCACCACTCATACCGTGTGGCACAGGACTTTGCATAAAAAAAAGCTTTTCATTTTTACACTTTAATCTAATTTCAGTTGCCTGCCTGCTGCCAGTGTGTGTCAGGCCCACAGACTGTGATGTGCCCACTGCCAGTGCCCACCACTCATACCGTGTGGCACAGGACTTTGCATTAAAAAAAGGCATTTAATTTTTACACTTTAATCTAATTTCAGTTGCCTGCCTGCCAGTGTGTGTCAGGCCCACAGACTATAGTGTGCCCACTGCCAGTGCCCACCACTCATACCGTGTGGCACAGGACTTTGCATTAAAAAAATGCATTTAATTTTTACACTTTAATCTAATTTCAGTTGCCTGCCTGCTGCCAGTGTGTGTCGGGCCCACTTCCACAGATTGTAGTATGCCCACTGCCAGTGCCCACCACTCATACCATGTGGCAAAGTAGCTTGCCGATAAATAAGGCATTTAATTTTTACCATTTAATCTAAGGTTAGTTGCCTGCCAGTGTGTGTCGGGCCCACTTCCACAGAATGTAGTGTGCCCACTGCCAGTGCCCACCACTCATACCGGGTGGCACAGTAGTTTGCCGATAAATAAGGCATTTCATTTTTACCCTTTAATCTAAGGTCAGTTGCCTGCCAGTGTGTGTCAGGCCCACTTCCACTGACTGTAGTGTGCCCACTGCCAGTGCCATACAGGGTGGCACAGTAGCTTGCCGATAAATAAGGCATTTCATTTTTACCCTTTAATATATTTTTAGTTGCCTGCCAGGGTGCGTGAGGCCATAGACTGTACTGTGCCCACTGCCAGTGCCCACCACTCATATAGGGTGGCACAGTACCTTGCACGCATAGTACCACTAATAAAAAAAAAATGACAGGCAGAGGCAGGTCACCCCGCAGGAGCCATCTTAGCCCGCCAGCTTTTACCATACAAGCTGTTGGAGTCTGAGGCCTTCAAAAAAATTGTAGCTATTGGGACACTCCAGTGGAAGGTACCCAGCCAAAATTATTTTTCACAAAAGGCTATCCCCAACCTGTACTCTATTGTGGAAAAGGAAGTCATGACATGTCTGGCACACAGTGTTGGGGCAAGGGTCCATCTGACCACTGATACCTGGTCTGCAAAGCACGGTCAGAGCAGGTATATCACGTACACTGCGCATTGGGTATACCTGCTGATGGCTGCCAAGCATGGAATGCGTGGCTCTGCAGCGGAGTTGGTGAGACTGCCACGATTTGCAGGCAGGCCTAATGCCACCTCCTCTACTCCTCCTACTCCATCATCTTCGCTAACCTCCTCGGCTGAGTCCTCTTCTGCTGCTGCGTCTTGCTCCACATCATCAACTGCACCCCCCCAGCTCCCCAGGGGCTATTCCACATCCCGGATATGACAGTGTCACGCTGTCTTGAGGTTGACTTGCCTGAAAGCAGAGAGCCACACCGGACCAGCACTCCTGTCCTCCCTGAACGCACAGGTGGATTAGTGGCTGACCCCACACCAACTGGAGATAGACAAAGTGGTGTGTGACAACGGAAGCAATCTCTTGGCGGCATTGAATTTGGGCAAGTTGACACATGTGCCGTGCATGGCACATGTGCTGAATCTGATTGTACAACGCTTTGTGTGTAAGTACCCAGGCTTAAAGGACGTCCTCAAGCAGACTAGGAAGGTGTGTGGCCATTTCAGGCATTCCTACACGGCCATGGCGCACTTTTACGATATTCAGCGGCGAAACAACATGCCAGTGAGGCGCTTGATTTGCGACAGCCCGAAACGTTGGAATTCAACACTCCTAATGTTTGACAGCCTGCTCCAACAAGAAAAAGCTGTCAACGAGTATTTGTATGACCGGGGTGCTAGGACAGCCTCTGCGGAGCTGGGTATTTTTTTGCCACATTACTGGATGCTCATGCACAATGCCTGTAGGCTCATGCGCCCTTTTGAGGAGGTGAAAAACCTAGTCAGTTGCACCAAAGGCACCATCAGCGACCTCATCCCATTTGTTTTCTTCCTGGAGCGTGCCCTACGAAAAGTGTTGGATCAGGCCATAGATGAGCGTGAGGAGGAAGAGTTGTGGTCACCATCACCACCAGAAACTGCCTTATCATCAACGCTTGCTGGACCTGCGGCAACGCTGGAAGAGGAGTCTGAGGAAGAGGAGTCAGAGGAGGAATGTGGCTTTGAGGAGGAGGAAGACCAACCACAGCAAGCATCCCAGGGTGCTCGTTGTCATCTATCTGGGACCTGTGGTGTTGTACGTGGCGGGGAGGGAAGAACAGACCTTCAATGACATCAGTGAGGACGAGGAACGGGACATGAGTAGCTCGGCATCAAACCTTGTGCAAATGGGGTCTTTCATGCTGTCATGCCTGTTGAGGGACCCTCGTATAAAAAGGCTGAAGGAGAACGACCTGTACTGGCCATGATACTAGACCCCCAGTATAAGCAGAAAGTGGCTGAAATGTTATCAAATTCCCGTAAGTCGGAAAGGATGAAGCACTTCCAAAACAAGTTAAAAAGTATGCTTTACACAGCGTATAAGGTTGATGTCACAGCACAACGGAAATCTAACAGGGGAAGAGGTGAAAGTAATCCTCCTCCTACCATGACCACGCCGGCAAGGACAGGACGCTTTACAGACGTGTTGTTGATGGAGGACATGCAGAGCTCTTTAAGTCCTACGCATCGCCACAGCCCTTTGTGGTTCACCCTCAGAGAACGACTCGACCGACAGGTAGCAGACTACCTCGCCTTAACTGCAGATATCGACCCTCTGAGGAGCGTTAAACCCCTTGACTACTGGGTGTGCAGGCTTGACCTGTGGCCTGAGCTATCCCAATTTGCGATAGAACTTCTGGCATGCCCCGCTTCAAGTGTCCTGTCAGAAAGGACCTTCAGCGCAGCAGGAGGTATTGTCACTGACAAAAGAAGTCGCCTAGGTCAAAAAAGTCTAGATTACCTCACCTTTATTAAGATGAATGAGGCGTGGATACCGAAGGGACTGACAGTGGAGGATGCATTTGACTCAAAAAAAGGCCTGATTAGATGCCTTGGGCTAAAAATGGTCCCACGCTGCTGTATTTAATCTCTGCATGCCGGATGACTTGCGTGACTTCTCCGCCACCAACTAGGGTTCAAGGCCCAAATGTTTTAGTACACTTTCTGCCAGAAAAACATACATTTTTCAGCAGCGGCTGCAATAATACCTAATTTTTCTGGCCTCCGGTGCTGCACTGTGGCTGCAAAAACAAAACAAATAAAAAAGGCCCATACATGTGTCAATTCCCCTTTGTGATCGTTACCTTGTTGTGGTGAAGGGGCTTGCGTATCACAATGAAGCGATCACCTCTATGAGTGTGTTGGCAATGTTGGCACACCCCCCATGATAAAAAATCCCCATCAATTTCAATACAACTTAGGCTTTTCACCCGATTAAAGAAATAAAACAAACAAATCAGTATAGTGTATTAACATTGTTATGCTTTCCTCTTTAATATATGCTGTGAGTCTGTGTCTGTAAATGTACAGACTGATGAGAGAAGCAATGTACAGCTGTCTACACTCTTCCAAGGTGGAAATGCAAAGGGTCAGACCAATTGTACAGGACTCATTGTTACAAATAGGAGAGTCTCAGAACCTCACTTTGTATGCAGAAACCCAAAATCATTGTATAAAGAAGCGCAACTACTGAAGGAAATCTGTGACTTAAAGTCTACTGGGTTTTACTAGGAACATATGTAACTAATAATAGGGGTGTATCTTGATACCAGTGTTAAAATGAACTGCAATTCCCTTAGATCAAATTAAACAATTTTATCTATAAAGAGTTTCAGATTTGGTTTCTGTAGATCAAGCACTTTTTCAGTGACAATGGAAGAACTACAGAACTCATTCCCTTGGCAGAGCAAATACAGAGCTCAGAACAGTATAGCTGGATAATCAATGTACTTCAGAGGAACAAAATTATTATTTCATGATGTCGTAATGGTTCTCTCTGTAGTGCCCCAAATTAGAAGGAAGCGGACAGAGCAATCTTTTTTCTGTATCTCCCCATGCAAGGATTCAATTCAATCTCCCGAACGTGCGCACCACCTCAGTCATCACTACAAGATTGACGCACACACAGATTAATATAATTTCTGCAATCAGTTTGTCAACTTTTGACAACTCTTTGCGGTTGTCTAAAATCAATTCAATACACGTCCCCTGATAGGGGACGTAACTGGGTTTAAACTGATAAAAATAGTACTACTGAAGACACCACTCATATAGTGTGGCACAGTACATTGCGCGGCACACGCGCAGTGCCCCAGCCCCAAATTAGAAGTAAGAGGACAGAGCAAGCTTTTTTCTGTATCTCCACATGCAAGGATTCAATTCAATTCAATTTCCCAAACGTGCGCACGAGCTCAGTCATCACTATAACAAGAAGGAGGCACACACAGATGAATAAAATTTCTGCAATCAGTGTGTCAACTATTGACAACTCTTTACGGTTGTCTAAAATCCATTCAATACACGTCCCCTGATAGGGGACGTAACAGGGATTAAACTCATAAGAATAGTACTAGTTAACACACCACTCATATAGGGTTGCACAGTACATTGCATGGCACACGCACAGTGCCCCTAATTGGAAGTAAGAGGAATGACCAAGCATCTTTTTCCATCACCTGGTTCCTAAAATCTATTCACCTGATAGGGGACGTAACAAGGATTAAACTGATAGGAATAGTACTACTTAACACACCACTCATATAGGGTGGCACAGTACATTGCATGGCACATGCGCAGTGCCCCAAATTGGAAGTAAGAGGACCGACCAAGCTTCTTCTTCCATCACTCGGTTCCTAAAATCTATTTGATACATGTCCCCTGATAGGGGACGTAACAGGGATGAAACTGATAAAAATAGTATTACTGATTACTGAACACAACACTCATATAGGGTGGCACAGTACATTGCGCGAGTAAGAGACCTTCAATGATGTCAGTGAGGACAAGGAACGGGGCTTGGTATCCAACCTTGTGCAAATGGGGAATTTGCAGTTGTGCAAATGGACTGTTTGCGGTGCGTTAAATGGGGAGTTTGGTCTGTCACAGTTAGGTCTGTCACTGTAAAGCGGGTGTAACCCTTACACTACCTGATCGATACAACATCATACCTGATCGTATACACACACTGGATGTTTTAAAGCACGTTATTCCAAACAATTTAGGACTGTTAGGTGATTTATGCCCTTTATGGATTAAAACCCGACTTTGCATCCAATTACGTAATTTTCCATGGGAGTTTTGCCATGGATCCCCCTCCGGCATGCCACAGTCCAGGTGTTAGTCCCCTTGAAACAACTTTTTCATCACTACTGTGGCCAGAAAGAGTCCCTGTGGGTTTTAAAATTCGCCTGCCTATTGAAGTCAATGGCGGTTCACCTGTTCGCGAACATTTGCGTAAATTCACGTTCGCCAACTGAAAATTTTATGTTCGCGACATCACTACTGTTGACTACTGAGACTGGACTTGGTGGAAGACAGGTTGGTGCTTAACCGACTGGAAGCATTATCTGCTGAAATCCAACCGACCACCTGGTCGCACTGTTCTGACTTCAAGAGTGGTGTCCTGCGCCGCCCTGCAAACTGGAACATGAAGCTAGGTATCGTGGATACTTGTTTTTCTTGTGCTCTGGCAGCAGGCACAGTTTCAACGCGCCCAGGACTACGGCCTCAGCGTGCACCATCAGCATCACGACCACTTCCCCGTCCCTTACTGCTTGCCTTCTTCATTTTAAATGTTATATATTCTTGAAAATATGTCACACATACAGTAGCATAGGATTTGGAAGTGTATGCGCAAAATTTTTTTAAAAGGTATTTGGGATGTGGAAACGTCACACAGGAGATATACTGTCAGAAGCGGACACCGTCTATTGAAATAGTAAACTGTATGTCACAGATAAATTTTACATGTTACACTGCAGATGTGGCGCTTTTAATGTCACTGTCCGCAGGGGACACCATCTACAGAAAAATTTCACTGGATGTAAGATATTTTTAGAATGCGCACACTTTACACAGGAGAAGTGGCGCAGATAATTTAACTGTCCGCAGTGGACACCGTCTACGGAAAAAGTACACTGGATGTCACTGATATTTTAGGGATGCGCACACTTTACACAGGAGATGTGGCGCGTATAATTTCACTATCCGCAGAGGCCTACTAGACTATTTAGCGCAGGATGCGCTAAAATATACATTGCTGCTGTCACACACCTTAAAAGGACTTTTGGGTCTGTGAAAAGTTCTTTCTAATAAAAATCTTCCAATAACACTCCCTACACTGTCTGTCCCTTCCTATGCTCAGCTCTCTCTAAGACTAAGCAATTTAGCCAGTTTGTGCTACAAAACATATTTTGCTAGGTTGGGATACAAAACATATATTGCTGCTGTCACACACAATAGTCCTTAAAAGTACTTTTGGGTCTCTGAAAACTTTTTCTAATAAAAATCTTCCAATAACACTCCCTACACTGTCTGTCCGTTCCTATGCTCAGCTCTCCCTGACTAATACTAAGCTGAACACGTGTCATCGGTGGCTATATATGCCAACATGACTACTGGCATTATAGTGCGTGCCAGTACCTCCCTGCACGTTTATTGGCTGCGTAGCAGGCAAGAAACGTGCGGGAAGGAGACTCAAGCATTGCGCTCAAGCACATGCGGTACTCGGCTGAATACAGCCATGTGCTGAGCATGCTCGATCAACACTAGTACTGAAAGGTGTTCTGATACAAACAGTTTTGGGGTGTATTTAATATATATATATGTATACTCTTCAATTGACCCTTGCTTCTGGGGTGAAATTGCAGTTTGGGGTGTATTTATTTCATATATATATGTCCATTAATTCTTGCTGCTGGGGTTGATTTGCGGCCTCAAAACAAACAGTTTTGAGTTGTATTTAGTTAATATATAACGACTTCCATTCTTCCTTTCTTCTGGGGTTAATTTACGGCCTTATACTACCAGTTTTTGGGGTGCATTTATTTTAAATATATAAAAGTATTTCTATTCATCCTTGCTTCTGGGGTGAATTTGCGGCCTGATACAACTAGTTTTGGGGTGTATTTATTTCATACTGTATATATAAGTACTTCCATCTATCCTTGCTTCTGGGATGAAAGTGTGGTCTGGCATGCTGCACGGGTGAAAAAAACATGCTCTTCGGACTTTAAAAAAAAAGGATACTAAAGGTGATCACACCCTAAAGGCCGAGAACAGATAACTCGAAAAGGTCTAATTAGAACACTTCTCTACACACTTTTAGGATGGTAAAATTATTTTACACTTAATTTGATGCGTCAATCAGTAGTTGCGGAGTCGGTGTGAAATAGCGGCCTGATACTACACACTTTAGGGTGAGTTCACACTTCAGTTATTTGTCAGTTATTACTATCATTTTTTTGTAAGCCAAAACCAGTAGTGAAGCCTACTTAGAGATGAGGTGAAATGGAAAGATCTGCTCCTGTTAGGGTGTTCAAATTATTTTACACTTAATTTGATGCGTTAATCAGTAGTTCAGTAGTTTGTGTAAACTGCGGCCTGATACTACTCATTTTAGGGTGTTTAATTCTTTTACCCTCAATTCGATGGGCCAATCAGTAGTTGCGGCGTTTGTGCGAAATTGCGGCCTGACACTATTGCTTTTTTACCCTTGCAGTTATTGTTACAGTACAGTATGTCCGACAGACAGGTGAGGAGTCAAGACCTGCTGCTTCCTCCGGTAGGCAGGAAAGTAGTGACAATGAGAGTAGCTGCTGATGTGCCCGGGTTAGACCGCCTACTACACAGGAGCCTTCCTGTCTGGAAAGAAGTGCCGGTGCACAGGTTCACGGAGGTAGCAGTAGCAGGCAGTCAGCACGGAGTGGTGAGGGGAAAATGCCATACTCGGCAGTGTGGGATTTTTCATCAAGCCGCCAGAGGACATCAGCATAGTCTGTGACTGGGTCACTCATGTGATTCCTCATGCGATTCTCACCCTCACCACTCTGTAACTGGGTCACTGTGTTGACGACTCATGCGATTCCCACCCTCACCACTCTGTAACTGGGTCACTGTGTTGACAACTCATGCGATTCTCACCCTCACCACTCTGTGACTGGGCCACTGTGTTGACAACTCATGCGATTCCCACCCTCATCACTCTGTGACTGGGTCACTGAGTTGACGACTCATGCGATTCCCACCCTCACCAATCTGTGACTGGGCCACTGTGTTGACAACTCATGCGATTCCCACCCTCACCACTCTGTGACTGGACGACTGTGTTGACAACTCATGCAATTCCTCATTAGTGATGGGCGGCATAGGCAATATTTGTTTTCGCAATATTTAGCAATTTTTTGCGCATAATATTCGCAATAAATTATTGAATTCACGATTTCCAGTTATTATTTTCCTGATTGCGCAAATCGGCACAATTTTTTTTGCGCAATACGTGCAGCTTCACATTTTATCAGGTCTGAGTAGATACTACTGATTGGTGCACTAAGTATTGTTGTGACATCACAGCACTATGTCTAAAAGAGACACTAATCCCTATCACAGCACAGTAATTACTATCACACTACCTAACACCCTGCACTGGAACCTATCAGCTATATATATCCCTATCTAACCTACAGTGACTATCTCCCACTATCTATATTGTATGTATAAGCTAACTAACTATCGAATATAATTAAATAAGGATCCAGATGAGCCTGCAAAGCACAGAACACAGCAATGACAGAACTCCAAAAAACAGCAGAAAATGGTCTGCTGGGGAGTTTCTTATATAGTAAAGGGGTAGGCAACCTTCCTATTGGTTGCTAGGGATGTTGCTAAGCCCTGACAAAGATATTGCAGCCTTCTCATTGGCCCACAAGCAAGAAGCAGTAGTACTGATGAAATAAAAAAATAGAATTTTCGCGATTACGAATATATAGCACTATATTCTAGATTTTTGCGAATTCTCAAAGTGACAATATTCGCGCTAAAAATTTGCGATTAGAATATTTGCGATCAACACTATTCCTCATGTGATACCCACTTTGACCACTCTGTGACTGGCCCACTGTGTGGACGACTCATGGGATTCCCACCCTCTCCAGTCTGTGACCGGGCTACTGTGTTGATGACTCATGTGATTCCTCTTGCGATTTCCACCCTCACCACTCTGTGACTGGGCCACTGTGTTGACGATTTATGCGATTTCTCATGCGATTCCCACCCTCACCACTCTATGATTGGGCCACTGTGTTGACGACTCATGTAATTCCTCGTGCGATTCCTAACTTCACCACTCTGTGACTGGGCCACTGTGTTAATGACTCATGCGATTCCCACCCTTACCACTCTATGACTGGGTGTCACGGTGGGGAGTGGGGGAAAACTCCCCACCGTACAATGTCCAAAGCTACTGGACCAAAATGCAGGGAAAAGGAAGCTGTTAACCTCCTAACATCTGCCTAATGTCATCTAGTCTCCTAGTAGTATGAGCTGCCTCCAATGGTAAGGGGGCTCATGCCCACGAACCTAGAATACTAGGTATCCCTGCATTGCCCTAAAAGCTGGTGACAGGGCAGAGACCACCTATTCATCCTACACCATGGATGAAAGGTGTCTCCAGAGGCCCAGAAGCTAGCCAGAAACTAGACATAGTGCTGCAACCTTATGGCAGGTAAGTATAACACAGCAACATAACACCAAATGTAACCAACACTTACCTGCCGCAGTCGTAGAGGACGGACGGAGCAAAGATCTACCCGGACCTCCATGCGAACACCAGATGCACGGAGGCTCCGGGCAGGAAACACATAGTTTAGTTTAGTAATCACCCCTCTGGGCGACCAATCCCCTTTTGGAGAACACACCCACACGTGTGAATACGTCCAAGCTTCATGCATGCCTGTACACACCTACACGGAACAGACACCAGACGAACCTCCCACTCAAACCAAGTGGGAGGCACAGGGGCGGACTGGGCCGGGGGGCAGGGGGGCAATTGCCCCCCGGGCCTCTCTGTTGCCTCACTGTCACGGCCGGCCGGAATGATGTCAGTCTTTATCATACACTTTTAGGGCACTGCTGCCTCCGCCGCCGCTCTTACTAATCCAACCTACCTGGCCTGCGGACTGCGGAGGGAGACGGGGAGGTGTGCTGCCGGCAGCCTATCAGTGAGGCCGCCGGACCGGCGCAGGCGGCGAGATGACGTCATCGCGCCGCCTGACTGAGCCGCTGCGCTACAGTAAAGAAATCAGCAGCGCTGGAGGCGGGACAGCAGTGAAGGCGCTCGATTCGCTCAGGACAGGACAGGTCCTGCTCCAGGAGGTAAGTATAAGTGTTCTGATTTTTTTTTTTTTTTCTGTCACTGATAGGGTGCCCTTTCTGGCTACTGGCACATTATAGGGGGGGCCCTATCTGGCTACTGGCACATTATAGGGGGCCCTGTCTGGCTACTGGCACATTATAGGGGGCCCTATCTGGCTACTGGCACATTATAGTGGGGGGCCTATGGCTACTTGCACATTATAAGGGGGCCCTATCTGGCTACTGGCACATTATAGTGGGGGGCCTATTGGCTACTGGCACATTATAGTGGGGGGCCTATGGCTACTTGCACATTATAGGGGGGCCCTATCTGGCTACTGGCACATTATATGGGGGGCCTATTGGCTACTGGCACATTATAGGGGGGGCTATTGGCTACTGACACATTATAGGGGGGCCTATGGCTACTGGCACATTATATGGGGGGGGCTATGGCTACTGGCACATTATATGGGGGGCTATGGCTACTGGCACATTATAGGGGGCTATGGCTAGCAGTGTCTGGCACTTATAGGGTGGGCCCTATGGCTACTGGCATATTATAGGGGGGCCTATGGCTACTGGCAGTCTGGCAATTATAGGGGGCTCAGGCTACTGGCACATGATAGGGGGTCCCTATGGTTACTGGCACATGATAGGGGGCCCTATGGCTACTGGCACATGATAGGGGGCCCTATGGCTACTGGCACATGATAGGGGGGGCCCTATGGCTACTGGCACATGATAGGGGGGCTCAGGCTACTGGCACATAATAGGGGGGCTCTGACTACTGGCACATTATTGGGGGACGTCTATGGGGGCACTTATTACTGGCACATTGGGGGCACTTCTTACTGGCATATTATTGGTGGGCACTATAGGGGCATCTACTGAGGCCACAAAGAACTGTTATTTTATTTGGGGGCTCTGGATAGGGGCATTTTATACTGGGACACATTATGGTGGGTACTATGGGGAAGGTGGGAGAGGAGTGAGTACTATGGGGTCATCTACGGGGGCACTGAGAAGGGGTATTTTATACTTACAAATTATGGGGGACACTGAGGGCATTTACTGGGGCACTATATAGGGGTATTTTATACTGGCACATTATGGGGGCACTATGGGGATGTTAGCTCAACTGGGGGCATTACAAGGGGGTATTTTTTGTCACATTATAAGGAGAATTATTTCTACTGGGGGCCATTATGGTGGGATTTATTACTCCCCATGGTATGACCCCCTAGTAGCAGCACCAGCCTCTCCCTGCTCTGCTATCCCTCTGCCCCGTCTCCAAATCCTTATTATGAAATCTTTCTCATTAGGATAAAACACATCATCAGCTCCGCCAATCCCCCGGCCAAAGTGTGGAAGACGAAGTGGTGTCCGAGGGTCAAGCCAAGTAATTGTAAGTTTTCATATAAAATATGTTTATGTCATGTTACAGTTTCTTCTGCAAAAGTCATCAAGTGTCTGGGGGGGCGCCGGGTCCTTATTGTTTTTCGCCCCAGGGCCTCTTGTTGTTACTTGCCCCCTGGGCCAAAAGTTGCCAGTCAGCCCCTGGGGAGGCACCATGGCTGATGTAGCCATGTCCGGCGGGGCTACCATGTACTCGGCCTCACTTTGAGCTGGATCAGGATCGGCGCCATGGCTGGGAGGTGAGTGCTCCCGGAAAAAATCTGATAGTAGCTTGGCTTGCTCTTTTTTTACCCTTTGGGTTATTCTGGTATGACTGCAGGATCTCCGGCAAGTCTTTAAATTGCTGAAAAGGATGAGTTGTTGAGCAGGATGCCTGAGCGGAACAGCAAGACAATGTGGCCATCTTGGTCCGAGTCCAGACCACGTCCCTTTTAAATAAAAAATGTAATTGGTTCCATTTTGGGTTACATACAACTATTTGTTTGCTTGATATTATTGTTTTTTGAGGAAAATTACCAAAAATGACTTTATTTTTTTACAGTGTTCATCTTCATTTGTTACAGACATAGCAATACCAAATACAGTATGTCTATTTTTTTATATTATTATTTTTTCAATAGTAAATGGCTTTATAAAGGGGAAAGGGGCATTTGAAACGTCAGTGTTTTGGTCAGTGATTTCCACCAGTGATTTCGAGCCAAAAACAGGTGTGGCTCTAAGCACAGAACAGGTGCAGATCTTTTCCTTATACTTTATGTCTGGGGAGGCTCCACTCTTGGTTTTGGCTCACAATCACTGATGGAAATCACTGACCAAAATACTGACGTGTTAATGAAACTTAAAACAGAGTCTTTTTTTATTTGTTCTTTTTGTCCCACTAGAAGACTTTGACTTTGGAGGGTCTGATCACTACCACAATGCAGTACAATACATACTGAATTGTACTGCAGTATAACTGTCAGTTTCACACTGACAATTCGCCTATAAGACCCAAGAGATGACTGGGCCTCATAGGCTTAAAGAGATTGAAGACCCAGAGGCTTTTGTAAGGCTTCCGTCTGCCATGGTGACCATCGCAACCCCATGATCGCATTTCAGGGAGCCGATGAGTTGAGAAACAGAGCCCAATTCCTCTGTAAAACCTTTAGATGTGGTGGCCAGCATGTTAACTGCAGGCATCTGAGTTATCTCTGCTGCTGGAAGTTAGTAACAGCAAGGCCCCTGTTCTGATTGAGTGAGAACAGCTGCAGCACCCGCTCGACCAGTGTGCTGAAGATATACAGCTCTCACCAGGAACACATCGTTCATCCTTAAGGCCTCATGCACACGGCCGTTTTTTTAATCCACGTCCGAGCTGCATATTTTGCGGCTCGGGCACGGACCCATTCACTTCAATGGGGCCGCAAAAGCTGTGGACAGCACTCCGTGAGCTGTCCGCATCCGTTGCTCCGTTCCGTGGCCCCCCCAAAAAATAGAGCATGTCCTATTCTTGTCCGTTTTGCGGACAAGAATAAACATTTCTACAATAGACCGCGTTCCTGACCGCAAAACACATACGGTCGTGTGCATGAGGCCTAACTCTTTCCCCACATGACATAATAAACCTGGGGCTAATGTCTGTAACTGATAAAAATGCAGATAGCAGACATTTAAACCTACAGATGCTGCGCTTAAATGCGACCATAGCATCTGAATAGAGAAAATGCCAGATCAGCTCTTTCTTGCTTGTAACAGCCTCCACTTTCTGAGATCGGGGAAGCTTTTATGCTGTAGTAATAGACAGGAGCCTGCTTGAGGCTCTGATGCTGATTACTGATATATCCCAATACAGGCCTGCAGGGGGCAGCACTTTATTGGAAGATACTGAAATCTGTCTTCTGTAATTATTATAAATTTGTTGCAGAAGACAAATAGCAATCCAATGATTGCATGGTATAGTCACCTAGGGTGAATTAAAAAAGTAAAAAAAAAAAAATATGAAAAAAATCTAAATATTCAAATCACCTCCTTTTCCACGAAATGAAAATAAAGATCAACAATTTAAAAAAAAACATCATAGGCATTACTGTGTCCGAAAATGCCTGTATTTTAAAAATATTTATCCCATACGCGAACGGTGTAATGGAAAAAAATTCTAAATTGCTAATTCTCCTTTTGTTTATCCCTTCACCTTCCCCAAAAAATTGAATAAAAATATGATATCACTGAAAAGTATCGCTCCACAAAAAATTAGCCCTCACACAGCTCTGTAGACTCAACTATAAAAAAGTTTTTTCCAGCTTTCCACTACATCCTATGCAATATTAAATGGTACCATTAGAAAGCACAGCTTGTCCTGCAAAAACCAAGCCCTCATACGGTTATGTGAATGAAAAATTAAAAAAATAGTGGCTCCAAGAAGGCAGAGAGTAAAAAATGAAAACGCAAAAATGGAAAATCGCCCAGGGTAGAAAGGGTTAAGGTGTTAAACAGGTTGTTTGTTATCGCTGTCAAGCATGCATTTACCCATAGTAGTATACTGTATATCAGTGTTAGGCCTAATTCACACGTCCGTAGTGTGTTTTGCGGAAACACGGATCCGCAAAACACGGACGGCTGCAATGCGCATTTTACGGACCGCACATTGCTGGCACTAAGAAAAGAATGCCTTTTCTTGTCCGCAATTGATTTTTGCGGAAACGGAAACGCGGATGCGGAAACATGGATGTGGAAATGCGGATGCGGACATCACATAGTGTGCTGTCCACATCCATTCCTGCCCCTTTGAAATGAATAGGTCTGCAACCCTTCCGCAAAATTGCGGATGGAATGCGGATCCATTTTGCGGACGTGTGATTTAGGCCTTACTTTGACATTACTAATGCTGACTTTGTGTTAAAGAGCTTGAAAGGGGTTTCAAGGCAATCTGAACACTTTTGGTTCAAATCTAATTTGTTCGTACCCAAATCAAATCTTCCAACCAATTTATTAGAATCTGACCCAAAACTAAATTCAATAAATTCTTTTTATCTCTACTGTCTCGTCTAAGTTTACACTGTCTACAAATTATCCACTATTGAAAAAACCTGTCCCATTGTCCTCTATTTGTACTTGAGAAGTCTACTGTTATATTAGAATATACAGTCCACTTACTATGATTTCATCATTTACTTCTGCACGGATACATGGCCCCAACAGTCCCAGGTGAGCATCTCTCTCTCCACGAAGTGCTGGTTCCTTAAAGCTGCTGTCTAGATACTCACGGAATACCACTTTCTTATATCTCGGAAATCCATGGGAATGATGATGACTGAAAAGTAAGAAAGGATGTTATGGACTGTTGGAACGTGATGCTGGAGAAACAGATCTGTGAAAAAATAGCTTCCATGTGCAGTACAGTTTTCTTTCAATCCTATCAATAGAAAAGGCTCACAAATACAGACAGGAAAAGACCCTGTGGTGAGATATGTGGATTGGGTACATGCATCTATGAAAAAAATGAAAATGGAAAAAATGCATAGTACACTGAAGAAAAATATGATCGTATCAACGAACCATTTCGCCTTCTGCCTTCCTTTTTAACATATAGACACTTTTTTTGTTTTATAATTCTGACCTATATGAGCTAATTTTGCAATGTCATCACATGCTTGCATCACACTGAGCTATTTACATAACTACTATTAACTATAATGCCATGCACACGCATCTTCACCTGTTCGACTTTTCTGTGCTTACTCACTTTGCAGCCACCACTGTCTGGATGTCAGTCCCCAAAAGGTGGTCATATTAGTAATTGGCCACAAGTTACATTATTATTAAAACATATGGTTTGGTCCACTTTTATCAGGAGACAAGGAAACAAACTGTCTGAGTTCATGTCACAGGTAAAAATGATATTCACTGGTCCACATAGTTAAGGGCCTTACCATTCAACACAAAAATACCAATGACCTACTACCAGGGTTGACAACCGTCTGTAGACTCATTCTGCCATCCGTAGTGTCTTACAGAAAAAAGGCCTGTCTGGGAATTATCTTCAGTATTCACAGTGAATACTGTCGCTCCTTGCTGCCCGTGATGTAGGCCACAGGCCTCTTCTAGCCAGCCTGCAACCTGAGTTGGCTCTTTCACGGCACAGGTGTTGCACCATATGACAATGTAATCATGTCTGCGTGTTTGGAATGACATGATAGCATGGTGCGCCGCCTGTACCGGGACAGAGCCAACTCAGGCTGTAGGCTAATTGGAAGAAGCCTGAGGCCTACATGCCTGATGACAGCATGGAGTAGGAATCAGGTGAGTACAGTATTTCATTTTTGTTTTCTTTTCACTCTGAGTTACAGACCATGGGGGCACTATGGGGACTATCCAAACTGCTGAGGGCACTATAGGGGACTATCTAAACTACTAGGGGCACTATGAGGGGCTATCCAAACTACTGGAGGCACCATAGGGGACATTCCCAACTACTGGGGGCGCAATAGGGGATGATCCAAACTACTGGGTGAACTATAGGGAGCTATCCAAACTACTGGGGGCAATATAAGGGACTATCTAAATTACAGGTGTGGGGAGTCGCTCTGGTAGATAGCGGTGCGGGTGCAGTACCGAGGCAAAACAAGGAGTCCAGAATGTGCAGTAAACAGTGTTTTATTCACACTTGCACAACATAAATGAAAAACAGTCTCTTGGTGATAGTTCACACATAACAGAAATAACGTGGCCAAACAAAAACAGGCCAACACAGGGTTCAGTCACCTGGGAGGTTTAGGTGAGGGTTCACACCTAGCAGTCGGCCCAGCCGCAGGAGATTCCACCTTCAAGTTGCAGGGAAAAACACCACCTTGCTGAGCTCTTTCCTCCAGATCAGAGAATTCCACAACAGTGTTAGCAGCTCCAGGACAATCACAGCCTCCCAGCAGCTGGTGCTGGCTGAGCTTTTAAACCCAGCCCAAAACTCGGACTGGACCGTGGGGAGCAGCCACCCACCCTACTCTTTAGCTGCTCCCAGTAAGAGCCGGCCCGGATCGGCTTTGCAGCCATGCTATTTAAAAGAGTCAAAACAGCACTAGCTGCTGCAGACAAAAACCCGGCTCTCACCTCACCGAGGCCAGCAACCTCGGTGACACGTACCTGCCATCGCATATGACACCTTGCACCTTACCACATACCCCCTTTGTTCAACCCTGAGGGGTGAACACACGTAAGGCAGTGGACGCGGGACAGGGCATCTGCATTGCCCTGCAAGCGGCCTGCCCTGTGTTCCACGGAAAACTTGAAATTTTGAAGAGATAGGAACCACCTGGTGACCCGAGCATTCCTCTCCTTGGCCTGACTCATCCATTTGAGGGGGAATGGTCGGTCACCAGACGGAACCTCCTCCCTAACAGGTAGTAGCGGAGAGATTCGAGTGCCCACTTGATAGCCAGGCACTCCCTCTCCACTATACTATATCTGGACTCGGCGGGATTGAGCTTACGGCTCAGGAAGACAACGGGATGTTCTTCCCCGTTGACCTCCTGAGACAGTACCGCACCGAGGCCTACCTCCGAGGCGTCGGTCTGTACGACAAACTCCTTGTTGAAGTCGGGTGTCACCAAAACCGGGGACCCACACAGGGCCGACTTCAACGCGGAGAAAGCCTCCTCCGCCTTCTCACTCCAGCTAACCCTCCCAGACTTTCGCCCCTTCAACAGGTTTGTCAATGGCGCTGCTATTGTGGCAAAGTGGGGCACAAACCTCATGTAGTAACCTACAATCCCCAGGAACGACTTTACCTGCCTGGTGGTGACCGGTCGGGGCCAGTTACGAATGGCCTCTACCTTAGTTACCTGAGGTTTGATGACTCCCCGCCCAATTACATACCCCAGATATTTTGTCTCCTCTAACCCTATGGAGCACTTCTTTGGGTTAGCGGTCAGTCCGGCTTTCCTCAGGGCATCCACTACCGCCTGCACCTTGGGTAAATGGCTTTCCCAGTCGGTGCTGTGGATGACTACATCATCCAAGTAGGCCGAGGCGTACCGACGATGTGGTCGCAGCACTATGTCCATTAACCTTTGGAAAGTGGCGGGGGCGCCATGCAGGCCAAAGGGTAACACCTTGTAGTGATACAGGCCCTGCGGGGTAACAAATGCAGTTTTTTCCTTGGCCGACTCCGTTAAGGGTACTTGCCAGTATCCTTTAGTGAGGTCTAGCACAGAAAAATAACGGGCTTGCCCTAAATTCTCAACAAGCTCGTCTACCCGGGGCATGGGATACGCGTCAAACTTGGATACTTCATTTAACTTGCGAAAGTCGTTGCAGAACCGCAACGTCCCATCTGGCTTGGGTATCAGGACTATGGGACTGGCCCACTCACTTTTCGACTCCTCAATGACATCGAGCTTCAACATTACTTGCACTTCCTCCGCGATGGCCCGTCGCCGAGCCTCGGGTACCCGGTATGGTTTTAACCGGATCTTGGCCTGAGGCTCAGTGACGATGTCATGTTGGATGAGAGACGTGCGGCCAGGGAGGTCCGAGAACACATCCGTGTTCCGACTGATGAACTCCCTGACTTCCTGAACTTGTTTAGAAGACAGGCTGTCTGCAATTTTTACCGTGGTTACTGCTTCACAGGCCTCGAACTGTGGGGCTGGACCCTTTTCACCTAGAAGCCCTGGCCGGGGCTGTGGTCGTCGGCTGTGTCCCTATCTTTCCACGGCTTTAGTAAATTCACGTGGTACACCTGCTCCGGTTTGCGCCGCCCTGGCTGGTGTACCTTGTAATTTACTTCCCTACCTTTCGATCACCTCATAGGGGCCCTGCCACCTAGCTAGGAACTTGCTGTCAAGGGTGGGTACCAGAACCAAAACCCGATCTCCCGGATTGAAGTCCCGTACCCGAGCCTGACGATTATACACCCTACTTTGGGCTTGTTGGGCTGCCTCCATATGCTCCCGGACCAGCGGCAACACCCTTTCCATCCGTTCCTGCATCTGGGTGACATACTCAATGACACTTTTGTGGGGACAGGCTGCTGTTCCCACGCTTCCTTGGCAATATCCAACAGGCCTCGAGGGTGTCTGCCGTAAAGCAGTTCGAAGGGCGAGAACCCAGTAGAGGCCTGGGGCACCTCTCGCACTGCGAACATGAGATAGGGCAGAAGCAGGTCCCAGTCCTTCCCATCTCTAGACACCACCCTTTTTAACATATTTTTTAAAGTTTGGTTAAACCTCTCGACAAGACCGTCCGTTTGCGGATGGTAAACGGACGTCCGCAATTGCTTTATACGCAATAACTTACACAGTTCCCTCATAACTTTGGACATAAAAGGGGTCCCTTGGTCTGTCAGAACCTCTTTTGGCAGGCCCACACGGGAAAACATTTCCATTAACTCTTTGGCAATGAGCTTAGCTGAGGTATGTCGCAGAGGCACCGCCTCCGGATACCGAGTGGCATAGTCGAGAACTACCAGAATGTGTTGGTGGCCCCTGGCAGACTTTGGTACAGGCCCAATTAGATCCATAGCGATTCGCTCAAACGGGACCTCAATAATTGGAAGAGGTACCAGAGGACTACGGAAATGTGGCTGGGGGCTAGTTACCTGACAGGTCGGACAGGACTTACAATAATTCTCTACCTCCTTGAACACACCGGGCCAATAAAACCGCTGCAGTATGCGGTCCTGGGTTTTCTGCCACCCCAGGTGACCCCCAAGAACATGTTGGTGGGCAAGCTCCATAACCAGCTTGCGATATGCTGTGGGCACCACCAACTGTTCAACAGGCTCACCTCGGACTTGGTTCACCCGATACAACATATCCTGAAGAACAATAAATCGTGGGAACATTAATTCAGCCCCAGGTTTCTGGGGTTTACCATCAATTATTACGACACTTTCCCAGGCCCTGGTTAGGGTTTGGTCCCGGTGTTGTGCGGTCCCAAAATTTTCCCCGGAGACATTGAGGTCTGCCAACTCAGGTCCCGGTGGCAAGTCCTCCGTGTCTCCCACCATTACCCTCAGTGGGGTTGTCTCCCTCTACCGCAGCCGTGGTGGTCACCCCTACCGCAGGCCCTTCGGACTCGGGCTCCCAGGGCTCTGGCCTCCCACTGGAACCAGGCCACTCATCTAGGGTTACCCCTGTCTCAGGGCTATTAGTCACAGGCCAAAGTGACGGAAAACCAGGGAAGTCTCTCCCAATTATCAGTTCATAGGGTAGCTTTGAGGAGATCGCCACTTCACAAGTCCATGTGCCGGCCGCCGTGGACAGAGACATTACAGCCGTGGGATAGTCCTTTAAGTCTCCGTGTATGCACACCACACCAACTTTCCGGCCCGTATACTGGGAGGGCTGTACCAGGGCGGCACTTACCAGGGTTACTAGGCTCCCTGAGTCCAGCAGCGCCACTGCAAGATTATCACCGACTTGCACCTGGCACAGATGACGATTGTCTATTGTCTCGGGGTGCCGGTCGCACACAGTCTCCGGGCATACATGGAAGCCCGGTACCCATAATTAGTCTCCATGGGTTCGCCCCACTGTGGACAGTCGGCCCTCACATGGCCAGGCTCGTGACACCGCCAGCAGACTATCGGGGCCGGGTCTACAGGGGGTACACCCCGAGCAGGTTTCTCGGGTACCAGTCGTCGGGACTGGATGGGAGACCTCCGGGGTTTGACCGGCCCCCTCCCAACAACACCCCCTTTCAAGGTTTTTGTGGCCTCATAGCGCTCCACGAGGTCGACCATGTCCAGGGCATTAGTGGGTGATACTTGGCCGATCCAGTGCTGAAGGGGGTACGGCAAGGCCCTCCAGAACATGTCAGCCAGCAGACGGTCCAGCATAGCAGCCGGGCTTAGAATATCAGGCTGCAGCCATTTTTGCAACCTGTGCAGTAACTCATAGTACTGCGGCCGGGCGGGTTCAGCCGCTTTAAAGTCCCACTGGTGGACCCGCTGAGCCCGGACTAACACGTTCACCCCCAGTCTGGCCAGGATCTCCCCTTCACCGTGGGGTAATCAGCAGCCTGGTCATCTGCCAAATCAGAGAACACCTGCTGGGGTCCGGACGCCAGGAACGGAGCGACCACTTCAGCCCACTGGTCACGGGGTAACTTCTCCTCACGGCCACCTTTTCAAAGACCGCCAGATAGGTCTCAACGTCGTCCGAGGGGGTCATCTTTGGGATCGCCGCACGGACCGCTTCCGGGCATCATGGACGTGTTGGGACGCTCCTGCCGCTTGCAAAGCCATCACGTGCTGTAAAAGCAGCTGATTAGTCTCCTGCTGCTGCTTGTTAGCCTCCCGCTGCTGCAGGTTAGCCTCCACAAGGGCTTTTACAACCGCCTCCATTTTGTCAGGGTTCACAGGCTGCAACTTTGCCGGCCTAATATAGGACATCCAGTCGTGCCCAGCAGAAACAAAAAATTTTCTCACTGCGCATGCCCGCATCCTCCACCAAATGTGGGGAGTCGCTCTGGTAGATAGCGGTGCGGGTGCAGTACCGAGGCAAAACAAGGAGTCCAGAATGTGCAGTAAACAGTGTTTTATTCACACTTGCACAACATAAATGAAAAACAGTCTCTTGGTGACAGTTCACACATAACAGAAATAACGTGGCCAAACAAAAACAGGCCAACACAGGATTCAGTCACCTGGGAGGTTTAGGTGAGGGTTCACACCTAGCAGTCGGCCCAGCCGCAGGAGATTCCACCTTCAAGTTGCAGGGAAAAACACCACCTTGCTGAGCTCTTTCCTCCAGATCAGAGAATTCCACAACAGTGTTAGCAGCTCCAGGACAATCACAGCCTCCCAGCAGCTGGTGCTGGCTGAGCTTTTAAACCCAGCCCAAAACTCGGACTGGACCGTGGGGAGCAGCCACCCACCCTACTCTTTAGCTGCTCCCAGTAAGAGCCGGCCCGGATCGGCTTTGCAGCCATGCTATTTAAAAGAGTCAAAACAGCACTAGCTGCTGCAGACAAAAACCCGGCTCTCACCTCACCGAGGCCAGCAACCTCGGTGACACGTACCTGCCATCGCATATGACACCTTGCACCTTACCACATAGGGCACACTATAGGGGACTATCTAAACTAGTAGGGGCACTATAGGGGACCATTTAAGCTGCTGACGCTCCATAGGGGACCATTTAAGCTTCTGGGTGCACTATAGGGAACTGTTTAAGCTGCTAAGTGCACTATAGGGGACTGTTTAAGCTACTGGGAGAATTACATGGGACCATTTAAGCTATCAGGGGCCTTAGTACTTCTGGGAGCACTATGGGAGTTTTATTACTACTAGGAGCACTATGGGGGCACTTTATCATTGTTAAAGTGGGGTTTTTATTGGGATTTTACTGGAGGGACTATGAGAAAAAGTATTTCTATTATGGGGCATTATTATTACTACCGGGGATACTATTGGGGGGTGTTATCATTATTTGGCACAATATGGAGATCACTACTGCTAACAGGGATACTTTCAGGTACTATTACTAATGAGGGCACTCTGAGAGAGAATTATTAGTATTAGTGGGCTTTTGAGGAGCACTGTTGCTATTGGAGGACTATCTATATGGCACTATTATTTCTGCAGTATAGTATTTGGGAGCATTGGGGAACACAATCGACACAGTATTGAGGGTAGCAATAGGATAACATTGTTGGGACACCTGGAGGAGAATGATAGACAAGGGAGGAACTTAAGATGTCTGTGTGCCAAACTCTGCAGAGAGACAATGTGGCTGAAAGAAATCATCATGGTGGTCGAATAGAGGGCAAAGAATGTCTACATTAGAGAAGACATCACTGGATATAAGAGGTATGTAGTGCTGTATCCTCTTGTATTGTTGGGTATTAGTAAATGTAATGTCCGTCCAAATGTCTTCAATGCTGGGGAGGGGGGGTTTGGTTGGATCAACAATTTGGCACATATGCATTGTGGATGCATGTTATACTCACCTATTTCTTCATTGCCATTCTCTACAGCTGTGGTCTGTTTACAAACTGCAGCCGGCACTTGTATATGGCATGTTACCGCTGCAGCTAATCATCAGTCAGTGGTCTAATGCTGAAGACGATTGGCTGAACTGGTCACATACCATACACCTGCACATCTGTGTGCACATGAGCGACAGATGTGTACTATTGCCCGTTATATCCCTGTCAGTCTTTGTTTACATGGCCTCAGCAATGGTGCCAGAAAGTCCAGCACGTCACATGCATCATCACTGCAGCAATATAAATAAAGCACTCAGACTAGAGTGGCGGGGATGTAACAGCTGAGAATTGTAGATTTTTTTGTCCATAAAATGCTGGCATATTTTATATTTAACTTCTGGATAACCCCTTTAATTCTGGGATGATTGTGATTCAAGGACATTATGTTTAGGGCATTTGGGGGTGTGGAATGGTGGGGTGTGATCTCTAAAAAAGGAGTGGGGTGTATGTCCATTAAAATATTGGGCAGTTCGTGATTCTTGGTTCAGTTGTGCAGAACAATTTAAAGGGAAGGTTGTCAACCCTGCCTATTACCTTGTAAGCCTAGCAATTTCTTTTTAGATGTCACTGTTTTAGATCTTCAAGCCAGTGTCTTATGACCCGGGTACTTAACCCCTTAAGGACACGGCCCTATTTCACCTTAAGGACCAGGCCATTTTTTGCAAATCTGACCAGTGTCACTTTATGTTGTGATAACTTTAAAACGCTTTTACTTATCCAGGCCATTCTGAGATTGTTTTTTCATCACATATTGTATTTCATGACACTGGTAACATTTTGTCTAAAAAGTTCATTTTTTGTATAAAAAAAATACTAAATTTACCAAAAAAATTTGAAAAATTTGAAAATGTTCAAGTTTCAATTTCTCCACTTCTATAATACATAGTAATACCTCCAAAAATAGTTATTACTTTACTGTCACCAAATGTCTGCTTCATGTTTGGATCATTTTGGGAATGCCATTTTATTTTTTGGGGGATGTTACAAGGCTTAGAAGTTTAGAAGCAAAACTTCAAAAAGTTTAGAAGGAAAATTTCAAAAACCCAATTTTTAAGGACCAATTCAGGTCTGAAGTCACTTTGTGAGGCTCACATAAAAGAAACCACCCAAAAATGACCCCATTCTAGAACCTACACCCCTCAAGGTGTTAAAAACTGATTTTACAAACCTTGTTAACTCTTTAGGTTTTCCACATGAGTTCATGCCAAATGGACATAAAATTTCAGAATTTCAATTTTTTTGGCAAATTTTCCATTTGAATCCATTTTTTCCAGGAACAAAGCAAGGGTTAACAGCCAAACATAACCCAATATTTATTGCCCTGATTCTGTAGTTTGCAGAAATACCCCATATGTGGTTGTAAACTGCTGTATCGCCAAACCGCAGGGCATAGAATGAAGGGAACGTCATATGGTTTTTGGAAGGCAAATTTTTATGGACTGGTTTACTTACACCATGGCCCATTTCAAGCCCCCCTGATGCACCCCTAGAGTAGAAACTCCAAAAAAAGTGACCCCATTTTGGAAACTACTGGATAAGGTGGCAGTTTTGGTGGTATTATTTTTAGGGTACATATGATTTTTGGTTGCTCTATAATACATTTTTGTGAGACAAGGTAATAAAAAATAGAAATTATGAAATTTCATCTCCATTTGCCATAAACTCTTGAGGAACACCTAAAGGGTTAATAAAGTTAGCAAAATCAGTTTTGAATACCTTGAGGGATGTAGTTTCCTTTATGGGGTCACTTTTATGGAGTTTCTACTCTAAGGGAACATCAGAGGAGCTTCAAATGGGACATAGTGTCAAAAAAACAGTCCGTCAAAATCTGCCTTCCAAAAAGCATATGGCGTTTCCTTTATTCTATGCCCTGTCGTTTGGTGATACAGCAGTTTACGACCACATATGGGGTGTTTCTGTAAACTACAGAATCAGGGCAATAAACATAGAGTTTTGTTTGACTGTTAACCCTTGCTTTGTTACTGGAAAAAAATGATTAAGATGGAAAATTTGGAAAAAATAGCCGTTTTGGGACTGTTTTTATTTTATTTTTGTGACTGTGTTCATCTGAGGGGTTAGGTCATGTGTTATTTTTATAGAGCAGATTCTTACAGACGTGGCAATACCTAATATGTCTACTCTTTTAAATTTATTTAGGTTTTACACTATAATATCCTTTGTTAAACAAACAAAAAACTATTTTAGTATCTCCATAGTCTGAGAGTCAGTTGTTTTTTAGTTTTTGTGCAATTGTCTTAGGTAGGGGCTCATTTTTTGCAGGATGAGATGACGGTTTTAATGGCACTATTTTGGGGTGCATATGACTTTTTGATCACTTGCGGTAACACTTTTTGTGATGTTAGGTGACAAAAAACTGCTTTTTACAGTATTTATTTTTTATTTTTGCGGTGTCCACCTGAGGGGTTATTTCATGTGTTATTTTTATAGTTCAGGTTCTTACGGACGCGGCGATACCTAATATGTCTACTTTTTATTTATTTATTTAGGTTTTACACAATCATATAATTTTTTCAACAAAAAAAAATCATGTTTTAGTGTCTGCATAGCCTAAGAGCCATAATTTTTATATTTTTTGGGCGATTTTCTTAGGTAGGGTATCATTTTTTGCGGGATGAGATGACGGTTTTAAAGGCACTATTTTGATGTGTATATGACTTTTTGATCGCTTGCTATTAGACATTTTGTGATGTAAGGTGACAAAAAATGGCTTTTAACACCTTTTTTTTTTTTTTTTTTGCGGTGTTCAGCTGAGGGGTTAGGTCATGTGTTATTTTTATAGTTCAGGTTCTTACGGATGCGGTGAGAGCCATAATTTTTTTATTTTTTAGGCGATTTTCTTAGGTAAGGTATCATTTTTTGCGGGACGAAGTGACTGTTTGATTAGTACCATTTGGGTTTAGATACAACTTTTTTGATCACATTTATTAACTTTTTTGGGAAGTGAGGTGGGCAAAATTTCAATTTTATCATAGTTTTTTTTGTTTCTTTTTATGACGTTCACCATGCGGGGAAAGTAGCAAACCCATTTTATAGATCAGGTGGTTATGGACGCCATGATATATAACATGTGTAGTGTATTTTTTTTATTTTTTTTTATTAGTGATAAATGTGTTTTTTTGTTTTTACCTTTTTTCACTTTTTTTTACATTTTTTTTCGACCCAGACCCACTTGGTTTTTGAAAATCCAGTGGATCTGGTGTCTGTATAATACAGTACAGTACATTATATAATGTACTGTACTGTATTTTTTACTTGACAGTTAGTCTGATCAGACTTTTGCCTTTTGCAAAAGTCTGATCAGAGTTCTGTTACCATGGCAAGCAGGAAGCCTTTGAAGGTGTCCTGTTGCCATGGTTACCCTCCTCCGCTGCTATAACAGAGCAGCGGAGGATGGGGAGGGAGGGAAGCTGGGGACTGGAGCTAGGGGGACTGCACCAGGCACAGCAGCCCCCCACAGCAGCTCCCTCCCTCTTAACCACTTCCATACCGCGGTCCCTACGGACCGTGGAATGGGTTAAAAGGCTGACATTTTAAAGTATCTGATCCCCGCGGTCTATGACCGATCAGATACATCGCAAAGCGCTGCAAACGGCAGGTCTGAATTGACCTGCGGTTTGTAGATTGTAAGCCCTCACGGGCAGGGCCCTCTATCCTTCTGTACCAGTCTGTAACTTGTCTCGTTCATGCTTAAGGCAATTGCCTGTATTATGTATGTGCACCGCTTATGATATGTACAGCGCTATGGAATGAATGGCGCTCTAAAAAGAAATAATAATAATAATCGCTGATACGGGGGGGTCAGCATATGAATCATGTTTCTATCGCAATATTTTTTTTTTTTTTTACAGCAGATTTAATTTAGGGCGTATGGGTACGCCCTGTGTCCTTAAGGACTCGGACATTAGGGTGTACCCATACGCCCTATGTCCTTAAGAGGTTAAGATAATAACAATTATGGAACTATACATGAAAATAAGGATTTTCCCATTGTCACATTTTCATCTACTAGACATGATAAAAATATATATATATTGCTGAACACTAATATAATAAAACATTCAGGTACCCACTTTTCTTTTATAAAGTATGGTGAGGTTCCAGCTCCATAGTCCCACATGACTTCCACAGCTGCAATAAAATATGACCGCAGTTGTCCTTCAGAACTACGAGGGTCTTTTTCCGGAAGGTCTCCATACATATCAATGTACTCCAAATCAGAATTGCTGTAATCGTAATCATAAAAGTCTACCTTAGCACCCATTTTCTTAGTAAGTTCAGATTTATTCTGCAATTGCTTGTTTGAAAGATTGCTTTCCTCCTTTTTATCTTCAGGTAATTCATTTATACTGTGATATTTCTCTTCTTTTTTCATTTCTGTCATTTTTTTTTTGTCAGTTGCACTGCGCATCACTATAATTGGATTAGATGAGTTTACAAAAAACCTAAAAGCATCCTCATCATCACTTATTGTATTTTTCAAAATCCCAGCACTTTTCTTTTCACTGAACATGCTCCGGGGTCCGAAGGGAAACATTCTGTGAGATGCATCCAAATTATATTGATACGATGGAGAATCTTGATGCAAATCTTTTAAATCATCATGATCATGATCATAATCATAATATTCATCTTGGAGATTTTCACAGTGTGAAACACTCAGTGTTGCTCTCATACCTAACTCTGCCAATGATGATTTAGTCGTCACAGGCCATTGCCCTGCATTGAGGAAAAAAAGTAACAATTTGCAAAGTATGTCAATGAGCAGGCTAATAAAAACAACAAAATATGTTAGCAAATATTTCTAATGATTGTGCTACAATTTATTGACTATTAGTATTATGGCGTCAGACTCAGTACATGTTATAGTGGTTCAGTGGTTAGAACTAGAGATAAGCTAATCGAAGTTGATGAAGTGGAATCACATTTTTTCCTAAAATGGCCGCTGCACGTGTTAGGACATGGAGCAAGGATCTCTGGAAACGAGGGATAACCCACAATGCGATTCATGCAGCCAATCAGAAGCCAGCCAGCCCTGTGATGTTACAGCCCTATAAATAGCCTCAGCCATCCTGGATTCAGCAATTTTCATGTGTACTTAGTGCAGGGAGAGACGTCAGCAGGTGCTAGGGATAGGGCTAGGAAAGACTTCAAAACTTTTATTTTGCTGTATAGAAGTTCAGGGAAAGGATAGGGATTAGGTAAGAATCATTCCACAGCATTTATGTTGAATAGGGTTCAGTTGGGGAGATTACAGCCTGGGGAATAGGAACAATCCTATTACACCTTGCTGCACTGACTGGGCACCCAAATTGCCATAATATAGCTCTGTAATTCCAGCAAACCGTTCTTGTCATTGGGGTGCAAGTGTTGTTTGATACAGCCATTAATAGGGTTTATTACTAGGAAATATTTCTATGTCTTATTTGCCCTTGTGCGGTGCAGTTATATGTTCTAAAGCATTTTTTGGCTTGCATTATTGGGAAAAAAGGGCTTATTTGCCGTTGTGTGGTGAAGTGAGAAAATTACAGCCCTTTTTGGCGTGTATTAGTGGCAAAAAAATATATATTATTTGCCGTTGAAGGGTGCAGCTATATGTTCTAAAGCCCTTTTTGGCGTGTATTAGTGGCACAAAAATATATATTATTTGCCCTTCAGCGGTGCAGTTATCTGTTCTAAAGCCGTTTGTGGAGGGTATAAGTGGAAAAAATAAGGGCCTATTTGTCGATCAGTGGTGCAGTTATATGTTCTAAAGCTCTTTTTGGCATGTATAGTGGCAAAACAATATATATTATTTGCTGTTCAGCGGTGCAGTTATATGTTCTAAAGCCCTTTTTGGTGTGTATTATTGGCACAAAAATGTAAATTATTTGCGTTCAGCTGTGCAGTTATATGTTCTAAAGCATTCTTTGCGTGTATTAGTGGGAAAAAAGGGCTTATTAGCTGTTGTGTGGTGAAGTGAGAAAATTACAGACTTTTTTGGGGTGTTTTAATTTCCTTTTAATTTATTTATCTGATCTAACAGTATGTCAGACAAAGAAGTGCCAGGCCCTGCACAGGGGAGTGGTAGAGTACTAAATGTTTTGTGGCGTAGGCACAGGTCGCAACAGAGTAAGTGGGCGTGGCAGCAGGAGTCGCAGCAAGAGGCCTGAGCTCCCGGTGTCATCTAGAGGTCTTGTCTTGACCAGCAACCCAGCGGTTCTTGAATGGTTGACTCGGTCATCCATTTCTTCCCAAGTGACATCAGACACCCCCAGCCAAGAGTCGGTGGGTACGTCAGACACAACCCTTAGTTGGCATGGCCTCAACCTGCCTCTGTCCTTTTCTGTTCCCTCAACCAGACAAGTATTGTATGCTGTGGGCCCAGCTCCACTATACAGCGAGGACGAGATACTAGAGCACAGTCAGCAGCTACTGGCCAGCCAAGATGTGAAGGAGACATCTGCCACTTCCTCCGGTAGGCAGGCAAGTAGTGATGAGAAGAGTGCCATGGGAGCTGTTGTTATGAGAGGTCAGGCTCCTGACCCAGAAACCACTGAGGAGGACATCAGTGATGTGCAGACAGTACTCGATGATAATGTGTAGCTGATCGCACTTGGGAGCCGGGTAAATTAGGGGCTTCATCATAATCGGTAGAAGAGGGTGACAGTTTGCCCATGAGGCAGCGGTGGAGCAGGCAAGTTGCTAGCGTGGCCGGGAAGCAGCAGTGGGAGGTCAGGAGTCAAACATGCCCGGGGTAGACAAACCGCTTTGCAGAAGCCTACCTGTCTGGAAAGTGTTGGTACAGGGGTTTATGGAATCAGCGGCGGTAGCAGTCAGTCAGTGCAGAGTGCTGGGGGTAAAATCACCTACTTAGTGGTGTGGCAGTTTTTTGTTAAGCCGCCGGAGGAGGTGAGCATGGCCATTTGTAGAATCTGTGGACAGAAGGTGAAGCGCAGCCAGTACGGCCCTGCGTCAACATATGCAGTGCCACCATATAGTGGCCTGGGAGAACTGTGGCTCCAATGTGGTGGTCCAGCCTGCCGCAGCAACCGCTGCATCACCCAGTGGCATGCACCCGATTTCAGGAAGTCAAGGCTCCACCACCTCAGCTGAAGGGAGCTGTCTGTCCTTCCCATTATCTGCTGGTCCTGATGCTCCTGCTCCTCCTCCTCAGTCATTTCGTCAGAAATCTATGACTGAAGCGATTGCCAAGAGACAACAGTATGCGTGCACTCATCCAACGGCACAGAAGCTTAATGTGCTCCTGGCCAAGTTGCTGGTGCCGCAGTCCCTCCCTTCCCAAGTGGTGGACTCTGCACCTTTCAGAAAACTGATAGCTTGTGCCGAGCCGAGGTGGACAGTCCCAAGCCGTCATTTTTTTCCCAAAAAGGCAGTACCAGCCCTGCACACATATGTAGAACAGAAGGTGGGCCAGTCCTTGTGCCTGTCGGTGTCTGCCAAAGTGCCAAGCAGCGCTGGCGTGTGGAGTTGTAGGGGCAGAACAGCATCCCCCAACATAGGCTGATATGCAACGTTTCCACCCGTTGGAATTCCACCCTCCATATGTTGGACCGACTATACGAACAGAGAAAGTCCATAAATGATTTCTTGATGATCCAAGCAGACAGGAATACTCCCCTGTGTAACTTCGATGTCAGCCAGTGGCAGCTCATGCATGACACCTGCCGTTTGCTCAGGCCCTTTGAGGAGGCCATGTTATTTGTCAGTCACCAGGAATACGGGATGAACGATGTCATTCCACTGCTTTATGTCCTGGAACAGATGCTGGTAAGTCTGTCTGGTCAGGGGACTGGAGACATGGTGCCTAGATCTCACGGCCACATAAGCCCTGTGGGGGCTGAACTGGAGGAGGAGGAAATTGGAGCACAAGCAATCTGTATCAGAAAGGGTGGTTTTTCTACACAGGTGGCAGGAGAGGAGGAGCATGAGCAGTCAGAGGAGCTAAAGGGCGATGAGGAAGACAAGGCAGAGAACCCAGACACACCATGACAGTATGCAGGGGAGATGGAGGCAGAGAGTCCCTCCGAGTCACTTGCACAAATGGCCCGATGCATGCTCACTTGCTTGTGTAGTGACAGCCGAATTGTCACCATTTGGCAGAGGGATGACTTCTGGCTCTCCACCTTGTTGGACCCTTGCTCCCGGTCCAAAATGGGGGACTTATTTACACCCGCTGAGAGGGAGGACAAACTGAACTACGATAGAGACATCCTATGTAGTCAGTTGGCCGCTGCCTATCTGCGCCATCGTCCATCCTCTTGCAGGTCTGACCAGAGGGGCCCTATACGCTCACGTTCCTCTGCCATGGCTGCTGTGGCAGGCTGGGGTGGTAGGATCAGTTCCAGCTCCATCAGCAGCCTGAGTCTAGTTGCTGATGAGCAGCTTTCTTCACCTGCTTAGTGAAGAAACTACTCACCAGCAGCAGCTAGACCTGGAGCAGGACCTGAACCAGCAGGTGGTGGCATACTTGGACAGCACCCTGCCAGTCCACATTAAAGATCCGCTGGACTACTGGGCAGCCAAACTGGATTTGTGGCCGCAACTGGAAGAGTTTGCCCTGGAAAAGCTGTCCTGCCCGGCCAGTAATGTGGCATCAGAGCAGGTATTTTAGTGCGGCCGGAGCGATAGTTACCCCAAGAAGAACTCTCCTTTGTCAAAGATGAATCAGGCATGGATCAGCCAGGATTTCCACCCACCAATGCCTGATACATCAGACTAGATTATCCCAGGTGCCACACCAACACTTTGACAAAAGATACCGGTTTCTTCAGGCTACCTGCCTCAGCTACTATTTTGATGCTGCCACCCACCTTATGCTACACATCTGATGCCAAGTGCTCCTTCTTTCACCCACCATCTTCATCTGGTACTGCTATTGCCAGCCACCTCCCCACTCTGTCACCTTGCCACTTTGTGGTCTCCTGATGCTGCTGCCACCTCCACACTATGTCACCTTGCCACTCTGTGGTCTCCTGATGCTGCTGCTAGCTCAACACTATGTCACCTTGCCATTCTGTGGCCTCCTCATGCTGCTGCTGCCACCTCCACACTCTGTCATTGTTCCACTATGTGACCTCCTCCTGATGCTGCTGCCGCCATTTCCACACTCTGCCATTGTGCCACTTTGTGACCTCTTCCTAATGCTGCTTCCACCTCCACACTGTCATTGTGCTACCCTGTGGCCTCCTCCTTATGCAGCTGCTGCCACCACCTCCACACTCTGCCAATGTTCCACTCTGTGGCACCTGATGCTGCTGCCACCTCCACACTGTCATTGTGCTACCCTGTGGCTTCTTCCTGATGCTGCTGCCACCACCTCCACACTGTCATTGTGCCACCCTGTGGCCCCCTCATGATGCTGCTGCCACCTCCACATTGTCATTGAGCCTCTCTGTGGCCTCCTCCTGATGCTGTTGCTGCCACCACTGAAGAAGAGCAAATGTTGGAAATTCCTGTGAAACATTTTTGTGTAGGGGTTGTTATAAAAGAATTCACTGTTCGGGCAATACTAGTTCGTTTTTTGCACTAGAGCTATAGAACAGAACTATCATACCATTGATTTCTATTTACCATATTGTAGAGTGTACTACTTTTACTGACCTGTTTTCTCCATGACCATAATAATAGTCTTCCCGTTCATTGGAAAGAGCGTCAGAGTTTCTTCATAGCTTGAGTCTACAAAAAAAGTACTGCCTCCAAAATAAATTGATAGTAGTTCTGTTTCCTGAACAAGATTCAAAACATGCCATACACTGACCTCATTCTGACAAATAGTGAGGTGGAGTGAACTCACAAGACCATTTATAGCTATAAAAAAAAAATTTTGGTTAATACATCATGAACTGTTTAGTGCACAAGTAGTAAACAGCATTATTCATTATTTTTTAATAAAGATAGCACGGACATGTCTGGCTTTACTTATTCTACTTTGATGATGGCACAGATCATATACCACAATAAAAAGCACAGTAGATCTAGGAAGATGCAAAAATTCTGATTTTATTACACATAATCCATAAATGCACACTGGACAACACCAGCATTACAATGGTAAAATCACTAGCCTATGATAATGACCAAAGTTCATGTACTGCAGCATACAAAGCTGAACACATGTTTGAGGTGGATGGAGCGTGAACACTTGCTATGCTGTTTTGCTTGCTGTGATTGTGACATACCTTGTACCATAATTTCTCTACTACAGCGACCCCAACAGGTCATGTTTTAGGATTACTTAAATACTGCACTTGCTGTCATATAAACTTGGTGTACGTACAGTATATTTTTTTAATGTAACAGTTTAGTAGTCTGTTGATACCTTCTTCTACTCAACTGGGTGAACAAGTAAAATAAATTGGAGGAAAAGCATTCTTGATATAACAGTGGGCAATGTATCGTTAAACTGAGTAGCATATTTCAACTTGCATGTTAAACTACATGTCATAGTTATGAACAACTTTTAGCACCGACCCCTTCCTGTGAGAGGCTAACACAAATTTTACTTTGGGATGGATGCCAGGATAAAGTGCTTGGTCCATTGTATGGAAGATCCCAGCTACACCCAACAGACCCAATTGATGGGGTAAACTGCAGTGTTCATCACTTTTATAGCAAGAATAGTGAGTGCTGTGTGGTGTGCTATTCTTACTGTTAAATATGACAGAGCTGCTGACAAACTTTAGAGATACTCAAATATCCCAGAGGAACCTTTAAAGATTGTCAGCAAATGTTTTTAAATACATCAATGCAAAATTAGTCAATAGAAACAATAAATAAACATTTTGATATTTTCCATGGAGGAGGTGAGGCTGTTATTGTCCCACAAATCCTCTTGTCTAAAAAATAAATTTTAGTAGTTATGTAATGTATACAATTTGTTAGACCTGCACGCCTACAGTAGTTCTGTCCATTCCAAAGTGAACATGAACATTAATCTGCATTAACAATAACAGTTAGCAACATTTTTCTAATTTCACTGCCTGGCCCCAGTAATATATATATATATATATATATATATATATATATATGTTAAAGGGAATCTGTCAGCTGCAAAAAAAAACACCTAAACTAGAGTGAGCAGCGTACTGTGATGCCGAGTTTGGTTATGTTGGTTATGTAATTTTTATCTTCATATTCACGTGCATTCCAATGCTGTGCTCCAACGAACCAGCAGTTAAATGCATTGGGAAAGATTCCTCTTTGAGTCCCCTACATTATGTGCATGAGCACAGGAATCCCTTTCAATGCTGCTTCATTGGAGCGCAGCATCAGAATGCAAGCGAGTATGAAGATACAAATTATTCAAAGTGGTAACTCCCAAGAAAGAGACCAATCTCTCTAGCGCCAACTATTGGAAGTGGCTCCTTATGAGTCAAGATGTGAATTTTAAACAAGCCTTGGTATTTGACAAAGGAATATAGCAAAGGCCAAATATCCAACCATAGCTGTTTCAGGGTGCTTGCCCCTCATCAGTACAGAGTAGGATTCTAGCTAACTCAGTGTGATGCCTTGGAAGCGGCTTAAGCGGGGTGCTGAATCTCCTTAAAGAGACCAATCCTGTATGGAGACTTACTGAAAGTACTCCATGGTATGAAGACTTTTTGGCAATGCTCTATGGTAAACAAATATGAAAAGCAATACGTGCAACTTAACATTTTATCAGGTCTGACTACATATTAGTGATTGGTGCACTAAGTATGGTTGTGAACTTGTGACATCACAGCACTATGTATGTATGTATGTAGCATACATACATACAGCACTATGTATGTAGCATGTATGTATTGTCTTGCCTTTTCATAAGTATATAAACATTTATACATTATTATTGTTATAACGTGTATTCATGGCCTATAAGAAGCCATGTTGAACTTATATTCACCCTTCTGTATGAACCTTCATAGTGTAAAAGAAAAAAATATGGGTTCAAGGAAAGATTCTTCCTGGCAGATGTGGGCCTATCTAAGGGAGTAATTTTACCTTATCACTAGGCTAGGAGCCGACATGAGGTTCTTCCTGGCGCTCGTCTGTCATCTTTTTATAATGAGATGTATTAATGAGACATACATATAATGTCTGTTTGTTCATATAGTGGATCGTATTTATTTTTGACACAAGTTAATCGATAGATCACATATGTGTTGTTTTATGTTTCACATATTGGTTTTATTTTGTTACATGTCATAATTGTATATTAACATATATATATCCTGTGTGTGTATCACCAGAAGCGTGTATTCCTGAGGTATGTGGGGAAGCATGCTCAGTGGGATTTCTCTTAATAAGAAGTTGCTGACGGAAAAGTTGTGTTATTTTCATAAGATAAGGCACCTGTGAAATTCTAAACCCACACATTTGTTGTCTACATTTTAGCTTTATGACGTGAGAACAGTTACTAGTTTCTGGGAATTTAAGTTTTAATTGCTTCAAGTGTCAGAGGGTATGCCTCCCTTTTTGATGTATGTCCCAGGTGGTGGATGTCTATCACTTAACATAAAGTCACATTATATAAATTTAACTCCTAAAAGCTTCACATTTATAGCTTATACAACATTGCCGCCTAAGTATCGGCAGGTAACATAACACGTTCACCTCAAAATATTTTGGGTAATGTATGATCTCACAGTACCAATACCATATGTGCACACCCTCTGGTTTGGTTGGAAGACCGTTATCTAAAGGGGTGTATGCTTTTGATAAGTCTGTGAATATTAATCATAGACGGGTTGAGAGAAGGGATTCCAAGAGAAAGAAAAAACTACAAACAAAAGATTAAAGGGACACGTGGATTTTATCCTGGATCACGGGGAACCCTCAGGAGAGCTGACCGTCCCTCCGGAGCCCTACTCACCTTTTGACCCTTGGTAACGTATATCTTGCTTATTGCTTGTGGTATTGATAAGTTACTAGGCCCGATATATAGTCAAAGGTCCCCATTTGTGGATCTGTAATTGATAAGGCTCCTGATCAAGTCTGATCATTCCCTTAGCAAAGATGCTTATTGCTAATTGAGCATCAGACATTGGTACTTAGTCCTTGGGAACTTTGTTATTCCCTAGCCTGATACCGAGCTGGTAAAATTTATAGTGCCGCCATATACCTCAATTGGTTAAAAGGTGATAGAAAGGGGTACTTTTCTTTAATTTGAACTGTTGCATATCATTGCATTGATTGGTGATATTCAGTATTGATTGGAAGTATTGGTATTATATTGCATTGTCTATCATTGTACAGGTTGTATTATCGATTTTGTATTTAGCACTTATGTATAATAAACTCACATATATTTTTGCATAGATGATGGTACCTTGTTTACTTTCTAGTTGCACAAAATAATTAAGGTTCTCGCAAACGAGCTGAGAGGTTATTATGTCGCCCTCTCCTCAATAGGATCAATAACTTTCATATTTTTTCCTTTGATCCTTCCTTTTTTTTTTTTTTTATATAAAGCATTTTTGCGCTTTATATCCGCGACAGTATGGACAGCACACTACCTAACACCCTGCACAGCTACACTATATCACAATCTAACCTACACTATCTCCCACTAGCTATCTGTATTATATATATATATAAGCTAACTAACTATATAATGTAATGACACAGGAAAGCAGAGAGCACAGCAATGACACTGCTGTCTCTCTCAGAACTGTAGTAAACTGTAGGAAATAGCCGTGGGGGGTTTCTTATATAGTAAGGGGTAGGCAACTTTCCTATTGGTTGCTAGGGATGTTGCTAAACTCAGACAAAGACATTGCAGCCTTCTCATTGGTCCAAAAGCAAAAAGGGAGGTTACTGATTAACAAAAAAGTTGAATATTCAAAAATACGAATATATATTACTATATTCTAAATACTCGCAAATTCTCAAAGTTGCGATATTCGCGATTCGAATATTCGCTCCCAACACTACTAATGAGGGGCAGGCACCCTGAAACAGCTGTTTATGGATTGGTCTGGCTATAGTCCCTTGTCAACTCACAAGGCTTCTTGGAAAGTCGGATCTTCCAGTAGGTGGCGCTGGCAAGATGGTTCTCTTTCTGTCAATAAGTCTCTATACCATGGAGTACTTCTAGTAAGGCTCCATACAGGATTGGTCTCTTTAAGTAGATTCAGCACCCTGTCCAAGATAAAAATTACATAACTAAACTCTGAATACACCGTCTTTCTCTAGTTTGTTGGGGCGGGTGTTTTGGAGGTGACAGATTCCCTTTCAGCCAAGCTTGATTGGTCGAAGTCAGCAGGAAAATCATGAAAAAGGAGCACTCTGTGTTTGCTACTTGAAATTTTCAGAAAGAATTGTGATCTGAGGGTTATAACATCACAGTATACTTACTGTACAGCACACTTTCTCTTGGGGATACTTCACTTGTTGTTATGCTTTCTGAGCTTTGGAAATTTTCATTGTGGTACCAGCTAAGCATTTCATCAAATACAGAGAAGAAAAGAATATGTTCCTTATCTGTCACAATCTAAAAAAAAAATTCATTTTGGTTACCTTACACTGAATAGTTCTAGTATATTGTAGAACCTGTTGTGTACTGATCTATGTACCCTTATTACCTGTTTAGTGGATTTAGTGGGTTAGACCACCAGCAATCAGACATGGTCCACTCTCAGTTTTATTAATAAGCTCTCAGCTCTCTATTTACACAATTTTCACTTCCCATACTGTAATCGCCCCATCCCTAGTTTAAACAACTAAACAGCAAATAAACAAAAAGACCAAAAAAAACTACACAACTTTGCGCTGTATTAAGTGGCCCTGGAAAAAGCATGGCCTCATGTAGGTGGGCCCACACTGACAGAAGGAGGTGCAACACAAGTAGGCCTGGCCAACACATGTAGACAGAGACAATAGAATTTGGCTGGGCCTGCAATACTGTAGTGCAGAACAAACTACGGTTTATAAGTGCCTGATGCTCCTACACTAATTAATGCTGAGAGCATCCGTTCTTTATATACCTGGCTGACAGCCATGAGGACGCCTTGGGTGACCCCCCCCCCCCCCCCCAGGGCATCGACCGACCAGCAAATTCCCCCGTGGGGTCTATGGCCAATCCACCAAAGGATATAAATCTGTTTAGGAGCTGTACTTGCAAAACAGTGAGTACTGGCCCTGATTTATCATGCCCTCATTCCAGAATTCTGGCTTTAAAAAGTTGCAAAATGGGGCTTTTATATCTTTTTTTTACTTACTTGCGTAAACATTTTGTCACTTTCTGCATTCTTACACTACCTACTCCAATTTTTAAATATGGATGGGAAAGAGGGCATGGTTAGCTTATATTAATAAGTTTCACTTTAGATTTATCACTGAGACTTTTTCTTTTAAAAAAGTCACAAAAACTGACTCCAGTAGGAGATTGGAATAGGAAAACCGGAGGAGCGTTTGTAGACAAAAGTGTTAAGTTTAAGGAAGAGACGATTATATCAAACAACATGCAACATTTGATAAATGTGGCATAAAGTTCAACAACTCAGACTCAAGGAGAACTCACTTAACATATCACCATCATTAAAAAATCTCCACCCCCCCCCCAGTATATTTCTTCAAGAGTTCAAGACTAATAATTTTTTATTTTTTTATTTTAGATTCACTTGAGCAGTATGAAATGGCTGCAAAATTCTATGAAGTCTTTTACACAGGTTTCCTTACTATTCTCACAAGCACACCAATGAAATCTGCAAAATGGACTGTTGACTGTTATTGTTAGTCCATGCACATTCCCAGTGCAGGCTTGCTTCTTTTTGCTTCTACAGCTTTGGTTTTTCACAGTAACTAGCAGCAATGTGTGAAAAATCTGGTTGTTAAATCCTCTTTGACCTCTGCTGAACAATCATTTAAACTAATGGTGCAAAATGTTTAATAAAAACCTATTACAAAAATGTATTTAGACCAAAGTATATGTAAATCATTGAAAAGAAAAAATACTCTGGGTGTCTATAGCCTTTAACCCTTTCATGCCCTATGACGTACATGTACGTCGTCGAGCATGTGTTTAAAGGTGGCGCCCGCTCCTGCCCGCTGCGGGCGCCATAGCTATAGGTGGCCGCCTGCTTCCTATAGCAGATACCCGAGGCTAATGTCCACAACTGGCAGTAATGCTGATCGCGGCCATTAAAGCCCTCAGATGCCATGGTCAATACTGACCACGGTATCTGAGTGCGCTAAAAACCGGCTCCCTCCTGTGGCGATCGGAGGAGCCGCAGTGTGTATGCAGCAGCCCCTGTCTTTGTGAATGACAAGAGGCTGCTGCATAATATTTCCTATGGAGCCCTTGCCTGTAATAGGGCTTCATAGGAAAGTAGTGAAATCATCATAGATTCCAATTCCAGTGCACTGGAGTCTATGATAATAGCAATCAGAAGACTGATTGTTATAGTATAAAAAAAAAGTGTAAAAAAAAAAAAAAAGTTTAAAAAAATTAAATAAAAAAACATTAAAATTCAAAACACCTCCCTTTTCCCAAAATGAAAATAAAAGAACTAAAAAAATTTAAAAAATGCACATCATGGGTGTCGCAATGTGTGAAAACGCCCATAGTATAAAAATGTAAAAATATATTCCTCATCCTGCAAACAGCAAAACAGAAAAAAGCATCCAAATGGCCGGTTCGTCGTTTTTGCCCGCTTCATTTTCTACAAAAAATTTAATAAAAAGTGATCAAAAAGCCATAAACACCCCAGAATGGTATCAATGAATGGTTCAGATAGCCCTACAAAAAATGAGTCACCATACAGCTCCGTACACATATACATATAAGGTATAGCCAGATTCGTACTGACTTGTAGAATAAGAGTAACTGGTCAGTTTTATCGCACATCGAACGTCGTAAATAAAAAAAAACATAAAACTGTGGTGGAATAGCTTTTTTTTTTTACAATTTCACCCCATTTCCCACTACATCATATGCAATATTAAATGGTGGCGTTGGAAAGCACAACTTGTCCCGCAAAAAACAAGCCCTAATATGGCTATGTGAACAGACAAATAAAAAGTTACGGCTCTGGGAAGGCAGGGAGCACAAAACGAGAACGCAAAAAAAAAACAAAAAAAAACCTCCGGGCTTAAATTAAATAATGTTTTGAGTCACACAAAAGTCAGTAGTCATAACAGTAAAGTATTGCCTTTTCCACAGTGTATATCATAAGTACCTGATTTCCCCCTTGATCCAAAGTTTGTTTTGAACAGATAAGAAGTGGTCCAATGAGACCCGAAGCTAAATCTCTACGTGGGTTGTGGAAACTGGCATAATATCTTGTAAGACATTTTGGATCAGAAGATGCAGGGCTGTCGTATTTTGTCACTGGCCATATATATGTCATTGACTCATTTGGCTGAACAGGATAATCCTTCAATTGTTCTCCTGAAACAAAAGAGAGATTAGAGAATCTACTAAGAACAAAGCATCTATCAAACTATAAGCCCTCATGCACACGACCGTTGGTGTTTTGCGGTCTGCAAACCACGGATCTGCAAAGCACAGAAGCTGCTCCGCGTTCCGTTCCGCAATTTGCGGAACGGAACGCGGCCCTTTGTAGAAATGCCTATTCTTGTCCGCAAAACGGGCAAGAATAGGACATGCTCTATTTTTTTTGCGAGGTCACGGAACGAAGCAACGGACAGCACACGGAGTGTTGTCCGCATCTTTTGCGGCCCCATTGAAGTGAAGGGGTCCGCGCCCACAACGCGGACCACAACAACGGTCGTGTGCATGAGGCCTTATCTTCATAAGTAAGTATCCTTGCCAACAGTCAGGTAGCTGTATGGGAAAATACTGAGCTAGGTCATAGCCATGATTGTCCTACTTATTAAATCCACCTAGATTTCGCAACAATACTTAATGGAATCTTTTTACATAATATTCTATTCTGTATAAAGAGAAAAATAAAGATAAGTACTGCGTTTACAACAATCTACAGCAGGGATGCCTAACCTGTGGCCCTCCAGCTGTTGAAAAATGCAACTCCCAGCATGCCTGGGTGGACAGCTGTCGGGCATGCTGGGAGTTGTAGTTTTGCAACAGCTGGAGGGTCGCAGGTTGAGCATCTCTGATCTACAGTATAATTTTTTAAAACTACTAATTTGAGGTTTTTAGTACACATTTTGATCAAACAATATACCGTAAATCCAATGGAAACCTCTTTAAAGTGGATCCCTATTCTAATGCTTGGTGCAGAACTGCTCATAGACCGTACTACCACAACATAGCACTAGCAGGGGCATAAACTCAGCAGTCCAAAATCAACTGTATAGCAGTATTCTATTTCTGTTTTCATGAGCCTACTCTTCGGACATGCATTTGACATAAGACTATTGATATCATATGTATCTTGTACTACCTGTCAAAAAACGATGCGTGGAGCTCACATTACTCAGTCCTTGTGGATAAATGTTGAAGGGATGATGGGCCATATTTTTGAACACAATCTGAAATCACAAACATAGCAGACTCAGACTTTTATCATATGTTATCATTTTTGGCAAGTGGTATCACTTTGGGCATGGTTAAAACATGTTGCCAAAGTATTGTGTGTTTTACATTTTTTAAGCCTAACCATTAGAGATGAGCGAAGTTTTAGAAAATATGATTTGGCTGCTTCATCGAATTTTACCAAAAATAGTGTAAATAGTGTAAAAATAGTGTAAAATTAACATACATTTAATATTTTATCAAACTTATCGCCTCCATTTGTTTGCGACAGGCTGGCCGCCACCATCTTTCTATAAAGGCGTAAAATCTCGTGAGATGATGTCATACGTGCCCGTTGGAGCAAATGGAGGAGGTAAGTATGATTTTTTTTTGTTTTTTACACTATTTCAGATTAAATAAATTTGCTACCACGAAGAACGAGGAAATTCGGCTTTGCAGCTAATCGAATTTATCCTGAAATTCTGAACGAATCCCACTTCGGTGGATTGGATTCGCTCATATCTATTAACCATTACTGAGACATGTGGTGAGAAGACATCAGATTACCATGGAGTAATTCTTATTGTCACTCTGCATCATTCTCATCTTGATTACTATCACTCATTACTAATTGGTCTTGCCCTCTCCAAATTCTCAAGTCTACAATGTATCCTGAATGCAGAAGCCAGGATCATCTTTCTGTCTAGCTACCACGCCAATTCCTCTATCTTGTTCCAGTCACTGCACTGGTTGCCCATTCACTTTCAAACTCATTACTGTCATCCACAAAGCTCTCCACAGTGCTAGACCTCTTCTCTCATGTCTTTCTACCACCCTACCTGTGCTCTACTCCCTGCCAATGATATAAGATTAACCTCTTCCATAATCAAAACATTCCACTCCTGTCTCAAAGACTTTTCACATGTTCAGGGGTGCATCATCCATGAGGAAAACTAATCCTCTTGCCTCCTGGTTCTCCACTAGTGTAACGCCCCAGAGTGGCATTCCTACGCCCTGCTTCTATCTGTGTATACTAAAATTATGCTAATGCTAATATCATGTCATCTATGGATTTATTTCAGGTCCTATACACTGTGCATTTCTAATGTTTGTAACTGTTATGTTCAAATGTAATGTGCCTGGTTCACCAGCAGGTGACAGCAAATATGGCAGAGCTACATGTCGAATAGAGTCCCACTTCCTGCAGGAAGGATATAGATCAGTTTTAGTTAGTGCAGCTTACCTCATGCTATGGGAAAGAGGGTGTGCTGGGTACGTCTCTGCTGGATGTGCCCAAGCCAAGCCAGTCAGAGCACCTTCAGCTCTGCTGGATGTGGAGGCCACATCTTAGAGCCTAAGGAGCCAGTAGGAGAGTTCCCTGGCATCATTAAGAGGCAGACTACAAAGAGAGAAGTTGCAGCATAAAGAAGAAGCAGAGTCATACAGTCAGCCTGTCAGTACAGCAGAGCCAAAGAGCAAGAGATGTAGCAGAAATGCGTTTGCCAGCCAGAGTTTTAATGCCAAAGCCTGCTGGGACCAAGACAAAGTTTGAAGATTGTGTATGATGAAAGTTTATCAAAGTAAAGCTGCTATTTAACTTTATCACAAGGTCTGGACTCAATTATTTCTTCAAATTCCTCCACTAATCCCTCCTATTTGTCTGCTTCGAAGCCAACGCCTGGGGTCAAACCGTATCCAGGTAGGAGCACCTTGACACTCACTTACACAAGAAGGGACATTTTAGACCATCCTATATTGGTAATGGGAATTGGTAATGGTTGCACTAGGACTGAAGGAGGTGGTATTTTAGCCTCCTTTATCGCACAGCTCTGCATACCTTTTTTTTTTGGGGTTAATTGTACATGGTCGTTTTGTTGCAGTTTTTGTAGCAATTTGCTGATATCACTATCTGTTCTTATTCTGTATATACCAGCACTGCACAGTACTACACTATGTATACTATACAGTGTTGCTATATAGAGGATATATATATTTGGACACTGCACAGTAGCACCTCTCTTGTCCTGTATACTGTGTGCATTTCTCAGTATTTGCTCTTCCTTTTTATATATGGACATTGCACAGTACCATTTCTTTTGTCCTGTATATTGGGGGTGCAGTACCCCAGAACAGGGTACCGGCAAAAATGATTTGTTGTTATTTGGTTAAATGTACTGATTCGGATTTGCTGTATTGTATCCCCAATAGTTCTATATGGATAGGTCAGGGTTAACTATCCTGACAGCCTCTTTTAGAAGGATAGGTGATGGACTTAGGTCTGCCCCTAGTTCAGTGATTATGTTCAGAGAGTCTAGTAGTAGCTGCTGAAGAGAAAGGAGCTACACGTGGTCAGTCTTGGAAAAACTAGGCCTGAGTACTAGAGAAATATCATCTGAGATATTTACAGCAAGAAAGCTATTTCTATATTAAAATACTCCAGAGAGAAAGGAAAGGAAGAACTAGAAGGTCCAGAATCTGCAAGACTATGCACCACTGGAGTCAGTGGGCAAGGTATTGTGTTGACTTAAGGCTGACAGAGACTTTGCTGCTGTGAAAGAGAAGATTACTACAGTATATACCCTTCCACATTTTGACACTGTTTTGGCCAGCTGTATCTTAATCCTACCCAGGGGTGCACCACTAATGAGACCAGGTGAGGCAATCGCCTCAGGCAAAAAAATTATATAATTGCCATTCAGCGGGGAAGTTACATTGTACTACAGCAATTTATGTGGTGTATTTAAAGAAAATATACGTACATTCCATTAGTGGGGTTGAGCGAACCTGAACTGTAAAGTTCAGGTTCTGTAACGCACCAAATTGATCAGTTAGGATCTCAACTGCGGAGTCCTTTGACATCCACTCCTGTCACACTACTTGAGTGTTGATGGTGTCTTTTGCGGCTGCTCAGTGTGTACCCCAGGCGGCTCTCTCAGTCTTAAGCGGAGAGTATGGGGTAACAAAATCATGTACCGCGTACTAAAGATAGTGTAAAACTAATAGTGAGGGAAGTTCGTTTTAGTAGTGGGAGTTCAAATTAGAGTTCATGTGAATAACAGCTCTTGACAACATTCAGGAATCCCAGGCCTGCAGTACTAATAACCACCACCGCGAGTCCCTTCCTTTCAGTGAGCAATGTCAGTGAAACAAAATGACAGGCTGATACTTGCTGTTAGAAGTCATGCAGGGATCCTGCAGTGGTGGAGCCGGATAAGGTAGGTGAGGGTTTCTCCTGGAGGTTCAGAGTTGCAGGTAGTTAGGAGCTTGCGTCCTCGTGGTGAATGGAGCAGGCAGGGTGCGCACTCCATTAGTGGAACGCCCTGTGCAGCACCTGGCTCCTATTTATTGACCAAGTGTGGATGGGCGGAGCCACCTTAGACGGCCCAGCGGCCACTGCTTCCAGCCTGGGAGGCAACCAGCGATCGTTGTCATGGTTACACAGGGCATGGATCCAGGCTGGAGCGCAAACCACCGTATCCTTACAGGTTCGTACCGAACTTTAGGGTTTTTGGTACCCGAACCCGAACATTTTCATAAAAGTTCAGGTTCGAGTTTGGCGATGTAACGGCGCTTGTTAAAAGGGTTCAGGGCAGCCAATCAACAAGTGTTTAACTAGAAGCCATCACAGCCATGCCTACTAATGGCATGGCTGTGATTGGCCAAATGCAGCATGTGACCCAGACTATATAGGCTGGAGTCACTTAGCACCGCACCGTCACTCTGCTGTTACTAGTGTAGGGATAGGATGCTGCTGCTGTGAGGGAGAGATTAGGAAACAATTCTGGTCTGGTGTATTTGGTGTTAAAGAGGACCTTTCACCGATTTAAAAACTAAAAACTAACTATACCTGTGGGCAGAGCGGCGCCCAGGGGTCCCCCTGCACTTACTTGTATGTCTGGGCGCCGCTCCGTTCGCCCGGTATAGGCTCCGGTGTCCGAGCTCCCTCTGTTGTATGGGGCGGGGACTTTGTATCAGGCGTGTCCCTTGCTGCAGAGCTGGCCAATCACAGCGCACAGCTCATAGCCAGGCTATGAGCTGTGCACTGTGATTGGCCAGCTCTGCAGCAGGGACACGCTGATACAAGTCCCGCCCATACAGCAGAGGAGCTCGACACCGAGCCTATACCGGGCGAACGGAGCGGCGCCCAGACATACAAGTAAGTGCAGGGGGACCCCTGGGCGCCGCTCTGCCCACAGATATAGTTAGTTTTTAGTTTTTAAATCGGTGAAAGGTCCTCTTTAAATCTGCAAACTACAGTGATTATTTTTGTGGGTGCTCTGCTACATTTTTTTACCCATGAGCCCAGTGACACTGAAAAAAAGTTTTAGCCCTCAGTTAGGCCCCTTTCACATCTGCGTTTTTCCTTTCTGTCCTAGAGTTCCATCCTCGGAGTTCTAGGACGGAAGAATAACGGTTCAGGATTATCCCAATGCATTCTGAATGGAGAGAAATCCGTTCAGGATGTCTTCAGTTCAGTACTAACACGTTTTTTGGCTGTAGCAAAATCCGCAGCGTGCTGCGGATTTTCCTCCGGCCAAAAATCCTGAAGACATGCCTCAATTTTGGCCTTATATACTATGTTACTCCAGTCAGAGCTGAGTTTTATGGAAGCAAAGAGGCCAAAATAGGTATTTAGAACAGTTATATTATATTCCTATTGTCAATGTAGTGATTAGAACTGTATACTGAACTAGTTATGTGTTTACTTACAGTTCCACCAAATTGCAAATTGCGACCAAATTGCATAAAAGCATCCAAACTGCTCAAAGCAATTGTATAGACTAAGCTGCAAACCAAGTAGAGCAAGTAGAACTATTGGTTAAACCTTAGATATACCTCTCAGAGAGATCATAAAGTGCCTAAATAACTTAAAGTGAGAGTACAGATACTAAAGAGAGAAATATATCCACCATTTTATGTTGAATGACAAGAGGTGGAATCTGATTGGTTGCTGTGGCAGGCGCACAGATTCCTACCCCTACGTCTGTAAAAATTTTGGACCTCTCGTTATTTTTGGTTCAGCTATCGAGCAAAAACTAACTAGATTGTTAGCCCTCAACTGCTGTGGGGTCTGAGGTCTTTATTTAGGGTTAGGCTACATTATGATCTTAGTTGTTTGACAGCTGTTGCGCCCAACAATCACAGTAGGATTGTAGTGTAGCAGTGCTAGCATTGTAATAAATGTGGTCACAGCGTGACTTGTAACCCCAGTGTGGCCCTATTCATTGATATGCTAGCACTGATACACTGCTATCCCACTGTGATCTTTGGGAGCAACTGTTGTGCAAAAAAGGATGCCATGTAGCTGAACCGTTATAACCCTTATTCTGGGGTTTGTGTCTGAATACACAAACCCCACAGTTCAGTGGTCTTCTCCGGGCCCACACTGCACTGTGACCTTACTACGTACAGTGTCAGGTCACATCGTGATGCTTTTCACGGTCAGAACACGTGCAGCGTGGCGCCGGGAGGAGGACCAGGGAGCGGTGAATACAGTCAGCACTAGCAGTGCTATACTCACATCTCTTCCCCCCCCCCACCTCCTGCATACTAGTGAGTACCTTCACACATAAAAGGATTTCAGAAGATGTCGCAGCACTCTCAATCCAATATTCGTGTTTATTCCCACCAAAGTAAAGCAACGTTTAGACACACAGATCTTTCTCAAGCTACAAGACCTGTGTGTCGAAATGTGGCTTTACTTCGGTGTGAATAGACACGAATATTGGATTGAGAGTGCTGCGACATCTTCTGAAATCCTTTTTGCATTTGAGGGGTCTCTGAGGCCGGGAACTGACGCCGCGAGCACCGCCGCAATAACATTGAGCAATTTCCCAGCTAGTGGTGCTGTCCTACTCCGTTTCTTTTGTTATTTCACTTTCACAAATATACACAATTGCACAGCATATATGTACATACACATACGGTATTTATGGATGTACATACACAGCATACACAGATATATACCAACACCATCTTTTACTATTTTAACTAGTACATCAGGGAGATTCTGATGCACAGAATGTGTGTTAGGTAATACACTAAAATTGGTAACGTATGCCACCCACACATTTAGATATGTCCTCTAAACATTACTAACTTGCTTGATCCCTAGGGGCTTCAGCTATTCTCTTGTACATTGCCTGTGTTATCTCTGCTTTACCTGTGTTCCTGTTTGCTCTCTGATATTTATCTGCTCCATCTGCATATTTTAATAACTGTAGTTCTTAGTGTCAAGTTCTGTTTACCTAGCTCATCTGTGTTTTCCATGCTCCTGCCCAGCATCCAGCCTGTGTGTCTTGCGTGAGTCTGTTCACCACTCTGCCTGCAAGCTTCTACCAGTGTCTTTGTGTTTCTCTAGAGCAGTGTTTCCCAACCAGTGTGGCTCCAGCTGTTGCAAAACTACAACTCCCAGCATTCCCAGACAGTCTACAGCTATGAGCCTACAGCAGGGCATTGTGGGAGTTGTAGTTTTACAACAGCTGGAGGTCCGGAGGTTGAGCATGCCTGCTCTAGAGCAATGTTTCCCAACCAGTGTGCCTCTAGCTGTTGCAAAACTACAACTCCCAGCATGCCTGGACAGCCTTTTGCTGTGTGGGCATGCTGGGAGTTGTAGTTTTGCAACAGCTGGAGGCACACTGGTTGGGAAACACTGCTCTAGAGCCAGGACTCCAAGTTACCAAAAACCTGCCTAAGACTTATATTAGACATGTAGATCTTCAAGGCGATTGTCAGGAAGGAAGCATTTCTTTCCAGCAATTGCCTGCTCACTAGTGGAGAAGACCAGTATGGGGAGGAGCGATCACTAATGCCATCACTCGGCCCCTTAGTGAATCACTGTTTGCCCACAGCATGACCTGCCACCGGCAAACAACATTTTTTTAACCTGCTGAAAGATTCCAATTGCCTGATGAATGAGCATTTGCTCGTTTATTGAGTAATCTGTAGCAGTATTATCCTGCCAGATCATCACTAATAAGCGTTCATATGAATGCTTGTTAGCGATTGTCTGAATGATCTGAACGATGTGATATAAGCTCAAGTGTCTGTTCACACATAGCTGTGATTTTGGTGTGTTTTCTGCATCCCGTGCTCCCAGTGGTTGCATCAGAGTCCCCGGCCCCACTGGGTCAGCTGCCAATCACACCAGAACTATTCCAGGAGGTAGCAGCCTGGTTGTTTCCCCAAAGCGAAATACAGGGTGAATACCAGGATAACTCCCTTAGGGTTAGCCCTCATTCAAACCGGATGGTTGGCCCACTCACAGATCAGTGACATCCAGGACGTTTCCCCTTTTTTCCAAGAGCCTCCTGAACTTTTCGGGAGAATTGGCAAGTATAATTTAAATAAGTTTACTGCAGGTCTAGTCTCTCTAGCTAAAGAGGCTAAAGACTCTTTTCTGTGAGCCAGCAATCTGTGCAATTATTGTGAAGGAGCATTCCTAGCAACACTCACTCCCAATAACTGTGCTGTGGAAGTGTGCTACCAGTAATGCTTATTAGTTAGGTGACTTATATCTTTATTGTGGCACCAAAAATCTTTATTTGCCAACAGACTTTACAATAAATCTGTACAGGGATGATCAATCACAATAGCAATTGCTGTTTCTCATACCGAGGGGATGATTGTGACATGTAAGATAGACTTCTTCTCTGCTTATGAATAGTTCGTCCTATTAAATGTCTTGTCAGTTGGGCCATGTAAAAGAGCATTAAGAAGAAAAGCTCAGATAGTGGCCAGATATATGCTATATAGACGCCATACATTTGGAACCCACATCTAAGGGTCTATTTCCCAACTATCTATACTTGTTAGATTGTTTTATTTTGGGAATAACATCCAACTTTTTAGGGCAAGGGCAGGGATTGTAAGGGTTTAGCCACTGAGAGGTGGGGTCGCCCCTTTCGGAGTGGGTGCTCTGCCTGTAGGCAGGGAGAGATCTAGGGATGGAATAGGGATATATATGTTATTCCCAATATTGCCTGGATCTGGAGAGATAATTGGGACATGTCAAACATCAAAAGATTGAGAATATAAAAGACATCAATAATCCCATCCTCTCATCATATCCTGTGTCAACAAACCGTGAGTAAAGAAGGACACTTCATGTCCCACCTTGATATACTTGTCTATAACCCAGACCCTAGGCCTTTAACCTAGACCCTATATAGATGGTGTATTATATGACTTCTAAAGATTAATAATTATACTTCCTTGAGAGGTTTTCATATTTTAATGCATATTTAATAAAAAGGGAGATTTTAAATTAAGGGAGATTAATACGATATGTGTTTGGTTCGAGATATATGCTAGTGGCACCATTTAGGCAAGGACATGCTTCAGTAGCCTGCTTGTTGTGTTATCGCACTATGGTCAAGTGGAGTAAATATACAGTGTGTTATTATTTTTCATCCACATCACCTAATGTTATAATATTACAAGTTGTGTTTAAAGCTCCAAGTAGTTCACAAGCTTAATAATCTATAAGTAAAATAAGTACCCGAATTTGATCTCCAACTTCTCCTCTAAGAACAGGCCCAAGAATCCCTGTTCCAGGAATTTCTGATATTTTTGGATGGGTGAATCGTGAGTCTGTAAACTCTTTGTACACTGCTTTTGTAAAATGTGTCCTAAATAGGATGGAGGGAATAATGGGAACATATCAGATAGAGAAATCACAACATGTCATTCCTAGGACTCACACATGGTATATGGACTTTTCTTTTTTTAGCTATTCAAGTACTAGTCTGTGTAGGCATCTGGGATAAGCTGGGTGGAGTTATCTATAATGAAACAAAATCTTTACCAAATAGCAGTATATTTAAGTTTGTAGATTTTCTTTTTACTAACCTTTTGTTACCTTTTTCTAACTGATAGTCCCACTCCAGCTCTATGGCTGCAATATAATGTGTCCATGTGACTGGTTTACGTTTTCCATGAGATCTTATATGAACATGAGGTGGATCATTGTCGTCATCCAAATCCAACACTGTTGAATCATAATAATCATCTTCGTAATCATCATCATTATTATGTAATACACGCATTCGCTTTTCAGACTCCGATGCGCAATTTTCAACCTTGATCAGAGATGTTATATTTCCTGTAGAACACATTTACTGTCGTTATAATTAGCTGAAGAAATCTAAGAAATGGAATAAGTTCGGGACTGTTTATCTTATATGTGCACTAAAATTAAAGGGTTTGTTCCATCTTATCATTTCCAAAGAGATGGGACTTTTTACCTCTAGTGTCCGGGCTTGCGGAAAATGCAGAGCAGGCCAGTGTTCCACTGTTTCCTTAACTCCCATTGCAGTGAATGGAAGGTCCTCAAACAACATAGCACAACAAGCCATGTCGTTTCTGTAACTCGCTGGTTACAGAACCAATGTAGCTTGTTTTATTACGCTGTTTGTGTAGCTACCATTCACTGCAATGGGAGTTGTGTAAACAGTAGAGCCCTGGCATGCTCAACATTTTCAATAATCCTGACCACCTGGGGTGCACTCTTAGTCTCATCTTGACGTGGAAACGGCCAGATAGGACATCCCTTTAACAAACTGTGTTTTTTGGAGGGCCGCTGTCAGACTCCTCATTTAATAAGACTCCTTATATTTAATAAGACATTCAAATATCCAGTTGGGATGGTAAGTGGACAACATGTTCAGCTCTTTGGGTTCTAAAGTAGGAGCTTTTAACACCAGCTAGTTGAACCCTTTCTAGGCGTCCTGTAGATACTACAGTTTAAAGTGGAGTTTTAAACTATTCATTAGAAATATAGTACATTGTAAGTGTCATATACAGATACCTTCTGGATGAGTCCAAGTCTGGCAGGATAGTTTGTATACTCCTGTCTCTCCTGGGTGCACTATGGCTGTTAGAAAGGTAAAGGCAGTAACAGAAAGTACCGGGACACGATGGTCTCTTATCACAAAGCTATGTCTCTCCAAAGAAATGCTGTGAACTTCAAAATGGGTCCCAAATCCAATAACATGAAAGTGTATTGGTTTCTTAAGACATACGTTCTGCTCTGGTAAACAGAAGAAACTTTTTAGAGAGCACTGCATTAAAACATGAAGAACATTAAAAAACTAACTTAAATCCAAAATTATATAATTAATATTTTGTTATAAATATCACAAAGGATCATGTAAATTTCAGTTGTAGACACTTAGGGGGAGAATTTATCACGACAATCCCCACACACACACACACACACCCACACACACCCATGCCAGTTTTCTGGCGGGAAAAAAACTTGTAAATACAGTAGGGGGAATTTATCATGAGGGGAATATTTAAAATCAGTGTTGCCATCAGTTTGCCTGTGTTGATGTACTTTATGCCATGTCTTATCCTTAAACCTAATACTTTTGTATGGAAAAGCTACTCCAGTTTTCCTACTTCACCCTCCTCCTGGAGTGCGATTGCGACTTTTTTGTGACTTTTTAAAAATTCTCAATGATAAATCTGAAGTGCAAATCATTAAGATAGCTAACCATGCCCACTTTTTCACCCAAATTTCAAAAAGTGTAGTGATTGGTGTAAAACTGCAAAAAGTCACAAAATATTTGCAAAGGTGAACCCAAAAAGTTGGAAAAGCCCCATATTGCGACTTTTTAAAGCCAGAATTTTGGAGTAAAGGCATTATAAATCAAGCCTCGTCTTAAAGAGAACCTGTCACCAGGAAATTCACTGATTAACCCGGCATGCTGCCTTGTAGGGCTCACTCTGCTGAATATAGTGATACCTTTCACCTGTTGATCTGTTGCTTTATCGTGGAGAAAAAGTACTTTTAATCAATATGCTAATGAGCTGATTTGAGTCCAGTAGTTGATATAAGTCCAGCGTTTTTTCTATTCAGAGCTGTAGCCCCTCCCCTATTCACTTCTTCAGATGTAAAAGGGGCGTGGTTTAAAAAACTGACCTGCATTATAGCCAATACAAGCCTTGCTGCCTTTCACTTTAACCTCTTTCCGACCGCCTAACGCAGGATTGCGTCCTGCGGGCGGTCGGTTCATTCCTCCTTGACGCGCCCGCGCGTCATCTCGCGAGACGCGAGATGACGCGCTCCTGAGCCCGGTGGAACGCAAATGGAACGCACCGCCGGGCTCAGGACAAGTTCGTCACCAGCCTGCCAGCCAATGATCAGAGCTGGCAGGCTGGTGATTTTCAAAATCGCCTATGAAAACAGGCGATATAAGTTATATTTACAAATATATGGCTTTTATAAGGGATCTGTGCCATGTGCTGGGTCCTTTTCATCGGTTGGACCCAGCACAGAGCACAGATCCCAAGTAAGTGCACCAATCACTACATATCAGGCCCTGATCACCCCCTGATCACCTATAATTAACCCCTTGATCACCTGTCAATACATAGTGAAAGGGAAAAAGTGATCAGTGTCACTTTTGTGAACTGTCACTTTTTTTTTTCACCAGTATTGACTGTTAGGTTTAGGTTAGTTTAGGTCCCTTTGGTAGGTAGTTAGCGTTAGCGCCCAGCCCACCGCACCGCAGTCACTGATTCGCTGATTAGCGTAGCGCTAATCAGCGTTTGTACTTTATAGTATCTGTAAGTGATCAGAACTGATCACGGTCAGATCTATAATAGTATTACTGTCACTTTAGTTCGCCCTCCACCCCAAACGCAGTGTTTGCCCGATCAGACCTGATCGGTCGCCCACACCTGCGTTCACCCACGCCTCGCCTCGCCGCAGTGACAAAAAAATTTTTTTGTATCACTGCACAATCACTTCACAAGCGCTGCGGCGATAAAAATCAGTTTTGATCTTTTTATCAATCGCAGCGGCTTCTGTACTTCGCTACACTCCCATTTGTAAGACAGGCTTGCTTTTTTCTTGGGTAGTCTCAGGGAATACCCCTAAATTTAGACGGCCAAATGTCAAACAAGGGGTATTCCTCTGAAGAGGCCTACAGGATTCTGACCCAGTCGGATGAGGAATGGGAACCCTCATCTGACGAATCTAGCGGGTCAGAATATGAACCTGTAGAAAGCAGTGGCTCTCTGACTCAAAGTTCTGACGAGGAGGTGGAGGTCCCTGATAGAAGCAGGCGTACTCGGCCCCGTGTTGCTAGACCGCAGGTTGCGCAGGATCCGCTTCAAGGGCAGCAGAGTGGGGCTGGCGCTGCCGGATTACGTGGTGAGGCATACACCAGCAGCGCAGCCCGTCCTGGACCTAGTACCAGCACTGCCGTAGAACATGGTGAAGTGGCGAGCACCAGAAGGGCAGTTGAAGCTGGTACGGTGGCACGTGCAGTAGTTTCCCGTCGCAGCCACCGCAAAGACAGGCCCGTAGAGCCCCTAGAGTCCCTGAGGTGCTGGCAAATCCTGATTGGCAGCCCCCAACTTCAGCCGCACCAGTAGTTCCCCCTTTCACCGCCCAGTCAGGAGTTCGGGTGGAAACAGCTCAGATAGGATCGGCGCTGGGGTTTTTTGAGCTGTTTTTCACTGCGGAGCTCTATGACTTAGTCGTGGCAGAAACAAATCGGTATGCCACTCAATTTATCGCCGACAACCCGGGAAGCTTCTATGCCCAGCCTTTCCGGTGGAAACCAGTCCAAGTTTCCGAATTTAGAACTTTTCTGGGCCTTCTCCTCAACATGGGCATAACCAAAAACATGAATTGCGGTCATATTGGTCCACGAACCCAATTCATCACATGCCCATGTACTCTGCTGCCATGTCCAGGACACGTTTTGAGACCATCCTGCGTTTCCTGCACTTTAGTGACAACACCACCTCCCGTCCCAGAGGCCACCCAGCTTTTGACCGGCTCCACAAAATTCGGCCCCTCATAGACCATTTCAACCTGAAATTTGCAGATTTGTATACCCCTGCACAAAACATCTGCGTAGACGAGTCCCTAATACATTTTACCGGGCGCCTTGGCTTCAAGCAGTACATCCCAAGCAAGCGCGCCCGGTATGGGGTCAAATTGTATAAGCTCTGTGAAAGGGCCACAGGCTATACGCACAAATTTCGGATCTATGAGGGAAAAGATCAGACCCTGGAGCCGGTCGGTTGCCCTGACTACCTGGGGAGCAGTGGGAAGATAGTCTGGGACTTGGTGTCACCCTTATTCGGCAAGGGGTACCATCTTTACGTGGACAACTTTTACACAAGTGTGGCCCTCTTCAAGCATTTGTTCCTAGAACAGATTGGCTGCTGCGGCACCGCGCGACCTAGTCGCCGGGCTACTCCCAACGGCTTCTTACCACCCGACTTGCAAGGGGGCAGAGGGCTGCACTGTGTAACGACGAACTGCTCGCGGTGAAATGGAGAGACAAGCGTGACGTTTACATGCTCTCCTCCATTCACGCAGACACGACAGTCCAAATTGAACGGGCAACCAGTGTCGTTGAAAAGCCCCTCTCGGTCCACGACTATAACCTCCACATGGGAGGGGTGGACTTCAACGACCAGATGTTGGCCCCGTATTTAATTTCCCGACGCACCAGACGCTGGTATAAGAAGGTGTCTGTATATTTATTTCAATTGGCTGCCTATAATAGTTACGTTCTCTACAGTAAGGCTGGGAGAACAGGATCCTTCCTCAAATTTCAGGAAGAGATCATTTCGGAACTCCTGTATCCAGGAGGTTCCGTGGCCCCATCCACCAGTGTAGTTAGCCGTCTACACGAGCGGCACTTCCCTAGCGTTGTGCCTGGTACCTCAACCCAACCGCCACCCCGAAAAGATGTCGTGGTCTGTAGCAGGAGTGGAATAAGGCGTGACACCCGCTATTTCTGTCCTGACTGTCCTGACCACCCTGCCCTATGCCTAGGGAGTGTTTCCGGAAGTACCACACTCAGGTACACTTAGGGACCTAGGGATTGCAGGACACAGGTAGTTTTTACAATCAGGCTCAAGGGTCTCTCAGGATACTAGGTTTTGAGAGACCCTAACACATAGGGGACGGTGCTGCTGTGCTGCTGCAGAAGTGTGAAACGGTAGAAACCTCTCCTTTCACTTGGGATAACGTGTATAGTGTACTTCTCACCATCTCTGTGTGATTTACACTTTACACATTGTCCCATGGGAAAGGAGAGGTTTCTGCTAGGAAAATAAAGCGTGAAATGGTTAAAAAAGAAAAAAATGAAACAGGTAGCAAGAAAAAAAATCTTGAGTTAGTTCAGGTTTTAAAAGTTCAGTTTTTTTTCATGTTCAGGTTTTATTCATGTTTTATAAAGTTTGCAACGTTCAAGTCATGTGCCTGTTGCCTGTTTTTTTCTTTTTTTTTTTTTTTTCCCCTAACCACCCTTTATTTTCCAGGTAGATCAACGGACCAACCGATGAAAACGCCGCAGCACTGATGTGAATTCTGAGAGAAGCATTGCGCTGCTGTCAGAAGACACGTGAAGTCGGTGTATGCGGCGCTGCAAGACGAGATTTCTCCTCTGCAGGACAGGTACGTTTGCCCTGGCATGTGAGCTGAGGAGAGGTGTTGGAGTTCATATGCTTTGGCAAACACTTTGTATCAAAAATCTGGCAAAGATGTCTTCCTCCACACCGATGGATTGATCGATGTGAATGGAGAAATCACGCTTGCCAGGACATAGGAGCTGAAGTGGGTATGGATGTTTGGGCGGAGCTCCTATGTCCTGGCAATCGCCAGGCCCTCTATTTTTTTGCATATTTTTTGGCAGAGATTTTTTCATCCACATCGATCGATGCGAATGAGGAAATCTGTGCCGTTCATTTTTTTCTTTCAGCCCAGAGGCTGAACAGAAAAAATCTCATTACCTGTATGCTCCATATAAGGAGAATAGCAGAAACTCCTAATGCTGGCCATACGTGTAATGGTTATGGAGACCCTCAAATGCCAGGGCAGTACAAAAACCTCACATGTGACCCCATTTTGGAAAGAAGACACCCCAAGGTATTCGCTGAGGGGCATATTGAGTCCATGAAAGATTGAATTTTTGTCACAAGTTAGCGGAAAGGGAGACTTTGTGTGAAAAACAAAAAATCAAATTCGCTAACTTGTGCCAAAAAAAATCTTGTATGAACTCACCATGCCCCTCACAGAATACCTTGGGTGTCTTCTTTCTAAAATGGGGTCACATGTGGGGTATTTATACTGCCCTGGCATTTTAGGGCCCTAAAGCGTGAGAAGAAAAATGCGTAAAAATGCCCTCATGAAAGGTACTCATTGGAATTGGGGTCCTTTGTGCATCTTGGCTGCAAAAGTGCCACACATGTGGTATCGCCATACTCAGGAGAAGTAGGGCAATGTGTTTTAGGGTGTATTTTTACATATACCCATGCTGGGTGAGAGAAATATCTCTGTAAATTGACAACTTTGTATAAAAATGGAAAAAGTTGTCATTTACAGCGATATTTTTCACACCCAGTATGGGTATATGTAAAAATACACCCCAAAACACATTGCCCTACTTCTGCCGAGTACGGCGATACCACATGAGTGGCACTTTTTGCAGCCAAGATGCGCAAAGGGGCCCTAAATCCAATGAGTACCTTTAGGATTTCACAGGACATTTCTACTCATTTGGATTCCAAACCGCTTCTCACGCTTTAGGGGCCCCTAAAATGCCAGGGCAGTAAAAATACCCCACAAGTGACCCCATTTTAGAAAGTAGACACCCCAAGGTGTTCTGTGAGGGGCATAGTGAGTCCATGTAAAATTTTATTTTTGTCACAAGTTAGTGGAATATGAGACTTTGTAAGAAAAAGAAAAAAAAAAAAAAACATTTCCGCTAACTTGTGACAAAAATAAAAACTTCCATGAATTCACTATGCCCATCAGCGAATACCTTAGGGTGTCTACTTTCCAGAATGGGGTCACTTGTGGGGTATTTTTATTGTCCCGGCATTTTAGGGGCCCCTAAAGCGTGAGAAGGAGTTTGGAATCCAAATGCGTAGAAATGCCCTGTGAAATCCTAAAGGTACTCATTGGATTTAGGGCCCCTTGCACGTCTTGGCTGCAAAAGTGGCACACATGTGGTATCGCCGTACTCAGGAGAAGTAGGGCAATGTGTTTTGGGGTGTATTTTTACATATACCCATGCTAGGTGAGAGAAATATCTCTGTAAATTGACAACTTTGTATAAAAAATGGAAAAAGTTGTCATTTACAGAGATATTTTTCACACCCAGTATGGGTATATGTAAAAATACACCCCAAAACACATTGCCCTACTTCTGCCGAGTACGGCGATACCACATGTGTGGCACTTTTTGCAGCCAAGATGCGCAAAGGGGCCCTAAATCCAATGAGTACCTTTAGGATTTCACAGGACATTTCTACTCATTTGGATTCCAAACCGCTTCTCACGCTTTAGGGGCCCCTAAAATGCCAGGGCAGTAAAAATACCCCACAAGTGACCCCATTTTAGAAAGTAGACACCCCAAGGTGTTCTGTGAGGGGCATAGTGAGTCCATGTAAAATTTTATTTTTTGTCACAAGTTAGTGGAATATGAGACTTTGTAAGAAAAAGAAAAAAAAAAAAACATTTCCGCTAACTTGTGACAAAAATAAAAACTTCCATGAATTCACTATGCCCATCAGCGAATACCTTAGGTGTCTACTTTCCAGAATGGGGTCACTTGTGGGGTATTTTTATTGTCCCGGCATTTTAGGGGCCCCTAAAGCGTGAGAAGGGGTTTGGAATCCAAATGCGTAGAATTGCCCAGTGAAATCCTAAAGGTACTCATTGGTTTTAGGGCCCTTGTGCATCTTGGCTGCAAAAGTGTCACTCATGTGGTATCTCCGTACTCAGGAGAAGTAGGGCAATGACTTTTGGGGTGTATTTTTATATATACCCATACTTTGTGTGATAAATACCGCTGTAAACGACAACTTTTTAAAAAAATTTATACAAAGTTGTCAATTTACAGTGATATTTCTCTCACCCAGCATGGGTATATGTAAAAATACACCCCAAAACACATTGCCCTACTTCTCCTGAGTACGGCGATACCACATGTGTGCCACTTTTTTGCAGCCAAGATGCGCAAAAGGGCCCTAATTCCAAAGAGTACCTTTAGGATTTCACAGGGCATTTTTACGCATTTGGATTCTCACGCTTTAGGGGCCCCTAAAATGCCAGGGCAGTAAAAATACCCCACAAGTGACCCCATTTCGGAAAGTAGACACCCTAAGGTATTCGCTGATGGGCATAGTGAGTTCATGGAAGTTTTTATTTTTGTCACAAGTTTGCGGAAAATGAAATTTTTGAAAAAAAAAAAAACATTTCCGCTAACTTGTGACAAAAATAAAAACTTCCATGAACTCACTATGCCCCTCAGTGAATACCTTAGGGTGTCTACTTTCGGAAATGGGGTCATTTATGGGGTATTTCTACTGTCTGGGCATTGTAGTACGTCAGGAAACAGGACAGGTGCTCAGAAAGTCAAAGTGCGGAAATTCACTTTTTGCACCATAGTTTGTAAACGCTATAACTTTTACCCAAACCAATAAATATACACTTATTGCATTTTTTTTTATCAAAGACATGTAGAACAATAAATTTAGAGAAAAATTTATATAGAAATGTAGTTTTATTTGACAAATTTTCAAACAGAAAGTGAAAAATGTCATTTTTTTGCAAAAATTTCGGTAATTTTTGATTAATAGCAAAAAAAGTAAAAATGTCAGCAAGAATGAAATAGCACCAAATGAAAGCTCTATTAGTGAGAAGAAAAGGAGGTAAAATTCATTTGGGTGGTAAGTTGTATGGCCGAGCAATAAACGGGTAAAGTAGTGTAGTGCAGAATTGTAAAAAGTGGCCTGGTCATTAAGGGTGTTTAAGCTAGGGGGGCTTAAGTGGTTAAAGCCTAACTGCCATACCCACGGTGACATGTCCCTTATCAGCCATCATGTGTTTATCACCCCATGAACAAAGTAGCCCTTATTATAATTAGTAACTTCAATAGTATATTCCTCCCCCTTTTTTTACCTCAGACATATAATACCTTAGCATTCCCTGTTATTCATTTCCCGCCAATTATTAAATTGAATGAAGGATGTAATAAACCACGCCCATTTTACATCTGAAGAAGTGAATAGGGGCGGGGCTACATCTCTGAATAGAAAAAATGCTGGACTCATATCAACTACTGGACTCAAATCAGCTCATTAGCATATGGAATAAATGTACCATTTCTCCAAAATAAAGCAACAGATCACCAAGTGAAAGGTATCATTATATTCAGCAGAGTGAGCCCTACAAGGCAGCATGCCTGCTTTATCAGTGAATTTCCTGGTGACAGGTTCCCTTTAAATTAGGTGCATATTCCAGCAGCGCAGGGGAGACAACATGTTAAATGCCGGTCTATGATAAATCTCCCACATACTGTATAGTAGTTTATCTATATACTACCCTTACTTCAAGTTCAATTCATTAACATTAACAATCTAGCTTGATAATTGCTTATTTAAAGGGGTTTTCTGAGACTTTAATACTGATGACCTATCCTTTGGATCGATCATAAGTATGTGATTGGTGGGAGTGCAACACCTGGGACCCCCACTGATCAGCTGTTTGAGAAGGCAGCGGCACTTGCAGCAGCGTGCGCCTGTCTCTCAGCTTTTCCTAGGCCAGTGACAACACATTCATCAGTCACGTGGCCTAGGAGCAGCTCAGTCCCATAGAAGTGAAAGGGGCTGAGCGCAATTCCACGCACAGCCACTATCAAATGTAAAGAAATGCACTTGGTGACCTGCGAAAAGGCCGTAGCGCTCACAGGAGAGCTGGTGCCTTCTCAAACAGCTGATCGGCGGGGGTCCCATTGCTTTGCTGACCACATAGCCAATGTCAGTTGAAGGTATTTTTATACTTAATAAGTGAGTTTCAAGAAATAGACTCAGTGCTAAGTTCCAAGAATTGTAAGAAAAGATTGACAAGAATAAGGTAATTGCAAATATGTGTTATTCTGCACTTTTGTTTTTAGTTACCTGGAATGGAGCCATTTATATGTCCATTAATCGTATGCATTAGCTCAACTTTTGCATCATGTGAATAGTGGCTGTGACCTATTTGAAAAAACAATTTTTAAAGTTAATTTCTATTATTGGGTTGATAGTGAGAGGTGCTAGATCTATATCTAAGAAAGGTAAACGTTATTATAATGATGTTGTTTGCCTTCTATAAACAGAAATATGTGGTTGCCCAGTAGGAGCTTGGCTAGAAGCAAATCAGTCAAGTAGCTTTACCATTTTATCCTTCAGAGCACCCAGCCTTATGTATAAGCCTAAACTCTGCCTGGCCATAATTAGTAACTAAACCACATCAGATTTTGAATAAAATGCCCTTTGTCTGAATGTTTCTCTCAATTTTGCTATGTGCTTTTCCGATGTGCTCCAGGTCAGATGCAGAACTCCATCATAAGTGCACTAACACTTAGGCACCTTCTTAAATATGTAACTCTGCAGGAAGACATTAACTAGCACAACTATTTCTCTACCTACACTTTGCAGTGTTTTGTGTACATTTTTTTCTCCATAGTTTTTTGGCCAACAGAATGTAGTAGTACTTTATGACTCATACAGAGTGTGTGAATTCCAGGTTCACATAGAAGCATAAATAACTGTTTTACTAGAAAAACTAAAAATATGAAAACAATATAAAAAAGTATATATGCTTCTTTATCTCAATCTACAGTACTGACTTATATAGGTTTAGGGCAAGTGCAGGCATTCAGCAAGCGTCATCAATTAGCATAGGTGGGAACATACCACAGCCTGACAGCAAAAAGTGAGGGCCCATTGATGACTGTCCCACTTCTTTCTCCCATCTAAGAGGCGTCAGTACCACCAGCTCCTTTAGTTGATAGTTAACAGTTCTGTGTGCCTTAGTAAATCATGTTTTAGGCCCCTTTCACACGAGCGTGTCCGGATTAGGTCCGGATGCGTTGAGGATGCGTACAGTAAAAACTGTGCGATTTCACAGACAAAGCCATTCAGTTTTGCCTGCGATTGCGTTCAGTTGTTCAGTTTTTTCCGTGCGGGTGCAATGCGTTTTGATGCGTTTTTCACGCACGTGATAAAAAACTGAAGGTTTACAAACAACATCTCCTAGCAACCATCAGTGAAAAATGCAACGCACCCACACTTGCTTGCGGATGCAATGCGAGAAAAACGCAAAATATAGAACATGCTGCAATTTTCACGCAACGCACAAGTGATGCGTGAAAAAAAACGCTCATGTACAAACCCCAATTGAAATGAATGGGTCAGGATTCAGTGCGGGTGCAATGCGTTCACATCACGCATTGCACCCGCGCGGAAAACTCGCCCGTGTGAAAGGGGCCTAAGGGTCCATTCACACGTCCGTGTGTGTTTTGCGGATCCGCAAAACATGGAAACCTGCAATGTGCATTACGCATTTTGCGGACCGCACATCGCCGGCACTCTTATAGAAAATGCCTTTTCTTGTCCGCAATTGCGGACAAGAATAGGACATGTTCTATTTTTTTCGGGAACGCAATTGCGGACCCGGAAGTGGGGATCCGCAATTGCGGACCCGGCCGGGACATCGTCTGTCCCCATTGAAACTAATGGGTCCGCAATTCGGACGTGTGAATGGACCCTTAGTGAGTCTGTATGTAAGCCGGTCCATCAGCATCAGAATAGTCAAAGCATAACGACTCAGTTTTTCTGGTCATCACAGGCAGAGACAGTGGCCTGCACAGAGTGATGTCTGGCTATGGCAGCTTGTGCTCAATATCTCTGCACTGCCTTTTCAGGAAAAAAGAAGCATCTTGTAAACCAGATTAAACTAGAATTTATGTCCTACTAAGGAAATCTATAGTGTTTTTTTTTTTTTTAGATTAATAGTTGTACCTTCATCAAACACTGCAAGAGCAATTATTTTTTCCTGAGCTCCATATTGATGTCCATCTTCTGTAAGGGATCCTGTGAATTTGAAATTACAAGCATAACAAGTTTAGTAAAGTGTTGTACAATTAAGCATTAGTATCACACAATGCAACATGTGTTAATAAAGTTATGAACTTTTCAGGCACTTTAAATATTGTAAAAAAATAATAAAAGATGGTGGCGTGCTCACTGACGAGCGGCCTGGTCTGCTATACCACCTAGCATGTAAAATCAGAAATATAAGCTCAATGACCGGCCCTATAAAATTTCACAATTCATTACATATATATGCCACTATAACATACAATCCCATAAGAAAAGAGACATCCAATACATATTGTGGTAAGGTGCAGGGTGCCGTCGTGGACGGCAGGTACGTGTCACCGAGGTTCATAGCCTCGGTGAGGTAAGAGTCATTTTTGTTGATGTCAGCAGCAGGTAGTGCTACTGACATAGTTGCTAAATAGCATGGCTGCAAAGCCGATCCGGGCCGGCTCTTACCGGGAGCAGCTAAAGTGTAGGGTGGGTGGCTGCTCCCCACGACCCAGTCCTGGTTTTGGGCTGGGTTTAAAAACACAGCCAGCACCAGCAGCTGGGGGTGATTGTCCTGGAGCTGCTGTTAGGCTGTGGAACCTTTTGAGTTTGAAAGTTCTCTGGGCTGGAAGCAAGAGCCCAACAAGGAGGAGTGCAGACGGCCTGGAAGCCTGAGGTCGATCGCCTTGCGGCTGGACTGACAGCCAGGTGCGAACCTGCACCTAAAACCTCCCAGGTGACTGAAACCTGTACGGGACTGTTTTGTTTTGCCTCCTTACTTCTGATGTGTGTGAATTAACACCAAGAGACTGTTTGTCGTTTATTTTGTGCAAGTGTGAATAAAACACTGGACTCCCTGTTTTGCCTCTGTACTGCACCCGCACCGCTATCTACCAGAGCGACTCCCCCACATTTGGTGTCGGATGCGGGCATGCGCAGTGAGGCTGGCGTGAACGCCGAAGTTTGTTTGTTTTGCTGGGCACAAATGCATGGAATATATTAAACCAGCAAAGCTACAAGCAGGAATTGCTGGCAACATGGAGGCGGCTGTGAAAGCTCTCATAGAGGCTAACGTGCAGCAGCGGGAGACCAACCAGCTACTGTTACAGCACGTGATGGCGTTACAAGCTGCAGGAGCGTCCCACCACGACCATGATGCCCGGAAAGCCGTCCATGCGGCGATCCCAAAGATGACCCCCTCGGACGACGTTGAGACATATCTGGCGGTCTTTGAGAAGGTAGCCGTGAGGGAGAAGTTACCCCGTGACCAGTGGGCCGAGGTGGTCGCTCCGTTCCTGGCATCCAAACCCCAGCAGGTTTTTTTTGACTTATCAGATGACCAGGCTGCTGATTACCCCACGGTGAAGGGGGAGATCCTGGCCAGACTGGGGGTAAACGTGTTGGTCCGGGCTCAGCGGGTCCACCAGTGGGACTTTAAAACGGCTGAACCCGCCAGGCCGCAGTACTATGAGTTGCTGCACAGGTTGCAAAAGTGGCTGCAGCCTGATGTTCTAAGTCCGGCTGCTATGCTGGACCGTCTGCTGGCCGACATCTTTTGGAGGGCCCTGCCTTATCCCCTCCAGCACTGGGTCGGCCAGGCGTCTCTGGTATGTGCCCTGGAGATGGTCGACCTGGTGGAGCGTTACGAGGCCACCAGAAACCTGCAGGGGAGTCTTGCTGGGAAGGGGTCAGTCAAACCCCGGAGGCCTCCACCCCAGTTCCGACGTCCGGCGACAGAGAGGCCTGCACGGAATGTACCCCCTGCGGATCCGCCTCCCTTGGTATGCTGGAGGTGTCAGGAGCCAGGCCACATCAGGGCCGACTGTCCGCATCGGGGTGAGCCGATGGATGTGAACTACGGGGGTCGCCACTCCCTGTATGCACAGAAGCTGTGCGCAACTGGCACCCGTGAGGTGCAGGATAATAACCACCTGTGTCAGGTAGAGGTGGGAGATTCTCTGGCGGTGGCCCTGCTGGACTCCGGGAGTCTAGTCTCCCTGGTAAGAGCTGCCCTAGTACGGCCTGCGGAGTATACCGGCCGTAAAATTGGGGTCCTGTGCATCCACGGAGACTTAAAAGACTACCCCACTGCACTAGTGACTTTGTCCACAGCGGCTGGTAAGTGGACCCACGAGGTGGCTGTTGCTACCAAACTCCCACATGAACTGATACTTGGGAGGGACTTCCCAGGTTTCCCGGCGCTGTGGCCGGCAATAAAAGTGTCTGATGGACCCGAGACAGGGGTAACCCTAGTAGAGTGGCCTGATACCACTGGAAGGCCAGAACCCTGGGAGCCCGAATCTGAAGGCCCAGCGGTAGGGGTGACCACTGCTCCAGCGGTAGAGGGGGAGACAACCCCACTGAGGGTAATGGTGGGAGACACGGAGGACTTGCCACCGGGACCTGAGTTGGCAGACCTCAATGTCTCCGGGGAAAATTTTGGGACCGCACAACACCGGAACCAAACCCAGGGCCTGGGAAAGTGTTGTAATGATTGATGGTAAACCCCAGAAACCTGGGGCTGAATTAATGTTTCCGCGATTTATTGTTCTTCAGGATATGTTGTATCGGGTGAACCAACTCCGAGGTGAGCCAGTTGAACAGTTGGTGGTGCCCACCGCATATCCCAAGCTTGTTATGGAGCTTGCCCACCAACATGTTCTTGGGGGACACTTGGGGTGGCAGAAAACCCAGGACCGCATACTGCAGCGGTTTTATTGGCCTGGTGTGTTTAAGGAGGTAGAAGAATATTGTAAATCCTGTCCGACCTGTCAGGTAAATAGCCCCCAGCCGCATTACAGAAGTCCCCTGGTCCCTCTCCCAATAATTGAGGTCCCATTCGAGCGTATTGCCATGGATCTGGTCGGACCCGTACCGAAGTCTGCTAGGGGTCACCAACATATCCTGGTGATTCTGGACTATGCTACTCGATATCCAGAGGCGGTGCCTCTGCGACATACCTCGGCTAATCTCATTGCCAAAGAGGTAATGGAAATGTTTTCCCGTGTGGGCCTGCCAAAAGAGATTCTGACCGACCAAGGGACCCCTTTTATGTCCAAAGTTATGAGGGAACTGTGTAAATTGTTGCGTATAAAGCAGTTACGGACGTCCGTGTACCATCCGCAAACAGACGGTCTTGTCGAGAGGTTTAACCAAACTCTAAAAAATATGTTAAAAAGGGTGGTGTCTAGAGATGGGAAGGACTGGGATTTGCTTCTGCCCTATCTCATGTTCGCAGTGCGAGAGGTGCCCCAGGCCTCTACTGGGTTCTCGCCCTTCGAACTGCTTTATGGCAGACACCCTCGGGGCCTGTTGGATATCGCCAAGGAAGCGTGGGAACAACAGCCTGTCCCCCACAAAAGTGTCATTGAGTATGTCACCCAGATGCAGGAACGGATGGAAAGGGTGTTGCGGCTGGTCCGGGAGCATATGGAGGCAGCGCAACAAGCCCAGAGTAGGGTGTATAATCGTCAGGCTCGGGTACGGGACTTCAACCCGGGAGATCGGGTTTTGGTTCTGGTGCCCACCCTTGACAGCAAGTTCCTAGCTAGGTGGCAGGGCCCCTATGAGGTAATCAAGAAGGTAGAGGAAGTAAATTACAAAGTACACCAGCCGGGGCGGCGCAAGCCGGAGCAGGTGTACCACGTGAATTTACTGAAGCCGTGGAAAGACAGGGACAAGGCCGACGACAACAGCCCCCGGGCAGGGCTTCTAGGTGACAAGGGTCCAGCCCCACAGTTCGAGGCCTGCGAAGCGGTAGCCATGGTAAAAATTGCAGACAGCCTGTCTTCCAAACAAGTTCAGGAAGTCAGGGAGTTCATCAGTCGGAACACGGATGTGTTCTCGGACCTCCCTGGCCGCACGTCTCTCATCCAACATGACATCGTCACTGAGCCTCAGGCCAAAATCCAGTTAAAACCATACCGGGTACCCGAGGCTCGGCGACGGGCCATCATGGACGAAGTGCAATTAATGTTGAAGCTCGATGTCATTGAGGAGTCGAAAAGTGAGTGGGCCAGTCCCATAGTCCTAATACCCAAGCCGGATGGGACGTTGCGGTTCTGCAACGATTTTCAGCAAGTTAAATGAAGTGTCCAAGTTTGATGCGTATCCCATGCCCCGGGTAGACGAGCTTGTTGAGAATTTAGGGCAAGCCCGTTATTTTTCGGTGCTAGACCTCACTAAAGGGTACTGGCAGGTACCCTTAACGGAGTCGGCTAAGGAAAAAAACGCTTTTGTTACCCCGCAGGGCCTGTATCATTACAAGGTGTTACCCTTTGGCCTGCATGGCGCCCCCGCCACCTTCCAAAGGTTAATGGACATAGTGCTGCGACCACATCGTCGGTACGCCTCGGCCTACTTAGATGATGTAATCATCCACAGCACCGACTGGGAAAGCCATTTGCCCAAAGTGCAGGCGGTAGTGGATGCCCTGAGGAAAGCTGGACTAACCGTCAATCCAAAGAAGTGTGCGATTGGGTTGGAAGAGACCAAATATCTGGGATATGTCATTGGGCGGGGAGTCATCAAGCCTCAGGTAAATAAGGTAGAGGCAATACGGAGTTGGCCCCGACCGGTCACCACCAGGCAGGTAAAGTCATTCCTGGGAATTGTGGGGTATTACATGAGGTTTGTGCCCCACTTTGCCACTATCGCTTCGCCATTGACAGAATTATTAAAGGGGCGTAAGACAGGGACGGTCCGCTGGAATGAGCAGGCGGAAAAGGCTTTCTCCGCCTTGAAATCGTCCCTGTGTGGGTCCCCGGTTTTGGTGACACCCGATTTCAGGAAAGAGTTCGTAGTCCAGACCGACGCCTCTGAGGTTGGCCTTGGTGCGGTACTATCGCAGGAAGTCAACGGGGAGGAGCATCCCGTTGTCTTCCTCAGCCGCAAGCTCACCCCAGCCGAGACCAGGTACAGTATAGTGGAGAGAGAGTGCCTGGCCATCAAGTGGGCACTCGAGGCCCTCTGTTATTACCTCTTGGGCAGAAGCTTCCGCCTGGTGACCGACCACTCCCCACTCAAGTGGATGAGCCAGGCCAAAGAGAGGAATGCCCGGGTCACGAGGTGGTTTCTGTCGCTACAGAATTATAAATTCACGGTGGAGCACAGAGCGGGCCGGTTGTTGAGAAATGCAGATGCCCTCTCCCGGGTACACTGTTTTTCGTGTGTCCACCTCCTCAGGGTTGAACAAAGGGGGGGGGGGGGTATGTGGTAAGGTGCAGGGTGCCGTCGTGGACGGCAGATACGTGTCACCGAGGTTCATAGCCTCGGTGAGGTAAGAGTCATTTTTGTTGATGTCAGCAGCAGGTAGTGCTACTGACATAGTTGCTAAATAGCATGGCTGCAAAGCCGATCCGGGCCGGCTCTTACCGGGAGCAGCTAAAGTGTAGGGTGGGTGGCTGCTCCCCACGACCCAGTCCTGGTTTTGGGCTGGGTTTAAAAACACAGCCAGCACCAGCAGCTGGGGGTGATTGTCCTGGAGCTGCTGTTAGGCTGTGGAACCTTTTGAGTTTGGAAGTTCTCTGGGCTGGAAGCAAGAGCCCAACAAGGAGGAGTGCAGACGGCCTGGAAACCTGACGTCGATCGTCTTGCGGCTGGACTGACAGCCAGGTGCGAACCTGCACCTAAAACCTCCCAGGTGACTGAAACCTGTACGGGACTGTTTTGTTTTGCCTCCTTACTTCTGATGTGTGTGAATTAACACCAAGAGACTGTTTGTCGTTTATTTTGTGCAAGTGTGAATAAAACACTGTTTATTGCACTTTCTGGACTCCCTGTTTTGCCTCTGTACTGCACCCGCACCGCTATCTACCAGAGCGACTCCCCCACAATATACATAAAAATCAATAAAAAATAGAAATAAGCCTCCACATGAAATCACGGTCCCTCTATTCTGTTACAGTACGGAGCTCTCGCACTGTTCAGTATAATCAATGTTTCATAGCGTCATTCTGTGATTAGGTCTACAACTTGCTGTTTTTAGTTGTATGGTAATTTTGGTATCTGTAGTTCCCCAAAGTTTTTCCAAACAGCTTTTTGGATTTATATCAAGATGCAAACATTGTATATCCAGCATAGATGTAATAGAGATGTCAGAGTCTTACTGCAAGTTTGATATGTCGGCCGTTATAACATACATACGTGTATATGTGGCTTTTGGACTCCGGTATTCACACTCGCAGGTGTCTGCAATCAGACCCGCGCTAGTGCCGCCACTTTCGTTATTTCAGCGCATGCGGACTGTGAGCGAAGAAATGCTGGATAAAATCCGTAGATACTGATGACAATTTTGGAATGATGCAATGATTATGTCTTGGGTACCTTTGGCACAGAAATGTAGACCTCGCTATGGTATAGTCGTCACCAGACGCGTTTCGAAAGAGGAGCGGTTTCTTCCTCAGTGGTGCAAAATATATTAAAAGAGAGGGACAGGATTGCTCCTTATATTGGAGTGATCTCAAATGTCACACCGGATTTCACTTCACCGCGTTATAATCAAAATATGGGACCGGATCATATGGTTGCTACGTACTGGCTGTTCAGGCATTGCGTTATTTAACACATACAATACAATTGGACTTATATTAAAACATACTATGCCAGACATATAAACCTTGCGTATAATCATGCTCTATATATTGGGATTCGATTTGAGGTATTAGATTACTTAGATGATTTTGGAATTAAATGGCAGTATTAACTGTAGATGTAACAATACACCAACTTACCTTCAGAGTAAAGATAAGCTAACCATATTGTACCAAACCGAACTTTTTTTTGGATGGCAGATGAACCCGAACCTTTCCCAATACAGACATCCTCTATTTAATTATTAGTTTAACAACTGACTTGTGGTGCCTCTGTATGTTTATCCACTAGTCGAGGCCTCCTACTCTAGGGACCCCTATCCCTGTTTTATTATTATTTTTTGTTGTGATTGTCATCATTACATCAAGAATTATATGCAGTTTATTCCCTTTGGAGATCATTGATCTGTTCTTCCATTTTTAGTAAACCAGCATATAGGTGATTAGTACACCAATAGACAGGGCGGGGCAGTGGCATAGATATCAGGGAAGCAGGGATAGCAGCTCCTTCAGGCCCCACCTCTGAAGGGGCCCAGGAGCAGTCACTGTACTTCATCACCCCGGGCCCCTGTCAGAGCAGCTGACTTCTCCTGCACCAGGTCCAGAGTCCTGCACTAGCACCTCTGTCACTGACCTGACAACAGTGACATTGCTCCCACTCTTCCTCTCCTCACTTCTGATCATAGGCAGTCCCAGCATGCTGAACATCAGTTGGATTGCCACATCTGCACCAGTGATATGAGTGGCAAGGGAATTGGGGTTATATTCAGCATTCCCAGACTGTCCTCAAGTCTTTGCACATGTAACATGCAGTACAGTAGGATAGAGACTTTACATCATGAGAGGTCATCCAGCTTTCCTACAACCTGCATGGAACAACTGCAGAGGCAGTAGAGTATGGGCAGTGGCGGAGGGGCACAGCAGAAAATCTGTGTGTCTATAAATGTGTGTGTGTCCATGTATGTGGTGAATGTGTGTAAGAAGGCATCCATGTATGTGAAGAGTGTGTGTATGAGTGCGCCAATGTTGGTAGTGAGTGCGTGCATGAGTGTGTCCATTTATGTGAAGAGTGTGTGTATGAGTGCGTCCATGTATGTGGTAAGCGAATGTATGAGTGTGTCCATGTATGTGGTGACTGTGTGTATCTATGTATGTGGTGAGTGCCTGTATGAGTGTGTCTATGTATATGGTGAGTACGTGTTTGAGTGCATCCATGTATGGGGAGAGTGCGTGTATGAGTGCGTCCATGTATGTGGTGAGTGTGTGTATGAGTGCACCCATGTTGGTAGTGAGTGCGTGTATGAGTGTATCCATGTATGTGGTAAGCGAATGTATGAGTGTGTCCATGTATGTGGTGACTGTGTGTATCTATGTATGTGGTGAGTGCCTGTATGAGTGTGTCTATGTATATGGTGAGTACGTGTTTGAGTGCATCCATGTATGGGGAGAGTGCGTGTATGAGTGCGTCCATTTATGTGGTGAGTGTGTGTATGAGTGCACCCATGTTGGTAGTGAGTGCGTGTATGAGTGTGTCCATTTATGTGAAGATTGCGTGTATGAGTGCATCCATGTATGTGGTGAGCGCATGTATGAGTGCGTCCATGTATGTGATGACTGTTTGTATGAGTGCATTTATGTATATGGTGAGTGCATGTATGAGTGCTTCCATGTTTGTGGTGAGTGCGCGTATGAGTGCGTCCATGTATGTGGAGAGTGCGTGTATGAGTGCGTCTATGTTTGTAGTGAGTGCGTGTATGAGTGTGTCCATTTATCTGGAGAGCGCATATATGAGTGCATCCATATATGTGGTGACTGTATGAGTGCATTTATATATATGGTGAGTGCGTGTATGAGTGCTTCCATGTATCTGGAGAGTGCATATATGAGTGCATCCATGTATGTGGAGAGTGTGTGTATGAGTGCATCCATGTATGTGGTAAGCGCATGTATGAGTGTGTCCATGTATGTAGTGACTGCATGTATCTATGTATATGGTGAGTGCCTGTATGAGTGTGTCTATGTATGTGGAGAGTGTGTGTATAAGTGAGTCCATGTTGGTGGTGAGTGCGTGTATGAGTGTGTTCATGTATGTGGAGAGTGTGTGTGTGAGTGCGTCCATTATGTGGTGACTGTGTATGAGTGCATCTATGTATATGGTGAGTGCATGTATGAGTGCGTACATGTATGTGGAGAGTGCGTGTATGAGTGTGTCCATTCATGTGGAGAGTGCGTGTATGAGTGCATCTATGTATGTGGTGAGCGCATGTATTTGATGAGCGCATGTATGAGTGCATCCATGTATGTGGTGACTGTTTGTATGAGTGCATTTATGTATATGGTGAGTGCATGTATGAGTGCTTACATGTATGTGGAGAGTGCGTGTATGACTGCGTCCATTTATGTGGAGAGTGCGTGTATGAGTGCATCTATGTATGTGGCGAGCGCATGTATTTGATGAGCGCATGTATGAGTGCATCCATGTATGTGGTGACTGTTTGTATGAGTGCATTTATGTAGATGGTGAGTGCATGTATGAGTGCGTCCATGTATGTGTAGAGTGCATGTATGAGTGCGTCCATGTTTGTGGTGAGTGCGCGTATGAGTGCGTCCATGTATGTGGTGAGTGCGTGTATGAGTGCGTCCATGTATGTGGAGAGTGCGTGTATGAGTAAATTCATGTATGTGATGAGCGCATGTATGAGTGCCTCCATGTATGTGGTGACTGTATGAGTGCATTTATGTATACGGTGAGTGCGTGTGAGTGCATCCATGTTTGTGGAGAGTGCGTGTATGAGCGCGTCCATGTATGTGGAGAGTGCGTGTATGAGTGCGTCCATGTTTGTGGTGAGTAAGTGTATGAGTGCGTCCTTGTATATGGTGAGTGCGTGTAGGAGTGTGTCGATATATGTGGACCGTGCGTGTATTGTGAGGGTTGAGAATCCATTTTGTATAAGTATTTCCTCCATCTTGTGCATATGTGAAAAATTACTCAGTCATCTTTGAGAACGTAATAGTTTCTGTGTATAGACCAAATGTTCTAGATACAAGGCCAAGAAAGTAGCTCCCTCGCTCCCTTATCAGCGTTTGGCGTGCACAAAAGTTATCCGTTCTTTCTGTGTGTTATGATGCGCTGCTAAAGGGTGCTAACCTTGAGATAAATGCTGCAGAAGTTTTTAACCATTAAAAATTCAGTTAGTATGGTGCGGAAGGAAGTATTGCCTTATATCAGGCATGTCCAAACTCTGGCCCTCCACATGTTGCAAAACTACAACTCCCATCATTCCTGGACAACCTACAGCTATCAACCTACAGAAGAGCATGATGGGAGTTGTAGTTCTGCAACACCTGGAGGGCCAGAGTTTGGACATGCCTGCCTTATATGAATTACTAATTAAATCACTAGTTTCGATGTCCACCCCCTTGGCGGTGTGCCTTCTTTTATCTATGTTAGGCCTCATGCACACGACCGTATGTACTTTGTGGTCGGCATAAAACAGATCTGCGAAAAATACGGATGACGTCTGTGTGCTTTCCGTATTTTGTGGAACGGAACAGCTGGCCCCTAATAGAACAGTACTATCCTTCTCCGTAATGCGGACAATAATAAGACATGTTCTATTTTTTTGCGTAACAGAAATACGGACATACAGAAACGGAATGCACACGGAGTAGATAACGCTTTTTTTTGCGGACCTATTGAAATGAATGGTTCCGTATACAGTCCGCAAAAAAAACGGAACGGACACGGAAAGAAATTACGTTTGTGTGCATGAGGCCTTATTCTAATAGTATTATAAAGATGTATGCTTGTGTGTAATAAATCAGAATTTGATTCAGCTGCTACTTGTGTCTGCATCAGTTCTCCGAGCGGTCGTTCATCGACATCGATTGGGGCCCCAACAATCATAGAAGTGGGTTTTTTTCCCCCAACAGTATGAGTGAGTCTATAGCTGCAGTATGAAAGGTACAGATGCTAAAATACCTGTGGTTATCTAGAGGTAAATCAGACATGTGTCTATTATAATTGCAGTGCAGATTTAACCCGTAGGTTACCAGCGCGGTACATGGAGCTGGGACCTTCGTCTGAAATCTAATCGCCACCTGATCAGCTGCAGTGGTCGGCAGTCACTGATGTATGCGCCAGCATCGGTGAAAACACAGATGCCGGCATATTAACCCTTGCACCGCCCCGGTCAGTGCTGACTGCAGCACTTGCGGTATCCTGACGGGTCCCAATGTCCATCGGGTCCCCGTACTGCCTTCCTTAGGCATCGTAGCTGACATACCTGTGAGCCCCCCAGGGTGTAAGTGTATTACACTCAGTGATACGCTTACAGCCAATGCATTACAATACAAATGTTTTGTAATGCATTGTAAAGGGGATCAGACCCCCAGATGATGTAGATTACGGGGATATGTCTCAGTCAGGCAGGATTACACACATGGACGTACAGTGTGATGATGATAATGATGATGATGATGTTGTACCCGCTGCTGCTTCCTTTGCTGAGGTGTCAGATACAAGTGAAGCGGTTGATGATGACGATGTGTCCACGGATGCCACGTGGGTCCCTGCTCGAAGAGAAGAAGAGGGGGAAAGTTCTGAAGGGGAGACAGAGAGAATGAGGAGGTTGGAAGCAGGGGGAGGTCGTCGCAAGGAGTTAGTGGCACAGTCAGACAGCATGTATCGGCACCTGGGGTAAGCCAGACAGCACGCCAGTCAACGCATGCTGTTGCCACCACCAGAATGCCGTCATTGCAACGCTCAGCAGTGTGGCATTTTTTTGGTGTGTCTGCCTCTGATAAAAGCATTGCCATTTGAAACCTGTGCCAAAAGAAACTGAGTCGTGGGAAGTCCAACACCCACCTTGGTACAACTGCTTTGCGAAGGCACATGATCTCACATCACAAACGCCTATGGGATCAACACATGAGTACAAGCAGCACACAAACTCAAAGCCACCATGCTCCTCCTGGTCCAGCATCTTCAGCCACTTCAACCACTGCTGTCCTCCCTGCCCCCTCTCAACCACCCGCCACTCCATCTCTAACCTTCAGCAGTTCCTGCTCATCTGCCCACAGTCAGGTGTCTGTCAAGGACATGTTTGAGCGTAAGAAGCCAATGTCACAGAATCACCCCCTTGCCCGGCGACTGACAGCTGGCTTGACGGAACTCTTAGCCCGCCAGCTTTTACCATACCAGCTGGTAGAGTCTGAGGCCTTCAAAAAATTTGTCGCTATTGGGACACCAAAGTGGAAGGTACCCGGACGAAATGTTTTTTCAAAAAAGGCAATCCCAAACCTCTACCATGTCATTAAAAAGGAAGTCATGGCATCTCTGGCATACAGTGTTGGGGCAAGGGTCCATCTGACCACTGATACCTGGTCTGCAAAGCACGGTCAGGGCAGGTATATCACGTATACTGCGCATTGGGTCAACCTGCTGACGGCTGACAAGCATGGAATGCGTGGCTCCACAGCAGAGTTGGTGACACCACCATGACTTGCAGGCAGACCTACTGCCACCTCCTCTACTCCTACTCCATCCTCTTCTATATCCTCCTCGACTGAGTCCTCTTCTGCTGCGGCGCCTGGCTGCACATCAACTGAATCCCCTCAGCTCCCCAGGGGTTATTCCACATCCCGGATACGCCAGTGTCACGCTGTCTTGGGGTTGACTTGCCTGAAAGCAGAGAGCCACACAGGACCAGCACTCCTGTCCGCCCTGAACGCACAGCTGGATCAGTGGCTGACCCCGCACCAACTGGAGATCGGCAAAGTGGTGTGTGACAATGGAAACAATCTGTTGGCGGCATTAAATTTGGGCAAGTTGTCACATGTGCCGTGCATGGCACATGTGTTGAATCTCATCGTACAACGTTTTGTGTCTAAGTACCCAGGACGTCCTCAAGCAGGCCAGGAAGGTGTGTGGCCATTTCAGGCGTTCCTACACGGCCATGGCGCACTTTTCCGATATTCAGCAGCGAAACAACATGCCAGTGAGGCGCTTGATATGCGACAGCCCGACACGTTGGGATTCAACACTCCTAATGTTCGACCGCCTGCTCCAACAAGAAAAAGCCGTCAACGAGTATTTGTATGACCGGGGTGCTAGGACAGCCTCTGCGGAGCTGGGAATCTTTTTGCCACGTTACTGGACACTCATGCGCAATGCCTGTAGGCTCATGCGTCCTTTTGAGGAGGTGACAAACCTAGTTAGTCGCACAGAAGGCACCATCAGCGACCTCATCCCATTTGTTTTCTTCCTGGAGCGTGCCCTGCGAAGAGTTCTGGATCAGGCTGTAGATGAGCGTGAAGAGGAAGAGGAAGAGTTGTGGTCACCATCACCACCAGAAACAGCCTTGTCATCATCGCTTGCCGGACCTGCAGCAACGCTGGAAGAGGAGTATGAGGAAGAGGAGTCAGAGGAGGAATGTGGCGGCTTTGAGGAGGAGGAAGACCAACCACAGCAGGCACCCCAGGGTGCTCGTTGTTGTCACCTATCTGGGACCCATGGTGTTGTACGTGGCTGGGGGAAGAACAGACCGTCAATGACATCAGTGAGGACGAGGAACGGGAAATGAGTAGCTCTGCATCCAACCTTGTTCAAATGGGGTCTTTCATGCTGTCATGTCTGTTGAGGGACCCACGTATAAAAAGGATGAAGGAGAACGATCTGTACTGGGTGGCCACGCTACTAGACCCCGGTATAAGCAGAAAGTGGCAGAAATGTTACCAAATTACCGAAAGTCGGAAAGGATGCAGCAGTTCAAAACCAAACTAAAAAATATGCTTTACACAGCCTATAAGGGGATGTCACAGCACAACGGGAATCTAACAGGGGAAGAGGTGAGTGTAATCCTCCTCCTACCACGGCGGCAAGGACTGGACGATTTACAGATGTGTTGTTGATGGAGGACATGCGGAGCTTTTTCAGTCCTACTCATCGCCACAGCCCTTCGGGATCCAGCCTTAGAGAACGACTCGACCGACAGGTAGCAGGCTACCTCGCCTTAACAGCAGATATCGACACTCTGAGGAGCAATGAACCCCTTCACTACTGGGTGTGCAGGCTTGACCTGTGGCCTGAGCTATCCCAGTTCGCGATAGAACTTCTGGCCTGCCCTGCTTCAAGTGTCCTGTCAGAATGGACCTTCAGTGCAGCAGGAGGCATTGTCACTGACAAGAGAAGTCGCCTCGGTCAAAAAAGTGTTGATTACCTCACCTTCATAAAGATGAATGAGACATGGATCCCGAAGGGACTGACAGTGGGGGATACGTTTGACTAACAAAAGGCCTGATTACATGCCTTGGCCTCAAAATGGTCCCCACGCTGCTGTATTTAATGTCTGCATACCGGATGACTTTCGTGAATTCTCCACCACCAACTAGGGTTCAAGCCGCAATGTTTTAGTCACTTTTCTGCCTGGAAAACATCAATTTTTCCGGCCGCTGCTACAATAGCGGCTGCAACAATGCCATTATTTTTCAGGCATGTGTACATGCCTAATTTTTCTGTCCTATGGTGCAGCACTGTGGCTGCAAAAACAAACCAAAAAAAAAGGCACATACAAGTGTCAATTCCCCTTCGTGATCGTTACCTTGTTGTGGTGAAGGGGCTTGCGTATCACAATGAAGCAATCATCACCTCTATAAGTGTGTTGGCAATGTTGCCACACCCCAGATGATAAGGCCGTTGCTTCATTATGGTCAGACCAAAAGCGATCGGACGGCTGGATAATATTTCATAGAAAAACATTAATTTACCTTTTTTTTTATATGTTGTATGGGTTTTTAATACATAAAATAAAAAATCATAATAAAGTCTCTTAATAGTTTATTAGAAATGATGCAGACAATTAAAAAAATCCCCATCAATTCCAATACAAAGCAAGTACAGAGCTCAGAACTAAATTATTTCATGATGTCGTAATGGTTCGCTAATTCGACAATGGTTAATCAATTCGACCGGATAGGGTCCGTAACAGGGATTAAACTGATAGGAATAGTACTAGTTAAGACACCACTCATATAGGGTGTCACAGCACATTGCTCTGTGCACGCGCAGTGCCCCAATTTGGGAGTAAGAGGACCGACCAAGCTGCTTTTTCCATCTCCCGGTTCCTGAAATCAATTCAGTTTGGTGTATGAGAGTTTGGTCTGTCACTGTGAAGGCAGTCGAAGGTACCCGGCCTAAATTTTTTTTCACAAAAGGCAATCCCTGATATGGGATGTAACAGGGATTAAACTGATGAGAATACTACTACAGAAAATACCACTCATATCGGGTGTGACAGTAAATTGAACGGCGCAGACGCAGTCACCGTGGTTTAAAACAGAGTGGAGGGAACCAGCGTTTTTTTAACCATCTCCCCGTTCGAAAAATCTATTCAATAAATGGCCCCCAGATTGGGGACGTTAGAGGGATTAAACTGATGAGAATAGTACTACAGAAAATACCACTCATATCGGGTGTGACAGTAAATTGCACGGCGCAGACGCAGTCACCATGGTTTAAAACAGAGTGGAGGGAGCCAGCGTTTTTTTAACCATCTCCCCGTTCGAAAAATCTATTCAATAAATGGCCCCCAGATTGGGGACGTTAAAGGGATTAAACTGATGAGAATAGTACTACAGAAAATACCACTCATATCGGGTGTGACAGTAAATTGCACGGCGCAGACGCAGTGACCGTGGATAAAAACAAAGGGGAGGGAGCCAGAGTTTTTTTAACCATCTCCCCGTTCGAAAAATCAATTCAATTCACCTTTTGGGGACCCTTGGTGTTGTACGTGGCTGGGTGGAGGAAGAAACCTTCAATGACATCACTGGGACGTGGCTAGCTTGGTATCCAACCTTGTGCAAATGGGGAGTTTGCGGTTGTGCAAATGAACTGTTTGCGGTGCATTAAAAGGGGAGTTTGGTCTGTCAATGTCTGTAAAGTGGGCGTAACCCTTAGACTACCTGATCGATACAACATCATACCTGATCGTATACACACATTGGATGTTTTAAAGCATGTTATTCCAAACAATTTAGGAATGTTAGTTGATTTATGCCCTTTATGGATTAAAACCCGACTCTGCGTCCACTACGTAATTTTCCATGGGAGTTTTGCCATAGATCCCACTCCGGCATGCCACAGGTGTTAGACCCCTTGAAACAACTTTCCCATCACTATTGTGGCCAGAAAGAGTCCCTGTGGGTTTTAAAATTCGCCTGCCAATTGAAGTCTATGGCGGTTCGCCCGTTCGCGAACATTTGTGGAAGTTCGCGTTCGCTGTTCGCGAACGGAAAATTTTATGTTCGCGACATCACTACTCAGTTCTAGCTACACCTCTGGAGTGGGGCAACAATTTACCTGAGAGTGTTAACATGAAATTAAGCGTCAGGCCTCAATTGTCTGTTTATTTTATATCCACATGGTTTGAATTTCATTTTTTTGGCGGGTTCAATGTAATTTCTGTTTCAATTTATTGTATCTCCACATGGGTGGAATAAAAATTTTTTTTAGGGGTTCAATTTACTTAAACCAGCATATAGGTGATCAGTACACCAATACACAGGGTAGGGCAGCAATTTATATGTAAATGTTAATGTAAGATTGAGCATCAGGCCTCAATCGTCCATTTTCATTTATTGTATCTCCACACATTGTAATTTCATTTACTTAATTTAATGAAACCAGCATATAGTTGATCATTACACCAATATACATGTAGCACACAAAATTATATGTGAGTGATAACGTGATTTTGGAAGTCAGGCCTCAATCATTTATTTCCATTTACTCCAACAAGTGGACTCAATTGGATCCTATTTTCTGGTCTGTATGCTGTGGTTGGGCTAGGTATTAGGTAGTTTACCCGTGGTACATATGGCGGTGGATTACTTTCTTTACTTTTGCTTATTTAGTTTTTCTTCTTTGTCTCTCTTTCAGTTTGCTCCGGAGCTGGTTTGCAAGGTATCAGATAGGGGACCATTCATACCAGACGCGTTTCGAAGTAACGCATACTTCTTCCACTGAAGAAGAAGTATGCGTTACTTCGAAATGCATCTGGTATGAATGGTCCACTATCTAAGGAAAACCTGGGTGAGCCCTTTCCAATCCGCTAATATAATTTCTTTCCATTTACTTCTATCTCCACGTGGTTAAAAAAAATTGAGGGGTTGTTTAATTTAATAAAACCAGCATATATGTGATCAGTATACCAATACACAGGGTAGCTCACAAAATTATATGTGAGTGATAACTAATTTAGGCTTAAATCCATTTCCATTTATTTCTGTCTCCACTCATTTCCAATAAAAAATGTTGGGGTTGTTGAATTTTTTTAAAACCAGCATATACATGATTACTACACGAATACACAAGGTAGCAAAAAATTATATAAGGCCCAAAAAAGTCAGGGCTATGGAAGGGTTCCCAATGAATCCCCCAGAGCCAGAATATGGGTACTAGCAGCACCAGGTATCCTGTAGGAAGTAGTATTAGTAGGCTGTAATTGTCCCTAGCTTAGGAAAGACACAACATTATCTTTGAGGAGAAAGAGGATGAGATTGTGGATTGGATGAGAGCCCTCACTGTTTGGGCTGCCCTGCAATGGAGATTTGGGAGGTGGCTGGGGACCTGTCACTTATGGTCGTGGGAGGGAAACACCCCACCGAACATGGGAGGGAAAGGGGTGAGGGAGTAAGGCCTGGAAACTAAGGAAAGGAGATGGACACCTCCTAATAAAACCCTAATCAAAGTCCTGACTAACTACCAGTATGAACAGACCCCAGAGGTAGGCGAGTTCATACACAGGAATACCTAATGTCCTAACTCACTCTATAGGGCCCTGGTACTAACGTCAGGACTGAGACAACCTGTTCCTCCAAAAGGAAGGACAAACAGGAGTCTCCCTCAGACCATAATACAAATGACAGGGAAATGCAACACACAGAATTTGAACAAAATACATAAAGGGAAAGGAAAGACTTAACTTCAAAGGAGCAATGGAAGTACCAGGAACTCCGCCGAGATCCACACACCAGCTATTCAAAACTGAAACTGAAGCTATAAACTGCACAGCATAGTGGAAGAAGCAACTATAAATAAGTTAGGTTAAATGACCACATTAGCAACACCTGAGGCAAGGGGTGTGGCTATTACCAGAAACAACACAGATGCCTATTGATCCACAAGGAAACCTGTCAGATCAAACCATGTGTTGACAGTCTCACCGATCTCCTTCCACCTGTCACGGCAATGTCCCTGACAGGACCCCATGCATAGCTGTGTTGATGTGGTGACGATATTGGCACCTGTAGCCATGGCATTAGAGTTGGGGAAAATGCAGAGCAGGGGAGGGGGGCTAAGGAGCCGACGGTGATATCTCACAGTCTAATAAAAGCGGCAGGGAGGGTAAGGACTCTCATGATGATTGTGTGCTGGACAGGACCTGGGAGCCGTATCAGGGTGCTTAGGAGGAGGTAACATAAGTAGAGAAGGGTGGTGGCGGCCACAATAAAGAGCAGAGGTGACATACCTCCCAAAAAACAGCCAGGGCCTTCTCTGCTTAGGGATCTGGTGATGTCGCCAACGCTGTGGGTGGCCAAGGCCCAAAACGTGCCAGAGCTAAGCCAAGCTCGTCTGCCTGTAGCTCTGTGGGAGCAACTCATGTCTGGCATTTTTTTTCCACAAGGCGGGCAGAATAAGTCTGTCCTCCTTCCCCTGGTCCTCTTTGTGGCAGCCTACCCTCATTCCCAGCAATACAGTATCTTTGTCATCATCACCTTCTTCTTCCATAGCTAAGACTCCTCCTTGTCCTCAGCTCCATCGTAAGACATCTATAACAGAATGTTTGGCCATGAAAAGCTTTTCTCCAACAGCAATTAGCTTGTCTACAAGCAAAACCCCCCAACTGGCTACGCTGCTGGCGGTGCAATAGCTGCCGTGCATTGTACTAATGCCTTCTACTCTCACGTGGCGGAGAAGGTAGGCCACTCCTGGCGATTCTCGCTGTGTGGCAATCTGCACTCCACGGGGGACACCAGAAGCCGCTCTTACGGGCAAGGACAGTACATGTCTTTCACGGCCCACAGGTTCTATGTTTTTTGCGGAAGTGGAGAGGCAGCACCCCAGAAACATAGCCAAGTCCTTTTGACCCCCTCCCCAGCATATTATCGGGCTGGCTCCCACAGCAGGCACTTATCCACCTCCTTCTTCATGGATGCGGTCCCGACCCCAATAGCAGCAGGGCACAGCGTCCCTCCCAGTCCCCCTGCTTTCTATCACATGTGTGCATTTAAGCATTGCCATGCCATGTCAGAGCTGATTGGCCTAGCCAAGAGTAGCCACACAAGCAAGCAGTTGCTAAAATGCATTAAGTAGCAAATATCCCACTGGCTGTCACCCTGCCGAATCCAACAACACATGCTCCCTGTATGGCCTTTTTAACAAAGGTACTGGCTTACGTAAGGTGCTGACGTAATGTCCAGGAGACTGTCTCTCTTTTCAGCCATTCTCACTTAGTGAGAAACACTCTCCTGGAATTGCAGTGCCAGAATTGTCTGCAGTTACACTGCTTATTCCGCGACGTTCCAACTCGTCGCAATTCAACATATGCATATGCTTGAGAAACTATACGAGCAATGGAAAGCCGTGAACGATTTTGTCATGCAGCAGACTGCCCTAGCAGTGAGCATGTGTTGTTTCCAGGTCGGGCAGTGGCAGCTCATGTAGTTCATGCTGCAATTGTACCTCATATGTATTTTTGAAGAGATGCTGATGCTCATTGCTCATGCAACAGGTAGCAATGAAAGAAGAGGAAGAAAAAGAGCTAATGCATCTTGCTGTGCACCCTCTAGCTGTTGGGTAATGACAATGAGAAACTCTCATGGTAACGGTGGAGAAGGTGTTGCCAATTGAGGAGGAGGAAGAGGAGTCAGAGTTGGAGGAGCAAGAGTATGACGATGATGATGGTGACATCGGCTACAACACCCTATTATCTCAGTGGGGGGTGGAGTTGCAACCTGTAGACTCACTTGCTTACTCAGTGACAGGCACATCAGTGACACCATAAAAGCAAAATAGGGAATGTTTTCCTTCCTCCGACAGCTAGGCCAAATTACATTATTATCAGGAAACACTGTGTACGCAGCTTCACACAGCTTACTGAGAGCAGATGCCTGCCACCAGCATGTTTGAAAAATAGGCCCTTCTCCGCCCCCCCCCTCTGCAGAGTCATCCCTCTCCTGCTGTCACAAACAGCAGAAGCCGCAGCAGCCAGTTCAGTCTCCTCAACATGATGGAGCAGTTTTTCCACGTGCCATGCCAGGCTGAGGCCAGCTCCCGCCTCAACATCCAAGTTCAGGCCTACCTACACTCTGACCAGTCTCTAGCGCATACCATGATCCCTGACCCGATGGATTTCTGTGCAGGCAGACTGGAACATCACCCTCTCTTTCTTGTCTCCTCTTCTATCTTGTCCAGCCTCCAGTCTTATCTCGGAGAGGGTTTTCAGGTGACACCCGAACGGACCAAGTTGTCCTCCCTCAGTGTCCAAGACATCACTTTTGTCAAAATGAACCAAACATGGATTGGGGAGGATTTCCAGACTCCTCTGGCTGAGGCCAATGTAGATCTAGCTTTGCTGGCGGTGTCCCATCTTGCCACTGTTGCTGTCTGCCTACCCCCATCATGCCACCTCCACACCATGCCACTGCTGCTGTTACCAACCATCATGTTCTATACGGCTTCTGCTGTCTCCATCATGCCACTGCCACCATCATGCCACTGCTTCAACCTGCCATCATGTTCTGTATAGCTGCTGCTGTTGCTTCCATCATGCCACCGCCTCCATCACGCTACTGCTGCAGGCTTCCAACCATTAATCCGTAAAGCTGCTGCTGCCTGCTAATCCCCTACTGCCACCACTATTAACGCAAAGCATCTGCCACTGCTAGCACTACTTTTATTATTACTACTACTACCCATAGACAGCTGTTCTACTGCCTTGTGTGTGTCCCATATTATGCTGCTTCTGCTGCCTCCACTATTGCAGCCACATGCCACTATATCTGTGTTCTTTCCATATCCACATCTTTTCTTCTGATAACCTTTGTGCGTGTCGTATGGTCAGGCATTCTGACCCTGTCAAGGCATTTTTGGATGCTTGTTCCCCCAAGCCAGTTTTTTTTTTTTAATCCCATAACACAGTATGTGTTTAAACATCATCTTTCCTCAATAAGGGACAATTTTTGGAAGCTTTGGAATATTAAAAAGCGTGAGACATGTGCCAGTGTGGTGTGTTTTAAACACGCTGTATAGTAATGCTGTGAAACGTGCATTTACACATAGCTATGTATGTCAGTGTCACTCAGACATCATTTACTATTGCAGTCATTGCGTTCTAGAGCTTGGGGGGGGGGGGACAAAAATTCATAAAAAATAAATGAAAAGAAAAAAAGGTTTTCAACTGCAGGTTGAAAAAAGGGCAGGCTTGAGCTGAAAATAGTCACTGATCATCGATGCTATTATGCTTTGAATAAAAGTCTCTTCATATCATGAAGAAAGTGAGTGCTGGTCTTTCTTAGTTATATAAAAGCAATGATGTAAAAGAGGCTTGGTTTCCTCTGTACTGTAATTTATAGCGCACAAGTTACCTATATGATATATCACAGTTTTTTGTGAATCATCTAAATTGTTTACTAATTTATTATAGTCAGTTATCGAGGATGACCACCATTCCTCATATCCTCCCTGTCGTCTGCTTGAGACTCTGAACAACCCCCAAGGAGGTGCCCCAGGACTGACACCACAGCTGCCCCGGATGACCCTACATAGATAACACCTGAGACTTACAGTATGTTCCCCAAATCCCTGAATTTTCTGGGAATTCAGGTATACAATTTGACCCCATCAAACTTCTATTTAAAAAAAAAAAAAATTGTGTTGATTTAATTGATTTAATAGTTGCTCAGACCAATTTGCGTGCAGAGCAGTATATTTTACTAAATCCCAACTTTTATGCTTGTCCCCACAGATGAGTTCCTATAGATAGATTAGAAATGGACACATTTTGAGGCATTGTGTTATATACCTGGGATTAGTCAAGAAGCATTCGGTGCAGTTGGATCGCCAACATCCTATATTAGTGATGCTGAACCTTTTACAGGCCGAGTGCCCAAACTGCAACCCAAAGCCCACTTATTTATTGCAAAGTTCCAACATGGCAATTTACCCTGAATACTACAGTCCAATACAGCATATCTTCCCTGTACTTTATCATTTAGTTATAATAACCTGCCTACATTCAATGCACTGACTGTGCTGTTCATAGTGTGCTCTGCGCTGATGACTGGCAGGAAAAGTCTAAGGCATATTGGTACACCATAGACTTTTTCCAGAGTGCTGGTGCCCACAGAGAGGGTTCTGAGTGCCACCTCCAGCACCCGTGCCATAGGTTCACCACCACTGTCCTATATCACACTCCAATGTTCTGTACAGCCTTAACCAGAACACGATTTGAGGCCATATTAACATTTTTACATTATAGTGGTAATTCACAATGTCCACCACAAGATCATCCCAAGTTTGATCTATTATATAAGTTAAGGCCCCTTATTGAGCATTTTAATCAAAACTTTTCTCAGCTGTATACCACTTATTTATACTTATGTATACCATTTATTTCAGTGGACGAGTCCCCCATTCACTTCAAAGGGGCTACATTTTAGCCAGTACCTGCCGGGTAGGAGGGCTATACTCATGTATTTAGAATTTATGAAGGGAGAGACAGCAGACAGCTCCTCCCATGGGTACTGCTGCAAAAATTGTTTTGGGAACTAGTCCACCCACTTTTGGACAAAGGTTTTCATTTGTATATGATTTTTTTTACAAGTGTGTTTTTATTCAAAAATCTTGCTACCAGAGGAACTGTGGCATGTGTCACTATAAGAAGAAATAATAAAGATCTCCTGAAATCATTACTTGGGCAACCACCAGCAAGAGGTAATAGCAGGGCCCTTTGCAGGGAAATCATTTTGTCTGTCAGATACAAGGATAAAAGAGATATCCTTATACTGACAACAATACAAGGCCACCGCAACACCCCCGACCAGATCTGAGGAACCACTACTAAAAGCCAGATTGTATGCTCGATTATAATTTGTAAATGGAATGAGTGGATCATTTGGGTTAAGTACTGCAACCGTACAGCGCCATGTGCAAAACAAGGACCTAATATAAGAAGCTGGCAGTATGTATAGCACAAACGGCCCTTTAAAATTAATTTGTGCTTTGTCGATGTATAGCCCAAAGAGGGACATTTCTGGAGTTCCAGGAAGTTATTATCAAGGCCCTTATTTTAGGAGCCAGGGCAACACTTTCCAAATGAAATTCCATTCCACAGGAAAAAAGGGAGAGACACAAAAAAGGTGCACAGTGTCTGACAGAAGAGAGATAAGAAGGAATACATAGTAACATAATAACATAGTTTACAAGGCTTAAAAAAGGCATTTGTCCATCCAGTTTGGCCTGTTATCCTGCAAGTTGATCCAGAGAAAGGCAAAAAAACCCTGTGAGGTAGAAGCCAATTTTCCTTACTTTAGAGGAAAAAATTCCTTCCCGACTCCAATCAGGCAATCAGAATAACTCCCTGGATAAACGACCCATCTCTAGTAGCTATAGCCTGTAATATTATTACACTCCAGAAATACATCCAGGCCCCTCTTGAATTCCTTTATTGTACTCACCATCACTACCTCCTCAGGCAGAGAGTTCCATAGTCTCACTGCTCTTACCGTAAAGAATCCTCTTCTATGTTTGTGTACAAACCTTCTTTCCTCCAGACGCAGAGGATATCCCCTCGTCACAGTCACAGTCCTGGGGATAAATAGATGATGGGAGAGATCTCTGTACTGACCCCTGATATATTGTAAAATAGTTATTAGATCTTCCCTCAGTCGTCTTTTTTCTAAAGTGAATAACCCTAATTTTGATAATCTTTAGGGTACTGTAGCCCAACCATTCCAGGTATTACTTTAGTTGCCCTCCTCTGAACCCTCTCCAGTTCTGCTATGTCTGCCTTGTTCACAGGAGCCCAGAACTGTACACAGTACTCCATGTGTGGTCTGACTAGTGATTTGTGAAGTGGCTGGACTACTGTATGTTCTCATCACTGGCATCTATGCCCCTTTTGATGCAACCCATTATCTCATTGACCTTGGCAGCAGTTGCCTGACACTGGTTTTTACAGCTTAGTTTGCTGTTCACTAAAATTCCTAGGTCCTTTACCATGTCAGTGTTACCCAGTGTTTTACCATTGAGTATGTACTGGTAACTTGCATTATTCTTTCCCATGTCCATAACCTTAAATTACGTTTAGTGTCATCTGCAAAAATTGATATTTTACTTTGCAAGCCTTCTACAAGATCATTAATATTATTATTATTATTAATATATTGAAGAGAATAGGACCCAATACTGACCCCTGTGGTACCCCACTAGTGACAGTGACCCAATCTGAGCATGTACCACCCTCTGTTTTCTATGACTGAGCCAGGTACTTACCCACATACAGACATTTTTTCTCAGTCCAGTGAAGAAAAAAATATTTAATAGCTTTGCTTTCTCCTCAACGCTCTCTGCAACTCCCCCCTCATTACTCTGGAAAGGGCCAACACCTTCAGATTTATACTTTTTACCATTTATATAATTGAAAAACATTTTAGGGTTAGTTTTACTCTCTTTGGCAATTAATCTCTCGGCATCTAGTTTGGCTGCTTTTATTTGTCTTTTCCAGGTATGCTAGCTTGTATAACAGTGTAAATTTGGTGTGCCAATGTGACTTGTTAGTGTTATTAGATCTCAGGTGTGAATGAGCAGCAGGCCTATTAAATTTGGTAAAAATTCAGACCGAGACCGCGCGTGGTGGCAGAGAATCACAAAGCAGTTTCTCCTTAATATCCTTTTCCTAAGAAGTTCGAGGTCTGCAGATATCCGCTACTCAAAGGTATCCTGCAACTAATTAGGGAAATAAAAATAGTGAAGATCTGTATATCAATTGGCCCCTTTTTTTTCCATTCTACTCACAGGGATCAAATGTGTACGGACAACACCAACACAATCACAGCTGTCTCGTCTCTCTTGGGAAGGTTTTTTTCATGAAAACTTTGCAGCGTCCTGAAGAATTAGATGCCCTCCTGGTGCGCATCTTTATGTAGATACATGTGAATGGAGCGTAAAGACAGGAAGGAAAATGTCGGAATGGATGAGGCATCGATAGGGTTAAAAAATGCTAATTTTTGAGTAGCAGATATCTGTAGACCTCGAACTCCTTAGGAAAAGGATAATAAGGAGAAACTGCTTTGTGATTCTCTGCCACCACGCGCAGTCTCAATCTGAACTTTTCTGAATCTACAAGTGTGAACAGTGCCCACAACACTAGAGACCTGCTGCGATCTAGAACATTTACCGACTGGTGATATAAACTTTTTTCTCAGTTGTATTAAATTTGGTGTTATCAATCTTACACTCTCTCATACTGGTCGCTGGAAGTTCATCATGGCATCTCATGGCAAAGAACTCTCTGAGGATCTAAAAAGATAATTATTGCTCTATATCAAGATGGCCTGGGCCAGGGATGGGCAAACTGCGGCTCTCCAGCTGTTGTAAAACTACAATTCCCACCATGCCCTGCTGTAGGCTGATAGCTGTAAGCAGTCTTTGCATGCTGGAAGATGTAGTTTTGCAACAGCTGGAGAGCCGCAGTTTGCCCATCACTGGCCTAGGCTATAAGAAGATTGCCAACACCCTGAAACTAAGCTGTATCAGGGTAGCCAAGATCATACAGCAGTTTAATAAGACAGGTTCCACTCAGAACAGGCCTTGCCATAGTCGACGAAAGAAGTTGAGTACACGTGCTAAGCATCATATCCAGAGGTTATCTTTTCAAAATAGACTTATGACTCTGAGTGCTGTAGAGGTTAAAGAGGTGGGGGGTCAGCCTGTTACTGCTCAGACCATACACTGCACACAGCATCAAATTGGTCTTCTAAAGATGATAAAAAACAAAAGCTGCAAACAGTTTGCTGAAGACAAGCAGACTAAGGACATGGATGACTGGAACCATGTCCTGTGGTCTGATGAGACAAAGATAAACTGATTTGGTTCAGATGGTGTCAAGCGTGTGTGGCAGCAACCAGGTAAGGAGTACAAAGTGTGTCTTGCCCACAGTCAAGCATGGTGGTGGGAGTGTCATGGTTTGGGGCTGCATAAGTACTACTGGCTGTGGGGAGCTACAGTTTATTGAGGGAACCATGAATGACAACATGGACTGTGACATACCGAAGCAGAGCATGATCCCCTCCCTTCGGAAACTGGGCCACAGGGCAGTATTCCAACATAATACAAACTCAACTCCAAGACGACCACTGCCTTGCTAAAGAAACTAAGGGTAATGGTGCTAGATTGGCCAAGCATGTCTCCAGACCTAAACCCTATTGAGCATCTGTGGGGCATCCTCAAACAAAAGGTGGAGGAGTGTAAGGTTTCTAACATTGACCAGCTCCGTAATGTCGTCATGAAGAAGTGGAAGTGGATTCCAATGGCAACCTGTGAAGCTCTAGTGAACTCCATGCCCAAGAGAGTTAAGGCAGTGCTGGAAAATAATGATGGCCACACAAAATATTGACACTATAGGCACAATTTGCCCATTTTCACTTAGGGTTGTACTCACTTTTGGGCCAGTAGTTTAGACATTAATGGCTGTTTGTTCAGGGCACACCAAATTTACAGTATTATATAAGCTGTACACTGACTAATTTATATTGTATCAAAGTGTCAAATCTTCAGTGTTGTCCCATGAAAATATATAAAATATTTACAAAAATGTGAAGGGTGTGCTCACTTTTGTAAGATACTGTATATCCCCTGTAGGGATTAGCTCTGGTCTCGGGGATCATTCACACAAAGATTCTTCTTTACCACTTGATTTCTGGTCCAAACAGTGTGATTTATTTTGGCACACGGCATATCAAAATAAACATAATACAAAATAAATACCTTGCCCGTCTGGGCTCTTTCCACACATCAGCAGTGGGTCGCTAACTCACTGAAAGCACTGTTCACATACAGCTTTAACGTGCGGCTTTCCACGCCTCACAGTCCCACAGACATACAGGCTATACCAAGTCCATTACCTTTATTGGGGGAGTGTGGCCCAGCAGTCCTCCCGACTCTGGCCTTGTGACCCGTCAGCCCAGGGGTCACGGCGTCCCCCAATGTCTCGGCTAGCACCTAGCCCGTGGCCCCTCAGCCAACCCAGCTGAGACCACTCGCACAGAGCCTCTGTTACACCACTCTCTCTCCAGAGTGAGCTCCCCCCAAGTCCAGCAAGTCGCGGACTAAATTTACTTGCTGGATGTGAGCAAGACCCGGACTGGAACATGGGGAACAGGCACCCACCCAGCACATTGCCTGTTCCCAGTAAAAGCCCGCCCTAAACTAGCTGGAACCAGCTATACTATCTATTATGGTGTCCACCAACTACTTTAGTGGACACCTAAACTAGGGCCATTACTCCACCAAGGCCGGGAACCTTGGTGACACATTCCTTGGTGACAACCCTGTTCACACATGGAACACACATGCTTCTTTTGGACTTCACAGCACTTAACATTATTCACATTGCCACACCCCAGAGTTTTCCGCATGCTGCTCCTAGTAATAGCTTTTGTTTACTCACTTCATTTTTTAGTACTTTATTGTACATACAATATTTGTGCCTAATTGATTCATCACAATCTTTTGAGCCTAGGTGGTACATCACAAATTTTTGTGACTAAGTGGTGCATCACAGGTTGTACTACCTAATTGGTGAGCCAAAAAACGAAATTAATTGGAACCTTTCATAAACTTATTTAGCAAAAACTTTCAGAAATAACTTTCCATGGTTTTTAGTACCACATTAATGTGCAACAAAAATTTTGCTAATTTGTCTACCAAAAGCTTTGTGAACTATTTTAACCACCAAAAAGTTTATGAAACAATATAAGCACCAAAATGTTATCAATTAATTTATCCAGCAGAAATTTGACCAGAAATATTTCTACTTCGTCTGAACAAAATGGTATAAAATAACTTGACCTAAATTTTTATGAATTTGTCTGACTAAAATTTTATGATCAAATTTATATATAGTTGTATACCTGAATTTGACGTTTTAACCTGCATTAACCCCAGCAGATACATAAATTTTTTTAAACATTATCCGTAGATTTAAAATTCTCAGGACACTCCTAGATAAATTCTTTGAGGGCTGTAGATTCCCACATAGGATCCATTGTTAGAATTTTACAATATTTCGACAACTTGGACAGTTGTGTAGCTGGTCTCTGTTGGTGCAGGAACCCACCCTCCAAGCCACTTGTGAATGACTGGCCTGATAACCGTGGAACGCCAAAAGGCCATAGAGACGGCCTGCACTTTCTACAGCAGCTCTGACTTATTGTGGTAATTTTTCAGAAACCTCTCCACCACCAAATTCAGCACATGCGCCAGGCAAGGGATATGCATCAAACCGGCTAGGCCCAGAGCTGCTACAACATTTTGCCCGTTATCGCACACCACCAGGCCTGGCTTGAGACTCAGTGGCATCAACCACTCATGGGTCTGTTGTTCCATGACCATCCACAGCTCCTGCACGGTGTGTGGTTTTTCTGCCAAACAGATGAGTTTCAAAACAGCCTGCTGTCGTTTCCCCCTGACTGTGCTGAAGTTGGTGGTACAGGTGTTACGCTGACCGGATGAGGAGGCGGTAGAGGAGGAAGTCGAGTAGGAGGAGGGGGCAACAGGAGGTAACGAGAAACGTCCTGCAATCCTCGGTGGCGGAAGGACATGAGTAAAACTGCTGTCTGACTCAGGCCCAGCCACCACTGCATTTACCCAGTGTGCAGTTAGGGAGATATAACGTCCTTGCCCGTGCTTACTGGTCCATGTATCGGTGGTTATGTGGACCTTGCCACAGATGGCGTTGCACAGTGCACACTTGATTTTGTTTGCCACTTGGTTGTGCAGGGCAGGGATGGCTCGCCTGGAAAAGTAGTGGTTGCTGGGAACCAGGTACTGTGGGACAGCCACCGCCATAAGGTTTTTAAAAGTCTCTGTCTCCACCAGACAGAATGACAGCATTTCAAAGGCCAGGAATTTTGAAATGCTGGCATTCAGGGCCAGGGATCGCTGGTGGGTGGGGAGCTACTTGTTCTGGCCTCACCATACATCAGTGTTCGGGCCTATAAAATAACGCTGAACGTTCTGCCGCCTACGTGCACTTGAGGAAGGTGTTACATTTGGGCATGTAGCTGGCATAGATCGACAACATCCATGTCCTCTCCCTGCAACAGGAGCTCCAGCAGCACCACGACCAGGGCCACGTCCCTTTTTTGATGCTCTCCTCATTCTTTGAGGTCACTGACTGAACTAACAGATGGATTAACTAGATAACAATTGGTATAATGTCACCCAACCATGTAACAGATGGATTAACTAGATTTATTTCCCTGTTACGTATGCAGTGCAGGTGTACCCCACACAAACAATTGGTATATGTCACCCATCAATGTAACAGATGGATTAACTAGATTTATTTCCCCGTCACATATGCAGTGCAGGTGTACCCCACACAAACAATTGGTATATGTCAACCACCGATGTAACAGATGGATTAACTAGATTTATTTCCCTGTTACATATGCAGTGCAGGTGTACCCCACACAAACAATTGGTATATGTCAACCACCGATGTAACAGATGGATTAACTAGATTTATTTCCCCGTCATATATGCAGTGCAGGTGTACCCCACACAAACAATTGGTATATGTCAACCACCGATGTAACAGATGGATTAACTAGATTTATTTCCCTGTTACATATGCAGCGCAGGTGTACCCCACACAAACAATTGGTATATGTCATCCACGAATTTAACACATGGATTAACTAGATTTATTTCCCTGTAACATATGCAGTGCAGTTGCACCCCACACAAACAATTGGTATATGTCACCCAACGATATAAGAAAAGAATTAACTAGAATTTTTTTTCCCGTCACGTATGCAGTGCAGGTGTACCCCACACAAACAATTGGTATATGTCACCCAACGATGTAACAGATGAATTAACTAGAATTTTTATTCCCGTCATGTATGCAGTGCAGGTGTACCCCACACAAACAATTGGTATATATCACCCACTGATGTAACAGATGGATGAACTTGATTTATTTCCTGTCACATATGCAGTGCTGGTGTAACCCACACAAACAATTGGTATATATCACCCACCGATGTAACAGATGGATGAACTAGATTTATTTCCCTGTCACATATGCTGGTGCATTGTGCCCACAAGAAAATCGCTATAGGTCACCCACAGAATTAACAGCCAGATTAACTATTACATTTCTGTGTCAGGGGTGCCAAGATGGTGTATTGCACCCACAAAAAAATCACTATAGGTCACCACAGCCCTGCAGCCTTTCAACAAGCTTTATTAAATGCCCGAACGTTCGGGTTTGGTTCGCTCAACACCAGACACAACCCCTTTAAGGCCAAAATTGGCTTTGTCCTTAAAGAGTTAAAACTATGGATTCTGATAGCATGGATTGAATCAAAACAGTTTTCATTTTTACCAGGAAGAGCACAAGATCAAAACCTTGATGACAAATGTTCATTGTACCTGGTTTACAGATAAGGATTGCTCCAACCAATCCAGAATTAATATCATAGGAGGAGTTACTGTGAGAGTAATACGCAGAGGTTATACAGATAGGATCAGTTTCAGCTGGTCCATAGTTTTCTGGAATTTTCCAAATGTAAGTGTATGTATGTCCGGGTAGAACTGCATCATCTGCTTTCTCCAATTTGCCAGTTCCATCACGGTATCCTGCACCTAAAGAGAGACAAATATGAAAAAAGTAAGTCTCTATCTTTCATAAAGTTTTATCACTCTTGTAGAATTATTAGCTATATTACTTAGGATCCGTATGAATGGATCCTTATTTTGATGGATTTTGGTTAGAGCAATTGATATTTAATTATTTTAAAAATGTTCAGGTAATCATTTACATTGGCATTGAATTTCAGAATCTAAGGACTCCTGAATAAAAAAAAAAACTTTTCTATTGAGTTGGTTATTGTCAAGTCACCATTAGTATGTTGCTCAATATCAGAAATGTATCAGACAGATATCCTTTGATTAACATTGGTCATATAGTCAACAAATAATATATCCATCAGCTTTGTTTGTGAAGATATTTAGTTGTATGCATGCCAAGGGTTTTACAAACCACAGACATATCTGGTCATAGTGGTCAGGCAGACTTAAGGGGTTAAGTGGTGGACACCGGGGAAAGTGTGTTAATTGCTTGTGCAATACGTTATTTCCTTACTTAGCAACCAGATATGGAATACAACCACATAGATATTACATTCAAGACAATCCCTGACTATCATTGACTCAGCTCACTATTATACTAATTGTGCCATATTTAATCGGGGCATACTAATAGATCATTTAGGTATTTTCATCTTAGATGGGTCATCTTGTCTTTTTGTAATGCAGCAGGCTTGGCATGTGGCTTCCGTAAATCCTGGCAACCAACTGCTTTCACCAGTGGACACTGGTGCTGTCCATACTTGTATTACATGTTGGTCAAACATAGGCCCAAAAATTAGTGCATTAAAAAGTAAAGAGGGGGGGGGGTAACTTTACTGGGTGCAGCCACAAGAGTTTGAGTACAATGAAATGTTATTTTATCTCCATAATTGTATCTGTGTATAGAAAAAAAGTCTGCATATACTGCAGACTTTAAAATGCCATTAAAATGCCATGAAACAGATTTCTCACCTTCCGAACTTTTCCCATACGATACCCCAACACCATGAAGACTGAATGGAATACTTGCAAGATTCTTAAAGTGAATAATAATGGTATCAAATGTTTCAACACGGACTGTAGGACCCAATAGACCTGAAATAATTGTAGAGTAATATCAGTAAAATAAACAGAAACAATAACAGACAATAATCACATTACATTAATATATACAGGTATATACTGTATTCTATGACACACCATTGTTGCTGTCTGCCTGCCTTCCTGCCTACTATCATGTTCCATATGGCTGCTGTTGCCACCAGTGGTGTAACTAGAAATGACTGGGCCCCACAGCAAATTTTTGAATGGGCCCCCCCCCCCAGTATCTTTTTCACAACCCCTTCCTTTCATGCCGCCCCCTTTCCTGTGGCTAGTAAAGATCGCTCTCTCAGACCAGGCCCAGCAGCTGTCCATCCGTTTTCTACACTGTCTATACTGCCACTGTATATCATTTCATTGTGTAATAATGTTGAGGGGCCCTGACAAAATCTTTTAGTACCTTTCCTTCTCTTGGATGGGTCCCTTCTGGGTCAGGGCCCCAAAGCAGCCGCTTCCCCTGCTTCCCCTATAGTTACGCCCCTGGTTGCCGCCATCATGCCACTACTGCAGTCTGCCAACATATACCATATGGCTGCTGTCGCCAACCCTGCCTCAGCTGCTGCTTTTCACTGCTAATCCCCTACTGCCAATACTATCAACACTACATTATTGCTACTACTACCACTACTACCTATAGACAGCCAATCTACTGCCTTGTATGTGCCATGCTTCACTACTTCTGCTACCCTTACTACTGTGGCCACATGCCTCTTCTTACCATACCCTTTCCACATCCACACTGTACTGCTGCTGTTCCCAATTAAAAGAGAATTTTGAAACTGACTGAAGTGGAATTTCAGGAAAAATTTGATTCGCACCGAAGCTGAATTTCCTCACGAATCACATTTTTTCCTAAAATGGCTGCTGCACGTGTGAGGACATGGAGAAAGGAACTCTGGGAAGGCAGGATCACCCATAATGCCATGCATGAAGCCAATCAGCAGCCAGCCAGCCCTGTGATGTCACAGCCCTATAAATAGCCTCAGCCATCTTGGATTCTGTCATTTACCAGTGTACTAAGTGCAGGGAGAGACGTCATCAGGCACTAGAGACAGTGTTAGAAAAAACTTCATTGTGCAAAAAAAAAAAATGATTTACAAGTGCATGGAAAGATTATTTAAGGTGTAGAGAAAGGATGGGGAGGAATCATTCCACAGCATTTATGTTGAACAAGGTACAGTAGGGGAGGTTACAGTCTGGGTAATAGGAACAATCCTATTACACCTTGCTGCACTGACTGGGGATCCAAATTGCCATTATACAGCTCTGTAATTCCAGCAAACCGTTCTTGTTATTGTGGTGCAAGTGTTGTTTGATACAGCCATTAACAGGGTTTATTACAAGGAAATATTTCTATGTCTTATTTGTCCTTGTGCGGTGCGGTTATATGTTCTAAAGCATTTTTTGGCTTGTATTAGTGGGAAAAAAGGGCTTATTAGCCGTTGTGTGGCGAAGTGCGAAAATTACAGCCCTTTTTGGCTTGTATTAGTAGGACAAAAAAAAAAGTTATATGTTCTAAAGCCCGTTTTTTTGTGTATTAGGGTCAAAAGAAAAAAATATTTGCTGTTCAGCAGTGCAGTTATATGTTCTAAAGCCTTTTGTGGCGTGTATAAGTGGAAAAAGAAAAATGTTGGCCAACCAAGCTGTCTGCCAGAGCAAGACACATTCTTTGTTAACTTCTCTATGACCTCCACATACCTAATTAGGACATAAGGAAAGGTTTTATCATCACAAGACAACCCCTTTGACTCAGTTGGACATGCATTCAAATACAAATGCAGGGCAGAGCACTGCTGAGCTGCCCACAAGTTTTGTAGGCTGTGATTGGCAGCCACATTCCTCAGGTAAGGCTACTTTCACACTTGCGTTTTTGCTGAATCTGGCAGGGTTCAGCAAAAACACTTCAGTTACTGATAATGCAACCATCTGTATCTGTTATGAACGGATCCAGTTGTATTATCTTTAACATTGCAAGGACAGATCCCCATACCACCATTAGACTTCCAGACCCCCAATCAGACCCCTACTAGACCTCCAGACCCCAATCAGACCTCCATTAGACCTCCATGCCCCCAATCAAATTTCCAAGCCCTCATATCAGACTTCAAAATAAATAAATTAACTTACCTCTCCTGTTCAGCTGCCACTATCCAGATCCGGCAGTCTCCCTGCTCTCTTCTCTTCACGGGGCCAGCACTGCACAGTCACCTGACTGCCTGCAGCGTCAGGTCACAGTGCGCTCTGTACATCCTGACGCTGGATCTGAGAAGAGTAAGCAGGAGGAGGGGTAAGTACAGAGCTTCATTCCCCCACCTCCTGCATACTAGCGAGTGCTTCTATTATGGAAGAGCTCACTAGTATTCCCTTTATAGGAGGCACTTCATTTTATAAATGGAAAAATACAGCACCACTGGCAAGGGGGACCCTCTGGGCCTCCCTGGCTTAGGGGCCCGGTCGCAACTGTGACCCCTATAGCTACGCCAGTGCCCAGCCCCCCTCTGAGTTTCTCTCCACTAAAATTACTCTCATTCCTTAGCCAAACAGAGAACCCCTGGGGCCCTCTATTTATAGACAGATTTTGCTCCTTAACCACTACAGGACCGCCTAACGCACGGATGCGTCCGGCGGGCGGTCCTGTAGTTCTGGGTTGACGCATCGGCGCGTCATCTCGCGAGACGCGAGACTTCCTGTGAAGTGCCGCGCGTCTCAGGAGTTGTACTACAGCCTGCCAGCGATGATCAATCGCTGGCAGGCTGTAGATGCGAAATAAATCGCATCAAACAGGTATATCAGACGCAGTTTTGTTAACAGCGTCTGGTATACCTGCTACCTGGTCCTCTGGTGGTCCCATTTGCTGGGATCGACCACCAGAGGACCAGGTAGCTATGTAAAGTTGCACCAAACACTACACTAACCCCCCCCCCCTCACTTATTAACCCCTTGATCACCCCATCTAGATTCCCTGATCACCCCCCTGTCACGGATCACCCCCCTGTCATTGATCACACCCCTTGTAAGGCTCCATTCATACGTCCATATGTGTTTTGCGGATCCGCGGATCTGATCCACGGATCCACGGATCCACGGATCCGCAGATCCTCAAAACACGGACACCGACAATGTGCTTTCGGCATTTTGCACATTGCCAGAACTATATAGAAAATGCTTTTTCTTGTCCGCAATTGCGGACAAGAATAGGACATGTTCTATATTTTTGCGGAACGGAAGTGAAGACCCGCAAGCGCAGATCCGTAATTCCGGATCCGAGCGAGACAAAGTCTGTCCCCATAGAAATGAATGGGTCCGCAATTCTGTTCCGCAAACAGAATTGCGGACGTGTGAATGGGGCATAAGGGTCCCTTATCACCGCCAGTTAGTTAGCTACTTGTTAGGTAGCTAGCGCCCAGCCCACCGCACCGCAGTCACTGATTTTGGCAGAGATTTTTTCATCCACATTGATCGATGCGAAAGAAAAAATCTGTGCCGTTCATTTATTTATTTTTTCAGCCCAGAGGCTGAACGGAAAAAAAAAATCTCATTACCCGTATGCTTAATATAAGGAGAATCGCAGAAACTGCTAATGCTGGCCATACGTGTAATGATTGCGGAGACCCTCAAATGCCAGGGCAGTACAAACACCTCACAAGTGACCCCATTTTAGAAAGAAGACACCCCAAGGTATTCCGTGAGGGGTATGGTGAGTTCATGTTTTAGGGGCCCTAAAGCGTGAGAAGAAAAATGCGTAAAAATGCCCTCCTAAAAGGTACTCATTGGAATTTGGGCCCCTTTGCACATCTTGGCTGCAAAAAAGTGTCACTCATGTGGTATCGCCGTACTCAGGAGAAGTAGGGCAATGTGTTTTGGGGTGTATTTTTACATATACCCATGCTGGGTGAGAGAAATATCTCTGTAAATTGACAACTTTGTTTAAAAAAAATTAAAAAGTTGTCGTTTACAGCGATATTTCTCACACAAAGTATGGGTATATATAAAAATACACCCCAAAACACATTGCCCTACTTCTCCTGAGTACGGCGATACCACATGTGTTGGCTGCACTTTTTTGCAGCCAAGATGCGCAAAGGGGCCCTAAAACCAATGAGTACCTTTAGGATTTCACAGGGCATTTTTACGCATTTGGATTCCGCAAATGTTCGCGAACAGGTGAACCGGGCGAACCGCCATAGACTTCAATAGACAGGCGAATTTTAAAAACCAAAGGGACTCTTTCTGGCCACAATAGTGATGGAAAAGTTGTTTCAAGGGGACTAACACCTGGACTGTGGCATGCCGGAGGGGGATCCATGGCAAAACTCCCATGGAAAATTACGTAGTGGACGCAGAGTCGGGTTTTAATCCATAAAGGGCATAAATCACGTAACATTCCTAAATTGTTTGGAATAACATGCTTTAAAACATCCAGTGTGTGTATACGATCAGGTATGATGTTGTATCGATCAGGTAGTGTAAGGGTTACGCCCGCTTCACAGATATTGACAGACCAAACTCCCCTTTTAATGCACCGCAAACAGTCCATTTGCACAACCGCAAACTCCCCATTTGCACAAGGTTGGATACCAAGCTAGCCACGTCCCGGTGATGTCATTGAAGGTTTCTTCCTCCACCCAGCCACGTACAACACCAAGGGTCCCCGAAAGGTCAAGTGAATTGATTTTTCAAACGGGGAGATGGTTAAAAAAACGCTGGCTCCCTCCCCTTTGTTTTAATCCACGGTCACTGCTTCTGCGCCGTGCAATTTACTCTCACACCCGATATGAGTGGTATTTTCTATAGTACTATTCTCATCAGTTTAATCCCTCTAACGTCCCCAATCTGGGGGCCATTTATTGAATAGATTTTTCGAACGGGGAGATGGTTAAAAAAACGCTGGCTCCCTCCACTCTGTTTTTATCCACGGTCACTGCGTCTGCGCTGTGCAATTTACTGTCACACTCGATATGAGTGGTATTTTCTGTAGTATTATTCTCATCAGTTTAATCCCTGTTACATCCCATATCAGTGATTGCCTTTTGTGAAAAAAAATTTAGGCCTGGTACCTTTGACTGCCTTCACAGTGACAGACCAAACTCTCATACACCAAACTGAATTGATTTCAGGAACCGGAAGATGGAAAAAGCAGCTTGGTCGGTCCTCATACTCCCAAATTGGGGCACTGCGCGTGCACAGAGCAATGTGCTGTGACACCCTATATGAGTGGTGTCTTAATTAGTACTATTCCTATCAGCGGCGGGCGGGTGCGTGGTAACTTGAGAGCAGGTGACCAAAGCTGAGCTAAAGGAGGATGGTGCATCAAGGTTCTTAGCGGAAGCTGTTGAAGATTGGGTGTCCTGTCTAAGCCAGTCAACTACGTCCTCAGAATTTTTCGGGTTCAGGGTACATGGCCTCTGAACACTAGGCATGATTCCAGGGACAGTGGAAATCACAGCACCACGACCACGACGGCCCCTGCGGGGTGGCCTGCCTCTGCCTGTCATTTTTTTTTCGATAAGTGGTACTGTGCCACCCGGTATCAGTGGTGGGTACTGGCAGTGGGCACACTACAGTCTGTGGAAGTGGGCCTGACACACACTGGCAGCAGGCAAGCAACTGAAATTAGACTAATGTGTAAAAATGAAATGCCTTATTTATCGGCAAGCTACTGTGCCACCCGGTATCAGTGGTTGGCACTGGCAGTGGGCACACTACAGTCTGTGGAAGTGGGCCTGACACACTGGCAGCAGGCAAGCAACTGAAATTAGACTAATGTGTAAAAATGAAATGCCTTATTTATCGGCAAGCTACTGTGCCACCCGGTATCAGTGGTTGGCACTGGCAGTGGGCACACTACAGTCAGTGGAAGTGGGCCTGACACACACTGGCAGCAGGCAAGCAACTGAATTTAGACTAATGTGTAAAAATTAAATGCCTTATTTATCGGCAAGCTACTGTGCCACCCGGTATCAGTGGTTGGCACTGGCAGTGGGCACACTACAGTCAGTGGAAGTGGGCCTGACACACACTGGCAGCAGGCAAGCAACTGAAATTAAAATAATGTGTAAAAATTAAATGCCTTTTTTATGCAAAGTCCTGTGCCAGCCGGTATGAGTGGTGGGCACTGGCAGTGGGCACACTACAGTCAGTGGAAGTCAGCCTGACACACACTGGCAGGCAACTAAACTTAGATTAAAGTGTAAAAATTAAATGCCTTTTTTGATGCAAAGTCCTGTGCCACACGGGATGACAGGGGTGGGCACTGGCAGTGGGCACACTACAGTCAGTGGAAGTCGGCCTGACACACACTAGCAGCAGGCAAGCAGCTGAAATTACACTAAAGTGTAAAAATTAAATGCCTTTTTGATGCAAAGTCCTCTGCCAGCCGGTATGAGTGGTAGGCACTGGCAGTGGGCACACTACAGTCACTGAAAGTCAGCCTGACACACACTGGCAGGCAACTAACCTTAGATTAAAGTGTAAAAATTAAATGCCTTTTTTGATGCAAAGTCCTGTGCCACACGGGATGACAGGGGTGGGCACTGGCAGTGGGCACACTACAGTCAGTGGAAGTCAGCCTGACACACACTGGCAGGCAACTAACCTTAGATTAAAGTGTAAAAATTAAATGCCTTTTTTGATGCAAAGTCCTGTGCCACATGGGATGACAGGGGTGGGCACTGGCAGTGGGCACACACTACAGTCTGTGGGCCTGCAGCTCCTCACATACAGGCAGGCCATGCAATTGCAATATGCATATAAAGGGAAAAAAAGCAGACTAATGTTGCAGCCCTAAAAGGGCTTTTTGGGGTGCTGTCAGGACGCTGTCCTTACAGCAGAGATCAGATGAGTCTTTCAGGACTGGAGTGGACACTGAATTCACTAGCCTAGCTATCGATTTCCCTATTAAATCAGCAGCAACTACACTCTCCCTCCTCTCACTAAGACTGCAAATTCCAAATGAATCTAAAATGGATGCTGTGCAGGAGGTGGGAGGGTCTGGGAGGGAGGGTATGCTGCTGATTGGCTGGAATGTGTCTGCTGACTGTGAGGTACAGGGTCAAAGTTTGCTCAATGATGATGTATAGGGGGCGGACCGAACATCGCATATGTTCGCCCGCTGAGGCGAACGCGAACAAGCTATGTTCGCCGGGAACTGTTCGCCGGCGAATAGTTCGGGCCATCTCTATTTAGGGCCCCTAAAATGCCAGGGCAGTACAAATACCCCACAAGTGACCCCATTTTGGAAAGAAGACACCCCAAGGTATTCCGTGAGGGGCATGTCGAGTTCACAGAATTTTTTTTTTTTTGGGCAAAAGTTAGCGGAAATTGATATATTTTTTTTTTTGTTTGTTTTTTACAAAGTCTCATATTCCACTAACTTGTGACAAAAAATAAAATTTTACATGAACTCACCATACCCCTCACGGAATACCTTGGGGTGTCTTCTTTCTAAAATGGGGTCACATGTGGGGTATTTATACTTTCATGGCATTTTAGGGGCCCCTAAAGCGTGAGAAGAAATCTGGAATCCAAATGCGTAAAACTGCCCTGTGAAATCCTAAAGGTACTCATTGGAATTAGGGCCCCTTTGCGCACCCAGGCTGCAAAAAAGTGTCACTCATGTGGTATCGCCGTACTCAGGAGAAGAAGGGCAATGTGTTTTGGGGTCTATTTTTATATATACCCATACTTTGTGTGAGAAATATCTCTGCAAACGACAACTTTTTAAAAAAAATTTATACAAAGTTGACAATTTACTGAGATATTTCTCTCACCCAACATGGGTATATGTAAAAATACATCCCAAAACACATTGCCCTACTTCTCCTGAGTACGGCGATACCACATGAGTAACACTTTTTTGCAGCCTGGGTGCGCAAAGGGGCCCAAATTACAACGAGTACCTTTAGGTTTTACATGGCTGCTCACAATTTAGCCCCGCCCAAAATGCCAGAACAGTAAACACACCCCACAAATGACCCCATTTCTGAAAGTAGACACCCCAAGGTATTCACTGAGGGGCATAGTGAGTCCGTCTGAGATTTTTATTTTTTTTTGCCAGAAGTTAGCAGAAATGGAAACTTTATTTAATTTTTTTTTCCCCAGAAAGTGTCATTTTCCACTAACTTGTGAAAAAAAATGAAATTATACATTAACTCACCATGCCCCTCCGCAAATACTTTGGGGTGTCTTCTTTCTAAAATGGTGTCATTTGGGGGGTATTTATACTATCCTGGCATTCAAGCACCTGAAGAAACATGACAGGTGCTCAGAAAGTCAGAGCTGCTTCAAAATGCGGAAATTCACTTTTTTGCACCATAGTTTGTAAACGCTATAACTTTTACCCAAACCAATAAATATACACTTATTGGATTTTTTTTTTATCAAAGACATGTAGAACAAAACATTTTTGCAAAAATGTTGTTACATTTTTATTAATAGCAAAAAAAGTAAAAATGTCAGCAACAATGAAATACCACCAAATGAAAGCTCTATTAGTGAGAAGAAAAGGAGGTAAAATTAATTTGGGTGGTAAATTGTATGACGGAGCAATAAACGGTGAAAGTAGCGTAGTGCGGAATTGTAAAAAGTGGCCTGGTCATTAAGGGTGTTTAAGCTAGGGGGCTGAGGTGGTTAATCTAGACAGCAAAATCTTTACCTCTATTCTGGATTGCCTACTTAATAGATTCCTTCTGGATCTTATACATAAGGATCAAGTCAGTTTCATACCAGATTTGGAAGCACCAGATAACATTTGAAAAATCTTAAACTTAGTTCATGCTACTAACAAGGCCTCTTGGGAATATCTCACAAGTTCTGGTCAATATGGACATCAGGGGATCTATTATTGATGTCCAGTCCCTACATACCACACAGGAAGCCTATTTGCCACTCATTTGTCACCTATTCAAATCCAACGTGGTACATGTCAAGAGTGTCCCTTGTCCCCCGCCTTATTTGCCATTGCAATGGAACCCCTTGCCTTAAAAAATCAGATACAACCCCAATATTTCTGGATTTTCCTTGGATAATTCCGAGTTTAAGTTAAGTCTCTTTGCTGATGATCTACTTCTTTCCCTCACTAAACCCATAATGTCACTCCCTAACCTGTTGAAGGTGTTGGACTCCAATGTCCTTAAATTCATATGGGCATATGGGCTTCAAAATGTCCTTGTATATCTAAGCATACAATGTCTTATATCAGGCTTTGTGGCTACCTGCCTCTTAATGCTGTGGATAGGGTTCCCAGCCCCGTTGTCATGAATATCAAAAATCACAGCGAAGGGATTCTTTAGATGATAGATTTTATTTGTGCATGGAATGCGGCTTAAAGTGCAAACATTTTCGGCCGTATCTCAGCCTTTATCAGGCACTGTGCTGCTGGTGGTTGAAGTTTAGAAGATGCACGTGGTATGAAGAGATGGGGGTGCAATGGCCGCCAAGGAGATCAGTGGTGCAGTGGAGATCAGTGGATTCTATCATCTAAAGAATCCCTTTGCTGTGATTTTTGATATTCATAAGCATACAATGTGTCATCATAAGTCCCACAGGGGCCTGTCAGTTCCTGATTTTCTTAAATACTGTATGGCTGCTTATATGGCATAGATGCTTCTGACAAGTACCTCCTTGTTTTTTAACCTGTACCGCACCATGTGAATAAAGCTCTTCACGTTTGCTACGGAAGCTGGACCTTCTTTTCTTTACTAGATGCTTCTGACACATCTGGAATCGGAGACTCATCCTCTGTGGATTACTTTACAACAATTATTGCTCCATATACTTGAAGGCCCTGCTGTGGCAACATTCTCCATTGCCCTCAATAATCCGAAATAAGTCTCTTTTATTCCACTTTTCCTTACTACTCTGGCGGTCAGTGTGATTTAAGTGTTCATTACAATCAGTTATTTCCCCAGTCGTTTATATACTAGGAAATCCTGCCTTCCCTCCTGGACTCCAAGCCCAAAATTTCTCCTTGTGGTTATCCCTCAATTTATGCGCACTGCATTGTTTTTTTTTTATCCCGCAAAAAAACCTATTACTTTGACAGATTTTAAAACTAAGTATGGTCTCCCAGTTCAGGAGATTTTCAATGTTCCCGAACTGACAGGGAGTTTTCCACAGGATTGGCACATAGCAAATGTCGTGATAATATTTAAAAAGCCAAGAAAAAATAATCCAGCTTCCAGGATGGTAGTTACAATTCGTAGTAATCTTTATTGGATAGGTGCAGAATAAAATCCAGCATGTACATCTACGCGTTTCGGATCATCAAGTCTTGATCCTTACTCATGATCCTGGTCATGAGTAAGGATCAGGACTTGATGATCCGAAACACGTAGATGTACATGCTGGATTTTATTCTGCACCTATCCAATAAAGATTACTACGAATTTTTACTACCATCCTGGAAGCTGGATTATTTTTTCTTGGCTGTTTCCCTCCATGCCTGGTTCCTGGCGTTTTTTACCAGTCCTCCACTGATGGTGATTCAGGTGAGCTCCGCCACATGTTACTAATATTTAAAAAGGGTCCTAAAACAGAGCCCAGAAATTATAAGGCTAAAAATTTAACATCTGTTGCGGGTACACTGTTTGAACATTCAGTGGTGTAGCGTGCATTGCTGGCGCCCAGGGCAAGCCAAGTATTGCGCCCCCTAACTTGCAGACACACTCGCTTTTATTGACCCACGCCCCACATGCTCCAGCCGCGTATGGTGTTGGATCAGCGGATGATGCCTCTCTACACGTATTGCACTGCGCTAACGTAATATTGCATGAGGGGTAACAAAGGAATTCCATTCCCAATCCGCATTTAGGCTCCATGCACCCAACCAGCCCTACTAAGAGTAGTAGAAATTAAATTACCAGTGGGGCTGTTGTGTGCATGGAGCCTAAATAGAGATGTCTTAGTAAGGAGGATAGTTACTGTAGGGGTGCCTAAATGGAGTCTGCACAGAAGGCCCACTGGAATTTTACTAGGGGTAATTACTGTGCAGATTCCACTTACGCCTCCACAGTAAGAATCCTCCTTATTAAGCCATACCTGTTTAAGCTCCATGCCTAAATAGACCCCACTGGGGTATTCTGGTTATGTGAAGCTATAACAATTAAATCGGTGGGTGTCCTACCACTAGGATATCAACCAGTCATGAGAATGGGAAACCCAAACCCTGTGACTGGTTGTGCCACAAAATTAGTGCTCATAGGAATAGTGTCATACAGGGTCCCCAGGAATAGCATTTAGCACACAGAGCCCTCCCAGACACAGTGGCAGCAATATAATAGTTCACCTGGTCCTAAGCTCTACTTCATGCTCAAGAACAGTGCCAGCCATTCAGTGCTTACCAGGGATATTGGCAGCCATCCAGTGCCCTAAAGTCTAGTGCCTACTAAACAGTGCTCCTGGGAATGTTGCTAGCCACACAGTAACCAGGTACTTTGCTCTACCTCCATCCTACAGCCTGCCAGGTGCACCCCTGCAAATGCAGTGCTGGGTCAACTTGGCCTGCTGTTGGCTGCTTTTGCTCTGAGAAGGCTGGTTCAGGCCTTGAGATGGAGGTAGCCGCCTGATGGTTCGTGAGCGCTTGCCCTGATGAATGCATGCACGTCTGGAGCTCTCATTGGCCAAAGCCTGGTGTAGCAACTGTGGCCCTGGATCAGCCTGTGCATTGCCTGTGCCTGTAAATGAACGCTACTCACTCTCACAAGCAGCGCACCGTGTGCATCCTACCAGCGCAATTCAGTGAATCATTTGCTGCATGGCAATGGCGGGATGCACTCAGCGTGCTGCCTGTGAGAAGAATGGCACTGTATGTAACATTTGAGTGCCCCCTTGCAGTTTAGCGCCCGGGGTAACCGCCCTCTTGGCCCCCCACGCTACGCCACTGTGAAGGTTTTCTAAGAGATGCTATCTTGGAGTATCTTTATGAAAATAAGGAAATAACACCATATCAGCATGGCTTCATGAGGGATCGGTCATGCCAAACGAATTTAATCAGTTTCTATGAAGAGGGAAGTTATAGACTTGACAGCGGCGAATCAATAGATTTTGCATATCCGGACTTCTCCAAAGCATTTGGCACTGTACCACATATAAGGTTAGTATATAAAATGAGAATGCTTGGACTGGGAGAAAATGTCTGTATGTGGGTAAGTAACTGGCTCAGTGATAGAAAGCAGAGGCTAGTTATTAACCCCTTCATGACCACAGCCAGATTTCACCATAAGGACCAAGCCACATTTTTCAAATCTGTTTCAAATCTTATCCAAGCGATTCTTAGATTGTTTTCTCGTGACATATTGTACTTCATGTTAGTGATTAATTTGAATCAATATGTTTCACCTTTATTTATAAAAAAAAGTTTAACATTTATAGAAAGTTTGGAAAAATTTACATTTTTTGAAATTTGAATGTCTCTGCTTTTAAAGCAGATTGTGATACCTCATAAAATAGTTGTTACTGTACATTTCCCAGATGTCTACCTTATGTTTGAATCATTTTGAAAATGTCCTTTTATAGGACTTTAGGATGCTTAGAATTTTAAATTTTTTACAATTTGCGAAAATTTACAAAACCTTTTAAGGACCAGTTCAATTATGAAGTCTCTTTGTGGGGCTTACGTAGTAGAAACCACCCATAAATGGCCCCATTTTAAAAACTACACCCTTTAAGTTATTCAAAACTGACTTTACAAACTTTGTTAACCCTTTAGGTGTTTCACAAAAATGAAAGGAAAATGCAGGGCAAATTTCAATATTTCTCTTTTTTTTTTGCACATTTTCCATTTTAATCTATTTTTCCTGTAACACAGAAAGGGTTAACAGCCAAAGAAAACTCAACATTTATTTCCTTGATTCTGCAGTTTACATATGTGCTCGTAAACTGTTGTATGGGCACACAGCAGGGCGCAGAAGGAAAGGAGCGCCATATGGATTTTTGGAAGGCAGATATGGAATAATTTTAAGTTGCCATGTCCCATTTGTAGACCCCCTGAGGCACTGCTACAGTAGAAACTCCAAAAAAGTGATCCCATTTTGTAAATTTCAGGATGAGTTGAAAGTTTTGTTGGTACTATTTTGGGGTACAAATGATATTTGATCGCTCGATATTATGCTTTTTATGAGGCAAAGTAGTCAAACAATGGCTGTTCAGGCACAGTTTTTATTTATTTTTTTTTATTTTTTTTACGGAGTTCTCCTAACAAGTTAGATCATGTGTTGTTTTTATAGAGCAAGTTGATACGGACGTGACAATACTTTTTTTGTTTCAGTTTTACATAATTAATTAATTAATAATACATTTTTTTTATTTTTCTGCTGATCATCTTGTGCAGGGGCTCTTTTTTTGCTGGAAGAGCTGACATTTTTATTGGTACCATTTTTGGGTACATATGATTTTTCGATCATTCAATATAACACTTTTTGGCACAGTTTTTGTTTTTTTAACAGCGTTCACCTGAGGGGGTGGATAATGTGATATTTTTATAGAGCAGGTCATTACAGACATAGCAATACCTAAATATGTCTATTTTATTTATTTATGTTTATTTTTCTGCTGATCATTTTGATTGACGCTTTTATAGGTACCATTTTTGAGTACATTTGATTTTTTTGATCACTCAATATTACCCTTTACGTGGCAAAGTGACCAAAAAATTGGTTGTTTTTGTAGAGTTTTATTTAAAAAATTTTTATGGAATTCATCTAGTGATCATGTGATATTAGATCATGTGATATTTTTATAGGCAGGTTTTTACGGATGCGGTGATACCTAATATATCAGCTTTTTTATTTATTTATTTCAGTTTTACACAAGACAAGAATTTTTTTAAAAAAATCATGTTTTAGCATCTCCATTTTTTTAAAACCATATTTTTTTTATTTTTTGGGTGATTGTCTTATACGGGGGCTCAGTTTTTGCAGGAAGAGATAATGGTTTGATTGGTACTATTTTGGGGTGCATATATCTTTTTGATTGCTTGGTATTACACGTTTTGTGATGTAAGGTGACAATTTTTTTTTTATTTTTGGCACAGTTTGTATAAAAATTTACTCCAAAGGTATACATAGCCTTTAAAGAAGCATTTTGTGCAGCTGGTGATTTGTTTGATGGTTTACCAAAAAAGGACACCATCATGTCTAGGATTAATCCCTTCGGTACCGAGCCACTTTTCACCTTAAGGGCTCATGCACACGACCGTATGCCCTCCAAGACATACAGTCCGTGAGCTGGCCATATGTCCCGGAGCAGCACCGATCGTGCGCATGGGAGTATACAGCATCAGAGATTACAATATTGCTGTGCACGTCGGGCCGCCCGCAGGACTATTGTCCTGCACTCATAAGATCTTATGAGTGAGGGACAATAGCCCCGCAGGCGGCCCGACGTGCACAGCATCATTGTAATCTATGATGCTGTGTACTACCGTGCGCACGATCGATGCCACTCCGGGACATATAGCCTGCTCACGGACTGTATGTCTCGGAGGGCATACGGTCGTTTGCATGATCCCTAAATCCCAGGCCGATTTTTGCAAATCTGACGTGTCACTTTATGTGGTAATAACTTTGGGAGGCTTTTACTTATCCAAGCCATTCTGAGATAGTTTTCTCGTGAAACATTGTACTTCAGGACAGTAGTAAATTTGAGTCAGTATATTTCCCCTTTATTTATAAAATAATCCCAAAATTTACCAAAACATTTTTAAATTTGAATTTCTCTGCATTTAAGATAGATAGTAACACTTTACAAAATAGTTATCAATCAAGATTCCCCATATGTCTGCTTTATGTTGGCATCATTTTGTAAATGTCATTTTAATTTTTTAGGACGTTAGAAGGCTTAGAATTTTAGAAGAATTTTTTCAAATTTTCAACAAAATTTCCAAAACCAAGCACCAATTCAGTTATAAAGTCATTTTGAGCGGGGTTGCATAATGCAAACCACCCATAAATGACTCCATTTTAGAAACTGCACCTCTCAAATTATTCAAAACTGATGTTACAAACTTTGTTAACCCTTGAGGTGTTCCACAAGAATTAAAGGAAAATAGAGGTGAACTTTCTAAATTTCATTTTTTTTTTTTTGTCGATTTTTTCATGTTACTCAATTATTTCTTGCAACACAGTGAAGGTAAACAGAAAAATAAACCTTCAACATACATTTCTCTGATTCTGCAGTTTACAGAAACACCTCATATGTGGTAGAAAACTGCTGTTGGGGCACATGGCAGTTGTCAGAAGGAAAGGAACGCCATATAATTTTTGGAGGCAGATTTTGCTAGAATGGCTTTTGGGTAGTGTTGAGCGAACAGTTCGAGCATAGTCACGGACATGGACCCGAACCCGGACATTTTCAAAAAAGTTCGGGTTCGGGTTCGTTGTTCGGCGATTACTTCCTGTTTTCTGAAGGGCTGCACAGCAGCCAATCAGCTAGCGTTTTACTTCTTGCCCTAAGAGCCCATCACAGCCATGCCTACTAATGGCATGGCTGTGATTGGCCAAGTGCAGCATGTGACCCAGCCTCTATTTAAACTGGAGTCACGTAGCGCCGCACGTCACACTGCTCTGATTAGTGTAGGGAGAGGACGCAGCTTCTGTGAGGGCGAGATTAGACAGGGAAAAGTCAGCAACAGCACCTAATGAACGGATCGATCTACAGCTGTGAATGATTGAACTTCTGCTAGTTACTTGCTCACTGGTTTTTAGGCTGCACAGAGCGTTTTTCTGTCACTTATTTTCTGGGGTGATCGGCGGCCATTTTGTGACTTGTGGTGAACCAGAACAAGCTGCCACCAAGTCCATCAATCCATCAATCCTAGTTTTTTTTTTGCTATATCCTACATCAGGGGCTTGGCTGTGCAAATTGTCACCCCTAGAAACTCAGGATAGCAATTTCTATATTTTATTAAGGGGTTAAATACAATTGCCCAAATACCAATCCCCTAAATCTGGTGTTCCAGCTTTCGCTAACCAAGTATAAAACTGTCTGCTGTCTGGCAAAGGATAGATTATTTTCTGTGGTAAAATTCAATTGCCAAAATAGCAATACCATAAATCAGTGGTTTCAGCTGTGGCTGGCAAAGTATAATAGTGTCCGCCAAAACATATATTTTGTTCTGCGGTGAAATTCAATTGCCAAAATAGCAATACCCTGAATCTGGTGTCCCAGCTGTTGCAGGCCAAGATTCATAGTGTTCGCCGAAACATATATTTTGTTCTGGGGTGAAATTCAATTGCCAAAATAGCAATACCCTGAATCTGATGTCCCAGATGTTGCAGGCCAAGATTCATAGTGTCCGCCAAAACATATATTTTGTTCTGGGGTGAAATTCAATTGCCAAAATAGCAATACCATAAATCAGTGGTTTCAGCTGTGGCTGGCAAAGTATAATAGTGTCCGCCAAAACATATATTTTGTTCTGGGGTGAAATTCAATTGCCAAAATAGCAATACCCTGAATCTGGTGTCCCAGCTGTTGTAGGCCAAGATTCATATTGTCCGCCAAAACATATATTTTGTTCTGGGGTGAAATTCAATTGCCAAAATAGCAATACCATAAATCAGTGGTTTCAGCTGTGGCTGGCGAAGTATAATAGTGTCCGCCAAAACATATATTTTGTTGTGGGGTGAAATTCAATTGCCAAAATAGCAATACCCTGGATCTGGTGTCCCAGCTGTTGCAGGCCAAGATTCATAGTGTCCGCCAAAACATATATTTTGTTCTAGGGTGAAATTCAATTGCCAAAATAGCAATACCATAAATCAGTGGTTTCAGCTGTGGCTGGCAAAGTATAATAGTGTCCGCCAAAACATATATTTTGTTCTGGGGTGAAATTCAATTGCCAAAATAGCAATACCATAAATCAGTGGTTTCAGCTGTGGCTGGCAAAGTATAATAGTGTCCGCCAAAACATATATTTTGTTCTGGGGTGAAATTCAATTGCCAAAATAGCAATACCCTGAATCTGGTGTCCCAGCTGTTGCAGGCCAAGTTTCATAGAGTCCTTCAAATTATATATTTTGTTCTGGGGTTAAATTCAATTGCCAAAATAGCAATACCCTGAATCTGGTGTTCGAGCTGTTGCAGGCCAATTGTAAATCTGTCCATAAAAGGATACCTTTCATCCAGGGCCTAAATACTAGCCCTAAAAGAGATATTCCCCTAAATCAGTGGTTACTGCTGTGCCTGGATTAGTGTAATACGCTACATAAATAAATAGGCAGATAGTGTTAGGTGCCTATAAAAAATGGCCTGAATTTGAAATCAATACATTGGGCCAAATATTATTTTTCTTATTGTGGTGCTTGGTGAACGGTAACAATGAGGAAAACATCTAGTAAGGGACGCGGACGCGGTCGTGGTGGTGTTAGTGTATCCTCTTGTGCTGGGAGAGGACGTGGCCATTCTGCCACAGCCACACGTCCTAGTGAACCAACTACCTCAGGTTCCAGTACCCGTCAGAATTTACAGCGATATTCGATGGGGCCCAATGCCGTTCTAAGGATGGTAAGGCCTGAGCAGGTACAGGCGCTAGTCAATTGGGTGGCCGACAGTGGATCCAGCATGTTCACAACATTATCTCCCACCCAGTATTCTGCCGAAAGCGCACAGTTGGCACCTGAAAACCAAGCCCATCAGTCTGTCACATCACCCCCATGCATATCAGGGAAACTGTCTGAGCCTCAAGTTATGCAGCAGTCTCTTATGCTGTTTGATGACTCTGCTGGCAGGGTTTTCCAAGGGAATCCACCTAGCCCTTCCCCAGTGGTGGAAGACATAGAATGCACTGATGCACAACCACTGATGTTTCCTGATGATGAGGACATGGAAATACCACCTCATCAGAGTCCGCACGTCTCTGATGATGACGAAACACAGGTGCCAACTGCTGCGTCTTTCTGCAGTGTGCAGACCGAACAGGAGGTCAGGGAGGAAGACTGTGTGGAAGACGATGCAGGGGATGATGAGGTCCTAGACCCCACATGGAATGAAGGTCGTGCCACTGACTTACATAGTTCAGAGGAAGAGGCAGTGGTGAGACCGAGCCAACAGCGTAGCAAAAGAGAGAGCATTGGGCAAAAGCAGAACAGCCGCCTCCAAGAGAGTTCGCCTGATACTGGCCACCGCCACCAGAGCACCCCAAAGGCAGCTTCAAGGAGTTCCCTGGCATGGCACTTCTTTAAACAATGTGCTGACAACAAGACCCGAGTGGTTTGCATGCTGTGCCATCAGAGCCTGAAGCGAGGCATTAACGTTCTGAACCTTACCACAACCTGCATGACCAGGCATCTACATGCAAAGCATGACCTGCAGTGGAGTAAACACCTTAAAAGCAAGGAACTCACTTTGGCTCCCCCTGCTCCCTCTTCTGCTGCTGCCTCTGCCTCTTCCTCCGCCTCGGGAGGAATGTTTGCACCTGCAGTCCACCAAACAGAGGATGTGCCACCGACAACACCACCTGCGTCACCAAGCATCTCCACCATGTCACACGGCAGCGTTCAGCTCTCCATCTCACAAACGTTGGAGAGAAAGCGTAAATTCCCACCTAGCCACCCTCGAGCCCTGGGCCTGAATGCCAGCATTTCTAAACTACTGGCCTTTGAAATGCTGTCATTCAGGCTGGTGGACACAGACAGCTTCAAACAGCTGATGTCCATGGCTGTCCCACAGTATGTTGTTCCCAGCCGCCACTACTTCTCCAAGACAGCCGTGTCTTCCCTGCACAACCAAGTATCCGATAAAATCAAGTGTGCACTGCGCAACGCCATCTGTGGCAAGGTCCACCTGACCACAGATACGTGGACCAGTAAGCACGGCAAGGGACGCTATATCTCCCTAACTGCACACTGGGTAAATGTTGTGGCGGCTGGGCCGCAGGCGGAGAGTTCCTTGGCGCACGTCCTTCCGCCGCCAAGGATCGCAGGGCATCATTCTTTGCCTCCTGTAGCCTCCTCCTACTCGGCTTCCTCCTCCTCTGCTTCCACCAGCTCATCCAGTCAGCCACACATCTTCACCACCAACTTCAGCACAGCCCGGGGTAAACGTCACCAGGCCATTCTGAAACTCATATGTTTGGGGGACAGGCCCCACACCGCGCAGGAGTTGTGACGGGGTATTGAACAACAGACCGACGAGTGGTTTCTGCCGGTGGGCCTCAAGCCCGGCCTGGTGGTGTGCGATAATGGGCGAAATCTCGTCGCAGCTCTGGGACTAGCCGGTTTGACGCACATCCCTTGCCTGGCGCATGTGCTGAATTTGGTGGTGCGGAAGTTCATTCACAACTACCCTGACATGTCAGAGCTGCTGCATAAAGTGAGGGCCGTCTGTGCGCGCTTCCGGCGTTCACATCCTGCCGCTGCTCGCCTGTCTGCGCTACAGCGGAACTTCGGCCTTCCCGCTCACCGCCTCATATGCAACGTGCCCACCAGGTGGAACTCCACCTTGCACATGCTGGAGAGACTGTGCGAGCAGCAGCAGGCCATAGTGGAGTTTCAGCTGCAGCACGCATGCGTCAGTCACACTGCGGAACAGCACCACTTCACCACCAATGATTGAGCCTCCACGCGAGACCTGTGTGCCCTGTTGCGCTGTTTCGAGTACTCCACCAACATGGCCAGTGGCGATGACACCGTTATCAGCGTTACAATACCACTTCTATGTCTCCTTGAGAAAACACTTAGGGCGATGATGGAAGAGGAGGTGGCCCAGGAGGAGGAGGAGGAGGAGGATGAGGGGTCATTTTTAGCAATTTCAGGCCAGTCTGTTAGAAGTGGCTCAGAGGGAGGTTTTTGCAACAGCAGAGGCCAGGTACAAATGTGGCCAGCCAGGGCCCACTACTGGAGGACGAGGAGGATGAGGAGGAGGTGGAGGAGGATGAGGATGAAGCAGGTTCACAGCAGGGTGGCACCGACACAGCTCAGGCCCATCACTGGTGCGTGGCTGGGGGGATACGGAGGACGATGACGATACGCCTCCCACAGAGGACAGCTTGTCCTTACCTCTGGGGAGCCTGGCACACATGAGCGACTACATGCTGCAGTGCCTGCGCAATGACAGCAGAGTTGCCCACATTTTAACGTGTGCGGACTACTGGGTTGCCACCCTGCTGGATCCCCGGTACAAAGACAATGTGCCCACCTTACTTCCTGCACTGGAGCGTGATAGGAAGATGCGCGAGTGCAAGCGCATGCTGGTAGAGGCGCTCCTGAGAGCATTCCCAAATGTCACAGGGGAACAGGTGGAAGCCCAAGGCGAAGGCAGAGTAGGAGCAAGAGGTCGCCAACGCAGCTGTATCACGGCCAGCTCCTCTGAGGGCAGGGTTAGCATGGCAGAAATGTGGAAAAGTTTTGTCTCCACGCCACAGCTAACTGCACCACCACCTGATACGGAACGTGTTAGCAGGAGGCAACATTTCACTAACATGGTTGAACAGTACGTCTGCACACCCCTCCACGTACTGACTGATGGTTCGGCCCCATTCAACTTCTGGGTCTCCAAATTGTCCACGTGGCCAGAGTTAGCATTTTTTGCCTTGGTGGTGCTGGCCTGCCCGGCGGCCAGCGTTTTGAACGTGTATTCAGCACGGCAGGGGGCGTCTGTCCACAGCCAACGTGGACAAGCTGACGTTCATAAAAATGAACCAGGCATGGATCCCACAGGACCTGTGCCTCCCTTGTGCAGAATAGACATTTATAACTGCCTCCCCCTCAACCATGCATTCTTGTACTCCGGGGCACTTCTTTATTGAATCCTAATTTTTTTAACTTTACCATGATCTTGCGGTGCAACCCAAAGTTGAATGAACCTCTCCTCTGTCTGGGTGGTGGGGCCGAAATAACTGAGAGTGGCCTTCTCCGGTGGTGGTTGATATGACGCATGATTCCTTGCTGTGGGACCTCTCTCCTCTGTCTGGGTGCTGGGCCGAAATAACTGAGAGTGGCCTTCTCCAGTGGTGGTTGATATGAAGCATGATTCCTTGCTGTGGGACCTCTCCTCTGTCTGGGTGCTGGGCAGAAATAACTGAGAGTGGCCTTCTCCGGTGGTGGTTGATATGACGCATGATTCCTTGCTGTGGGACCTCTCTCCTCTGTCTGGGTGCTGGGCCGAAATAACTGAGAGTGGCCTTCTCCGGTGGTGGTTGATATGACGCATGATTCCTTGCTGTGGGACCTCTATCCTCTGTCTGGGTGCTGGGCCGAAATAACTGAGAGTGGCCTTCTCCGGTGGTGGTTGATATGACGCATGATTCCTTGCTGTGGGACCTCTCTCCTCTGTCTGGGTGCTGGGCCGAAATAACTGAGAGTGGCCTTCTCCGGTGGTGGGTGATATGACGCATGATTCCTTGCTGTGGGACCTCTCTCCTCTGTCTGGGTGCTGGGCCAAAATAACTGAAAGTGGCCTTCTCCAGTGTTGAGTGATATGACGCATGATTCCTTGCAGTGGGACCTCTCTCCAATTGATATTGGTTAAATTTTATTTATTTTATTTAATTTTAATTCATTTCCCTATCCACATTTGTTTGCAGGGGATTTATCTACATTTTGCTGCCTTTGGCAGCCCTCTAGCCCGTTTCTGGACTATTTTAAAGCCTTTTTAGTGCCTAAAAGTTTGGGTCCCCATTGACTTCAATGGGGTTCGGGTTCGGGATAAAGTTCGGGTCGAGTTTGAATCCTGAACCCGAACATTTTCGGGAAGTTCGGCCGAACTTCCCGAAACCGAACTTCCAGGTGTTCGCTCATCTCTACTTTTGGGCATCATTTTATATTTGAAGATGTACCCCAGTGGAAACCCTCAGAAAGTTACCCCATTTTGGAAACTACAACCCTCTAAGAATATATTAAGGGGTGTACTGAGAACTTTTACCCCCTAAGCGTTTTACGAAATTTGGAAACACTTTTTTGCATTTTCACAAGGGGGTAACAGGAGAAAAAGCAACCATACATTTGTTACCTATTTTCTCCTGAATACTGCAACACCCCATATATAGTGATAAACTGCTCTGGGGGCACATGGCAGGACTCAGAAAAGAAGTGGCGCTATATGGCTGCTGCAGAGCAGATTTTGATGGATTGGTTTATGGGTAGAGATGGCCTTGCGGTTCGCCCGGCGGCCATTTCACGACGAAATTTGCGCGTTCGTGATTCCTGGAACATGCGAACATATGGCGATATTCGCATGCTCCATATTCTTTTCCATTGTGCTGAAATTTGACCCATGACACATCCATCAGGTGGGACAGGACAGCAAATTGAGATGTTTCAGCACATGCACACACCCCCCCAACACACACACACACACACCCATACTGTGGGGGTGTGATATACTTTCTAACATAGAAAGTATACGGCTGTTGTGCCTGGAAGCCAAGAGCCACACCGGTCCTGCACTGCTTTAAGCTCACAGACAGTCACAGGCTGATCAGTGGCTAACCCCGCTCAATTTATCAGTTGGTAAAGTAGTGTGCAACAATGGTGCCAACCTGAAACAGGGCAAAATGACACACGTGCCGTGCATGGCACACGTCCTGAACTTAGTCATGCAGCGATTCATTGCCAAATACCCCAGGGTCCAGGAAGTCTTGCAGCAGAAAATCTCTGCCCATTTAGGAAGATCTTACACAGTCATGGCTCGCCTTGCTGAGGTTCAGCCACCTGTCCGTCAGATGTCTGATTTGTGACAGCCCAACGCACTGGAAATCCACCTTGTATATGCTTGATAGGCTGCTCCAGCAGCAACGTGCTGTTAACGACTACCTGTACGAACTCTTTCTAGTTTCTTTTCACCGCTCCAGTGGCTGCTCATGCACAACACGTGCAGCCTTCTGTGGCCATTTGATGAGATCACCAAACTGGTCCATCGCAGCCAGGGCGCCATCAGTGACATCATACCTTACGCCTTCTTTCTGGAGAGTGCATTGTGTTGTGTCATTGATCAAGCCGTCAAGGAAGATGAGGAAGTCTCAATGCTGAATAAATTCTAAGGGGTGGACAAGTCAGCAGGAGTATGAAGAGGAGTCAGAGGAGGATGGTGGCTGGAGGGAGGAGGAGCAAGAAGAGCGGACTTTAAACTTTTCGGGGATCCCTGGTGTTGTCCGTGGCTGGGGGGAGGAGACAGAGGATGACATTCTCCTGGGCAAAGAGCAGGAGCCAGGGTGCTCCACCACTTCCAATTTAGTGCAAATAGTGGCCTTCATGCTCCAGTGTTTGAAGAGGGACCCCCCTATAAAAAGCATAAAGGGCAAGGACCAGTACTGGGTGGCAACGTACTTAGACCCTTGGTACAAACACAAAATCGTGGATATGTTACCAGCATCACAGAGGGCTGGCAGAATGCAGCATTTCCAGGCCTTGCTGCTAGAGATGCTGCATTCTGATGTTGCGGGCACTGGCAGAGGAATTTCCACCCACAGCAAAACAGGTGTAAACAGTTTACCAATCCTACCGCGCCTGCAAGAAGAGGGTGGTTGAAGATGTATTGGTCACTTCGGACGTGAGATCATTCTTGCAGCCAACCCATCGACAGCCGCCCTCTGGACCCAGCCTCAGGTAACGCCTAGAACGACAGGTGTCTGACTATATCGGGTGAACGGCTGATGTGGACGCTCTGAGAAGCGAGGAACCTCGGACTACTGGGTGTGCAGGCTTGACCTGTGGCCAGAGCTGGCACAGTTTGCCATGGAACTCTTCGCTTGCCCCTCGCCGAGTGTCCTGTCCGAAAGGACTTTAAGCGCAGCAGGGTGGATCCTGACCAATAAGCACACTTGCCTAGTTCACGACAGTGTGGACTACCTCACAATTCTAAAAATGAATGAGGCATGGATCTCGAATTCAACACCTGTGACGACCACGTCTAATTGAATTTCCTCATGCCAGCCCACACATATCTGCCGCCACCCAGAATAAAGAATGCTCCTTGTCTTATGTATATACGGCGGCATAAAAGGCCTTTTCTGTCAGGTGAATGCCTAATGTTTTGGGCCTGAACAGACTGGCCTACAGTAAAATTGTTATCCACTGACCGCTGTGGGGAGTCGCTCTGGTAGACAGCGGTGCGGGTGCAGTTTAGAGACAAAACAAGGAGTCCAGATGGTGCATCAAACAGTGTTTTATTCACACTTGCACGCCATAAATGAAAAGCAGTCTCTTGGTGACAGTTCACACACAACGGAAATACTGTGGCAAAACAAAAACAGGCCAACACAGGGTCCAGTCACCTTGGGTGGTTTAGGTGCGGGTTCACACCTAGCAGTCGGCTCAGCCGCAGGCGATTCCACCTTCAGGTCGCAGGGAAACACCACCTTGCTGAGCTCCTTCCTCCAGGACAGAGAATTCCTCAGCCCTGTTTGCAGGCTCCAGGATAATCACACCCTCAGACACAGCTGCTGGCTGCGTTTTATACCCAGCCCAAAACATGGACTGGACCGTGGGGAGCAGCCACCCACCCTACTCTTTAGCTGCTCCCAGTAAGAGCCGGCCCGGATCGGCTTTGCAGCCATGCTATTTAACAGAGCAGCACTAGCTGCTGCAGACAAAAACCCGGCTTCACCTCACCGAGGCCAGCAACCTCGGTGACACGTACCTGCTATCAAATACAACACCTTGCACCCTCTTACACACTCCCCTTTGTTCAACCCTGAGGGGGTGAACACACGTGAGGCAGTGGACGCGGACAGGGCATCTGCGCTGCCCTGCAAGCGGCCTGCCCTGTGTTCCACGGAGAATTTGAAATTCTGAAGAGATAGGAACCACCTGGTGACCCGAGCATTCCTCTCCTTGGCCTGACTCATCCATTTGAGGGGGAATGGTCGGTCACCAGACGGAACCTCCTCCCTAACAAGTAGTAGCGGAGAGATTCGAGTGCCCACTTGATAGCCAGGCACTCCCTCTCCACTATACTATATCTGGACTCGGCGGGATTGAGCTTACGGCTCAGGAAGACAACGGGATGTTCTTCCCCGTTGACCTCCTGAGACAGTACCGCACCGAGGCCTACCTCCGAGGCGCCGGTCTGTACGACAAACTCCTTGTTGAAGTCGGGTGTCACCAAAACCGGGACCCACACAGGGCCGACTTCAACGCGGCGAAAGCCTCCTCCGCCTTCTCACTCCAGCTAACCCTCCCAGACTTTCGCCCCTTCAACAGGTCTGTCAACGGCGCTGCTATTGTGGCAAAGTGGGGCACAAACCTCATGTAGTAACCTACAATCCCCAGGAACGACTTTACCTGCCTGGTGGTGACCGGTCGGGGCCAGTTACGAATGGCCTCTACCTTGGTTACCTGAGGTTTGATGACTCCCCGCCCAATTACATATCCCAGATATTTTGTCTCCTCTAACCCTATGGAGCACTTCTTTGGGTTAGCGGTCAGTCCGGCTTTCCTCAGGGCATCCACTACCGCCTGCACCTTGGGCAAATGGCTTTCCCAGTCGGTGCTGTGGATGACTACATCATCTAAGTAGGCCGAGGCGTACCGACGATGTGGTCGCAGCACTATGTCCATTAACCTTTGGAAAGTGGCGGGGCGCCATGCAGGCCAAAGGGTAACACCTTGTAGTGATACAGGCCCTGCGGGGTAACAAATGCGGTTTTTTCCTTAGCCGACTCCGTTAAGGGTACCTGCCAGTACCCTTTGGTGAGGTCTAGCACAGAAAAATAACGGGCTTGCCCTAAACTCTCAACAAGCTCGTCTACCCGGGGCATGGGATACGCATCAAACTTGGACACTTCATTTAACTTGCGTAAAATCGTTGCAGAACCGCAACGTCCCATCCGGCTTGGGTATTAGGACTATGGGACTGGCCCACTCACTCTTCGACTCCTCAATGACATCGAGCTTCAACATTAACTGTACTTCCTCCGCGATGGTCCGCCGCCGAGCCTCGGGTACCCGGTATGGTTTTAACCGGATCTTGGCCTGAGGCTCAGTGACGATGTCATGTTGGATGAGAGACGTGCGGCCAGGGAGGTCCGAGAACACATCCGTGTTCCGACTGATGAACTCCCTGACTTCCTGAACTTGTTTGGAAGACAGGCTGTCTGCAATTTTTACCGTGGTTACTGCTTCACAGGCCTCGAACTGTGGGGCTGGACCCTTTCACCTAGAAGCCCTGGCCGGGGCTGTGGTCGTCGGCCGTGTCCCTATCTTTCCAAGGCTTAAGTAAATTCACGTGGTACACCTGCTCCGGCTTGCGCCGCCCTGGCTGGTGTACTTTGTAATTTACTTCCCTACCTTCTCGATCACCTCATAGGGGCCCTGCCACCTAGCTAGGAATTTGCTGTCAAGGGTGGGTACCAGAACCAACACTCGATCTCCCGGATTGAAGCCCCGCACTCCGAGCCTGACGATTATACACCCTACTCTGGGCTTGTTGTGCTGCCTCCATATGCTCCCGGACCAGCGGCAACACCCTTTCTATCCGTTCCTGCATCTGGGTGACATACTCAATGACACTTTTGTGGGGGACAGGCTGTTGTTCCCATGCTTCCTTGGCGATATCCAACAGGCCCCGAGGGTGTCTGCTATAAAGCAGTTCGAAGGGCGAGAACCCAGTAGAGGCCTGGGGTACCTCTCGCACTGCGAACATGAGATAGGGCAGAAGCAGGTCCCAGTCCTTCCCATCTCTAGACACCACCCTCTTTAACATATTTTTTAGAGTTTGGTTAAACCTCTCAACAAGACCGTCTGTTTGCGGATGGTAAACGGACGTCCGTAGCTGCTTTATACGCAACAATTTACACAGTTCCCTCATTACTTTGGACATAAAAGGGGTCCCTTGGTCTGTCAGAACCTCTTTTGGCAGGCCCACACGGGAAAACATCTCCATTAACTCTTTGGCAATGAGCTTAGCTGAGGTATGTCGCAGAGGCACCGCCTCCGGATACCGAGTGGCATAGTCGAGAACTACCAGAATGTGTTGGTGGCCCCTGGCAGACTTTGGTACAGGCCCAATTAAATCCATAGCGATTCGCTCGAACGGTACTTCAATAATTGGCAGAGGTACCAGAGGACTACGGAAATGTGGCTGGGGGCTAGTTATCTGACAGGTTGGACAGGACTTACAATAATTTTCTACCTCCTTGAACACACTGGGCCAATAAAACCGCTGCAGTATGCGGTCCTGGGTTTTCTGCCACCCCAGGTGTCCCCCAAGAACATGTTGGTGGGCAAGCTCCATGACAAGCTTGCGATACGCTGTGGGCACCACCAACTGTTCAACAGGTTCACCTCGGATTTGGTTCACCCGATACAACATATCCTGCAGAACAATAAATCGTGGGAACATTAATTCAGCCCCTGGTTTCTGGGGTTTACCATCAATTTCCAGCACATTCTCCCAGGCCCTGGTTAGGGTTTGGTCCCGGTGTTGTGCGGTCCCAAAATTTTCCCCGGAGACATTGAGGTCTGCCAACTCAGGCCCCGGTGGCAAGTCCTCCGTGTCTCCCACCATTACACTCAGTGGGGTTGTCTCCCCACTACCGCTGCAGCAGTGGTCACCCTACCGCTGGCCCTTCAGACTCGGGCTCCCAGGGTTCTGGCCTTCCAGGGGTATCAGGCCACTCTGCTAGGGTTACCCCTGTCTCAGGGCTATTAGTCACTTTCATCTCAGGCCACAGTGACGGAAAACCAGGGAAGTCTCTCCCAATTATTAGTTCATAGGGCAGCTTTGTGGAGATCGCCACTTCACAAGTCCAGGTGCCGGCCGCCGTGGACAGAGACATTACAGCCGTGGGATAGTCCTTTAAGTCTCCGTGTATACACACCACACCAACTTTCCGGCCCGTATACTGGGTGGGCTGTACCAGGGCAGCACTTACCAGGGTTACCAGGCTCCCTGAGTCCAACAGCGCCACTGCCAGGTTATCCCCGATTTGCACCTGGCACAGATGTCGATTGTCTATTGTCTCGGGGTGCCGGTCGCACACAGTCTCCGGGCATACAGGGAAGCCCGGTACCCATAATTAGTCTCCATGGGTTCCCCCACTGTGGACAGTCGGCCCTTACGTGGCCAGGCTCGTGACACCGCCAGCAGACTACTGGGGAGGGATCTGCAAGGGTACATCCCGGGCGGGTTTGGCCGGCCGCCGGGACTGGGGTGGAGGTTTCCGGGGTTTGACTGGCCTCCTCCCAAAAGAACCCCCTGCAGGTTTCTGGTGGCCTCATATCGCTCCACCAGGTCGACCATCTCAAGGGCATTGGTGGGGATACCTGGCCGATCCAGTGCTGGAGAGGGTATGGCAAAGACCTCCAGAATACATCTGCTAACAGACGGTCGAGCATAGCAGTGGGAGTCAGTATGTCTGGCTGCAGCCATTTTTGCAACCGATGTAGCAGGTCATAGTATTGTGGTCTGGCGGGTTCAGCCGGGTTAAATTCCCACTGATGCACCCGCTGGGCCCGGACCAAAACATTCACCCCCAGTCTTGCTAGAATCTCACCTTTCACGGTCGGGTAGTCAGCTGCCTGGACATCTGCCAAATCGAAAAAAACTTGCTGGGGTCCGGCTGCCAGGAACGGAGCAACCACCTCGGCCCACTGGTCACGGGGTAACTTTTCCCTCACGGCGACCTTCTCAAAGACGGCTAGGTATGTCTCCACGTCGTCTGCGGGGGTCATCTTTGGGATCGCCGCACGGACCGCTTTCCGGGCATCATGGACGTGGTGGGACGCTCCTGCCGCCTGTAATGCCATCACATGTTGCAGCAGTAACTGGTTGGTCTCCGCTGACACGTTAGCCTCTATGAGGGCTTTCACAGCAGCCTCCATGTTGCCAGAAATCACAGGCTGCAACTTTGCCGGCCTAATATAGGACATACACTTTTGCTCAGCAAACAAAGTTCGGCGTTCACGCCAGCCTCACTGCGCATGCCCGCATCCTCCACCAAATGTGGGGAGTCGCTCTGGTAGACAGCGGTGCGGGTGCAGTTTAGAGGCAAAACAAGGAGTCCAGATGGTGCATCAAACAGTGTTTTATTCACACTTGCACGCCATAAATGAAAAGCAGTCTCTTGGTGACAGTTCACACACAACGGAAATACTGTGGCAAAACAAAAACAGGCCAACACAGGGTCCAGTCACCTTGGGTGGTTTAGGTGCGGGTTCACACCTAGCAGTCGGCTCAGCCGCAGGCGATTCCACCTTCAGGTCGCAGGGAAACACCACCTTGCTGAGCTCCTTCCTCCAGGACAGAGAATTCCTCAGCCCTGTTTGCAGGCTCCAGGATAATCACACCCTCAGACACAGCTGCTGGCTGCGTTTTATACCCAGCCCAAAACATGGACTGGACCGTGGGGAGCAGCCACCCACCCTACTCTTTAGCTGCTCCCAGTAAGAGCCGGCCCGGATCGGCTTTGCAGCCATGCTATTTAACAGAGCAGCACTAGCTGCTGCAGACAAAAACCCGGCTCTCACCTCACCGAGGCCAGCAACCTCGGTGACACGTACCTGCTATCAAATACAACACCTTGCACCCTCTTACACCGCCTAATATACCTCCAGCCACATAATCATTTGTTCTTTTCTGTATGGTAAATGCCTAATGTTTGGGGCCTGTACTCCACTGGCCTACAGTAAAATTGTTATCCACTGACCGTCTAATATACCTCCAGCCACATAATCACTTGTTCTTTTCTGTCAGGTGAATGCCTAATGTTTGGGGCCTGTACTCCACTGGCCTACAGTAAAATTGTTATCCACTGACCACCTAATATACCTCCAGCGACATAATTACTTGTTTTTTTCTGTCCAGTGAACGCCTAATGTTTGGGGCCTGTACTCCACTGGCCTACACTAAAATTGTTATCCACTAACCGCCTAATATACCTCCAGCCACATAATCACTTGTTCTTTTCTGTCCAGTAAATCCCTAATGTTTGGGGCCTATACTCCACTGGCCTACAGTAAAATTGTTATCCACTGACCATCTAAATATGCCTCCAGACACATAAATCACTTGTTCTTTTCTGTCCGGTAAATGCATAATTTGTTGAGGTCTGTACTCCACTGGCCTACAGTAAAATTGTTATCCACTGACTGCCTAATATACCTCCAGCCACACAATCACTTGTTCTTTTCTGTCAGATGAATGCCTAATTTTTAGGGCCTGTACTCCCATGGCCTAAAATAATTTTTTTCTAGGCTCCAGCAGGGCACATTTTTGACAGTTTTCCTTTAAGACGCATAAAAATGGCCCCAAATATTTTTTGTGAGAATTTTTGCCATTGATCCCACTCTGGTATGTCACTGTCCATGTTGTGGGACTATTTGTGCACTTCTAGTAAGTATTTGGTGGCTACAAATATGACCTGAAGGTTTTTCAGGTTTGCCTGCCATTAAAGTGAATGGGGCCCGCATGTTCGCATTCGCGAAAAACGTCCCAGCCGATGTTCGTCCATCACTATTTACCGGTGCAATTGGAGTCATTGTCTTATGTAGAGGTTAATTTTTGCAGGATGAGGTAACATTTTCATTGGTACTATTTTGGGGTATATATGGCTTTTCGATCACTCGATATTATGCATTTTGTAAGGCAAGGTGACAAAAAATGACTGTTCTACCATAGTTTTTATTTTTTTCATTTTTACAGCGTTCACCTGAGAGTACATCATGTGATATTTTTATAGAGCAGGTTATAACGGATGTGGGGATACCTAATATGTCTATTATTTTAATTTTAAAGTTGTTTTTTTTGCACACTGAAAGCATTTTTGAATAGCATAAAATCTTGTTTTTGTGTTGCCATGTTCTGAAAGCCATTTATTTATTTTTTCTGGCAATTGTCTTAGTTAGGGTTTGGTTTTTGGCGTGATGAGACAGTTTAATTGGTACTATTTTGGGTTACATACACCTTTTTGATCGCTTGGTATTACTGTACACTTTTTGTTCGGGCAAGGTGATGGCTGTTTTGGCACTGCTTTTATTTTTATTCTTACAGAGTCCACCTGACGGGGTGGATCATGTGATCAAATTAGTTTTTTACAATCTGTATTGTAATGCATTGGCTATAAATGTATTACACAGGGGGCTGGATCTCACAGGCTTACATGGAAGGCAGCATGATGCCTATGGAAGGCATTGGGCTGCCTTCCCAGCCATTGGGTCCCCATCACCGCAGCACGGGGACCCGATGGGCACGGAAACTCGAATAGGATATTGCACGTGTCGTGGTCAACAGGGGCCTGGCTATCAGTGACTGCCAGACCCCTACTGCTGATCAGGAGGGTGCAGCTCCTGCACCCGCCCGATCAGCGTTCCGTAGCTGTACGGTGCTGGCATTTAAGGCACAGTTCCCAGCACCTTACTGATACAGGCGTAGAAAATGTTGAATGAGAAAGGCCTGCTGGCCCGTCCCCTTACCAAGCCACGCCTGCAATTTTAGACCTGGCGGGAGTGGGAAAAAGTCGCAGATTTCAGTATAATCCTTAGCAAATACTTTTTGTTTTCCCACCATTGCAAAGGCACCATCAGTGGTAATTGCAAATATTTTTCTAACATCAACGGAAATGCTTTCAAAATGTTGAACAAAGGTTTTAGCCAAGTCAGCCCTTTTTTTGTGCCATAGATTGGTTTCAAACAGCACAGCTCCTCATGGACCTGTTCTGCTCCAGGGACTCGGGGGACCCGGGGAACAATTTAGAACAATTTAGATTTCTTCCTGGCCATACACCAGAACCAGTGATAGTCTTGTCTGGCTCACAAGCTAGCTAAGTTCCTGGTTCCGTGTGCTTGCATACTGATTACTCTGTGCTTCTGACCCCGGCTTGTCTTCTGACCATCTGTGTCTCATGTGTTTGGTACTGTGCAGCCCATCTGGTTCTGATCTCGGCTTGTCCTTTGACCATTCTGTGTTTCTCAATTGGTACCGTCATCCAGTTGTGGTTCTGCCAAGTAGGTCTTATACTACAAGTAGGTAGGGAAAGTGGGCTGGGTTCTAGGTTAGGGCTCACTGTCCTTGTCTGTCCCTACCTACAGGCGTTACATCATATTTAGGAATGATCAATAAAAAAGGATAAAGTAGAAGAAGTGAGCATATAAAGGCATACATTTTGTATATATTTTTGCTTTCATATGATGTGTTAAGCTGTCATCAGCTGTCATCTTCAATCAGCTGTCATCTTCGGTATTTGTTGAATGGAGGCAATACTATTAAGAAGGAGGGTCATAAAGGTAATTTGCATATATAAATGCAAGCATATGCAAATCATGTTGGTTACGATTAGGACATGTTTTGTCTGAAACTGTTCTTTAGTGTACACATTGTGTTTTTAATAAGTTTTCCAAATAAAGCTTGTGATTTTAAGTTATTTGCCATTGCTGGATATCCCTTTTACATGAACGTTCTACATGGTTGAACATGGAAGTTGGCCCAGCTGTATCTTGTGCAATTCTATAACCTAGGAGAGGAGAACTGGGAATTTGTTTTTACTAAAGCAGTGTTGAAGTCACAAAGTTATAATGGGACATTTATTTTTTGTTTTATTCATTTGAGGCAGTAGGTATGTACCAGTTAAACAAAAAGCATTTAGAAGCAGTATTCTTTAAATAATAGACTCATACATAGGTTGGTATGATAAATTTCCTTTTTTAGGTACAATATGTTTCATGATGTTCCCAACAGTCCCAACTGATTAGTTAGGGGAAAAGGAGGATATTTTAATAGTTTAATGACATTTAGTAGATACCTACATAGGTGTTGGTTTTGATACTAAGGCGTAGCATGGTACGTGTGATGTTTCAATAACCTGGCATTGTTTGAAGTGATTTAAAGTGGTAGACCCGGGGGTGGATTTTTTAGTAGAATGAAGGCCACATAACAAATATATCTGGTATTACCAAGTTTTCACTATCGGCTGTAGTGGAACGCTTGCCAAGATCAATTTATTCATAAAGCTAAGTGACTGTTTCTTCACTTTGTATGACATAACTGCTGCTGTATATGTCTTTTATCACTACTCAGTAAATCTTTAATTCCCCAATGTTTGTCTAATTATTTCAGTATACTAGAATCCACAATAAAACAACGTCATACCTATACAAGTCTATAGATACTTTTTTATATTATACACTACATATACTTTAAATTTGTATGACATATTATATAGTGTATATGTTGTTTATTTATTTACATGCAGTACATATATTCAGCAATACCTACCTGCAGAGTGCTCCAGAGGCTTGATGTATGTGAAATGTTCATCCGTGTATTCCACATAAAGTGCTTTTTTGTATATTTGAGAATCAGGGGGTCTTAAATTTGTCCTGAAATATGCAATCAGAAACACAAATATTACAGATACATGTATTTTAATCCAAATACTGTTCTTTTTATTTTATCTTTTAACTAAATACATGACCTTGGATGAGTTTTCAATTTTCTTAGGTAGGTTGTAGATGAAAACATATTTTATAGAAAGCAAAAACCTTAAAACTATTGCATTATTTTTATTAGCTTCTCCGTTTTTTCCCTTTTCTACTTCCTTCCCTTCCTTTTTTAACACAAGATAATATTATTGAACACCGGTGTACTGATTTGATGTACTAAGTATAGTACAGTATATATTACTGACCTCTAAATACGTGCTACAGGGTCATAAGAGAGAAGACACTTCATTTATAATTGTGCCATGTATGAGTGGGATGTGAGGACAATTGTCACATTTGCTGTTAAATGAAATCTCCACCATTAGCGAAATTTCTTTAAGAATTCCATACACACAGTGTTTAAAAAGTTATAAATGCTTTCAAGTTTGTTTTTTCTTTAGATAAGTTTATTGATTTTCTAATTATATTAGAAAATCTAGGCCTATAGCTATTAGGTAGCATAGACATTCACCAGACACACATCAGTGGACAAAGATGCACAAAAATCATCTGATTCAAAAGTGCATTAGTGCCTTCAGGTCTCCCCCAAGGTCCCAACCATCCAAAAGAAGCAGCGTACCCAATCTTCCCCCCTCAACTGCTCCATAAGTTACCATTCTGTTAAAGAAAAAGGTTGTACAAGATTCTGTATGTCAGAATTAGTTATATATGTAAGAAAAAAACATCTCCATTTGTGAAAAAAAAATGTTGGTAACCTTGAGTCTCTCTGTTTCTAATTGTTCAATATAGAATTACTTTACTTTACTTATTTATTAAGTAATGACATTTGACATGACAATACCACTTACTATTATCTCACAAATATATTCTTATTATAGCCAAATTTACCACCCCAACTCCTCCCACAGTTTTTACACTACATAGACAGTAAAATACTGAAAAGTGCGGATTGTTTCCGATTGGTGTGCTATTACTTTGTGGAACGTTTTGCCGAATGGTTCACAAAATATCGGCATTTCAACCTTTCCACAGTTACTCGAGCCACTCCAACCACACAACAGTTACTCAACCCACTCCACCCAGTTACTCCGCCCACTCCAGTTGTAGACTACTGGTGGAGGCAAGAACACTTCACACAATTTCCCCAGAAATTGTAGCTTTTCTAGTTTGATCAATTATAATGGAGATGGATGGTGGATCTGTTTGTAACCATCTCTGTAATAAACATCTCTTGGTAAGCAAACAAACAGAATGGAACAACCATTTAAAGAGTACTAAAAGAGTTCAAGAGGAGCCTGGATGTATTTCTGGAGTGTAAAAATATTACAGGTCATAGTTACTAGAATTCTGGAGAAAGGTTGTTGATCCAGGGAGTTTGGATTCAGGAAGTTATTTTTTCCCCTAAGATGAGGAAAATTGGCTTCCACCTCATGGGTTTTTTCCTTCCTCTGGATCAACTTGCGGGTTAACAGACTGAACTGGATGGACGTATGTCTTTTTTTAGCCTTATAAACTATGGATGATTCTAAGTAGCTTGAGAAAGACCGGGAGACCAATTTTTGGTGAATAAACCAGCATGAATTGAAGACCGGCGAGTGCTGCAGTTTTATTTTTGATTTATTCTGGATGACACTGCAGGCACCACCACCATAGAGACTGTTTGCTATAGATTCTTAAGTGCTGCTACTTTTTTCTTTTTTGAGTGATTCTAAGTTAGCTATCCCTCCATGCCTCATTTATTAAATGTCTACATACAAGCTGACAACTCTCTTTATTTTAAGATCTAACTCAGTATCATTCAGTTGGGTGGACCAGCTAGAGAAACACAAGGATCCATTAAATAAGGCATTCTCCTGTCTTATCCAAAAAAAAATGGAAGTAACTGATACTTTACCTCCCCTCGGCTCAGAATTATGTAGGAGGTGTTTAACCATAGAGATACCCTTGGATTTCCACTCCCCAAACAATTTATTAGAGAGTCACTGCAGGAATTCCTGAATTACCCACAACGGGATGTGTTTCGAGACCCTATAGGATAATTTATACATCCTCTGAAGGATTCTCTATGCTGCTATAGTATCCCTTATAATGACCGATTGTGTTATCCAAGGAAGGATGTATTGTAATCCGGTGTTCAGAAGCGCTACCAGAGACCAGGGAGCGCAAAAACCAGTTAACTGAGACAAGGCCGAATAATGGTTGGTTCCATTTATCCAGTCATTGATATGTCTGGCAATACATGCCAGATTGTACGCTTTGATGTCAGGGAAAGCTATACCACAGTGTGCAATAGAGGCCATCAGCTTTATCAACTTGATTTGAGGAAGTTCTCTATGCCATAGGAACATAGAAAAGGCTTCAATCAAGCTAAAAACATCTACAAGCTTAGGCAATAAGGGCAATAAGAAATAGTCTGCAAAGAATAAAGTAATTTGGACATAGACATCAAGATGATAAAGGAAGATTATGCGATAGTTGAAGTTAATGTTGCATTTTGTATTTAAAATTTTTATTGAGATCAGGCAGTATATGTACGGTAAGCGTTCTGAAAGTACATACAATGTTCATGTATTCCATATACATAATTTGCATAGTCTAGGAGTACAAGGTAAGAAGCATAGCATGGCATATCAAACAAGAACGTGCCGAGATCTCTTATTTTGCTTTTTTCACCCCAGCCCCAAATCCCTCCCCCCTCAGGACCAACAAGTTAAGATCTGGTACACCATGGTAAAAAAGGTCCGTGACTGGAAAGTCAGTATTGAGTCCTTGATAAAAGAGAAACGGCGAAATCAGTCCTGTTATTGTACTCTGGTGCAGTATCCAGATCCCCACTCTGCGACCTTCAAGTCCCCATCCCATTCCCAACATCTCTTTTCAGAGTAACGTATTGAACATATCTAACAAATCTAATAGATATCACCGTGGATAGCCCCTAATTTAAATTTTCGGGTCCAACCAACAATTTTCCCAGTCGGCCTGCCAAATTGTTTGTAAGGTACCATGTAGTGTCAATAAATGGAGTCATAACCTCTCGTATCTCGTATGCTGTAAGTGAGTGTTCAATAAATGGCTTCCATTTCTGAAAAAAAGCTTGTGTAGCTCTTTCTTTACTGCGTTCCGCGTCCAATCTATCCATATACATAAGTACTTTCATAGTTCCAATAACTTCATCCATTGTGGGCACCTGAGGCTGTAGCCATTTTCTCAGTATGCATTTCTTTGCCGCAAGCAGCAGGACATGTGGCCCCTTGGTGCTCACAATGGAAGAGTCAACTACCTCTTGGTCTCTGGGAATATATTGAAATACACATTGTTGAGGTATATCTTTAACTTCAACCTTCCAGATATCTTTGACGTATTGACATACTTGTTGCCAAAAGGGTCTCAGATTAGCACATCCCCAAATCCCATGTAGAAGATCAGCTTTGTGCATGTCACATTTGGGGCAGTGTCTCAGATAATGAGCCGGAGCGTTGTCGTATGATAAATTATAAGCATACTTCGCTCTATGAATAATTCTAAACTGTGTTTCTCTCCAATGTTCGCTACTGATGGCAGATCTTAGTTTATCCATCCCTTCCCGAATTTTAAAGGAGAGTTTATCATCTACTAATTGTTTTTCCCACTCTCTGAAGACCGTCTGCGCAATTCCTTCCAGGTTGATGTTCATCAGTTTTCTGTAAAGAATAGAGATGGAATCCATACTACCCTTCTGGCCCATCAGATATGCGAACCTGGTGACGGCAGTTTCAGTGCCCAATGATGTTGACTGACCTGCGCAAAATGCCCTCACCTGTACATACTGAAAGTATTGACCTGAGGGTAATGAATGTTTAGTCTGTACATCCTCCCAAGACAGTAATTTCAATCCGTCAGTGGCCAACAGATTCCCTAGAGTCACCACGCCTTTTTGACGCCATTCCTGGAACAGTTTATTAGTCCTCCCCTGGTGGAAAGACGGTAGAGACCATAGCGGCATATAAGTTGAAATATAAATTGGAAGTCGGTATAGTTTCCTGGCGTGTTTCCATGTGACTATCATGTCCCTGAGTAAAGAGGCTTGTTTGGCTAACTCTGGGAGCAATGGTATTTTCGTATGTAACAGAGCATTTAGATCAAAAGGTGCCACTAGTTCTTGCTGCAGTTTTATTTTTGATTTATTCTGGATGACACTGCAGGCACCACCACCATAGAGACTGTTTGCTATAGATTCTTAAGTGCTGCTACTTTTTCTTTTTGAGTGATTCTAAGTTAGCTATCCCTTCCATGCCTCATTTATTAAATGTCTACATACAAGCTGACAACTCTCTTATTTTAAGATCTAACTCAGTATCATTCAGTTGGGTGGACCAGCTAGAGAAACACAAGGATCCATTAAATAAGGCATTCTCCTGTCTTATCCAAAAAAATGGAAGTAACTGATACTTTACCTCCTCGGCTCAGAATTATGTAGGAGGTGTTTAACCATAGAGATACCCTTGGATTTCCACTTCCCAAACAATTTATTAGAGAGTCACTGCAGGAATTCCTGAATTACCCACAACGGGATGTGTTTCGAGACCCTATAGGATAATTTATACATCCTCTGAAGGATTCTCTATGCTGCTATAGTATCCCTTATAATGACCGACTGTGTTATCCAAGGAAGGATGTATTGTAATCCGAGTGTTCAGAAGCGCTACCAGAGACCAGGGAGCGCAAAACCAGTTAACTGAGACAAGGCCGAACAATGGTTGGTTCCATTTATCCAGTCATTGATATGTCTGGCAATACATGCCAGATTGTACGCTTTGATGTCAGGGAAAGCTATACCACAGTGTGCAATAGAGGCCATCAGCTTTATCAACTTGATTTGAGGAAGTTCTCTATGCCATAGGAACATAGAAAAGGCTTCAATCAAGCTAAAAACATCTACAAGCTTAGGCAATAAGGGCAATAAGAAATAGTCTGCAAAGAATAAAGTAATTTGGACATAGACATCAAGATGATAAAGGAAGATTATGCGATAGTTGAAGTTAATGTTGCATTTTGTATTTAAAATTTTTATTGAGATCAGGCAGTATATGTACGGTAAGCGTTCTGATAGTACATACAATGTTCATGCATTTCATATACATAATTTGCATAGTCCAGAAGTACAAGGTAAGAAGCATAGCATGACATATCAAACAAGAACATGCCGAGATCTCTTATTTTACTATTTTCACCCCAGCCCCAGATCCCTCCCCCCTCAGGAACAACAAGTTAAGATCTGGTACACCATAGTAAGAAAGGTCCGTGACTGGAAAGTCAGTATTGAGTCTTTGATAAAAGAGGAACGGCGAAATCAGTCCTGTTATTGTACACTGGTGCAGTATCCAGATCCCCACTCTGAGACCTTCCAGTCCCTATCCCATTCCCAACAACTCTTTTCAGAGTAACGTATTGAACATATCTAACAAATCTAATAGATATCACCGTGGATAGCCCTTAATTCAATTTTCGGGTCCAACCAACAATTTTCCCAGTCGGCCTGCCAAATTGTTTTTAAGGTACCAGGTAGTGTCAATAAATGGAGTCATAACCTCTCGTATCTCGTATGCTGTGAGTGAGTGTTCAATAAATGGTTTCCATTTCTGAAAAAAAGCTTGTGTAGCTTTTTCTTTACTGCGTTCGGCGTCCAGTCTATCCATATACATAAGTACTTTCATAGTTCCAATAACTTCATCCATTGTGGGCACCTGAGGCCGCAGCCATTTTCTCAATATGCATTTCTTTGCCGCAAGCAGCAGGACATGTGGCCCCTTGGTGCCCACAATGGAAGAGTCAACTACCTCTTGGTCTCTGGGAATATATTGAAATACACATTGTTGAGGTATATCTTTAACTTCAACCTTCCAGATATCTTTGACGTATTGGCATACTTGTTGCCAAAAGGGTCTCAGATTAGCACATCCCCAAATCCCATGTAGAAGATCTGCTTTGTGCATGTCACATTTGGGGCAGTGTCTCAGATAGTGTGCCGGAGCGTTGTCGTATGATAAATTATAAGCATACGTCGCTCTATGAATAATTCTAAACTGTGTTTCTCTCCAATGTTCGCTACTGATGGCAGATCTTAGTTTGTCCATCCCTTCCCGAATTTTAAAGGAGAGTTTATCATCTACTAATTGTTTTTCCCACTCTCTGAAGACCGTCTGCGCAATTCCTTCCAATTTGATGTTCATCAGTTTTCTGTAGAGAATAGAGATGGAATCCATACTACCCTTCTGGCCCATCAGATATGCGAACCTGGTGACAGCAGTTTCAGTGCCTAATGATGTTGACTGGCCTGCGCAAAATGCCCTCACCTGTACATACTGTAGGTATTGACCTGAGGGTAATGAATGTTTAGTCTGTACATCCTCCCAAGACAATAATTTCAATCCGTCAGTGGCCAACAGATTCCCTAGAGTCACCACGCCTTTTTGACGCCATTCCTGGAACAGTTTATTAGTCCTCCCCTGGTGGAAAGATGGTAGAGACCATAGCGGCATATAAGTTGAAATATAAATTGGAAGTCGGTATAGTTTCCTGGCGTGTTTCCATGTGACTATCATGTCCCTGAGTAAAGAGGCTTGTTTGGCTAACTCTGGGAGCAATGGTATTTTCGTATGTAACAGAGCATTTAGATCAAAAGGTGCCACTAGTTCTTGCTCCAGTTCCCTGTCCGTATGATTGGATGTCCCCCAAACCCAATCTCGCACATAGCGCAAGAGTGCCGCCAAATTATAACCCCAAATGTCAGGTAATTGAAGACCTCCCTCCCACTTCAGAAGACAGAGTTTTTTGTATGCTATACGGGGCCTCTTTTTCTTCCATAGAAATTCCACAAAAGCTGCTTGTAACTTGTGGATATCCGTGTGCTTTAATAATAACGGTACCGTCTGTAATGGATATAGAAGTCTGGCAAAGCTGGTCATTTTAATAAGACTTGCCCTACCTAATAATGTTAATGGGAGTTCTTGCCATCTCTGCAGTTCTCGAATGATTTTTGTGATCAGCGGCTCATAATTGAGCCTATACAGCATATTAGGACGTTTGCCAATTTTTATTCCCAAGTACTGTATATGGTCGCGGGCCACCGTGATTAGGCTACAGTCTTGTCGTATTGTCGGTCTCTCTCCTATGTGCAGCAACTGGCATTTGGCCACATTGATCCTATATCCCATAAACATCTGAACTCCATTTAGGGTGTCTAGCACCTTTATTAGGTCCTTAGCTGGATCTTTTAGGAACAACAGCATGTCGTCCACAAAGCATGTCAGTTTGATTTCCCTTGTTCCTATCTTTATTCCTTCATAGACCTCTGATCTAAGTAAATGTAATGCTAGGGGTTCCAATGCTATGTTGAACAAAAGCGGGGATAGCGGGCATCCCTGCCTTGTTCCTTTCTGTAGTTGGAATGGGGCCGATAAAAAGCCTGGAAGGCAGATCCTTGCCTGTGGTGCAGTATAAATCGCCTGAACGAATGCTCTAAATGTGCCCCGGATCCCCATCCTATCGAGCACCATATTTAACCATTGCCAATTTACGTTATCAAAAGCTTTTTCGGCGTCCAAGGCTAAAAGAGCTTCACCTCCTGTCCCTCCCATCTGCCGCCTCCTGAAGAGCCAATCTTGGACTACCAAGACCGTACGAATATTAATTGTCGCCGAGCGGCCCTTCACAAAACCGACCTGATGTGGGCCAATCAGTTTGGGCATTATATTCGCTAGTCTATTTGCCATTATCTTCGCTAGGATCTTTAGATCCTGATTTATCAGGGAAATTGGTCTATATGATCCTGGAAGCGTGGGATCTTTGCCCTGTTTAGGCAGCAATTTGATGTGAGCCATATTGCCTGAGGGCATCACAGTTTGGCTTTGAATTATGGAGTTAAATAATAGTAGTAGGCTAGACGCCACCGCGGAACCTAGCGATTTATAGAATTCCGCCGGGAACCCATCAGGCCCCGGAGCCTTACCATTGTGTAGGGACTTTATGACTGATAAGATTTCCTGCTCCGTGATGGGAGCATTTAGTGCTAATAAGTCAGGCTCCTCAACAGACGGCAGAGAGATCAGAGTCCAAGAAGGATACCCCCTTCTGCATGTCACAAGGGTCTTGAGCGTATAGCTTTGTATAGTATTCCCTAAAAATGTCCAGTGTAGTTTTTGCGTCACAGCTTAATTCTCCTGTCCCTGTCTTAAGTCTTGGGGGTGGTAGTTGAGGTCTTTTCCCCTGTGCCAACCGGGCCAGTAATTTACCCGACTTATTTCCAAACTTAAAGAAATAGGCCGAGGAGTGATCAGCATGGATCCGCTCCAGTTTCTCTACATAGTGGTCATAATTGTGTTTAGCGGTTACCCACTTTGTTTTTTGCATATCAGTAGAGTTTTGCTGGAAGGCGGTATATAATTGTCTTAGTTTATTTGTGGCCTCTAGAAACTTGGATCGTGTTTCTTTTTTTAAAGCTGTGGTATAAGAAATAATATTTCCTCTTAGTACAGCCTTAGCCGTGTCCCAGAACAGGGACGGATTATTTTGATGTTGTCCATTGGTGTCCTTATATTCCCACCACCATCCCAGCAGTCGAGATTGAAAAGTTTCGTCCGTTGCTAAATACCCCGACAGACGCCATAAGATATCCTGGCCTCTTGGGCTTTCTTCCCTCAAATGGAGTATTACCGGCGAATGGTCAGAGATGACCATCTCCCCTACCTCCACTCCCTGTACCTTGCCCGATAGTAGAGTAGATCCCAAAAAAATAGTCTATCCGGGACCAGGCACATTGCGAGTGAGAGAAGTGTGTATATTCCCGTTCCATGGGATTGTAATGACGCCAGATATCGACCAATTTGGTTGATTCTAGCATGGTGGGAAGCAGGGGAGATGTCTCCAACCTAGTCGCTATGTCAGTCCTAGTCCTCTTTCTATCCTCAGAGACCGAGTGCACCGTATTAAAGTCTCCTCCTACCAGCACTAAATGGTTGGCATCTTGCAAAATAAGCCTTTCTAGGTTCCCAAAGAAAGGACCCGCCTGCACATTCGGGGCATACACATTGTAAATCGACATCGTCCCTGTCGGAGTTTCTATGGTCAAGTTAATCAATCTCCCATAATCGTCCGTATCCGTCTTTAGCAGTGTGTATTGCAGTTTTTTATGCAGCAATATAAGTACCCCGGTATTCTTCCCATCTGACGGGGACCCTATCACCTCACCCACCCACAACTTCTGCATTCTCACAAAATCCACTTTCCCTAGGTGCGTTTCTTGCAATAAAGCAATATCAGCATGTAGTTTTTTCAAATGGCGAAGTACCATCATCCTTTTGTGGGGTGAACGGAGACCTTTAACATTCCAGGTAATGATATTCACCATTATGATGTTATTTCAGTACTCCCTCTCTCCCAGTGCTTTGTTTGAACTATCCACGGTGATATGAGCAAGACTATCAACAAAATGTCTTTCTCCCCTAACCAAATATATAGAAACCTCTCTAACTAACAGAGGTATATACGAACTTATAACTTTCTGACTTCACTTTTTTCTCGCTTACAAAGAGACTTCGCTATCTCTTATCTGCCCTCACTTATATTACGTAATAATAATAGAGCTCACCCCCGCTCTTCAGAAGAAACCTTTATCTGCAGGGGGGGGGGGGGTTTCCTCCCTTAACCTTAACATTCCCCAGCCAAACATATAGTCAGGCAACTTCGGTAATATTCCAAATCAATCATCAGGGTGTGGTTCAGCAGAATAATCCCGCGGTAACCCGCCCATGAGAGACTTGGAAGACAACTATAACCATTAAAAAACATTATATAACATAATCTCAGAGGTGTAACCGTATTTGCCCATTAATCTGCATGGTCTCAGAACAGAAGTCTTCCACTTCAATCTCCCTCGTCGCGGCGTCCTTCATGAACTCGATTTTGTCGTCGCCGTGGCGAACGGGGTCTTTGGGAGGCTTGCATGTCCTGCTGCGATAATGGCAGCCTCCTACGTGCTGAGAGCGTGTCAGGTGATCGCTCAGTATCCCTTTCCGGCATCGATAAGTCCATATTTTGTACAGCGTCCTCAGGCGTTTCAAATACTGCGGATGAGCCATCTTCATTGAAGATTTTCAGAAGCGCTGGGTATAGGAGTGCAAATTTTCGCTTCTTTTTCACCAGAGCAGAGCATACTCCAGAAAATGCTCTCCTCCGTCTTGATACCTCAGCGCTGTAGTCACCAAACAGAAGCACCTTGTAGCCTCGTACTTCCACTGGCTTTCCCCTTTTCTTGAAGTGTCCCAAAATATCAGCTTTTTCCGCATAATTGAGGTACTTAACTATCGTGGGACAGGGCCTCATGTCCTTATCCTTATTCTGTGCGCCATTTTGGTCCATGCGCGGCGGTCCCACGCGATGTGCTCTCTCCACTATACAAGGGCTACGGATCCACAGCGCCTTCGGTATGTCTACCGCACAGATTGATGCAAGTTGGCTGGGCGGGATCGATTCCGGTAAACCGATTATGCGTATGTTGCTGCGCCGGGATCTATTTTCGAGATCTTCTACTTTGTCCCGCAGCCCTGCGGCGGATTTAAGCATTGTCTGTAGCTGTCTCTGTGAGTCTCCCAGGTCATCTTTGAGCGAGCTAACCTTTTGCTCCAGCCCCGAAATGCGGGATGAGTGTGAGGAAATATTAGCCTGCAGTTGCGCTAACGTGGCTTCCACAGTGGTTTCAAGCGCAGCTTTATTGTCTGGGGCTAGGAGCTTAGCAACCTCCACAGCCAATGATTTGCAACTGATCCCCAGCCCCTGCAGTACCTCAGGCTCATGGTCCATAATGTCCGTGTCTGCCACAGGTTCTGAGGTCAATGTGGTTATGGGGGGAGGTTGAGATGAAGACCGGATTGAGCGTGTGATGCGATCTGGCACGTCCGCCATCTTGTCTTCCCCGATGTCGCGCTTCAGGTGCCTACGATGTACCGGGTTGCCTACACGTGCACCACTTCTGGTCAGGAATCTCTCCATCCACTCCGGTGGAGATATGGAGTGGGTGAGCGGAGTTTCTACCCCTCTGGAAGGTATAGTGGCTATGTGGTCGGTTCTCTGGTGCGGAGCTCCTGTCTCTTGCCGCCTTACATGCGAGCGCCGGAACCGGAAGTCCAATGTTGCATTTTAATAAATAATGAGGGATAGCTTACGAGATAAATAGATTCTAAGGTATTACCAATATTTATCCCCAGATATTTAATAAAATAACCAGGCAATTGGAATACCCACAACTTCATCATGTAAAGATGCAGTGGAACTACTTCCGTTCAAAAATAAAAGTGTGCTTTTAGGGGTTAACCTGAAGGTTAAATGTACCCAAAAACTGTAGCACCCTCGGTAAATCATTAGTGGGATCTCAAAGAAATAGTGCCAGCCAGTCATCAGCAAACAAATCAGTGTGAAGCATTTGATCCCCTATCGCTATACCCTGAAAGAGGTCTGAGGAGTTTAGACATAGAGCCAATTGCTCGATCGCCAAATCAAATAATAAAAGGGATAAAGGGCATCACTGCCTGGTACCCTTTTTTAAGGAAAATGGATCAGAGAAAAAAAACTGAAGTATATTCCTTAGGCTTAGGGTTTAAATGAAGCATCGTGAGAAATGTGCAAAACATTCCTGACAAACCCATGGCATACAGAACTAACTCCAACCATCCCCTTCTGACATTATCGAAGGCCTTTTCAGCATCTATTGTAATTATAGCTGGAATAGACTGATGAGACGGAGACTGAGCGCTAGGCAATGCCATCAGCACCTTCCTGATATTAGCTACCGCTGATCTACCCTTAACAAACCCAACCTGGACAGGAGAGATCAGTGAAAGGTGTATATCCGTCAACCCAGAGATGACTGAACCACTCAAAATTGACTTAGTGTCCAGTTTGACATGTTTTTGAAAGTTAATATTTAATCCCTTCTAGTCTCCTAGGACTCGGAATTTTTAGTAAAAATTTGTTAGTTATCTCTTTTTGTTTATTTTTTATGAATTTTCCCCTCCTCAAGCCCTGTAACGTAATGACAGCAATAATAAATGATATCTGAGAGACTCTGACATACATAGCTATAGGTAAACACACTTTTGATAGTGTTAACATACAGCATGTTTAAAAACACACTGCGCTGATACATATGCAGGCTCGCACTGGCCCACAGGGGGTACAGGTGAATCCTCTGGTGGGCCCCTAGTCTCCCATCCCCTGCACAAGTGGCACACAACATAGTAGACTTACAGCACTACATACATATATTCAATGTACAGCACCTCAACCAGCCAATGTTCATTATTAGATTATTAAAGAAACTCCCCAGTTTATTAATATAGACACAATCAGATAGCTGAGATGACTTCTTTTCCTGAGGACCTGCCTTCTTAAAGTTGCTGCAGGGACCCCCATATTCAATCATCTGGTAGCACCTAGCTGCTGTGGGAGCAGTCCGACACTGCACATGTGTTATGCTTTTTCATATTCCATAGGTTCCAAAAATTGTCCCTTATCAGGGATAGATGATGTTTAAACACACAGTATAAGACAGAGTTCAGACTAAGCAAATATACATCTACACTCACAAGTGCATATCCATAAGTCAAATAAAGTTGGTTAAAAGATGGCTGCACAATACATCATAAACTAATAAAAAAAAATAAAAAATGGGCGGGGGTCAGTCCAAAATGGAATGAAGGAAGCTCTTAGCGCACATTTTTGATCAAAAGTATGTCGGGCCCAAGTGCCACGTCACGGCGGCTTCCGCACAAGGGTCCCTAACACTACTGATACTGCCTCTTATAGACTTACCAGTCTACTTTTATTCAGGGTACTGCAGGAACCAGCTAAATTGATTTTGTGCTGAGAAGTCCCAGGTACTTGGGCGTTGCTCAGTCCAAAAGAGGCGCCACCCTCAATATATACTATAAGACAGAGTTCAGACTAAGCAAATATACATCTACACTCACAAGTGCATATCCAAAAGGCAAATAAAGTTGGTTAAAAGATGGCTGCACAATACATCATAAACCAAATAAAAAAAAATAAAAAAAAAGGGGCTCATTCCAAAATGGAATGAAGGAAGCTCTTAGCGCACATTTTTGATCAAAAGTATGTCGGGCCCAAGTGCCACGTCACGGCGGCTTCCGCACAAGGGTCCCTAACACTACAGATACTGCCTCTTATAGACTTACCGCTTATTAGAAGTGACAGAAATTCCAAAGTCAAGGAAAATGACAAAGGTACAAATGCAAACGATATTATGAAGAGGAAACATGGCAAAACCCCCCCCTTCCCCCCAACAGTTTGTGCGACGTACACAAAAGAGCTGCTGCTGGTGAGCCCCACTACACCGGCCTCACAAACAAGGGAACACGTCCGCGGAGTGTTTCATACATATACCAAGTGGTGTTTTCAAAGTGAGAAATGAGTTTGGTTGTCATGGAAGGTGATAAAGTATTCATAAATAAAGACCACTTTTCAAAAAAACGTTTGGTTAGTTTTTCTTTTTCAGACAGTGTAAAGATCCAGTCCATCTGGAAAAGAAAGTGTACCTTGGTAAATATAAAAGGAATAGTAGGAACATTGGGGTCCAGCCACAGGTGCAAAATACTTTTCCTTGTAGCTGCAGCCCAAGTATGGAGCATGGCTTTCTTCCCTCTGGAGAGACCACGGTCCTCTTCTGCAAGGATATTGAAGATGGCCCATTGGGGAACTACATAAAAAGAAATGTTATAGGTGGAGAGTATGTGAGCTTTGACCTGTCCCACAGGGCTTTAACCTTAGTACAATCCCACTGATGATGAAAGAGGTCTGGGGTTGAGGCTGCCACACTTGGAACAAGAGTAGTTGCCGTCCCCCGACATTTTATTTTTATTATATGGAGTTATATAAGCCCTATGGAATATTAGAGTAGCCATATCAGTATAACTACGGACTGGGGTATGGTGCAGCCATCTTTTAACCAACTTTATTTGCCTTATGGATATGCACTTTTGCACTTGTGAGTGTATAAGAGGCAGTATCTGTAGTGTTAGGGACCCTTGTGCGGAAGCCGCCATGACGTGGCACTTGGGCCCGACATACTTTTGATCAAAAATGTGCGCTAAGAGCTTCCTTCATTCCATTTTGGAATGAGCCCCTTTTTTTATTTATTTTTATTAAGTTTATGATGTATTGTGCAGCCATCTTTTAACCAACTTTATTTGCCTTATGGATATGCACTTGTGAGTGTAGATGTATATTTGCTTAGTCTAAACTCTGTCTTATAGTATATATTGAGGGTGGCGCCTCTTTTGGACTGAGCAACGCCCAAGTGCCTGGGACTTCTCAGCACAAAATCAATTTAGCTGGTTCCTGCAGTGCCCTGAATAAAAGTAGACTGGTAAGTCTATAAGAGGCAGTATCAGTAGTGTTAGGGACCCTTGTGCGGAAGCCGCCGTGACATGGCGCTTGGGCCCGACATACTTTTGATCAAAAATGTGCGCTAATAGTTTCCTTCATTCCATTTTGGAATGACCCCCCCCCCCCCCCTTTTCTTATTTTTTTTCTATTAGTTTATGATGTACTGTGCAGCCATCCTTTAAACACACAGTGTTATGGGATAAAAAATAAAGTGGACCAAACGTTCAAAAATTATGCCTTGACAGGGTCGGAATGCCTGTCCGTAGGACACACACAAGTGTGGATTGTCATAAGAAAAAGTGGCTTGTTGTAAACAAGCTTAAAAAATAATTCTTTTTAATTGGGAGCAGCAGCAGTGTAATATAGATGGGGTAAGGGTACGGTATGATATAGTGGCATGCGGCTACTATAATACAGACAGCAGGAGTAGCATAGCATGGAACATAGAAGGCTGTCTATAGATAATAGTAGCAATAGTAGCAGTAGTACTAGTAGTGATAGTAGTGGCAGATGCTTTGCGTTAAAGGTGGTGGCAGTAGGGGATAAGTAGCGAGAAGCAGCAGCCATATGGTACATGTTGGCAGAAAGGCAGAAGCATGATGGAGGCAGCGGCAGCAGCAGCATGGGCAGGCTGGGTCGGGGGGGGGGCCGGTATATCCAGGGCCATTGTGGCCCCTGAACTCAAATGTATCTACATCCACTGGACGGCTATTCCCGATGCACTGAAGTGACGTAGGCAGCGAGATGACGCATCACGGCGACTGCGACGTTCCTCAGGAGCAGATCTGCCAGAAGAGGCCGGGTTTGCATTCTCCTATCTGGGACCTCACTGCCACTGAGACAGATGAATATAAAGTGCCCTCCCCAAACGTGCCCTAACCCTAATACTGGCCACTGACCTTTAACCCAAGCACTGACCCCTGACCCTAATACTAACCCCTGATCCTTAACCCTAGTACTGACCCATAATACTGTCCCTAACCCTAATACTGACCCCTAATACTGTCCCTAACTGTATTACTGTCCCCAATGCTAATACTATACCATACTGACCCCTAACCCTAATACTGACAACTAACCCTAAGGCTACATTCACACGACAGTATGTGTTTTGCGGTCCGCAAATTGCACATATTGTGGAACATACATGGCCAGCCATATGACAGAAATGCCTATGTTTGTCTGCGATTGCGGACAAGAATAGGACTTATGCAATATTTTTGCAGGGCCATAGAACGGAACTATGGATGCAATTTGCGGACCGCAAGAGACTTACAGTCATCTGATTGTAGCCTTAGACTAATACTAATACTACGCCTAACCCCAATACTGCCCCCTTACTCTAATACTGGTCCTAATCCGAATACTGTCCCTAATGCTAATACTATGCCTAACCCTAATATTGGCACTTATACTAGTGCTAATTTGTTGGTAAAGAGAGAAGCTGAAGAGATCTTCTCGGCAAAATCTGCTGAGCTGAATAGTCACTGGGAGATGTCATCATGGTGGCCTGAACCAGATGGAGAAGAACTCAGGAGGAGACGTCACCTGTAAGTCACTAAATGGAAATGACTATTCTGCTAATCTGCTACTGATTGTGTATGATGAGTGCTGTAGTCTCCTGGATAATCTATAGCTGATGATGGGGCCTAAGAATAAACCTCACGCTGGCAGAGAGAATAAAAATCTCTAAGCTGATAAAGAAATGGGAGGAGGAAGCGACAGCTAGTTCGCATAGGTTTATCAAACTACTCCTTGAGGAGGAGAAATCTACACTTGAGTTTAAACAAAAAAAAAGTTAACAAACTAAGAGTAGTGATGAGCGAGCATGCTCGGCCGAGTACTGGTTCGGCTCTAGCATCACTATGCTTGTCGCTCCGCTTTACTCGGCCGAGCACCAAGTGTATTTGTGGAATTGCTAGAGTCTCCTCCCCGCACGTTTGGCGCCTTCTAAGCTGCCAATCAAGGTCAAGGTAAGTAATTCCCTTCAGTGTAAGGCAATAGCCATGTTAGCTGTAAGCCTTATTCTGATTGGCTGGCCGGAACACGTGATACCATTTCATATAGGAGCTGAGGTCCGGTGCTCGGCTCATTCAGCATCAGGCAGAGCAGACAGTAGGCAAGGACAGATAGCGTTTTGCTCTAAACCTTATTGAAAGACCTAACAGTATTTTTAAAGGTTAGAGTGTGTGTTTGACAGCAGTGCAGCACATTTTTTTTTTTTTTAAAGAAGGGGTTTGCTTCAGCACTATCAGGGACAGGCATCACCAGGAAGGGACAGATGGTGCAGGGCTTAAAAATCGCTTTTTTAACTTCTAAAAGACAGAAAGATATCAGGTTAGTGACATCTACAATACACCATCATAAAGCAGTGTGTTGGGCAGACATTATAAAAAGGGGCTTATTCACTACAGTGTGCCTGGTACTGAGATATACACTGCACCATCATAAAGCAGTGTGTTGGGCAGACATTATAAATAGGGGCTTATTCACTACAGTGTGCCTAGTACTGAGATATACACTTCCCCCTTCAGAGAAATTATATTTTCTGGGTAAATTAACCTAACTTGTGCCACATCTGTGTGTGCGTTCAATTCACAACCGGTATATTAATTACTCCAGCAGAGAGTGATTTATATTTTAGCCATAGTTAACTAGTTTTGGGCACATCTGTGTGTGCGTTTAGGCCGCAACTGTATATACAGTATTCCTGCAGAGAATACATTTTATTTGGGACAAATTTGTATCCAATATAGAACTTTATCCGAATACATTGTGTATTGTCAAAATTACAATACCTCTGGCCTAGTGTAATGCCGAAAATCTGTATTTTTCTGTATCCAGTACCTTACTGGAAGCCAATACAGTGTGTATTGTAAAAATTACATTATCTCTGGGCTAGTATAGTGCTGAAAATCTGTATTTTTCTGTATCCAGTACATTACAGCAAGCCAATACAGTGTGTATTCTAAACATTACATTATCTCTAGGCTAGTGTAGTGCCGAAAATCAGTATTTTTCTGTATCCAGTACATTACAGCAAGCCAATACAGTGTGTATTAAAATTACATTTTCTCTGGGCTAGTGTAGTGGCGAAAATCTGTACTTTTCAGGATCCAGTACTGTCCTGCATCAGAAAACGGTGTCCTTAGTTGACAGTAAAACAATCTGCTACACATCTACAGACAAAACCATTAATATGAAGAAGGTGAGCACAAAGAGAGGGGGAAGTAAGCGTGATGCTAATGGTGCAAGCAGAAGCCGTGGCCCTGTGCGCAATGAAACTGTACCTGCTGCCAGTGCACCAGAAAAAACAAAAAAAAACACCTTACCCAGCATGTCCAACTTAGCTGGGCAGTGCAGGACAACACTGTCCAAGTCGGACCAGTGCGAACAGGTGGTCGGTTGGATTGCAGAAGATAATGCTTCCAGTCGGTTAAGCACTATGCTCTACTCCATGAAGTCCAGTCTCTGTAGCCAAGAGTCTGGTCAACCGAATCCTCACTCTGATCCTCCTTCCTCTCACCATGTCGCGTCTGTCCAAACAAGTGATCTCACACTCGGATATTCACATGACCTCTTTTCATCGCCAGTACTTGGTTTGGCTCTCTCGCCAAGCACGCTTGAAGAGGTACCTGAGATATTGTATCCTGATTCCCAACCTCTTGAGCCTTTACAGTCTCAAGAAGATGACGGTGGTGAACGGCAATCATTCATTCACGAGGTGGATGACGATGAGACACAGTTGCCAATCATTGAGGTGGTGATTAGGTCAAGTCAGGAGGATGAGCAGATTGTGGAAGTGAAAGAGGAGGTGGTGGACGATGAGGTCACTGACCCAACATGGGAAGGTGAAAAGCCGAGCAAGAGTGGTAGTTTTCATCCTGTGCCATACCAAAATGAGCCGGGGCGTGAACACTAGCAACCTCACCACTACCAGCATTATCCGCCACATGGCATCCAAGCACCCTAATAAGTGGGCTGACCGCCTGTGTCCACACTCTGGATCTGCGGATCCCACCACTGCCTCCTCTTCCCCTGTGTTATGCACTGCTGGCCAATCCCCTGGCCAATCCCCTGTCGAAGGCGCAGGCCCAGATGCCCCTTGCCCTGCACCTGGACCTTCGCATGAACTGTCAGCAACAACATCCACTTCCTTGTCCCAGCGCAGCGTCCAAATGTCGATAACACAGGCATTTGAATGCAAGCGCAAATACCCACCCACCCACCCACAGGCCATAGCACTAAATGTGCAACTTTCGAAATTACTGGCCCTTGAAATGTTGCCATTTAGGCTTGTGGACACTGAGGCCTTCCGCAGCCTGATGTTGGCGGCCATCCCTCGGTATGCAGTCCCCAGCCATCACTATTTTTCACGGTGTGCCGTGCCCGCCTTACCAGTATGTGTCCCAGAACATCACCCGTGCCCTGACCAACGCACTTACTGGGAAGGTCCACCTCACCACGGATACATTGACAAGGGCTGGTGGCCAGGAACATTACATTTCCGTGACCGCACACTGGGTAAATGTTGTGGAGGCCGGGAGTGAGTTGTACCCTGGGATGGCACAAGTGCTACCCACGCCCAGGATTGCGGGCCCTACGTCCATCAGGGTCTCCGCCAGCAGCTATGTTACTGGCTCCAACCCCCACTTCTCCGCCGCCTCCTCCTCAACTTCCACCTCCAGTCAGCCATCAGTCGCTAGCTGGAAGCAGTGTAGCACTGCTGTGGGTAAGCGTCAACAGGCCGGGCTGAAGCTGATCTGCTTAGGGGACAAACAGCACACCACCGCAGAGCTGTGGCAGGGTATAAGTGACCAGAAGAGAAGGCATATAAGCGATGGCATTATATGCGACAATTAAGCATGTAGATATGATGGACGAGGAGCAGGAGGATGAGTAAAGGAAGATTCAACCATATACCCTTTTTTGTGGCGGAAGTGGTGAATGGGAATACAGAGTATTCAGTACATTCTAAAGAACACATTTAAAGTGCTTTGATGTTCAGTAGTGGCTTTCCTCTGGTGGAGTGGAGAAGTCAGGGGCAATCCAGGCCTTGTTCATTTTTATCTGAGTCAAATGTCAGCATTTTCAGTTGACAGCCGGATACACTTATCTGTTATAATGCCACCAGCAGCACTAAATACCCGCTCAGACAAAACGCTGGCGGCAGGGCAGGCCAGAACCTCCAAGGCGTAGAGCACCAGTTCGTGCCATGTGTCCAGCTTGGACACCCAGTAGTTGTAAGGCACTGAGGGATCACTGAGGAAGCTGACACGGTCTAGAAATAAGTGTAGATTTGCGTCTCACTGCTCACAGCAAGCAGAGTTTGTGGAATACAGAAAATTACTGTCTGTCACTGGTATTTGAATTAAATATAGGATGCACACAGTCTAGATATAAGTGTAGATTTGCGTCTCACTGTTCACTGCAAGCAGAGTTTGTGGAATACAGAAAATATCACTAACAGTTGCCCTGACAAAAAATAAAAAAAAATTCCCCCAAACAATTTTGGCTGCCTGCCTCCTCTAACAATAGTCCTTAAAAGGACTTTTGGTTCTTTGAAGCATCTTTAAAATGAGTGAGTTGTGATTAAATTCGCCCTACACTCTCTGTCCCTTTCTAACAGCAGCTCTCCCTGACTCGCAATGAGCCAAACCCGCGTGACCGGGTGCTGTATAGCACCCGATGACGCGTTCAGGCCAGCCAATCACTGTAATGCCAGTAGAAAACATGTCTAATGGCATTACAGTGATGGCAATGCTTACCTGCATGTTTATTGGCTGTTTAGCAAGCGCCAAACTTGCGGGGAGGAGACGCGAGCATTGCGCTCGAGCACATGTGGTATTCGGCCGAGTGCTCGGATCTGCCAAGCATAGCGAGGCTCGAGCCGAACCGGTACTCGGCCGAGCATGGCTTCTACCTATCCTTTCTCTACACCTTGAATAATCTTTCCCTGAACTTGTAAATCGTTTTTTTTTAGCACAATGAAGTTTTTCTAGCACTGTCCCTAGCGCCTGCTGATGTCTGAAAATAGCAAAATCCAAGATGGCTGAGGCTATTTATAGGACTGTGACATCACAGGGCTGGCTGGCTGCTGATTGGCTGCATGCGTGGCATTATGGGTGATCCTGCCTTCATAGAGTTCCTTGCTCCATATCCTCACACGTGCAGCAGCCATTTTATAAAAACCACAAATCGCGAGGAAATTTGGATTAGGTGTGAATCGAATTAAATCTGAAATTCGGAACAAATTCCACTTCGTCAACTTTGATTAGCTCATCTCTATTGATGATGACAAAGATTCTGTTTAGCTTAGGGATGCGGGTTGGCTGCCCCAGAAAGAACCTGCTAGCCAGTTGTATTTTCCCAAAGGATCTGGTGATGCTGTCTCATGTGTTGCAACAGTCCTCTGGTACCTAAACTTGTGTTTGAATGGCTACAACTTATTTTAATCCTGCAGATCTTGCAAACCGCTGTGGTTTTATGTGGCCAGCTTGTGGAGATAAAGCAGCATACGGAAGTTGCTTGCACAGAGGTACAGGCAGCCTAGCTGGGCTTAGCTCAGGCTTGTTTTGGGCCTAACCCACCCACAGTGTCAGTGGCATCACAAGATTCCAACCCCCCGAAAAAAAAGAAGTGATTTGAAACAGATTTAGGCCTAAATTCCTTATCCATCACAGATACTTTTATGTACTGGCCTGTGTATTATTGTACTGATCAAATATATGTTGGTTTTGCAAACCCAAAACCCACTTATTTATTGCAAAGTGCCAACACGGCAATTTAACCTGAATACTACAGTCCTATATAGTATATCTTCCACGTACTTTATCATTTAGCTATAATAGCCTGCCTACATTCAGTGTGCTGCCTGTGCCATTTGTAGTGTGCCCTATGCTGATGAATGGCAGGAAAAGTCTAAGGCATATTGGTAAACCTTAGACTTTTTCCAGGGTGCGGGTGCCCACAGAAAGGGCTCATAGAGCCCCCTCTGGCACCCATACCATGGGTTTGCCACCGATGCCCTTGCCTGTGTACTGGACTGGTGTACTGATCACCCATATGCTGGTTTTTTAAATTGAAACTGAACCACAAAAAACAAAATTCAACTCCAACCGTGTGGAAATGGAGTTCACAGATTGAGGCCTGATGCGAAATTTATTGTTACCACTCACAGGAAAGTAGTTTGGTGTACTAGTACGGATCCTCTATATGCTGGTTTAATTAAATTGAACAAGTCCCCAAAAAAAATCCAACCATGTAGAGAAATAAATGAATATTAAAGGATGATTAAGGGCCAAGCCTTGCGCTAAATTTCTTGTTATCACTCACAAGTAGGTTGCTGCCCTACACTGTCTTTTGCTGCAGTAATCATGCCTATATATTGGTTAATTCAACTGATCAATCCCCCCAAAAAAACATAATTACTACCGCGTGGAAATGGAATTCACAGAAATGGATGAGGCTTTATGCTATATTTCACGTTAACACTCACAGGTAGATTGCTGCCCTACCCTGTGTATTGCTGAAACAATTACATATGTATGCTGGTTAATTTAATTTAATAATCCCCAAAAAAATTAATTACAACGGACGATTGAGGCCTGATGCGTAATTTGTCTTTATCACTCACAGGAAGTAGTTTGGTGTACTATTGATAACCTATACACTGGTTTAATCAAATTGAACAAGTCTCACAAAAGTAAAATTTCAAACGTGTGGAGAAATAAATCTTTTAACGGATAATTAAGGGCCAAGCCTTCACGCTCAATTTCACATTAACACTCACAGGTAGATTGCTGCCCTAGCCTGTGAATTTCTACAGTAATCACGTATATATGCTGGTTTCATTAAATTGAGCAAGTCCCCCCAAAAAATATAATTTCAACTATATGGAAACTGACTATTATGGACGATTTAGGTCTCACCCTTATTATCGCATTAAAACTCACAGATAAGTTGTTACCTTAGCATGTATTGGTGTATTGATCACCTATATGCTGGTTACATTAAATCCAATAACCCCCCCCCCTACCCCCCAAAAAAAAAAAAATGAAAATAAATGTGAGATGACCTGACAAAGAGTTCTCACTAGTGTTCTATATGCTATGCTGGATTGATAGTAGAACGCAATTTGGTGCAATTTTTGCGTATTACAACCCCCCCCCAAAAAAAAAAAAAGGATTTATTTGAAAATGGGAAAAGAAAATGTTAAGTATTTCCTTGCAGGAGCTGCTTTTGAGGGTTGCAGCAGCTGCAGTTCTGCTAGAAGGCAAAGCAGCCTCAGCTCCTCACTCCTTCCTCCCTGGCTGTCAGCTTTCCTGCTTGTCCCTATTCTACACACACAATTCTTCTTCTTCTTTGTAATCCTAGCCTTTCCCTTCACTCTCCCTGGCAATAGAATACAAGCTTGATTGATTTCTGACTGTTCTTTTTTCCCTCTCCCTGACTCCTTAAAATCATTTTTTCTAGCAGACACTGTAAGACCCAAACATCCTCATTCACAGCCCAGCGCAGAATGGAGTTCTGCTTGTTCCGCTAGGGCACCTCTGTGCCTGCTGCAGCATTGATTGGCTCATCCAGGCTATCTGTCAGCCTGGGAGCCAATCAGGGCAAGACTACCCCCTTCCTCTCACGGTCCTGTGAGAACCCTTCTTCTTCCTCTTTTTTTCCCGCCGTCATGTGCACTAAAATTGCGCTACACACCATTTTAGAGGATTTGTCCAAAATTAACCTGAAAATATTCGGGGTCATCTGGTGTCTGAAAGATAACAAAGTTTATCCTGTTCATCCTTACACCAATCTATTAGTTATCAATTTGGAAATGATTTTCAGATCTTAATTTATGAGGGAAATTAGTCGGTATGATGAAGATCCTTTCCCTCCTTGAGAATCAATGTGATAAAGGCCGCATTCATCTGATCAGAATAGGCAGAGATGATTGAATACAAACTAGTGAGGACTGGTATAATCTGTTCACCCATAGCTTCATAAAATTACAGGTATAGCCATCTGGACTTAGAGCTTTTTCTGAGGGCAAAGATCTAACGGTGGCCTGTATCTCTGCTGCTGTCAGCGGTGTATTTAAAGAAGCTAGTTGTTCTTCAGTAACCCATGGCAGAGGGAAATTGTCTAGAAAGGCCCTCCCTTAAGCACTATCCTCCTCGTTATCTGAGTAAAACCAGGCAAAATAGACCCTCAGGATTTGGTAATGAGTTTATAATTGAGCTCCCTGGCCCCATCACACACCCTCAAGCATTGAATTTGAGTAGCTAAGCAGCTCCGTCTACCAAGAGAAGCCAACAGCCTCCCTGATTTTTGTCCAAACCTATGCAAATCAGCCTTAAAACGTGATCTAACAAAGCTCTCTACAGGTACTACATGGGGGGGGGGTAAGTAGTCTTTTCGGGACCAAGTGCCATGGGGATGTGAATTCTCGACAATTAGGATTATGAAGTCTCCAACTATATTTACACAATACGTTTGAAGCAACGTCTACTAATGCAGTGGATTTACCCTCTGTACCTGACACTACTATTTTAGTAGTGTGATTATATCACACAAAATTATGTTACAGAGGGAATCCAGAAAGGTCTTTTGACCTGAATTAGGGGAATAGATATTATAATGACTTATGTCCCAGAAGGAGCCCATGATATGTACTGTAATATGCCTCCCAAATCATCTTCCTCCACAGTATGCAGTTTTGGGAGGGTTGTCTTCCTATTAATACCAATACCCACCTACAGTTTTTGAATTCTAGAGAAATCTTGTAGTTTGAAATAGGTCTCCTGCAGGAGGGCCACATCAACCTGCAGGCATCTTAAATGTTTCAAGACTTTCATGCGTTTATTCGGGAAGTGCAACTCCTTAACATTCCAAAAAATAATTATCATAAAACAGCATTATTGTTAGGTGTAAGGCAGGAGAGCAAAAGAACAGGAAAGCCGAGAGCACAGAAATCCCTGAAAAGAGAAAGAATTTCACAGAAGCACCCCAGAACTTCAATATGTGTGACAAGATAAAGATAAAACATTGAAATGAACAGGCCCATTGCAAACACAACAAAGAAAGAAAAAAACGAAAACATGAAATAAAATCTGAAAAAGGTTTACTTGCTTGTTGACTTCCTTTTTTCTGGTATTTACAGCAAATCCTCTCATATATGAAGGCAGTTATCAGGATTCTGCCCTCTCCTTCCAACTGCACATCCAAGCCTTTCCACCCCCTGCCACCTTCAACTCAAAATCATCTCCCGTATCCGCTCTTTCCTCAACTTTGAGTCTGCGAAAATGCTTGTACATGCCCTCATCATCTCCCGCCTAGACTACTGCAACATCCTTCTCTGTGGCCTTTTAGCACTCTTGCACCTCTTCAATCTATCCTCAACACTGCTGTCTGACTAATCCACCTCTCACCCTGTTACTTCTATGCATCTTTCCTCTGCCAATAACTTCACTGGCTCCCCATTGCCCAGCAAATTCAGTTCAAAATACTAACAAATACATAAAAGGGTGTCCACAACCTGTCCCCTCCCTACATCTCTGAGCTACTTTGCCGATACACCCCCACACGCAATCTCCGATCCTCACAAGACCTCCTTCTCTCCTCTCCTCTTATCACCTCTTCCATCCATACTTTGCATCCCCCATCCTCTTGAACTCGCTACCCCAGCATATCAGACTCTCACCTACAGTGGAATCCTTCAAAAGAAACCTGAAAACTCACCTCTTCAGACAAGCCTACAACCAGTGATCCTGCTGCCTCTATACCACTATGACCAGATTCACCCTCACCTACTATCTCCTTCTCCCATACCATGTAGATTGTAAGCCCTCACGGGCAGGGCCCTCTCTCCTTCTGTACCAGTTTGTAACCAGTCTTGTTCATGCTTAGTGCAACTGTCTGTATTATGTATATATTGCCCTTTTCATATGTACAGCGCTATGGAATGAATGGCGCTTTAATAATAATAATAATAATAATAATAAAGGCCATAGCCAAAGCCATACCCATGCTGCTTTTTAGAACAAAATGGCACAAACCCTAAAAATTATACCAAAACACTACAAAGAAATTCACTGTCTATGTAGACTTTCGAATAGACTTTAAACAGAACCTGTCACCATGAAAATGCTGTTCAGTCTACTAGCATTATATAGTTTATAAGAAACAATTCAGTACAAGTTACTGATTGAAATCCCTGCACATTCTAGGCTTAGGCGGTCTGTGGGTAGTCTGAATCAATGATTGACAGCCTTCCCTATAACAACATGTATACAGAGATAGCTGTCCCTTAGTATGCTTGATAATGACTGCAAGGAGCAGTTGAAACGTTGCAATGGGAAAATAAAGTGGGTCCGTTATTTGCACTGAACATTGGAGTGCTGCCTCGTCTTTGAAGGAATATATGTATGTATATATATATATTATAGAGAGAGCATAGAGAGAAGTGTACTGATGTGAGAAGTACAAGGTATAATGGATGCAGTGTGTAGAGATATGTGGTCAGTTATACATACATTATGGTCATTGTGTGAGGTACATAAGGTAATAGAGGTTGTAACGGTCTGAAGTACTAAATATGTGAGTGAGATATGAGTAAAAATATGGAATGGGGTGAAAATGAAGACAAAGGAGGATGACCTCCTCTAACCACTCCATCCTAGTCTCAGTGGAGAGCTTATCCTGCAGTTCTTCTCCATGCTTTTGAAGGACCTTTGATGATGCTCTGTGCAGTTCCTTTACTAGATGTACAGGACCTGTGATGATGTTGTCATTACAGTTCCTGGCTAGGAATCAGCGAACCCGGACGGCACTGTTTGGGCTCGTACTGAACATTAAGGTGTCTGGGTACCCAAACACGGACATTCCGTTTTCATAGTTTAGAGCTTGTTGAAATGCTGCAGCGCAGCCAATCAACAAGTGTTTAAGCTGTGGGCACTTGGAAGCCATCACAGTCATGCCTAATATTGGCATGGCTGTGATTGGCCGGTGCACCATGTGACCCTGCATGTATAAATGCTAGATCACGTGGTGCGCCGCCATTCTGCTATGATTAGTGTAGGGACAGGATGTTGCTGCGCTGAGTGACAGTGTTAGAGTTTTCTTTTTTTAGAAGTCTGTGGCTGACCTAAAAGCATTTATGTGGGTGCTATACAGTACCTTTACACCAGTGATATAGAAATACAATACTTAAAGAGTACCTAAAGCTTTATATAAACTTATAATATGTTATCCCTAATGCCCTAATAAAACTATCTCAAATATACTTTATTAATCAATTTTCTATTTTTACTACACTTTTCCCTGCCTAAAACGCACCATTCACTGTGAACTTAAAACTCTGTTCTCTGTACACTGCTGACAGCTGAGCGGTGCACAGAGTACGAAGTACACATTTTATCAATGGGGCCGCAGCGATGCTGTTAGTGCTCCCGTGAGAATTACTAACTCCTAGCATAGCATATGGGTACTCTGTACCCATGTACTATGGCAGGATTAGCTGAGTGCAGCGGTCTCCTGCTTCTGCCTGCTCCGCTAAGCGAAGAGAACTGCATGTCGGCTCTTAGTTTAGTGGAGCAGGCAGAATTAGAATCCTGCTCCGCTCAGCTAATCCTGGCATAGTACATGGCTACAGAGTACCCATATGCTATGCTAGGAGTTAGTAATTCTCCAGGGAGCATGGGCAAGAGCAGCAATATGAGCTCCTGCCTGTACTCACAGCGCCGATGCGGCCCCATTGATAAAATGTGTACTCCATACTTCGCTGGGCTGTCAACGGTGTACAGAGAACAGAGTTTTAAGCACACAGTGAATGGTGCGCTTTAGGCACAGAAAAGTGTAATAAAAATAGAAAATTTATTAATAAAGTATATTAGAGATAGTTTTATTAGGGCATTAGGGACAATATACACTGCATGTCTAAAAAAAAAAGTGGATTTAACTAAGCAAATAGGTATGAGCCTCCTATTGGATAATTTACTGCATGGGCGATTATCTTTCAGCTGGCAACAAGTTATTTAACCCCAACTGGTGCAATGAGTTGCTTCTCATTTCTTAAACAACCATGTCAAAAGACACATCTCGTGGTCGTGGAAAAGATGTTTGTTTAAGAAGGGTCAAATCATTGGCATGCATCAAGCAGAGAAAACATCTAAGGAGATTGCAGAAACTACTAAAATTGGGTTAAGAACTGTCCAACGCATTATTAAAAACTGTAAGAATAGTGGGGACCCATAGTATTTGAGGAAGAAATGTGAGCGTAAAAAAATCCTGAATGATCGTGATCAGCAATCACTTAAATGTTTGGTGAAAGGCTTAAACTTGCTAGGGAGCATAAAGAATAGACTCTGGAGCAATGGAAGAAGGTCATGTGGTCTGATGTGTCCAGATTTACCCCGTTTCAGAGTGGTGGGCACATCAGGGTAAGAAGAGAGGCAGATGAAGTGCCTAGTGCCTACTGTACAGACCTGTTGGGGCAGTGCTATGATCTGGGGTTGCTGCAGTTGGTCAGGTATAGGTTCAGCAACAGTTCAACAGTATGTGCTCCAAGAATTAGGTCAGCCGACTACCTGAACATACTGAATGACCAGGTTATTCCATCAATAAATATTTTCTTCCGTGATGGCATGGGCATATTCCAAGATGACAATGCCAGGATTCATCAGGCTCAAATTGTGAAATAGCGGTTCAAGGAGCATGAGACATCATTTTCACACATAGATTGGCCACCACAGAGTCCAGACCTTAACCCCATTGAGAATCTTTGGGATGTGCTAGAGAAGGCCTTGTGCAGCGGTCAGACTCTACCATCATCAATGCAAGATCTTGGTGAAAAATTAATGTAACACTGGAAGGAAATAAATCATTGTGACATTGCAGAAGCTTATTGAAACAATGCCACAGTGAATGCTTGCCATAATCAAAGCTAAATGGCGGTCCAACGAAATATTAGAGTATGTGACCCTTTTTTTTTTGGTGGCGACTTGTTTTTTGGACAGGCAGTGTATTAAAAGTTTTCATGAAGGTTTAGTTACTCTTTTATGTAGCTATTCAGTCTGAGGGTGACCTGTAGGCATTTTTGTTTGGTGCAATACAACACCTTTGCACCAATGACACAGAAATACAATACTTAATCATGCTTTTTTGTGTGTGGATGACCTGTAGTCATTTTTGGTCAGTGCAATACTACTCCTTTGCACCAGTGACACGGAAATACAATAGTTAATCAGTTTATTAATTGTGTCTGTGACACATAGCTAATTTTTGGTGCAAAACCCTTAAATTGCCCCTATGACACGGAAATACAATAGTTAATCCGCCTGTTATGTGACAGTGGGTTACATCAACCAAGGAAACCCAAAAATCCCAGATATTCACTTTACAGGTAATAGTAATTTAAATTGTATTTTCACAAATGCCAGAAGTCTAGCTAGAAAAGCTGGAAGCTATGGTGCTAGAAGAACACATAGATGTAGTTGGTGTGGCTGAGACATGGTTGGATTCTTCGCATGACTGGGCTGTAAATATTGAGGGTTTTACACTATTTAGGAAAGACAGGGTCAATAGAAAAGGAGGTGGTGTGTGCCTGTATGTGAGAAGTGATCTAAAGACAAGTGTGAAAGAGGCAATTGTGGGTAATGATGGTAAGGATGTGGAAACCTTATGGGTGGAAGTTCAAAGGGATATAAACTGAAAAAAATAATACTTGGTGTAATCTATAGACCCCCTAACATCACAGAGATAGAAACGCAACTGTATAACCAAATAGATCGGGCTGCACAGGCTGGTACTGTGGTCGTATTGGGATAAAATTTGCAAAAATACAAAACGAACAGCAGGTGACAAAAAAAAGCAAAACAAATCACCAAAAATTATTTAAATATATCAATGCTAAAAAACCAAGGCCCGAGCACGTAGGTCTCCTAAATAATGGTAAGGGGGGGGGGGTAGTCACTGAAGATAAGGAAAAGGCAGAGTTACTAAATGTTTTTTTTAGCTCTCTATATACAAAAGAAGAGAAAGGAGCTGATATCTGTGGTGCTAGGGCTGTTAGTACATCCAGTAATATACTTGATTGGCTAACTGTAGATATGGTCCAAGATACGTTAAATAAGGTAAATGTGAACAAGGCTCTGGGTTCAGATGGATTACACCCAAGAGTGCTTAAAGAGCTCAGTTCAGTCATTGCTGCACCTCTGTTTATAATTTATAAAGATTCTCTAGATACTGGTACAGTGCCAAGTGATTGGTGCAAGGCAAATGTGGTGCCCATATTTAAAAAAATGATCTAGGTCCTCCACAGGTTTTTATAGACCAGATAGTTTAACTTCTGTTGTGTTAAAAATGTTTGAAGGACTCTTAACACCTTCACTACTGAGCCATTTTTCACCTTAAATCCCAAGCCGATTTTTGCAAATCTGACATATGTCACATTATGTGGTAATAACTTTAAAACACTTTTACTTAGGGTCCTTTCACACTTGCGTTCTGAGGATCCGGCAGGCACTTCCGTCCTGCCGGATCCGTCAGAACGCAAGTCACCTGAAGCATTAGAAGACTGATCAGGATCCTGATCAGTCTTCGAATTGCTTTCAGGTTACTATGGCAGCCAGGGACGCTACTAGCGTCCTGGTTGCCATAGAAGGAGGAGCGGGAGCGGCATGCCACATTCCGTACGGCTCCCGGCGCTCTGAATGACGTCAGAGCGCCCATGCGCATGGATCACGTGATCCATGCGATCACGTGATTCATGCACTGGGGCGCCCTGACGTCATCCTGGAGCGTCCCGGGAGCCGCACGGAATGTAAGTATGCCTCTCCCCGCTCCCTGCTACACTTTACCATGGCAACCAGGACTTTAGCGTCCTGGCTGCCATGGTAACCAGTCAGAAAAAGCTAAATGTCGGATCCGGCAATGCGCCGAAACGACGTTTAGCTTAAGGTCGGATCCGGATTAATGCCTTTCAATGGGCATTAATTCCGGATCCGGCCTTGCGGCAAGTGTTCCGGATTTTTGGACGGAACAAAAAGCGCAGCATGCTGCGGTATTTGCTGCGTCCAAAAAACGTTCCGGTCCTGAACTGAAGTCATCCTGATGCATCCTGAACGGATTTCTCTCCATTCAGAATGCATGGGGATGATCCTGATCAGGATTTTTCCGGCATAGAGACCCGACGACGGATCTCTATGCCGGAAAAGAAGAACGCAGGTGTGAAAGGGGCCTTATCAAGGCTATTCTGAGATTATTTGTTTTTATTTATAAAACAAAACACAAATTTACCAAGAATTTTGAAATATTTGAAAAATTTTAAATTTCCATTTCTCTACTTTTATGACACATAACAATAACTCAAAAAATAGTTATTACTTTACGTTCCCCATATGTCTACTTCAAGTTTGGATCATTTTGTGAATGCCATTTAATTTTTACATATGTTAGAAGGCTTAAAAGCAAATCTTTCCCCAAAAAAATCCAAAATCCACTTTTTAAGGACCAGTTTAGGACTGAAGTCACTTTGTGAGGCTCATATAATAGAAACCACTCAAAAATGACCCAATTTTAGAAATGAAACCCCTAAGGTATTCAAAACTGATTTTACGAACTTTGTTAACCCTTTAGGTGTTCCACAACAATAATGGAAAATGAAGATAAAATTTCAGAATTTCACTTTTTTTGGCAGATTTTCCATTTTAATCCATTTTATCCAGTAACAAAGCAAGGGTTAACAGCCAAACAAAACTCAATATTTTTTGCCCTGATTCTGTCGTTTGCAGAAACACTGCATATGTGGTTGTAAACTGCTGTATGGGCACACGGCAGGGCACAGAAGGACAGGAACGCAACATGGTTTTTGGAAGGCAGATTTTGCTAGACTGCCTTTTTGACACCCATTTGAAGACGCACCCCTAGAGTAGAAACTCCAAAAAAATGACCCCACTTTGGAAACCACGGGATAAGGTGGCAGTTTTCTTAGTATTATTTTAGGGTGCATATGATTTTTGGTTGCTCTATATTACACTTTTTGTGAGGCAAGGTAACAAAAATAGCTGTTTTGGCACTGTTTTTATTTTTTGTTATTTACAGTGTTCATCTGACAGGTTAGATCATATGGTATTTTTATAGAGCAGGTTGTTACGGACGTGACAATTGTTTCAGTTTTATATAATAAAGCATTTTTAAAAAAATGATTTTTTTAGTGTCTCCATATTCTGAAAGCCAATTTTGGGTGACTGTCTTATATAGGGGCTTACTTTTTTAGTATGAGATGACGGTTTGATTGGCACTATTTTAGCACAATAATAGCAGTTTTGAAGCAAAAAAAAATCATATTTTAGGGTCTCTATTGTCTGAGAGCCATAGCTTTTTTATTTTTTGACCGATTGTCTTAGGTAGAGTCAAATCTTTTGCGGAATGAGGTAACAGTTTGATTTGTACTATTTTGGGAGGCATGCGCCTTTTTGATCACTTGGTGTTGCATTTTTCTGTGATGTAAGTTGACAAAAAATTCCACAGTTTTTATTTTTTGAGGGTATTCACCTGAAGGGTTAGGTCATGTGAAATTTTTATAGAGCAGGATGTTACGGACGTGGCGATACCTAATATGTATCCTTTTTTTATTTAACTTTTACACAAAGATATCATTTAAAAAAAAAAAGATCATGTTTTAGGGTCTCCATAGTCTGAGAGCCATAGTTTTTTTTATTTTTTGGGCGATTGTCTTAGGTAGGGTATCATTTTTGCTGGATGAGATGATGATTTGATTGGTACTATTTTGGGGTGCATATGACTTTTTGATTGCTTGCTATTACACTTTTTGTGATGTATGGAGACAAAATGCCTTTTTGACACCTATTTCTTTTACGGTGTAAACCTGAGGGGTTAAATCATGTGATATTTTTATATAGCAGGTCTTTAAGGACGTGGCAATACGTAATATGTATACTTTTTTTATTTTTTTAAGTTTTATATACTGATATCATTTTTGAAACAAAAAAAAATCATGTTTTAGTGTCTCCATAGTCTGAGAGCCATAGTTTTTTTCTTTTTTTAGACGATAGTGTTAAGTAGGGTATAATTATTGTGGGGTGAGATGACAGTTTGATTGGCACTATATTGGGTGCATATGACTTTTTGATCACTTGCTATTACACTTTTTGTGATGTAAGGTTACAAAAAAATCACATAATATCTCTACTTTTAAATTTTTTTTACATTTAACACAATAAAAGCATTTTTTAAACAAAAAAATCATGTGTTAGTGTCTCCATTGTCTGAGAGCCATAGATTTTTAATTTTTTTTGCGATTGTCTTAGGTAGGGACTCATTTTTTGCAGGATGAGGTGATGGTTAGATTGGTACTATTTTGGGGGGCATAGCCTTTTTGATTGCTTGGTGTTACACTTTTAGTGATGCAAGGTGACAAAAAATGATTTTTTTAGCACAGTTTTCATTTTATTTTTTTGACGATGTTCACCTGAGGGGTTAGGTGATGTGATATTTTTATAGAGCCGGTCTATACGGATGTGCTGATACCGAATATGTCTTTTTTTTCCATATTTTTTTACTGTATTTTTGGAAAAGGAAAAGCTTTTATTATTTTTTTGACTTGAAACTTTTATTTTTTTTTAAAAACTTTATTTTTTTCACTTTTTTTTTTCACTTTTTTTTTTGTCCCACTCTGGGACCTCAACTTTTGTGGGTCTGATCCCCTTTACAATGCATTATAATACTTCTGTAATACACTTACAGCCTGCTTGCCTGTGAGATCCAGGGGGCTGGATCTCACAGGCTCTCCCGGAAGGCAGCCACGATGCCTAAGGAAGGCATCGGGCTGCCTTCACTGCCATGGGGTGCCTGTCACAGCAGCATGGGGACCCCATAGACACATGCACCCGTGAGGATACCACACGTGCCGCAGTCAGTGCTGACTGCGGCCGTGCAAGGGTTAATGCGCAGATAGCAGGGGTCTGGCTATCAATGACAGCCCGACCCCTGCCGCCGATCAGGAGGGCGCAGCTCCTGCACCTGCCCGATCAGTGCGCCATACCTGTACTGCGCTGGGATTTCTGTCCCACATTTCTGCGCCGTACATGTACGTGGCTGGTATCCTAAGGGTTAAGGGACTATATACAGGAGTAAGTGACTGTAAATAATATTCTAGGTGATAACCAACATGGGTTTACCAAGGACAGAAGTTGTCAGACTAACCCGATTTGTTTTTTGAGGAGGTATCCTGGATAGAGGGGTGGCTGTGGATGTATTGTTTCTGGATTTTGCAAAGGCTTTTGATACTGTCCCTCAGACTTTTAATAGGTTAAGTAAGGTCTATAGGCTTGGAAAGTATAGTTTGTAATTGGATTGAAAACTGGCTGAAGGACCGTGTCCAGAGAGTTGTGGTCAATGATTCTTATTCAGAATGGTCCTGGGTTTTAAGTGGTGTACTCCAAGGTTCAGTGCTGGGCCCTATATTTTTCCTTATTTATTAATGATATCGAGGACGGGATTAATAGCACCATTTCTATTTTTGCAGATGACACTAAGCTATGTAGTACTGTACAGTCAATGGAAGATGTCCATAAACTACAAGCTGACTTGAACACTCTGAGTGATTGGGCATCAACTTGGCAAATGAGGTTCAATGTGGATGAATGTAAAGCTATGCATCTTGGTAGTAATAATCTCCGTGCTTCATATATCCTAGGTGATGTAACACTGGGAGAGTCACTTATAGAGAAGGATTTGGGTGTCCTTGTAGATAGTAGATTAAATAACAGCATACAATGTCAATCAGCAGCTTCTAAGGCTACCAGGATATTGTCATGCATTAAATGAGGCATAGACTCGCGGGGAAGGGATGTAATATTACCACTTTACGAAGCATTGGTGCGGCCTCATCTGGAATATGCAGTTCAGTTCTGGGCACCAGTCAATAGAAAGGGTGCATTGCAGCTGGAAAAAGTACAGAGGAGAGCGACTAAACTCATAAGGGGCATGGAGGGTCTTAGTTATGAAGAAAGATTAAAAGAATTGAATTTATTTAGTCTTGAGAAGAGACGTCTAAGGGGGGACACGATTAACCTATACAAATATATAAATGGGCCATACAAAAATATGGTGAAAAACTGTTCCATGTAAAATGCCCTCAAAAGACAAGGGGTTACTGCCTCCGACTGGAGAAAAAAAAGTTCAGGCTCCAGAAGCGTCAAAGCTTCTTTACAGTGTTGATCGAGCACCAAAGTGCTCTGGCTGAACACATCAGGATGCTGTAAAGCACCCGAGCATAATGGAAGTCAATGGGAGAACCAGAGCATTAAACCAGGCACCCCCTGCTCTGAAGAGAGGAGGGTGTCTGGTTCACAGGAAAAAGACAGAAATTGATGGAAACATCACTGAAATGGTTCGGGAACAGCATGGGGATAATGTCTGGATGCATCTTGGACTCCCAGGTCGTATACAAGGAGATATATAACTTATACCAGCTGTACATGTATAATTATATATAGAAGATACCCAGGTAATACCAGCACGCTTCATATCACTAAATACAAGAAGACGTCTAACTTATACCAGCCATAAATATATAATTATATACAAATATACAATTATATGTACATTTTTTAATTATACGGAAAGGGGGGTGATATAAACTTTTATTTTTTTATTTCTTATATATTTTTAACTTTTCTTATTTTTATGATCATTTTGTGTGTCATATATGATATTATTAATAATGTTTTTTAATTTTTAATTTTGGTCAATCAGGGATTTTTAAAATGTGATTTTACTTCCAGTTTGCTCATTTCTTATCCTGGCCTGCCATCTGGAGGCGAAAGTAAGAATTGTAGCTTGAATGCTGTTAGCCTCATCAGAGAGGCTTACAGTATTCAGTGCAACTACCGCTGCCCGGAATGGCCGCACGGGGCATTGGTAGGAAGCCCAGAAGCGCGAGCTTCCGGGTTTTTGTGCATTTCGGTGCCATGATCTCACTTGTTTTAGTTACAAATGCCTAACAGGGCAATAAACCTATCTTGACCCAGGTCTAAATTAAGACTTCACTTTTATTATTCATTAAGCATAAAATATATATATAATATAAATGTGTACTATCCTATCAGTGAGCCAGAAAAGAAGGGATTACAATTCCACTCCGCTGGTGATGTAAATACTAATCAATAGAGGGGTAAGGAGACGTGCACAATCTCCCACCTTTTAAATGGAATGCACAGTTTACTGTATTACTAATTACAGGATCTATTGCTGTCAAATACAGCCAATCCACGACTGTGAGGTGGGAACATGTATAAGTTCAATCACTATCACATTTGCACACCAGGCAGGTGCCTATGCTTGCAATCTGGCAGGCAAGGTCTGACAACTAGCCCTGTAATCAGTGATAGCCACAGCTTGATGCCGTGGCTATCTAGACCGCATAGCAGATCTAAGTATTAGAGTATAGTCCAGCCGGACTTTTAGCAATTATTCACCAGTGGAGTAGAACTGGATTTAAAAACTACAACTGCCCCCCAAAGTTTTTAAATTCAGTTCTCTACTCCACTGGTAAATAATTGCTAAAAGTCCGGCTGGACTATACTCTAATACTTAGATCTGCTATGCGGTCTAGATAGCCACGGCATCAAGCTCAAAGGAGTTCCCTGGCGTGACAGTTCTTCAGGCAATGCTTTGCACACTGTGCAGTCAGAACCTGAAGCGAGGCATAAATATTCTAAACCTGAGCACCACCTGCATGACCAGGCATCTAACTGCAAAGCACGAGCTGCAGTGGAGTAGACACCTAAAAAACCACAAAAGATCTGAGGCTCCTCCTGCTCCCTCATCTACTGTGGTCCCTGCCTCTTCCTCCCCATCTAGAGCGACAGGGCCAGCCAACAGATGATGTGATAGCAACACCACCACCAGTGTCACCGACCAACTCCTTACTGTCCCATGGAAGCACTTAGCTGTCCATCCCCAAACACTGGAGAGAAAAAGGAAGTACCCCCTTACCCACCATCGAACCTGTCCCTTAAAATGATGCCATTCCATCTGGTAGAGACGGAGAGGTTTAAAAATTTTATGACAAGTGTGCACTGCGCAACACCATCAGTGTCAAGGTCCAACTAACCAGCGATACATGGACGGGCAGGTACATTATATCTCCCTAAATGCCCCTAAAAGCGGTTTGGCGCACGTCCTCCCACCACCAAGGATTGCTGGATGTTTCTCTGTGCCTCCTTCTCTTACTCCACTTCCTTCAACTGTTCCTCCTTATCACGTTAATGCAACACCTGCACCACCAACTTCAGCACAACCAGGGGGAAATGACAGAAGGCTGTTCTGAAACTCATATGTTTGGGGGGAAAAACCCACACTGCACAGGAGCTGTGGGCAGGGCCGGTTTTAGACAAAATGTGGCCCTGGGCAAAATCAAAACTAGGGCCCCGAATCTTGTAATAATGTACTAACAACACAGTTACATTCTGTCGATTCCGGCCCTCCCTCACAGATTAACACCCCATAATGCTCCTCACACAGATCTGCACCCTCATGGCCCCAGAATATGCCACATGCCCACTCCCCTCAAAGCAATAAGTTCCCCTCACTCACGGGATCTAAGAGTGTTAAAAACCAGAAGTGCAAGCTTCCTCTTCAGGCGTGCTTCCCCCAGCGGAGACTGGGGAAAGCACCCTGTTCTAAAAATGAGCTGCAGACTGTAATAGGCTTCCAGGCTCATTGTTAGTATATCCCAGTTGAGGCCACTAGATGGCAGCATTGAACTGTGATATAGTGATTTCTATACAGAATAATAGAGCAATTTCCCTTATTATGTATAAATTGCAATCTGATGATTGCGAGTTGTGGTCCACTTGGGGACCTAACAAAAAGGAAAAAAAAAAAAAAGTTGAAAAAAAATAAGTTTTGAAATTATATTTAAAAAAAAACTGAATCACCCCCACTTTCTCCAAAATAAATTTATGAGGGTCAGAATATCGGGATGAGTAAGCCCTTACTGAGCCTGGGCTTGCTGCAGTAAGTGGGACTATAGAGCAGATTGACGTGGATTAATACGGGTGTTATTTAATAATATTTTACGTCTTGCTCCAATAAAATCTAACTTCACAACCATCTACATTATAGGTAAAAACCTTAACCAATGAGCTATAGACCTCCATGTTAAATTAAAACCCTCATGGTAGTTTCCCACATATCATCCATTCATGTATATCAGAAGTATCATTTTATATATTTTTTTTGTAATTACATATTTATTTTGTGTCATACTTTTTTTTTTACAATTACAAAAAAAAAAATTATAAAATAAAATACTTCTGCTGTATTTGAATACCTAATGCAGGAGAAACATCTATGAGGTTTTTCAGCAATAGTTTAGCATTGAGCTAAACAGACCAATGAGTGGTTGGTGCCACTGAGCCTCAAGCCTGACGGTGTGCGACAACAGGCGAAATCTTGTAGCAGCTCTGGGCCTACCCGGTTGGACGTACATCTTGCCTGTCGCATGTGCTGAATTTGGTGGTGCAGAGGTTCCTGAAAAATTACAAAGATATGTCAGAGATGCTGCAGAAAGCGTGGGCCGTTTGTGCGTGCTTTCAGCATTCTTACCCTGCTTGCCAGTCTGCACTGCAGCGCAACTTCTGCCTTTCAGCTCACCTCCTCATATGCGACGTACTGACAAGGTGGAACTCCCCCTTGCAAATGCTGGGGAGACTGTGCGAGCAACAGCAGACAATAGTGGAGTTTCAGCTGCAGCATACACAGGTGAGTCACTGTGCAGAACAACACCACTTCACCAGCAGCGAGTGGGCCTCCATGCAAGATGTGTGTGCCGTGTTGCGCTGTTTCAAGTACTCCACCAACAAACCAGATAAAAAATGTAAGTAAAAAAAAAGTTTTGGCTACCTCCTCCGCCTCCAACACCTCTTCTGCCTACACCTCCACATCCGCCTCCTCCTCCACTTGGACCTCCACCTTCTGGCTCAAGATTATTATGTCTTATATTGGCAAAGTAAAGAGGTATACCGGCAGGGGCGTACATAGAAATCACTGGGCCCCATAGCAAGAATCTGAAATGGGCCCCCTTAACCCCACCCACTACCTACTCCTGGCCCCTCCCACCTCCCCCTTAACCCTGCCCTCCCACCTCCTGTCCTGGCTCCTCCCATGCCACACCCCCATTAAATAAATTTATACATGACCTACTGAAACTGTTAGGGATAAACATTTTTATTTTACTTCTCCCCCATGGGCATTTTGAGGGGCATTAGGGGTTGCTGGTAGGGCTCATAGAGAACTCCGAGGAGGGGGGGGCTAATAGAGGACAGTGTGCTTTCCTCCTACTCCTCCCCACCTGGGCATTTTTGTAAGGGCTTTAGGGGTTGGGGCTCACAGAGGACTCCTACTGCTTCCCCCCCCCATAAATTTTTGGGGTGGGGGCATGAGGGGGTTAATGCCTTGCTGGGAATTTTAGGGGGCATTGGGGGGCTCACAGAGGACTCAGGAAAAGGGGGGGGGGTCATAGTGGACCTTGAGGGAAGGCAGGGGAGTCTCATGCTTTATGAGTACAGCCTGGCAAAGTGGCACACTTTCCTGACTGTGGACTCACACCTTGGGCATTTGGGTGGCATTTTCGGGCTCATAGAGCCTAGAGGACAACAGGACTGGAGTGAGAAGGCTGTCCTGTCCCCCCCCTCCTCCCCACCCCTCCTCTCTTTTGCTGCCTGCCCCTGCAGGCAGCCTGGGCAACTTCCACATGATCATCGCTGTCAGACTCAGAGAGTGACTCACAGTGTCAGTCTGACAGTGACTGACACTTACATACCACTCTCTGCTCTCTCACTGAGCCAGGGCCAGGCACAGCAACCTGTTCAGGGTGCCGCCAGCAGCTTGGCTCCCCAGCGAGCATCGGTCCTCCTCCTGCTGGCTCCATCCAGGACTAGTACTGGCTGCGGGGCGGGTGGCTGTTCTGGGACTGGGTCCATGGGTCAGTGTCCACTGTCTCTGACTGGTGAGATGCAGACAGCGGCGACGTGATTCTCCTGCCCCCGTCGCGCACACTGGCCAATCAGCAGCTGCATCAACACTTTGCCTTGTGCTGATTGGCCAGCGAGCGCATTAGTTGCAACTTGCAGGCTGACTTGATCCTGATAACGCAGGTCAGGATCAGGTCAGAGACAGTCAGCAGGGCTCAGGTCAGCGCGGGAACTTGGAGGTGCCGGGGGGGGGGGCGGGATGGTGGCGATTCGCATCCTGGCTACATGTCAGGTCGATGTTAATTTATTTTTGATCGAAAACTGTGAGTGGGCGGGGCAAAATAGTGTGGGCAGAGCCTTCCGAGTGCTCTGGGCCCCCCTGTGCCGTGGGCCCCATAGCAGTGGCGTACCCTGCCTATATTGGCGGTACGCCACTGTATACCAGCCACACCCAGCCATTGTTATACTCCACCACACTTTGTGCATTCCCTTTGCTATTTCTCAACATTTTGGGGGCCACAACCATAAATAAATTTGACTACCTCTTCTGCCTCCTCCACCTACACCGCCATGTCTGCCTCGTCTGCCGCCTCCTCCACTGGACCTCCACCTCTTGGCTCAAGATTATTGTGTCTTATATTGGCAGAGTAGAAAAGTATACCGGCCCCACCCCAAAAAGTGGCTAAAGGTCACATACAGAATTTAGAAACATTTAAAAAAACAAAACAGAAACAGTGTTGGCTTCCTTCCCCGCCTCAAGATTATTATTTATTATTTTGGCAGATTAGAGAAGTATACAGCAGCATGATGTACTGTCACACATTGTGCTGCTGGCTATGTAGGAGCAACAGAGGAATCGTCTTGGCTCCTATTATACCGCAAGCGTGATGTGTGACAGCATACTGTTGCTGGGGAGCGCCGGCATTGGAGGAACCTGGTGAGTATTTACTGTTTGTTTTTTTCTTTTGAAGGGGGCACATTTGGGCATTACTACTTTGAGGAGGCTCATCTTGGCATATCTACTGTGGAGATGGCACATATCTTGGTATAACTACTGTGAGGGGGTACACATCTGGGCAAAACTAATGCAAAGGTGCATATCTGGGCATAGAAACTGTGAAGGGAGCACACATCCGGTCATAACTACTGTGAAGGAGCACATGTGAGCATTGCTACTGTGAAAAGGGCACAATGTGGGCAAAACTACTATGAAGGGCACAATGTGGGCATTACTGCTGTGAAGGGGACACAAGGGGGGAATAATTACTATGTGTGTGCATTATGGGGACTGGGTGTGTAAAGTTATGCTTTGGGCAGAGTTAGAGGTGTGACCTAGTATGAAAATATTAAACGTGGCTTATCATCTGTCCACTAAAATTATAGCTGTTAAATTTCCACAGATGAACGTACGTTTTGGTTGAAAATGTCCATTTTGATTAACTTCAGACTAATGTGTATGGCCACCTTAAGAGCATGTCACTATACAATACAATAACAGCAGCTAGTCTAATGATAGAGCAAGATAATTTAATTAATATTAAATAATTATATTAATTAGAATTTTTATATTAGCCTATAATATACAAGTACTGCACAGTCTGTAATATCTTCGTAACCATGTTGATTTCCGGTTTGTATTAGCAGCTGTGCATATGCATTGGGCGCCTCCCCCTAGGGCCCTCTATAAGTTGCCCGTCCCAGGTGTAGGAAATGCCGAGTAGTATGTTGCGGCCTAAAATGTCTCTTATTGTGTGTCACGGTGCTCCTACCTGGATATGGCTCGACCCCCGGCTTTGGCTCCGAAGCAATAATTAGGGGGAGTAATTGAGGAATAAAAGAATAACTGGAGTCCAGACCTTGAGATGAAGTTCAATGGCAGCTTAACTTTGCATAAACGTTCTCCAAAACGGTTTACAGGCTTTGTCTTGGTTCCATCAGGCTTTAGCATGAAACTAGCAGGCAAACTCCACTCTGCTATATCTGTTTCTCTCTGACTCTGCTGTATTGACAGGCTGGCTGTATAACTCAGCTTCTTCTGTATGCTACACTTCACTTTGTAGTCTGACTCTAGGTTATACCAGGGAATTTTCCTCCTGGCTTCTGAGGCTTCAAGCTTTGGCCTCCATGGCCAGCAGAGCTTAGGGTTCTCTGGCTGGCGTGAGCATGTCCAGCAGAGACATGCCCCTGCACACCCTTCCCCTAGCTGGGGGTAAGCTAGATTGGAACTAACTGGTCCCCACCCTTCCTGCAGGAAGTAGGACTAGCTCACTCCTCTCCAGAGGAGGGGTAAGAATGGAATGGAGAGCTCCATTCTACCTATGTACCATTATTCTGAATGGTGCCCAATAGAGATGAACAAATTACTTAAAAATTCAATTCGGACGGTTCTCCGAATTTCCCAAAAAGATTTAATTTGATCTGAATTTATTTGTGATGAATCACGTTAAAAAACATCTATTTCCTGGCTGCTGAGAGCCTGTATAGTAGTGTAGAACACTGTGCATTGCAGAAACATACATAGGGAGTCCACTGTGCTAGTTAAACAGTACTGCGAGTCAGTATGACATGCAGATTACAGGCGTCACTTTTAGAATCACTTCACTCACTTGGCCAGTTACAGGGCCAAAACTGACCAAATAACTCAATGTTAGCGTCCGGTATAAAGAACCATGCAGTGACCAGAGATTCTACTATACAATGAAAGAGCGCACTCCTTTTACATCGTCTTCAGCTAATTCCACATAGATGTCTACAGAACTTGTCCTGTTACATGCTGGGACAAGTAGTGTCCCCTTGACAGAGTGGAGAGGGTGTCAGGAGTAAGTTTGTGTTGACGTCACTGTTTATTTTAAAAGGGCACGTTTAATGGAGGTCAATGATTGTTTTACATATGACACCCTATTAAAATCCCCAGTGGCCTAAAATTATATTATATATTATAAAATTATATTATATTGTAAACTGAGTGTACCTTGTTGGAATTTTTAAAATGTATTTTTAATATCCCTTAAAATGAAATTACATGCGATCCCTCCGTCATTGAATAAAACAAGTAGTAGGGCTGACTTAAACTTGCAGGATCTATTCCCTTGTACAATAAGAGCAGTGAACTACAAGCGGTTTATTATTTTTGTCTCACATATTTTATTTTAAGAAATATTAAAATTTCACTGTTCATTTTGACCTTTTTCTCACCCGTCATAAGAACAACCCCAAAACATGGTCAGCATTTGCTCAGTAATCCATCAGTATTGCTAAAGCCATAAAAAACAGGAGTGGATCCAAAACAGAGATGACTCGTGAATGGAAGTCTTGCATGTCTTGCTGTGTTTTGTAGCACTCCTGCTTTTGGCTTCCAAATTATGATCCAATCCTGATGCAAAATAGGGCCCATGTGATATAGGCCGTATGGCTGCTCCAAAGACAGGATCTGTTGTATTTTTCTGTCCTTCTGACAGATCAGAAGAAGAGTAAAATAAATTGTGATGTGAGCAAAGTCAAACAGTGACAATAACGGCCCAGTGACAGAGTGGTGAGGGTAGCAACAGCATGAGGAGTCAACACAGTGGCAAGTGACAAAGTAGTGAGGTGACAACATAAGGAGTTAACACAGTGGCCCAGTGACAGAGTTGTGAGAGTGGGGGGCAAAAACAGTGGCAGTTACAGCACACGATGGTGGGAGGCAGTAGGAGCATATGGAAGCTGGTATTTAGCATCACATGATGAATGGAAGTACTTTTATATATATATACAGTATGAAATAAACACACCCTAAAACTGGTTGTATCAAACTGCACTTTCACCCCAAAAGCAAGGATGAATAGACGTACTTTTTATATATTTAAAATAAACACACCCCAAAACTGGTTGATTGGTATGATTCAGTATGATTACAGTGATACCAAATACTTAGCTTTTTTTTTTTATCTTTTACTACTTCTGCACAATAAAAAAAACTTTTTTTTTTTTTTTTTAAAAAAGATGATCGCCGCATCAGAGCCATAACTTTTTGGGGTTTTCCTTTCTATGCAGCTGTGTGAGGGCTTGGTTTTTGTGGGATGACTCAAAAATAAAAAAGCAGAAATTCTTTCACTGTACAGGATAAATGACATGATATTTGTGTAGTGCAGGTCGTTATGGATGTGGCGATACCAAATATGTGGAGATTTTATTTTCTCCATTGAGAATCATTTTTTCACTTATTTTTTACCATTTAATAGTCCCACAAGGCAAATTTTTGTAGTGTAATCTATTTTAACCAATTAAGGACCCGTGATGTACATGTACGTCATAACTAGACGTGACTTAAGGACCAGTGACGTGCATGTACGCAGAGCTCTGAGGAAGGATCGGGGGGTAATCGCGGCACTATGCCTGCTCTTGCCGGCAGGAAGCCATGCCAGGTAAGGGCAGCATGGTGCTGAACCGCCCGCCTGCGGCCCCGATCGATGCTATTGGCCTGATTCGCACACGTGCGCATCGCAGTTCCGGCTGCGTTACGGAGGTGGGGGGGTGGGCGTCATCTGGAGGTGACCGGGGCTGAACAAGTCAGCACCTGTCTCCTCCTAGGTCAGGCAGGGGACACCAGTGTTTTTGGGTCCCCTGCCAGCGCTGCTATTGGCTGAAACAGTGCTTCAGCCAATGGCAGAGCTGTAGCTGCACAGGAAGAGGCAGAACTTCCCTGTAGCCATTCTAGCTGGCGACTGCATGCAGAGAGGTTCTGTGCTGCTTGTTGGCTTGCTGGGACTTGTGGTGCACACCACAGCGGTTTAACCCCCTTCCCACTGAAAAGAAGAAAGAAGAACATCTGGAATAGCTGCACAGATTTTTTCTTTTATTTTCAGATGTTCCAGATCCCCTTCGTCCCTGTCCCTTCCCGTTCCCCTCAGCCTTTTTTACGGACGCCATTTGGTCCGTGACATTTTTTTTTTTTTTTTTTACATTTTTCCAGCTCTGCATCACTTTTTCTGAATGCGAGCTGTGACCGCCAAGTTCAGTGGGTACCTGCCCGATCAACACCTGGGGATTATTTGTACAGAATTTTCAACCAATTCTTCTTTTTTTTTTTTTTGGTTAAAAACTGGTAGTTAGGGCTTTATATAAATAGAGTTCGTTCTCTCTCGTTCTCTCATTCTCTCTCTCTCTCTCTCTCTCTATATATATATATATATATATATATATATAGGATCGAAAGGTCGCGTGAATTTTATACTACAGTTTTTGCACACACGCCTGACCTGTGTGCGTGCATGTTGCACAGCAACGATCAGTAGTGTGCTCAGTAGCATCTGCATATTTTTAATTTTTAACAATTTTTTTTTTTAGGTTTTTGCACGAACGCACCATCTTCGTGTGTGCATTTTGCAACCACTGAGTACCAATCAGTAGTGTCCATTACTGATCGTGTATTTTTTGCAGAGAAGATTTTTTTTTCTCTACTCCTTTTCTCTATATTTGAAATCTGTTACAAGCCCCTTCACATGTCAAAACACTACATACACACCCCTTACACTAAATAATGTTTTACACAATTCACACGTCACACCACAATGAATTAAAAATGGCCCGTCCATCCCAAAGAGTGTACTCAGCTTAAGAGGCATACGCCATGCTCGCCTCCGATACGGAGTCTGCCAGTGAAGGAGAAGAGGATGCCACTATCTTCTACTCCTCTACCCCCTCATCATCCGCTGATGAGGGACCCTCTAGAAGGAGCCCCAGGGTAGCAGAGGAGGTGTTCCCCCTGACGAATATCAGCCCCAAATTCCTGACTTTGTGGGCAATTCAGATAGATTGTGTGGGCTTTACTGAGCTAGATTATTTCAAAATCTTTTTCTCTGAAGATTTTGTAAATTTGATGGCGACCCAAACAAATTTATATGCACAACAATTTATTTCCTAGAACCCTATTTCCCCATACACTATACTCCTAGGTTGGACCCCATTTTTCTATAAATAAAAATGAAATTTTTTGACTCCAGTTTACCACTGTCATGAAGTACAATATGTGACGAGAAAATAATCTCAGAATGGCCTGGATAAGTAAAAGCGTTTTAAAGTTATTACCACATAAAGCGACACATGTCAGATTTGCTAAAAAGGTGAAAAATGGCAGGGTCCCTAAGGGGTTAATGTCTATGCTATACTGACATTCACCAACAGGCTATGCCAGAGAGGCATGGGCCGCTGGGACACACTAGATAAGGCACAGAGCCATCACTAGGCCTAAGCCTGCCTGCACAGACATCGGGACCCTGCAATCTCATTTGCAGGGTGCTGATGGGACACATAGGGAGTCTGCTCCCTCTGTAACCGCTGACATGTGCCCAGAACATATAAGGGATTAAACAGCCTGGACCGACTCTCCTGCGCTGCTCTTATGTTACAGCCATGGCCCTACTTTCCACTGCACAGGAGGCTCATGGAGCACTCAAACTGGGCTGCCATAAAAAGGTGACGGCCCAGCCTAAGGCCCCTTAGTGACCACCATGAAAAGGTAGTGGTTAGTGTTAGGTTGAAGAGGTGGGTTAGGGCAGGGATAACTATAGTGGTGAGGTTAGGGATGGAATTGGGTCAAGGGCACAGGTGGTGAGGAGTGATTTGGAGATTAAGGTGGAAAGCTTTTCTTCAGTATTGGTGGTAAACTGAGTTATGTGGGAAAAACACTGAGGTTGTGTGAAGGGGTACTGGGGATTGTTGCTTGACGCTGAAAAAAGTGGGAAAGAGGCACAGCTTCACAGGCAAGCAATGAAATATCTTAGACCATGATAGTTCTGTATTATGATCTATGAGACAAGCAATCAGAAGATCGCAGGTTATAGTCCCCTTAAGGGGCTAAAAGTTATTGAGTAATTTGTAAAAAAAAAATGCTACAAATAAGAATAAACAATGAAAACATAACAGGTATCGCTGCATCTCAAAATGTCTGAACTTTATAAATCTTTAAAAAAAATTCTTGCCAAGTGTACGCTGTAATGGAAAAAAATAAAACCATGTAATTTGCCATTTTTAGTCACCTTGTCACCCACAAGATGAGCACCATTGTCAACAGGACTTTCCGTCCAGCATAATGGAAAACAGACAGATTTGTTATGCTTGCCCATAGACCTCTATTATGATGGATCAAAAAGGAATGCCTCTAAAGGTTTCCGATTTGAATTTCATCTAACGAATTCCATTTTTTTCCATTATAACTAGAGATGAGCGAACATTTAAAAAAAGTCCGTTGTTCGGCGTTCGGGAGGTGGTAAGTCGCGCATCCCGTTATGGATTCCACTATAGCGGCCGAACTGTTGCAAAGCCGAAGGACCTGGGGTGACGTCACAGTGACGTCACCCCAGGTCCTTCGGCTGTGCAACAGTTCGGGTAGGTGGCAGCCGCCCCTTATGGATTCCATATGCCGCTATAGTGGAATCCATAACGGGATGCGCGACTTACCACCACCCGAACGCCGAACAACGGACTTTTTTTAAATGTTCGCTCATCTCTAATTATAACCAAGTTATAACAGAAATCAATAACGAAATTCATAACATTGACATGAACCTGCCCTAACAGGTTTGGTGTAGGGCTAACCCTAAGGGCATTATTATGGACTTACAAATGCTGGCATCACTTCTGGTACTCGGTCACACCACAATCCCGGAACACTCTGCAGCTGTCATGGCAGTGGGTGGGGAACCACTGTGTCAACCAACTGGTTTGACTTTGGGCTAAACTTTGGGGCGTTATTATGACAGTACGCTGGTATTCACTCTTTAATCTATATTCACAGTTCTGGACTTTGCTGTGGGTTAGCAATCAGACCATAACTCCTGAGATAGTCCCAGTGTAGTGGGCAGCTGACCCACTGGGTTCAGGGACTCCAATGCAAACATTGGGAGCTCAGGATATAAAAAAAAAAAAAACACACTAAAAACATAGGAAAACTGTAGGTACAGTCTGAACAGACATCAAAGCTTGAATGCTGGTTTCAGCATTCAAGTGCACAGTTAACATAGACACACGAAAAGCAAACACTATATGTAGTAGCACATTGTTCCATGCACAAATACACATGCAGACACTGGAAACATGAGTTAATCCGAATTGCATTACTGCTATGCTTACAATTCATGAAAAATGGAAACTCTGCGCACAGTTTTGTTTAAAATTATGTCGGCCCCATATAACAATTGTAGACACAGGAAAGGCATGCAGGCAAGGTAGTGGTAAGGCACACACAATTCAGGCAGGCTGGGAACTTGACTGGAGCACAGACAGAGAAAACAGACTGGGTGAACTTAAATAAGGACAGAACTGAACTTGGAATTGAAAGTGTAGGAGCACACAGGCAGGACTAAAACAGAACTTGGCAGGAAATAATGCAGGATAAAGTCGGGTAAATTGCAATAACACTAGACTATCAATCACCTTTGCTGATTATCAAGGAACCTAAAGATTACGCACCCTCTGCCTGGAGAGAGTGCCTTAAATACACAGGGAGTTTCAGCCAAGTGTGCGTACACACCCCCTAAGGGAGGAGGAGCATGGAGAGGATGCCAGATGACATGGTGAGTGGCATAACATGTGCACCTGCAGGGGACAGCAGGAGGGATGCGGCCACTGTGCTTTGTACATCACTGTACCCAGCCTTTTCCGGAACTCCTATAGAAATTAATGGAGCGGCCGCACACATATCTGACCACCCGCTCTGTTTATTTCAGAGGGCTCTACAGGTTTTGGGGCCCCTGTTCTCATGATTGATGGGGGTCCTAGCAGTAGGACTGATATAATTGTTATCTCCTATTTTTTTTAGATAGGGATAACTTGATATAACAGAAATAACCCTTCAACCTTTTTTTTTTCTGGGTCAACCACAATCTAAAAAGTTGCTATTCAACAATAGTGAAATTGACAACTGCCTTTTAAAGGGGTTTTCTGCGATTGTCATATTGATGACCTATCCCGAGACTAGGTCATCAATATGCTAATCCCGGAAAATCCCTTTAATCCTCTTAGATTTAAAAAAAAAAATCTAATTTAATGACAATCTATCCTTTTTCTCTGTGCTGCTAATGACATGAAAAAAAATTATAGGGCAGACATAGTTTGGACCTAATAACAAAATTATGTTCATAGTTAGAAGTACATTTTAAGTAATGTTAATAATGTCTGCTGCGCAAAACATGGGGCTTTTGTGTGGTTCAGTCAGGGCAGCTATATAAAAATCTTTCACTTTCAGGTATTTTATTGTTACTTTTATCTAAATACCATTATTTGCATTGTGTAGCTTGCTGTGAATGGAACTCGCTCATCAGAAAAAGTTGTAAATCAAGTTCACATTAAGAAATAAGGGACATCTTACTAAATTTCAGTAATTCACTTATGAAAAAAATATTCTGTATAATAATAATTTTGTAAGTAGAAAAGAAATAGCTAAGAACTATAAGAATAGAATGCTAAATTTAAGGTAAAACTGCACACAATTAAGGAAAAAAAAGATTAACAAACCAACCATATTCTTATATTGGTACAGTGACATTTACCTTTGTTCTTCAGAAAACACTGTTCCTTCCCTGTAATTCCACAACTGCTCCACAGCAGCAATGTAAAATATTCTTGTGATGGCCTCGCATGTGTGACAGAAAACTGATAGATGGAGAAAGATCACAGGCCTCATTGTGGGTGCAAGTATTCACAGAAGAACGACTTACTTCTGGATGTGCCCCAATGTTCCTTTCATAAGTAGATGCCCTTCCTAGAAATTTTTGTTCACTGACTTTGAAAAGGAAGGAAATTTCACAGCAGGAAACCGTGGGTGTGACATAAAATTACATTGCACTTTGATGTCTATTGTAGGGAAAGTGACATTGGTTTATTCAAAAAATTAGAAATAAAGACCCTTATTACCAATCATAAAAGATTGAAGTTTGAAGTCATGACTTTTCCTATAGATGTTAGGTTAACTATAATGTACAGTATATCATTTCAACAGATGTATGATTGTGTTGCCGTGTTCGTTCTTTTATGTTTTACTAAAAATATGCATTTGTCAAGAGAAGACCCACCTTTGAAACCAACTGTTGTTTTTTTGCATTGTATCTAAAAAAAAATTGAAGTCTTCCTTAAGCCCCCCTTTCTGTTTCTGCTGTGTCCATGGTAAGTGACCAGCCTATGTAACCCGAGCTTACACTCATGCTCCATTCCCTCTGTGCCCTTGTTCTCATTATTATTTTGTAGGTTAGCAAGAAGTAGGGGACAGATGGACAGCAGTATGTCTGTATACAGTGCATTCACAAAGTCTTTAGAAAATCAGTTTGTTACAAACTTCACAAAAAAATTTCCACAAGACAAACCCAAAGCTTTTCAGGTGAAATTCCACACATGTTGGTAGAAAAAAGGACAAGGGAGGAAGAAGAAGGATGCTGACATGACCTTGAGAGGAAATGGAGTGGCAGGCTTGCCCTGATCAGCTCAGAGGCTGACAGGTAGCCTAAATAAGCCAATCCATGGAGTGGTAGGCAGAGAGGTGCCCTTGCAGAACATTCATTTTGTGTTCATGAGAGTGGACAGATGTAGCAGTCTGTGCCAGAAAATGATCTTAGGGACAGTGTACAGTCACAATCAAGCGTCAATTCTAGTGTCATGGAACAGTGAGGGGAAAGGCTAGAAGAAGAATTGTATAGAATAGGGAAAGGTAGGGAAATCTTTCAACCAGGGAGTGAGGAGTGAGGAGCTGAAGCTTAGTGCACTAGGCAATGCCTTCTAGCTGCCTTATAATAAAGCTGCAGAAGAACCTCGAAAGCAGCTACCTGCAAGAACATTTCTTTTTTTTCTCATTTGAACAGAAATACAGTTTTTTTTTCCAAACCTTAAGTTTTTCTAGGCTTATTGTCAGCTTGTTCCCAGTAAAATATGCAATATGCTGCAGTGCTAACGGCTAAGGAAGTAGTGTATATTTTTATTCATTCCATCATATCTGACCATGCTAAATGTGTTGCATTGTAGCAGAAGCATTTTACAGCAATCTGGTAAAGCTGAACATTTTTATTTTTTATTTTTCACACCATCATATCTGTATTGTTTTTAAATGCGTTGCAATCTAGCAAAAGTAATAACACAATTTTTCTACCAGTCAAACTGAATGTAAATTACACTGTACACAAAAATCGAGTCCCCTACCCTGCACAGTTCAAGTGTTGGTGTAGGGCGAATATGTTCAATACAATTGTGCAATATTTGTTTAACAATCCAGAGGGTAGCATTTTAAATCTCTGTGAAAAAAACTGAAATAGTAGATCAGAATCTTGGACTGGGCATTGTTGAAGCGTTGGTGTGGTTTGCAAGAATAACAATAGGTGTAGAACAAGTGTACAACACGTTTTTCAATCCAGGGGGTAGCATTTTAAATTTGAGTAAAACACTAGAAATAGTAGGCCAAACTACTTTATAGGGCATCTCCAGACAGTTCAAGTGTTTAGTTTTTTTGTTGTTTTGTGAAAATAGCAATATAAATGTACAACATGTGTTTTACAGTCCATAGGGTACAGTTTTAAACCTTTGAGTAAAAACAATAGAAATAGCAGGCTGGAATATTTTACAGGGCATCTGTAACACCCCAGAGTGGTATTACCATTTCTACACCCTGCCACTGTCTCTAATTGCTAAACATAATGTTATCTGTGTATGGATTCTAGGTCCTTTGTACATGTAATATGCCTTGTTCAGCAGCAGGTGGCAGCAGAAATATGGCAGATTGATCTTTAGATAGAATGGAACTCACTATTCCATTCTCCCCCCCCCCTTCCCCGTTAGGCAGAAGTGGGCCTGTCCTGTTTCCTACCAAGGGAGAGGCTGCAGGACGTTTCAGTTAGTCTTAATCATTCTAGCGTTGGATTCAGATGTGTGAATATATAGCAGTGAGGAAAGTGCCCCCTGCTGCAGCAGGAGTCCCCCCAGAGAGAAGCAGCTCATAGAGCACCCTGACTCCTTATCAATTTCCAGACAGAATATTGTGAGGGGTCAACAAAAAGGCACCCCACTCCAGAGGTACCAGAACAGTCCTAAAGTCCAGCTGTCAGACTAAAGCCAAGATTAGCATAGCAAAGAAAGCAATAAAGCAGAATGTTCAAGTTTGCCTGCCAGTTTATGCCAAAATGTGCCGGAATAAAGAGAAAGTCTGAATATTGTCTGGATGCAAACTTATTCAAGTAAAGCTGTTTAACGTTATAAAGTCTCGACTCAACTTATTCTCAACCTCCACCATTACTCTCTTGTTAATGGCTATAGAGCCAAACCCTGGGAATCAACGGTATCCAGATAGGAGCACCGTGACACACATAGAGACTATTAAGGCCGCAGCACACCACTCGGCATTCCTAAAACTTGGGACACGATCAGCCCTTGGGCTTGCACATCTCCAGACAGTTCAAGTGTTTTAAGTGTTTTTTATTTTATTTGTTAAAAAAAAGCAATATACGTGTACAATGCATGTTTTAAAATCCAGAGGGAAACATTTTAAATCTCAGTTAAAACACCTGAAATAGTAGTGAAATATCTGGGATAGAGCATTTCCAGACAGTTCATGTGTTAGTTTGGGTTACAAACATAGCAATATAAGTGTATAAAGAGTGGTTAACAATAAAGAGGTTAGTTTTTAAAATCTCTGAGTAAAAGCACCGAAAATAGTAGGCCAAACTATTTTACAGGGCATCTCTAGACAGTTCAAGAATGGTGTGGTTTTTCAAAAATAGCATAATTTTGTTTTACAATCCAGGGGGTACCGTTTTAAATCTCTGAGTGAAAACACCAAAAGCAGTAGGCAGAAATATTTTTCTAGGCAGCTCCAGACAAATTAAGTGTTGGCGTGATTTGCAAAAATAGCAATTCAAGTGTACAACCTGTGTTTTATAATCCAGATGGTACTGTTTTGTGTTGAGAGAATCAAAGTTAACGAAATGGAATTTGATCGGAATTTAAAAAAAAAATTTGGATTCATCACAAATCTGAATTTCCTTGTGCTTCATGGTAACAAATAGGATTTTTTCAAAAATTCCTTCAATTATACACCCAGACCAGAAAGGTTTATTCCAAATAAAGGTACCCATTACAATCTCCATCGGCTGTTTACGAACATTCAGTCTTACGGGGGGGGGGTCTCCCACTCCATCCTGTCCCTGGATGCCTCCAAGGCTTTTGACAGGGTGGAGTGGAGATTCCTCTGGAAGGTCTTGGGCAGGATGGGGTTTAGAGGTAGGTTTATAGATATAATTAAACAGTTGTATAAATCTCCTTTAGCGAGACTGAATATTAATGGGAGTTTGCCATCAAGTTTTACTTTGAATAGGGGTACTCGTCAAGGTTGTCCATTGTTATTTGATATTTATATTGAGCCCTTAGCCTTGGCTATTAGGCAGGATTCTAAGATTGAAGGGTTTGGAACATTGGGGGTGGAGGAGCGCATTTCTTTATATGCGGATGATGTCTTATTTTTTATAGATCAGACCAACACAACACTTCCAAGACTCATCCGAACAGTTAACTCTTTTGGCAAGGTCTCAGGCCTAGATATAAATTTGTCAAAAACCACTCTTATGCCAGTGGATACTTTTGTACTCTCTAGTGAGGAAACTTTGAGCACGTTGAATGTCTCTGATTCTTTTCAATATTTGGGCATGGTTATTTTCCCTAAGATTGAAGACTATCTACAGTTTAATCTGATTCCACTGTTAACTAAACTGAGGTCTGGGATATGGCTCTGACTTCCTTTATCCAGAGCTGACAGAGTGTCCCTGGTGAAGATGGTAATTCTACCCCAAATCCTCTATATCCTTAGGAATTCACCCATATGGAGAGAATCAATGATCTATTGTGGGGAAGAAAGCGGGTAAGGCTTAAATTGGAATATTTATATAAGCCATTGGAACATGGCCATTGGAACAACATATTCACGTTATTGGAGTCTGGGCAATTGATCAATGTGCAACAGGAGTACAGAGAGTCTAAAAAGCTACTATCCAAGTCATGGGACACTATTAGAAGATGGTTGGTAATAAAAGGATCTCTTTAGTGTACTCCCCTTTGACATAATTCCCAACTACAGGCTTTAGATAAACTAGCTGGTGACCATAATATTTTATACGTTACACAGGTGGTGAAGCATGAAGAAATACTTTGGTTCTCGGTGTTAGCACAAAAGGAGACTATGGGTATTTTGTCCTGGTTTAGATATTTTCAGTTACGTTCAGCACTTTGTAGTGTAAAGAATAAATCACTTTTGGAGATAGTTATTTCTACTTTTTAAATGATTTGTGAGGGAATTTAGATCAGAGGGTTAAGATTGCACAACTGTATAAATTATTACTTAAGGCACTATTTTTTAAAACACAATCACCAGGACAAAGGGCCTTTGGGAGTTGATTGCCCAAGGATCCAATTAGAGGGATGGGGAAATATATTTGTGAGGTTAAGTTTAATATCTCACAATTTTAATCACGTATTGGTACAATTTATTTTTTGCCCAGAACTAAAAGAATACTGGACTTTGATTAACAACTTTGTTACTTATAAATTGAGACTCTTGATTCCATTTATGGTTGAATGTTAGATATTGGGTGATTTTTCTAAGGTAAATTGCCATAAATATAAAAAGATTCTTTTGAATAGAATACTCTTCTTGGCGAGACTCTTGATCGCTCGAGCCTGGATCTCACAAAATGTTCCAAATCTGAACACATGGATAAACTTGGTTAATAGGGTTAAAAACTATGAAAATATTCTATATAAGCAAAGAAACGGTCAGGAAAAATGGATTAAGATATGGGAGGCCTGGAGGTTTTAAACTTCCTCACCCTTACTTCTATGTTTCAACTCTTCATGACTCTTCTTTTTATCTCCCTTAGCCTTCTTTTCCTTTTTTGTTGCCTTCACTGGGGTGATAGAAGGATCTGAGACGCATCGCAAGGGTAGGGAGGGGTGGGAAATGGGTGCTTATAGGGAAGGTAAAGTAATAATAACTTTGAACTGTAATTTTGTATGAAAAAAAAATTGTTTGTACATGCTTTACTTTAATAAAAAGATTATGTTTCCTCTGATTTTATTAAGGTTTTCAGAAATGTCAGAGCAGTATACAAACATTAAGGGAACACGCAGGATCCTCTGTCAATAGCAACAAGGTAACAGAAAAATCAGTAATCAAGGTTTTCAGAAATGTCAGAGCAGTATACAAACATTAAAGGAACATGCAGGATCCTCTGTAAATATCAACAAGGCAACAGAAAAATCAGTAATCAAACACCTTCCAAGTTCACCGACTCGGTTTCTCGCTATCCACCAAACTAGAGACCTCGGACCTCAAGATCCAGTACAGATCCGTAGTCTGTTACGCCACAGACACCTGTTTCTCCAGACTTATGGAAAACTCAGGAGAACATAGAAAATTGAGAAGAAACCGCCACCCTTTGCCTCAAATTTATCATCCTGATCATGCGAAGTAGCAATCAGTTCTTCCATCCTAACTAGAAACCTTAGTTCCACGGCCCATTCACAGAGAGAGGGAGCGCGTTCCCACTTCCAGTGCCTTGGAATAGTCATCCCAGCTGCCATGAGGAAAAATCTTAGAGCATTTTTCTTTACTTGGTAAACGGAGCCTGGTATCAATGAGAGAAGCGTGAGATCAGGTGAGTTAGTCACCACTTTCCCCGAAAACTGCCGAAAAACCGCCAACACTTGATCCCAAAATCTTTTGATCTTAGGACAGCCCCACCAAATGTCAAGCATAGTACAAACCTCCGATTTGCATCTCCAACAAATATCGGTAACTGAAGGAAACATTCTATGAAGGGTGGAAGGGCAGTAATACCACCGCGACAGTATTTTGAAATTCTTTTGCTGAGCGTGAGCTGAAATCGACAGACTGTGAGAGAGCGTACACATTTTATTAACCTCTGCTGGAGAGAAGGTGCTATGGAGGTCTGATTCCCACTTCCCAAAGCAAGGGGCTAAGTCATTATTGCTAAGTTTTATCAAAGTGTTGTAAAGTTGAGAGAACACTTTGTACTGCAGGTCTGGTTTTAAGAAGAGGTCATCAAAGTCGGTCATCTACGGGCATGTGTAGTGTGAAAAGAGATCCCTAGTAAACGATTTAAGCTGAGCATACTCAAAGCAGTTTTGCCCCTGTCTCATATCCGAGGGGATTAAAGTGTCCATGGGAGTAAACGTAGTCCCGGTAAGGATGTCGTGGACCCTGGAAAAAGATCGGTGAAACCAGTGTAGGAATCTTTAGGTATAATGACTAGGGGCGAATGACGAATTGCCCATGAGGGGTGTCATGGTACTAGGGCGTGGAGACAGACAATAGTTTTGGGTCCATTTGTCCCAGATAGAAAAAGTGTGATGCCTTAAAAAGGGCCACTCCATGGAGCAAGATCCTGGTCCATCTAAACCCACAGTTTTGTGTTAAAGTCTCTGGCCCAATTAAGTATCCGCATGAGGACAGCCGCCGAATGGTATAATTTCAGATCTGGCATACCCATGCCACCTCTGCTTTTGGGTTTAGACAGTATACGGGCATTCAATCGAGGTTTACCCTTGCCCCATACAAATCTAGTTATCGCTCTATTAATGGTCATAAAAACCTTCCCTGGTACGAGATGGGGACCATTTGGAACAAATACAAGAATCTCGGGAGGATATCCATTTTAAATTATCAAACCAAATCATGAAAGGGATTTCAGAGAGTAGTTTCCCAGGTCCGCAATGTCAGGATGGCTACGTAATGCAATGGCGAGGTGCTCCATTACAAGAACGTAGAGAAGGGACGAGAGTGGGCACCACTGAAGCGTACCATTGTGAATATTGAAGGTGGAGGCGAGAATAGGGCAGACCTTATTGACCAGGTTCGTATCTGACGCAATGCAGCTAGGATGAAGCTCCATCGAACCCGGTCAAATGCCTTCTCGACATCTATTGATAGAAGGCATAAGGGTTTCCCAAGACATTTCACCGTTGCAATAAGGTTAATGGTTCTATTAGTATTATCTCTAGCTTCCCTACCAGGTATAAATCCCACCTGGTCCCTGTGGATGACCTTCGGAAGCACCGAATTAAGGCGGGTGGCCAGCAATTTGGAATACATTTTGGAATTAAGACTATATGCGCTTCCAGCGCCTGTTTCGGAAAAGGATTAGTTTGGAAGACGCTATTAAATACTTTAAGAAGGAAAGGTACAAGGAGGTCAGCAAATGTTTTAAAGAAGGAAGCCGTAAAGCCATCCGGAACTGGCTGGTCTGCTATAAGATAGATGTGTCGGAGAAAAAAATATATAGTCCCTATCTTTAGGGTATAGGATGCGCCACACATCTACCAGTTGCCTTGAGAAGAGGGAATGATGTACCTTGGTAAGCGTCGATTTTGGAACCCTCGATCCTCCAGACGAGGAGTCCAACGAGGGCTCCAAGACCATGTTAAAGTCCCAGCCCAATAGCACAATCCCTTCTGCAAACCTGTCCAGCTTTGACAAAATTCTCCCCAGAGATTTTCCCTGACCTGCTTTGGGAAGATAAAGGTTTCCAATAGTGTACACTCTCACAAATCCTCATTTTCATGAACAAAAATCTCCCAGGGGGTCCGTCTGCTGATCTAAAAGGGAATAAGAAATAAATGTATGTATGGCGATAGAAACACCTTTGGACTTCGAATTAAAATTAGTACTATGAGCCCAGTAACCAAAATGTTTGGTAGATAGAAATGGAACACGACCCATTCTAAAATGCGTTTCCTGGAGTAAAAGGATCTTCACCCTCTCTCTATGCATGCCATATAAAATCCTGGAGCGTTTCTCAGGGATGTTTAAGCGCCTAACATTGAGAGAGGCTAATTTGACACAAGGTGGAAGCATCATGACAACCTCTAGACGCCCGAATAGCAGCAACAGACCAGCAGAGAAGAAGGGGCCCTATATATAGCGCCAATGTAGAGATAATGGAATGACACCCCTACCCCCAGAAACCGTACTCCTAACCGCTAAGACAGGAGATCCAGATGGGAAGAATATAAACACTTGTCTGTAGGATGGGACAATGGGGAAGGAAAAACACACAAGGAAAGGGGAAAAGTTAAGAAAGAGCCAGAAAAATAAAAATGCACACTAAATTGTCTCAACAATTTCTGAGCAACAGTACGACAAATTAAAGCAAGGCTGTGTGTGTTATGGGAAAACAATGATCCCCTGGAGTGGGGGGGGGGGGGGCATAACCAACCCCAACAGCTGGAAGTCACTCATGGGCAAAGACCCCCCAACCAGAACAGGTCTGAAGAAATAAACTCAGGAAACATCACAATAAAGAGTCACGTTACGTATTCAGGTGAGATGGTTGTCGTCACAACCTTTCTGTGATTCCAGCCGGTTTCTTGTGAAAGGAGGACCTGTAGGCAATAAAGGAATGCACTGCCAATCTGGCAAGCGAAGAGAAGGGAGGTCAAGAGCTATTTCTGTGCACGGCAAGTTGGAAAGAAAACCCCTATGAGTAGGGGATATCATGAGCTCGCAGAAGGTCCAGCAGTGGTTTAAGGGCCCTCCTCTGGGCCAGCGTGGCTTGGGAGAGATCTTGTAACAATAGTAGGAAAGCCCCATCAAAATCAATAGAGGTCAGGTTTCGCGCTTTCCTCATTATTTCTTCTTTCACTGAGTAATAATGGAGGCGACAGATCACATCCTTTGGCTTAGACTGGTACTGTGAGCCCTATCTATTTTCGGACGGTCCGATATTGGGACTTCCAAGATGGAACTGAATATGCCTTGTAGGGTTGGAATCAAGTCCTCCGTTTTAGTCGCCTCAAGGAGGCCTCTTTTTCTGATATTATTCCTTCGACTCCTATTTTCTAAATCAACATGTAATTTATATAGTTGGCAAGTATGATGATCTCTGATAGTCCCCTGTGCAACCAATTCCTCCACTTTCTCTGCCGTGCGGTCCTGTATAGACGCTAACTACTCTACCCTTTTCTCTATGGCTTGTATGTTTGCAGTAACTACCGACAGTTCCTGTTCATAGGAGTTTTCCAGTCGTTCCATAAATTTCTCCATTTCTTGTCTGGTGGGAAGAAGTTTCACATGCTCCTTCCAGTCGCATTGTTCCCCCTTAGGGGTATTATGAGGAGCCCCCTTGCGGCTTGGGGATGCGGTGGCACACAATTGCGTAGCCAACTCCGGGCAATGCAATGGCGAGGAATGCACTGTTTGGCGGTTAGGCTTAGGGCCCATATTAGCAGAAGCTGGGAGCCGAGAATGTGAAACAGGTGAGTCCCCTGGAATGTCCACTAAAGCAGAGGCTGCGGTGTCCACATTGTTTTATATATAAGTAATTTCATTAGGCTTTGATTCTGTAATTAGAATGAAATAGTGGTCTAATACTACTGATATTGGGGTGTCCACATTGTTTTATACATAAGTATTTCCATTGGGCCTTGATTCTTTAAATGGGTGGGAAATTGCGGTCTAATACTACTGCTATTGGGGTGTCCACACCCACAGCCAGGAACAAGCTTGGTGCCCCCACCTGTCCTGAACTTGACTCTTTCTTTTTCTGCTCCTTCTGCTTGGGAGGTATTGTATGCTGCTGACTCTGCTCCACTTTTTCAGCGAGGATGAGCTTATTGAGGACAGTCAGCATCAGTGTAGTGCCACAATTTACCTGTGAGTGAGGATATGATATTAAACATTGATTCATTTATTATATCTCCACACGATTGTCATTTGTTTATTTATTTTGGGGGAGGGGGTGTTCAATTTAATTAAACCAGCATAAAGGTGGACAATACACCAATGCACAGGGTGGTGCAACAATTTACCTGTGAGTAATAAGGTGATATTATGCATCAAGCCTCATATCTATTTCCAGTTTTTTTCTCTTTCTACATGGTTGTAATTTTATTTTTTTGTGGGGTTGTTCAAATTAAAGACACCAGCAAAAGAGTGATCACTATACCAATACACAGGGTAGCGCAAAAAATTATATGTGAGGCTCAAAAATGTCAGGGCTATGGAATTGTTCCCAATAAATGACCCAGAGACAGAATGTGGGTACTAGCAGCACCAGCTATCATGCCACAAGCAGTAGTAGGCCGCAGTTGTCCCTGGCTTAAGAAAGGTTCAACATTATCGTTGAGGTGAAAGAGAATGAGATTGTGGATTTGATGGCTGAATCCTCATCTCAGTCGCAGCAGGATGGTTGATGTGGAGGTGACTTCAGACTTTGACACAGTGCCGTGGAGCCAAGGTTCACAGCAGCCCCAGAGAAGGCTTTCAGTGGAGTTGTCTCAGTCTTCACTGCCCCTTCCTAGTGGGGCGTCTTCCTTTTTCCTAAGAAGTGGCAAAAAAAATAAAAATCCACCACACCCCGAGTAGGAGGTTGGCGACCCCATGCATAGCTGTGTTGGCGGAGGGGGCAGTCGGGGAAAATGCAGAGCAGGGGAGGGGGCAGGAACCAACCATGATATCTCAAAGTCTGATAAAAGTGGCAGGGACTCTGATGACAATTGTGTGTTGGACAGGAACCGGGAGCCGGATTGGGGTGCTGAGGCAGCAATAAATAGCAGAGGTGACGTACCTCCGAAAAAACAGCGAGGGCCTTGTCTGCTTTGGCATCTGGTGATGCCAGCTTGTAGCTCTGTGCGAGCAACTTCCGTATAGTGTGCACACAAAACCACAGCTGTGTGCAAGATCTGTAGGATTAAAATAAGCCATGGTCGTTCATACAACTGGCCAGTATTCCCAATCAGAACAAGTGTGCCCTTTTTCTCCTGTTCCTCTATGTGGAAACCAACCCACACCCCCAAGCAATATGATATCTTTGTAATCTTCATCATCATCTTCTTCTTCCCCAGCTCCATCATAAGACATCTATAATGGAATGTTTGGCCATGAAAAACTTTTCCCTATCAGCAATTAGCTTGTCTACAAGCTGAACCCCCAACTGGCTACATTGTTGGCAGGCAGTGCAGTTGCTGCAATGCCATTGTATTAGTGCCTTGTACTCTCACGTGGCAGAGAACACTGGCCACTCCTTGCGATTCTTGCTGTGTGGCAAGCTGCACTCCAAAGTGGACACCTGGAGCAGCTTTAACAGGTAGGGACAGTACATGTCTTTCACAGCCCACTGGATCAATGTTTTTTGCAACAGCGACGAGGCAGCACCCAGCAACATGACTAGGTCCACCATATAATGGGGCTAGCTCCCACAGCAAGTACTTATCTGTTTCCGACACATCCTCCTCCACAGCAAGGTGTAATAGAACAGCTCCTATTACCCAGACTTTACACTCTCCTATTGGTCCCTAATCTCTCTATTGTGTGGATAATGCCTCCCTATCCTTTCCCTACACTGTGAATAATCTTTCCCTGAACTGCTCAGTCTTTTTTTTTTTTTTTTTTTTTATAAAGGCTTTCCTAAACATTGCCCCTAGTGCCTGTAACGTCTCTCCCTGCACTAAGTTCACTGTAAAATGGTGGAGACCGGGCAGGAGGAGGCTTTTTATAGGGCTGTGACATCACTGGGGGTGGATAAATGCTGATTGGCTGTCTGCATGGCATTATGGGTGCTCGCTCGTTCCCGGACTTCTTGCTTTCACTTTGTAACATTTAGAAAAAATGTGATTACCACGAAGCGCAAGGAAATTCGACTATGGGACTAATCTAATTTTTCCTGAAATTCGGATTGAATTCCACTTCGCTAACTTCGATTTGCTCATCTCTAGTAATAATATCACAGGTCATAGTTATTAGAATTCTGGAGATGGATCGTTGATCTGGTAAATTATTCTGATTGCCTGATTGGAGTTGGAATGGAATTTTTTCCCCCTAAAATTAGGAAAACTAGCTACCTCATTAGGGTTTTTTGCCTTCCTATGGATTAACTTTTTAAAAATAACAGGATGAACTGGGTAGATGTATTTATCTTTTCAGCCTTACAAACTATGTTACATGTTGCTATGTTTTTAGTTCATATTTCCTTCCTTATGCATTTTGTGGTTACCTCAGACCTTACAAATTCTACTGTTGACCAATCACCCCTTACTAAAGTTCCCCCTTTCTCTAAATGTCCTTTTGCTCCTTATTTCCTGATTCACCTCATGTTTTCTTCTAGTTTTCACATTTCGCCAAAACAACACTAACCCTAGTTAGTAATCACACTTTAGCAGCCTGACCTAACAAATTACTCAATTTTATTCTTTCTGCTAAATTTGATGTAGTAGACCACCCCACTTCTATAAATGTTATGTTCCTGTGACCTAAAGGAGACAACACACATCCTGGCTTTCACCCTCCCTTAAAATTTTAGCCTCTTGATGTTTCTACTTCCTTTATCAAGGTTACTTGGGTCTAGTATCAGAACTCTTTTTTTTCTCTTTATACAATCCTAGTTGGACACACTATCGGCAACTTTGTTTGTGCTACAAGCTTCGGAGGAGCGGGGCTACAATAATAATTCACAGTGGCAACCCTCACACGGATGCTCACTACGGCCAGTACAGTGATAGGATGGTGCGCCTTTTCTTCCCTCTGGGCACACCCTAATGTTGGGGCTCCTGCCTCATGATAGTTGGGGTGCCCTTGGTGTTATGAGTTTGGTATGGGTGCACGCCAGGAGATGCAGCTGCTGTGGCCAGCGATGCGCCGAATGGACGTTTAGCTTAATGCCGGATCCGGAATAATGCTCTTCAATGGGCATTAATTCCGGATCCGGCATTGCGGCATGTCTTCCGGCTTTTTGGACGGAGACAAATCCGCAGCATGCTGCGCTTTTGTCAACGTCCAAAAAACGTTCACATACTGAACGGAAGACATCCTGATGCATCCTGAACGGATTTCTCTTCATTCAGGATGCATTGGGATTATCCTGATCAGTTTCTTTCCGTCCTAGAGCCCCGAGGACAGAACTCTAGGACGGAAAGAAACAACGCTAGTGTGAAAGAGGCCTTAGGATACTTTCACACTTGCGTTAGTGTGATCTGGCAGGCAGTTCCATCGTCGGAGCTGCCTGCCGGATCCGCCCTTCAGTGTGACAACTGACAGCATTTGTAGACGCATCCGGGTGCGGATCAGTCTACAAATGCATTGCAAGAACGGATCTGTCCCTCCGCTTGTCATGCGGATGGATGGATCCGTCCTGCAGTCTTTTTCACAGTTTTCTGGATCCGTCCTTCAGTTGTTTCTCAATGCCGGATCCGGCACTAATACGGATCCGGCATTCCGGCGACTGATCAGGCATTTTGGACGGACATAATACCGCAGCATGCTGCGGTTATTATATCCGGCCAAAACGCCTGACAGTGACTTAACGGAAGGCATACTGATGCAAACTGAACGGATTTCTATCCATTCAGATTGCATGGGGATATGCCTGATCAGTTCTTTTCTGGCATAGAGCCCTTTTGACGGAACTCTATGCCGGAAAAGAATAACGCAAGTGTGAAAGTACCCTTAATCATGCAGTTCACTAAATTGAGCTCATGTTCAATATATCCTGGGACTAAAGGATCATTGCTAACAACACACTGTGGCCTATGCATCTATTACAAGGTATAGGACATCTATTTTGAACAATAATCTAAGAAATTATGTTGTGGCACTGCGTGGCAAAAGAGGGTTATGCAGAATATGAATATCATATCCACAGGCATTTCATAGAATTTAGATACAGTTAGCTGTGAAAATTTAAAATTAATTTTTTCAAATAAAAGGTTGCTTTAGCCCCAGATTTTTCATATTAACAAGAGGTAACAAGAGAAAAAGCAATATTCAATTTGTTAGACATTTTTCCTTGAATACAGCTATAGCCCATTTGTGATCATAAACTGCTGTATGGGAACACCGCAGGCCTCTGAATGAAAGGAGTGCCATATGGGTTTTGGAAGGCAGAAATGGGTTCTTGGGCTCCATGTCACATTTGAAGAGACCCTGAGGTACTGCTCCAGTTGAAACCCCCAAAAAGTGACCTTACTAAACTAAACACCTTACACAATGTATTGAGGGGTACAACGAGTGCTTGGACCCCACAGGCATTTCAAAGAAATTAGAAATACTTGGCTGTGAAAATGAAATATATATTTTTTTTAATAAAATGTTGCTCCAACATTTTTCATTTTCACAAGGGTTAACCTGAGAAAAAGCCACCCACATTTGGTTACCCATTTTCTTCATAACACAGCAACACCTCATATGGTTGTAAACGACTTTATAGGCACACCGCAGGTCTTAGAAAGGAGAGCCATTTGGATTTTGGAGGGCAGATTTTGCAGGAATGGCTATTGGGTGCCATGCCACATTTGCAAAGCCCCTAAGGTACAAGTACAGTGTAAATCCCCCAAAGTTACCCTATTTTGGAAACTAAACCTTTTAAGGAATTTACCTAGAAGTATAGTTATTGGTTTGATCCCATGGGTGCTTCATAGAAAATTCTTAGAATGGGACATGAAATAAAAGATTACATTGTATTCAAAGCATATGTAGTTTTATCCTCAACTGTTTCATTTTCAAAAGGGGGAATTGGAAAAAACAACACCCCAAAGTTTGTCACATCATTTTTCCTGAGTATGAAAATGCCCCCTATGTGGTCATAAACTGTTGTTTGGGCACACTGCAGGGTTCACAAGAGATAGAGCACTATGTGCATGCAAGGCAGTGGTGTATCTATAGGGAGCAATAAGTCACAATCCAATTTCCATCAAATAAAAAAAAGAAAAATTTAAATACAAATATATATATATATATATATATACACACATACACACACACACACACACACAATTGAAAATATGGCGGCACCAGGAGAATAAGAGTGTGGATGGGTGCTATGTCCCTGGACAACTGCTCACAGTCCAAAAATATCAGGTGAAAATTGGACAGCACACTAGGTAAAGAAAGAAAAAAAATTTTATTCACCAATGTGGTAAAAAAACTGCGACATTTTGGCTCAACAATAGAGCCTTTATCAAGCATGCTGAGCCGAAACGTCACAGTTTTTTTTTACCACATGGGCGAATAAATCTTTTTTTTCTATCTTTACCAGGTGTGCTGTTCAATTTTCACCTGATATTTTTGGACTTTGAGCAGTTGTCCAGGGACATAGGACCCATCCACACTCTTATTCTCCTGGTGCCGCCATATTTTCAAGTGTATATTTATTTATTTATATGTATACACACACAGTTGTGTTCAAATTTATTCAACCCCCACTGAAATTGAGTGTTTTGGCCAGTTTGACATTGATTTTGATCATTTCAGTCATCTTGATTACAATTAAATCAAAGAGGCCCTTGTAAGTCAGACAAATATAACATTTATACTGAAATAACCACAAATGTCTTTTCTGTGCTCACATCATTATCAGTTTTATTCAACCCCCAACTGACATTTAATCTTAGTACAACATCCTTTTCCAGTTATAACAGCTTTTAAACGTGAAGCATAGCTTGACACAAGTGTCTTGCAGCGATCTACGGGTATCTTCGCCCATTCTTCATGGGCAAAAGCCTCCAGTTCAGTCACATTCTTAGGCTTGCGCGCTGCAATTGCTTTCTTTAAGTCCCACCAGAGGTTCTCAATCGGATTTAAGTCTGGTGACTGCGATGGCCACTTTGAAATGTTCCAGCCTTTAATCTGCAACCATGCTCTAGTGGACTTGGAGGTATGCTTGGGATCATTGTCCTGTTGAAAGGTCCAACGTCTCCCAAGTCTCAGGTTTGTGATGGACTGCATCACATTTTCATCCAATATCTCCTGGTACTGAAGAGAATTCATGGTACCTTGCACACGCTGAAGCTTCCCTGTACCTGTAAAAGCAAAACAGCCCCAAAGCATGATTGACCCCCCGCCATGCTTCACAGTAGGCAAGGTGTTCTTTTCTTCATAGGCCTTGTTCTTCCTCCTCCAAACATAGCATTGATCCATGGGCCCAAACAGTTCTAATTTTGTTTCATCAGTCCACAGAACACTATCCCAAAACTTTTGTGGTTTGTCCACATGACTTTTGGCATACTGCAGTCGACTCTTCTTATTCTTTGGAGACAGCAAGGGGGTGCGCCTGGGAGTTCTGGCATGGAGGCCTTCATTACGCAGTGTGCGCCTTATTGTCTGAGCTGAAACTTCAGTACCCGCATCTGACAAATCTTTTTTCAGTTCCTCAGCAGTCACACAGGGACTTTTCTCCACTTTGCGCTTTAGGTAGCGCACAGCAGTCGAAGTCAGCATCTTCTTTCTGTCACGACCAGGTAGCGTTTCAACAATGCCCTTGGCCTTGAATTTGCGAATGATGCTTCCTATGGTGTCTCTTGGTATTTTTAACCTCTTTGCAATCTTCTTATAGCCATATCCCTTCCTGTGAAGAGAAATCACCTCTTGTCTTGTCTTCCTGGACGATTTTCTTGACTTCACCATGTCTGTAAACACACCAGTAAATGTCTAGAAGGAGCTGAGTATCACAGTCATTTTAAATCTGCCTAATTGGTGCTTATTCTGCTTGATTGCTGCTCCTTGACATCCACGGGTGTTTTCAATACCGGATCGAAAACACCTGAATGAACCTCTGTTCTTAAGAGTGGTCGTCTTTAAGGGGTTGAATAATTGTGTCAATGAAGAAATCACAAAAAAACATTTAATACTGTATTACAAAAACAATTGATGTCATTTTAGTTGCATTTGGTTCTTTAAAAAGTCCTTGTAAGATTTCATTCTGAACACAATTACAAATGTACACTAAATTCCCTAAAACCCTTTACAGCATTGGGGGTTGAATAATTTTGAACACAACTGTATATATTCCTGTATATTTGGATACAGTGGACAATGGATTGTGACATATCGATCTTTATGCATATATTACTAAATAATATAAAGATGATATAATACATAATTATCAATAAGAGTACCTCTAAAATGAGGTCAGGGTTATATAGTGACACAAACATTTACCAAACATAGTACCTAGCAATATTGATGTTCTTGCATTTTTTAGAATAGTAACATTATATTTCTTTTTTCCTCTTTTTTTGCCAGGGTAATTCTTATTGCAATGTGAGGATATTATTTATTTATTTTTATACATTTTTTATTTTAGTTTAGTAAAAGGGGAGATCTTCTCAATAGTGAGTGCATACTAGAATAGATATCAGTTATTGAAGTCACGCCCCATACTGCCCTCCCGGCCAGCGCTCCAAAATATAGGATTACACTCACCGATAATCACTTTTCCATAAGCTCATGACAGCACCCTTGAGAGAGCCCGTCTCTATCCGGACAGGATACAGGAACTTCAATGGAAAGCTTCTTAAGGAGGGACCCGGCATCAATCCCCCAGTTATTATCGAAAACTTATCCTAGAACACATAAATTCCAAAGACCTCACTTTTTTTTTTTTTTTTTTTGGGGTAGAATGGCGGTGCTGTCATGGGCTCATGGAAAAGTGATTACCGGTGAGTGTAATCCTATCTTTCCCTTATGCCCATGACAGCACCCTTGAGAGAAGACTAGAATAGAAGCTAATTAGGGAGGGATAACTGCTTGCAACACCTTTTTCCCAAAAGCTAACTGATTCTTGCTGTCTAAGTCTAGTTTATAGTGATGAAAAAAGGTTCCAGGGGACTTCCATGTGGCAGCCCTACAAATCTGTTCCAAAGAGGCGTCTGCCCTCTCTGCTTATGAGGTGGAGACAGCCCTGGTTGAGTGTGCGCCAAAACCAAGGGGACATGGCATATCCACTGATTTGTAGGCTAAAGCTATAGCCGTGACAATCCATCTAGAAAGAGTTCTAGATGTAACTTTTTCACCCCTGTTCTTTCCTGCGAACTGAACAGACAGTTTGAAGGATTTTCTCCCGGACTCAGTGGCCTCCAGGTACCTCAGGAGACATCTCCTGACATCTAGACAATGTAGACTTTTCTCTTTCTCATTTCTCGGATCCTGACATAGGGAAGGAAGCACAACATCCTGTGATTTATGGAAAAACGAGACAACAAAATTGGGCAGGAACGAAGGGTCCGGTCTGAGGATTACCCTATCGTCCAATATTTTTGTGTAGGAAGGAGAGGTAGACAGGGCCAACATCTCACCCACTCTCCTTGCAGTAGTAATAGCTACTAAAAAAGCTGTCTTGAGGGTTGGAATATTAATTGGGAGTTCTAATAAAGGTTCAAAGGGAGATCTCATCATACTAGATAAAGTAAGTTTAAAGAGGACCTTTCATCTGGAAAAAAATTCTGAAGTATCATGATATGTAGAGCGGCGCCCAATGATCTCACTGCACTTACTATTATCCCTGGGCGCCGCTCCGTTCTCCTGCTATGTCCCCCGGTATGTTCCATGACTTGGTTATACTGGGAGGAGACTGCCCTTGTTCTCCTGGGTGTCTCCTTCTCCCCGGCTGTAGCTCTGTCCAATCGCAGTGCAGAGCTCATAGCCTGGGAGAAAAAAACCTCCCAGGCTATGAGCTCTGCGCTGCGATTGGCCAGAGCTACAGCCTGGGAGAAGGAGACGCCCAGGAGAGCAAGAACAGTCTCCGCCTGGGGGGGGGGGGTTTAGAAACTCTAGGAACCTGACTAACACGGTTAGCAGCTTTGAAAAATCTCCTTACCCAGGGATGATTTGCCAATGAGGAGTCAAAATATGCACTAAGGGCCGAAATATGTACCTTAAGAGTGCTAACCCTAAGCTACTTATTGAGGCCACTCTGTAGGAAGTCTAGAATTAAAAGCATAGGAGGAGAGCCCAGGGGGTCTATTGGATTACCCGCAAATTCAATAAAATTCTTCCAAACTGTGTTAACTACTTCCTTGGATAACCCTTTCTTCGCTAGTATGGACCACTCAAAAGCCAGGCCGTGAGATGTAGATTGTTCACTTGTGGGTGGTGGACTGGTCCTTGATGTAGCAGATCTGCCTTGTTCGGGAGGATCCACGGGTCCGCTATTAATAATTTGCGAAGCCAAGTGAACCATGACCTCCTGGGCCAGAAGGGGGAGATTAGTATCAGTTTGGCTCTGTGAAGTCTCAATTTCTGAAGGACCTTTGGTATTAATCTTATTGGAGGGAGAGCGTACAGCAACCTGTTTGGCCATGGATGAGCAAAGGCGTCTACCGCTGTGGGGAAGTCTTCTGGGTTTAAGGGGAAAAAAGCAACGACATTTCCGATTTTCTTTGTTTGCGAACATATCTAATACCGGGCTGCCCCAGAGGCGCACTATCTGGCAAAATACTGCGTGGTTTAGACACCATTCCCCCTGATCCAAGCGATTCCTGCTCAGGAAATCTGCTTTTATGTTTTCTGATCCTTTCAAGTGAACTGCTTTTATGTATGGCATGAAAGGGATTATTAAAGTGAAAATTTCTTCTGCTAGGGACATTAAATCTTGTTCCGCCTTGCCTGTTCAGGTATGAGACTACTGTGGTGTTGTCTGAGAATATCTTAACTATTTTTCCCCTTATTTTTGAAACACAACAATAGCTGATCTCAGGGAGACCAGCTACAAAAAACACTGCGGAGCCTCATTTAGGAGTCTCAATACAGCAATCCGAAGTGCAAAGCTCCCTGGGAAACAGGAATATGCTAAATAAATGTGGAGCCCCAGTTATGGGTCTACAACACAATGAAAGCCAGATATCCCTCAAAGGAAGAAAAACCGAGCACAGGGGTGTCTCCATTACAGAGATCACCAAATCCACCATATTAAGTGGCCCCTATGTCAAGATCCCGCTTTCTTACAAGCTTTAAGGATGTGACGGGGAAAACCTAAGCCAGTTATCCATCCACAGACAGCTGTTTCGGGGTGTTGCCCCTCATCAGTGCGGAGTAGGATTCTGGCTAACCGGGAGCAATGCCTCGGAGACTACTCAAACACAACAATAGCTGATCTCAGGGAGACCAGCTACAAAAAACACCGCAGAGCCTCACTTAAGAGTCTCAACACAGCAATCCGAAGTGCAAAGCTCCCTGGGAAACAGGAATATGCAAAATAAATGTTAAAGCTTGTAAAAAAGCGGGATCTTGACATAGGGGCCACTTAATATGGTGGATTTGGTGATCTCTGTAATGGAGACACCCCTTTGCTCGGTTTTCCTTCCTTTGGGGGATATCTGGCTTTCATTGTGTTGTAGACCCATAACTGGGGCTCCACATTTATTTTGCATATCCCTTATTTTTGGCAAGAGTAGTTTTAAAGCAAGAAGAGCCACCCTCAGTTCTCTCATGTTTTGTGACTCGCGTTTTTCTTGAGCAGACCATTCGCCCTGCGCTACTGCTTCTTGACAATAAGCTCCCCAACCACCTGGACTTGCGTCTGTAGTAATGGAGATTTGTTCTTGCATGTCCCAGAGAAGCCCCTGTGAAAGGTTCTCTGGATCCAGCCACCACTGAAAGGACTGAATGACTTCTGCCGGGAGATGAAGATAAGCCTCTAGTGGACAAAGGGACACCTGCCACACATTTAAAATTTGCCACTGAAGTTTTAGAGATTTCAACATCGCACACTTTACTGCTGGAATAGAGGCCGTCATTCTGCCCAGAACCGCCATTCCCTGTCTGATTGTTCTGTTTTTCAAGGACACTAAAGAGCGTATCCCTTCCTGAATTTTCTCGGTGCACGCCGCCATGAGTTATGAGTTTGCTCCGCCCTCCTGCATCTGTAACATCTACCAGACAAGCAGGCAGGCGGAACAGGCCCCAGAGCTCCCAACAGGAGCCCCTGGAGTGACGGCGGTAACTCCCGGTACCGCCGGAACTGCCACAACCACCGCGGAGCGGCCGAAGCCAAGACCGGAGGGGTGAAACTCCAGACTTAAAGGCGGCTCCTGGTGGAGACTTACGCCGTACCAGGTAACCCACTTATGGCTCAATTTTATCGGGGGGGCCTTGGAGCCAAATATAGCTTTCCATTCTGAAAGAACCCGTCCTCCAGGACAGGAAACAGGAACTGGTGGATTGATGCCGGGTCCCTCCTTAAGAAGCTTTCCATTGAAGTTCCTGTTTCCTGTCCGGATAGAGGTGGGCTCTCTCAAGGGTGCTGTCATGGGCATAAGGGAAAAACTTTGTTTTAGGCCTCTTGCACACGACCTTATGCCCTCTAATACATACAGTCCGTGAGCAGGCCATATGTCCTAGAGCAGCATTGACCGTGCGCACAGGAGCGCACAGCATCATAGATTACAATGATTCTGTGCATGTCGGGCCACCCACTGGACTAATTTCCGACACTCAAATGTGTCAAAGAAGAAGGGTAAAATAAGTGGTGATCTTAACAAGGCCAAACAGGGACAATAGCGGCCTCGTCGCAGGAGATGAGGAGGCAACAGCATGATGAGTTAACACAGTGGCCCAGTTACCGAGTCGTGAGGGTCACAACTGCATGAGAAGTCTACACAGTGGCCCAGTGACAGAGTGGTAAGAGTAGCAACAGCATGAGAAGTCAGCATGAGGGTGGAGTTCCAACAGGTGGAAATGTCGCATATGAAGCGATGTTGGGGAATGCCATTCTGCCTTTGCAGCTCAAAGAGGGTGTGCTTTGCAGTGGAAGAGTGTCTGAAGTGCAGGCACAGTTTTTCTGGCCATTTTCAGGGTGTCTTGCAGATGGGTGGAAGACTTCAACCGCTTTACAACCAAATTAACCAAATGCACCATGCATGGTGCATGGCTCAGCCCTCCTTGACACAGCGCCGACACAATGTTCTTCCCGTTGTTAGTGACCATGGTTTCTATCTTAAGTTGGCGAGGAGACAGCCAGGATTCGATTTCTTGATGAAGGACGCAGAGCAGTTCCTCCCCTGTGTGACTCCATTCGCCCAGGCAAACTAGGTGCAGAACAGCGTGACCCTGCCGTGCCCTGAACATGTGGTATGCTGGAGGAGCACTCCAAATTGTGCCTGCAGTGGAGGCTAAGAAGGCAGCAGAGTACATTGGCGCAGGACCCACAGCTTGAGACCGTGGAGGCAGCAGTGCCGTGACCTGGCCAAATCGCTGCGGTGGCTGGGCAGGAACCACATTTACCCAGTGGGCCGTAAAGGACATATATTGTCCATGACTGTAGTTACAGCTTTACACGTCAGAGCTACCATAAACTTTAGCAGACACAGACAGGTTCAAGGACTGACCCACCTTCTGTTTAACATATGTGTGCAGGGCTGATACTGCCTTTTTGGAAAAGTAATGACGGCTTGAAACTCTTCACCTTGGCTCGGCACAAGCTATCAGTTCTCTGAAAAGTGCAGAGTCCACCACATGGAAAGGGAGGGACTGTAGTACCAGCAACATGGCCAGGAGCATGTTCAGCCTCTGCGCTGCTGAATGAGTGCAAAGATACTGTTGTCTATTTGCAATCGCCTTTGTGATCGATTACTGAGGAAATGAGTAAGAGCAGGAGCATCAGGACCAGTAGATAATGGGAAGGAAACACAGCTCCCTTCTGCTGAGGTGGTGGAGCCTTGACTGCAGGAAAAGGGGTGCGGGCCACTGGGTGATGCCGTGGATGCTGCTTCAGATTGTACCACTACATTAGAACCACAGTTTTCCCAGGTCACTTTATGGTGACGCTGCACATGTTGACGCAGGGCCGTGGTGCCTTCATTGGTACCCTGGCCACGCATAACGCTCTACCCACAGATTCTGCAAATGGCTATGCTGACGTCCTCCCGTGGCTTGATGAAAATTGTCACACCTTGGAGTATGGCATTTTCCCCCCACCACTCCGTGCTGACTGCCTGCTATTACTGCCACAGTGAACCCCTGCACTGCTATTCTTTCCGGACAGGTAGGCTCCTGCATAACGGGCGGTTTACCGCGGACACGTTTGGCTCTCGACCTCCCACTGCTGCCACTCTGCTGACTCACGGCTACACTACCACCCTGCTGGCTTAGCAGCTGCCTCACGTTCAAGCTGCCACCCTCTTCTCCTGATAACGATGAAGCCCCCTCTTCATCCGGCTCCCACGTGCGATTGCCCAAATCATCGTCCATTACTGTCTGCACATGACTGATGTCATCCTTACCAGTCTCAGTGCCACGTGACTGACTGCTCGCAATACCGGCTCCCACACGACTCATCATTACTACTTGCCCACGTACTGGAGGAAGCACCGGATCTCTCCTCCAGATCTTGCTGGGCAGTAGCTGCTGACTGTCCTTTAGAATCCCATCCTCACTGACAAGTGGAGATGAGTCGATGGCATAGAATACTTCTCGATCTGAGGGAACAGAAAATGACAGAGGCAGGTTGAGGACAGGTGGGAGCACAGAGCTTGTTCACAGGGATTCTGATAGACCGCTGGGTTGCTGGTCAAGACACGACCGCTAGATGACACTGGCAGCTCAGGCCTGTCACTGCGACTGCTGCTGCCACAGCCCCCCCTTCGCCTGATGCTTCTGCCTGCTCCAGAAACATTTTGCCCACTGCCCGTTCCCTTAGAAGGGTCTGTCACCTGTCTGTTTGACATACTGTAAATTAAAAGAAACTACAAGGGAAAAAGAGCAATAATATCAGACTGCAATTTCACCCCAGAAACCAGGATGAATGGAAGTAGTTACATAATAAATACACCCCATAATTGTTTGTATCAGAGCACACTTTTAGTACAGAAGCAAGGGTGAATGGAAGTAGATATATATAAACAAAATAAACCCCAAAACTGTTTGTTTCAAACTGCAATTTCACCCCAGAAGCAATGATGAATGGATGTAGTTATATATCAACTAAACCCTAAAACTATTTGTATCAGGCCACAAATTAACCCCAATAGCAAGGATGAATGGACGTACTTTTATTTAGTTAAAATAAACACAACGCAAAACTGGTTATATCAGGCTGCAAATTCATCTACTGAAAAAAACAGCCAGCAGTAGCAAGACATGGAGCAGAACCTGAACCAGCAGGTGGTGGGCATAGTTACCTCAACGAGAACTCGCCTTTCAACACAAAATATTGTGAGATTAACCTTTATAAAGATGAATCAGGCATGGATCATCCAGGATTTCCACACACTGGTGCCTGATTCATCAGACAAAATCATTCTAGCAGTAATGTTCTGACTACAGTGTGCTGCTACACCAGAACATTGTGGAAAATGGCCAGTTACTTCTGGCTATGTGCTTCAGCCGCTATTTTGATGCTGCCACCTGCCTGATTCTACATACCTGCTGCTCTGCTGTCATCTTCTCCCACTGCCACCATCTTGTGCTGTTACAGGCACTGCTGTTGCCACCAACCTCCCTTTTCTGTGACTGGGCCACTATGTAGACTCCTTATGCTGTTGCTACCCTCTCCACTATGTGACTTGGCCACTGTGTCGACTCCTCGTGTTGTTGCCACCACCCTCACTAGTCTGTTCTGGGTATACTAGTGTCCGTTTGGCCTTGTTGACATCACAGTTTATTTTACCATTCTCCTGATCTGTCAGAAGAAGCAAAAAATAAAAAACGCAACGGATTCTGTCCTTGCTGAATCTACTGTATAAGGTCTCTATCACATGTCAGTATTTTGCATCAGAATTTGATCATGATTTGGAAGCCAAAAGCAGGAGTGGGTACAAAACACAGAAGACATGCAAATATTTCCTTCACGTGTCATCTCTGTTTTGGACCCACTGTTGTTTTTGCCTTACCAATATTGATCAATTATTGACCAAATACTGACCATGTGAAAGCGGATACAGAAAATACAGGATCCAACTTTTTTGGGGTATTATTGTTCTTCTGACGGATCTGAAAAAGAGAAAAATAAACATTGATGCCAAAACAAACTTACTGCTGACACCCTCCTCACTCTGTCATGGGGCCACTACTTGTATCAGTAGGGAACAGAACAGGTTTTCTAACAATCTAAGTGGAAACAGCAGACAGTGTAAAATGAGACTGCTCTTTCACTCTATAGTAGAATGTTGAGCCACCGCATGGTTAAGTACATTACACCTGACGCAAAAATTGATCTTTTGGTCAGTTAATTCCAGCAGTTACTGTATGGTGAGCTAAAATCAGGAGCCAATCCTACTAGCAGATAAGGTACAGTATGATGAAAAGATCTCAATCTGTTCTGTGTTTCGGACCTGTAACTGACCAAATAAGTGAAATGTGAACCGAGTCTAATAGTGATGCACGCTGTTGCACACATCCATATACTGTATGTGACCTGCCTGTCATACTGACGCACAGTAACTGTTTCACTACCAGAAAGGACTAGCTATGCATGTTGCTGCAATGCACAGTGATGTAAACTGAGACACTCTCTCTGCAGGGCAGGATATAGCGGATTTAACACACTTCATGGCGACATAATTCAGAACGAAGCAAAATTTTTTAGAAAAATTCGCTGAAGCATCCGAATCAAATGTTTGAAAACCTCTCATTTCTAATTGTGTTAGCAGTTCAACAAGATGCAGATGGTGATATATTAAACTGCCCTTTAATACTGTGGCACTTTAACTCTATAAATAAAATAAGAGATTAGTAACATAGTTTATAAGGCTGAAAAAAGACATCTGTCCAATCAGTTCAGCCTTTTATCCTGCAAGTTGATCTATAGGAAGGCAAAAAAAAAACCCTGTGAGGTAGAAGTCAATTTTCCTCACTTTAGGGGAAAAAATTCCTTCCTTAACGTGTATTGTGTGAGCAGTTCAACAAGATGCAGATGGTGATATGTTAGACCGCTCTCTAATACTGCGGCACAGTAATTCTATATATGTAAAATGAGAGATTAACGGGGATTGTGTCAGCAGTACAACAAGAAGCAGACAGCGATACATTAGACCGCCCTTTAACCCTTCCCCAACATGTCACGTCACATGTCGGTTCTTTAAAGATGGCGCCCACTCCTGAACGGAGCAGGCGCCATAGCAACCCGGTGACTACTTTTTCCTACAGCAGACACCGGCAGCTAATGTCCGCGACTGGCAACAATCCTGATCGCGAACATTTAACCCCTCCGATGCTGTGGTCAAATCCCTAGCACATAAACACTTGACACATCTCTCCCCAAACTCAGTTTAGGCTTCGTTCACATCACCGTTCAGCCTTTCCGTTCTCCTGCTCCGTTTAGGAAAGGATGGATTAGGCACATAACGGTGAATTGAACAAAGCCAAGGACTATTATTTAACAAGGACCCCATAGGCTATAACGGGGTCCTTAGGTTTCCGCTCAGAAGATAATTTTGGAGCAATGACAAAAGTTGTGCATGAAGGACTTTTGTCCCTGCTTCAAAAATCTTCTTCTGAGCGGACACCTATCGGACCCCATTATAGTCTATAGGGTCCTTAGGCTTCGTTCACACCGCCGTTATGTGCTGAAACCGTCCTTTCCGTTCTCCTGCTCGAAACGGAAAGGCTGAACGGTGACGTGAACGAAGCCTAACAGTGAAATGGTGGAGACTTCATGAGGCGTTTTATACGGCTGTAACATCACAGGGGAAGACTGTCTGCTGATTGGCATTATGTCTGTATGGCATTATGGGTCATATCACTTTCCCGGGTTTCTGATTTGTTACCATGAAGAGTGAGGAAATTCAGCTTTGTGGCGATACGAATTTTTCCTAAACTTTGGATCGCATTTCGCTTCAGATGCTTTGATTCACTAAACACTAGCCCATAGCATTATGAAAGAGGTCCTCTTGTCTTTTTATCATGTACAAAAGGTTGTAAGATATATACGCACATTAACTACCACTTTATTTCCTGTTGTGGTTATTTACTCAGTACTTCTGCATGGATTTCAGATCATTTTGGCTAGAGAAGAGTGAATCTCAGTTCAGTTCGTCAAATTTTGGAAAGTTTGATTTTGACCCAAATCAATTCGGGCTGAACCGAATTATCTCCAATTGCCCTGGAAATTGGTATATAACACCCTCTAGTCACACAGACCACTTTTTGGTTATTTTTTTAATGAAATTTTGCTTTTAAAAAAAAAATACATAGCTATGCGTAAACACATGTCTGACGGCGTTAACGTACAGCGGGGGGAGATTTATCAAACTAATGTAAAGTAGAACTGGCTTAGTTGCCCATTGCAATCGATCAGATTCCACCTTTAATCCCTCACAGCTCCTTTGGAAAATTAGATGGGGGTTGTAATGAAGGTGCCATTTATGTCTGGATGGTGGACAACAAAACTGGGAGCTCCTGTGTGTTGGTGGATCAAACAATCTTCTCTACTGGTGGTCTGTCTAGGCCATCTGGAGCTTGTTTTTGCTGTGTATGCATGCCCTCCCAATACTAACAGCTAGGTCAGAACTGCCTAGATGGCAGGCAATACATCAAAACTACCATCTTGGTTCTCTCAGTCCAATGATACACCCCCTCTCAAAGTCTGTCAACTGGAAAACTGTTTGGAAGTTGCTCAGCCTGCAGGTCTAGGTCATCGTTGAGTAATGAGACCTGGAGCAAGCGGATGAGGCTGAATAAGAGACCAGATACTGCAGGGAGATAATGGTCAAGCACCTGGATCTGAGCTCCCCGAAGCCTGTGCAGTGCTTCTGCCAGAAAGTGGTGTGGGTATGTATCCTTATACAGTGCCGTGTCTAAGCTCTGGTGGGCCACCAATGCCCGGCCCGGCAAAACACATTGGGACTTCAGCATTACAGTGCAACTGGGACTCTGCATTGCAGGTTGCCAGCAACCGGCTGTACCATCATTATCATGTGTATGATAACGACAACACAGGGGGTTAATAGCAGTCTGTGATGTGTATTGAAGAGACCCTACTGCACTGTTATTATAATCCCGCAGCCACAATGTGCTAAGTAAGGCTTGGCCCCAGCCCACTGCACAGTAAAAGAAATCAGTCTAGCGGAATCTTCCCAGTGGGTTACATTGTCAATCCGACCCTGGCAGTGCTGTCCTGTATAGCGCTGAAGTCACTGGCCTCAGTGGTGTATGGCAAGAGACTGCCAAGGTCATTACCAGTGCAGACACAACAATATGTCAATGGTTGCAGCCTGGATAAAAAAAAATGATAATGACACTTACCGGTAATTTGATTTTCCCAAACCATAGAGAGATGGTTCCGCCTCCACTGTTGGACAGAAAGCCTCAGAGCAATTAAAAAGGGAACACTCACTTCCTCCTTCAGTGTTGATTCCAAAGTAGATCAGTAGGAGCCTTACACATGCAATTCTTATAACTTCTTCTTTATTCCATTATTTATTTTTTTATGAAAGAAACTATTTTTATCAACCACAAGCGCCAGGGAGTGAATCAGAGGGGTACTGTCATGGGTTTTGGAAAATAAAATTACCGGTAAGTCTAATTATTATTTTTCCCTTCACCCAAGACCGCACCCTAGAGAGACCGAATAGCAGAAGAATAAAACACCCCTCGGGAGTGACAGCGCCTGAAACATATTCCATGTTAATAAGACCCAGAACTAAGTAGAGGGATCCGAAAGCTAACAAGAGGTCATAGTAACATAGTACATAAGGCCGAAAAAAGACATTTGTCCATCCAGTTCGGCCTGTTTCCTGCTAGTTGATCCAGAGGAAGGCAAAAAACCCATGTGAGGTAGAAGCCAATTTTCTCCACTTAAGGGGAATAAAAAATTCCTTCCCAACTCCAATCAGGCAATCAGAATAACTCCCTGGATCAACGACCCCTCTCTAGTAGCTGTAGCCTGTAATATTATTACACTCCAGAAATACATCCAGGACCCTCTTGAATTCCTTTATTGTACTCACCATCACCACCTCCTCAGGCAGAGAGTTCCATAGTCTCACTGCTCTTACCATAAAAAAAAACCTCTTTTATGTTTGTGTGCAAACCTTCTTTCCTCCAGACGCAGAGGATGTCCCCTCGTCACAGTCACAGTCCTGGGGATAAATAGATGATGGGAGAGATCTCTGTACTGACCCCTGATATATTTATACATAGTTATTAGATCTCCCCTCAGTTGTCTTTTTTTCTAAAGTGAATAACCCTAATTACCGGTACATTGCTAAACAGATGCTTAGATCCAAGGAGGCTCCTCTTTTTTTCTATTACGTGTACCAAAAGTACTTAAGATGCCAAAATCTCCAATTTTCCTCGCAATCTGGCAACCATGATGGAACCGTACCGTGGCATTCATCCCTCTGGAGGTGCCTACGGATCCTGCAAGAGGTCGAAAGAGCCCCTTGAACCCTTCAGACCTCCTAGGGTCCACACCACTGGAACTACTGCATGAAGGACCCCAGCAGACTCCAGGGAGTCCCTGGGACTTCTAGATCAGCGGTAAGTATTCATAGGGTTTTGCTGGTGTGCCATACCTCCTGTAGGACACCCAAACAATATAGTCCAGCCCATATTTTCACTCCCAACCAGGAGGCTTATAGGGCTTTGGCTGGTATGCCATAACTCCTGTGGGCCTTCCAGACAATATTGGTAAAAAAAAATATATATATCTTTGAAAACCCCTTTAAAAGGTTTCTACAGTTCTCTAGAAATCTTTCTGGAACAACTATGTTACCCATTCCAGACACAACCATTTTTCACCTTCCTGACCATGCCAAATTTTGCAAAACTTTGGAATGCTTATACTTATCCAAGCAATTTTGGGAATGTTTTTTCGTGACACATAGTATTTAATAGTAAATTTGATTTGACATGTTTTACCTTTATAAAAAAAGCAATTTTCTAAATTTGAATTTCTCCTCTTTCAATAATTTCTCTGCATTCACCATACTGTATGTCTACTTTATGTTGGCATCACTTTGTATCACTTGTATGTTATTTTATTTTTAGGACCTTAGAAGGCTTACATTGTAGAGCAAAAAAACTCAATATGTACTATTCTGATTCTGCAATTTACACCCCGAAGTTTTCATAAACTGCTGCATGGGAACACCACATGGCTCAGAAGGAAAGGTGCACCATATGGCTTTTGGAGGGCAGATTTTGCTGGAATGGTTTTCAGGAGTCATATTTGCACTTAAAGAGACCCTGAGGTAATCCTACAGTAGAAACCCCCAGAAAAGTGACCCCATTTTGAAAACTACTCCACTCAAGGTATTTTTAGAGGGGCTTTATGAGTGCTTTAAACCAACCCCACAAACATTTCATAGAGTTTAGAAACACTTGGCTGTGAAAATGAAAAATTGCAGTTCTTTTTCCCACTAAAATGTTGCATTAGCCCTAGAATTTTCATTTTCACAAGGAATAACAGGAGAAAAGGGCCAACACAATTTGTTACCAATTTTCTCAATATGGAACCACCCCATATGTGGTTGTAAACTGCTGTTTGGGCACACTGCATGGCTAAGAAGAGCACAGTGTTCATAGGAGACCTAGATGATTTATACAGCATTGGCCAATAAGTGAAAAGACTGAGGTGAAATTTAAAAAAAAGAAACCACAAAGAAGTGTCCCCATTTTAGAAACCACATCCCTCACAGAATTTATCAAGGCGTGTAGCGAGCATTTTGACCCAACAGGTGTATTGCAAAAATTAATGCAAAGCAGATGGTGCAAACAAAGTTTTTCCACAGACATGCCATTTCACTACACAATATGTTGTGCCCATCGTGTGCCAGGCTCAAAAGGAATCCCCTCTTATTATTACGATGTGTTTCCTGGGTTTAAGAAACACACTACATGTGGCCTGTTCTTTTGCCTGAACATATGAGAGTGCCCAGGGGTAAAAGAGCACCATGTGCATTTGAGCCACAATGTTGTGAGTTACGCAGCTTGTGCAGGCGAATGTAGAGGCTCTGGGGTGAGATAATAATTGGAACTATCGAGAAGTTACCCCTTTTTTAAAACTATTCCCCTCAAAGTATTAAATAAGGGGTGGAGTGAGCATTTTGACTTCACATGTGTTTTTAAAAAATTAATGCACAGCAGATGGTGCAAATTTTCCACAGATATGGTCGTTCAGTGCCAAATGCTGTACCCAGCTTGTGCCATCTGAGACACACCACACCATTTGAATTGTTAGGCGGGTTCTATTGGGTACTGAAATGCCATAAAATGTTGAAGTAAACAACTGTTTGGGTAGGCTGAAGGGTTCAAAAGGGAAAGACCACCTTTTGGCTTCTGCAGTGAAGACTTTGAAGGATTTGTTTATGGGCGCTATGTTGCTAATTGAACAGCCTCTGGGGTAGTAGTACACCCATTTTCTGAGAATCATCTTTTTTTTATTTTTCTCTCAACTCTCAAGAGCTGTTTGAGGGCTTAATTTTTGCGGGGTGAATTGAAATTCTATTATATTTTGGGGTACCATATACCAGCGCCGGACACTGCGCCACACAACACAAATTGTGGCAGGTCCATGAATATCTCTCCATCGCTACTTTTTAGACATTCCTGATGATACTAGGTGCGTTGAAACACGTTCAGTGTATATAAGCAGAAGCTGCCAGTGGCGAATAGTGTTGGTTCATAGGATAGGTCTACTCTGACAGATTATTTTAGTGATTGCACTATGTCTCTTAGAAGAAAGGAAGCAAATCTAGGATGCACGTATCAGCAAGGGTGGTTATTCACGATACATGCTCAGATTGGGTCACAGTCACTAGTGGGGTACCTCAGGGGTCAGTATTGGGCCCTATTTTCGTCAATATTTTTATTAATGATCTTGTAGAAGGCTTGCACAGTAAAATCAATTTTTAACACGCAAGACGACAGTATACTGCTACAGAGGGATCTGGATAGATTGGAGGCATGGGCAGATAAGTGGCAGATGAGGTTTAACACTGACAAATGTAAGGTTATGCACATCGGAAGGAATAATGCAAGTCACCCATACATACTAAATGGTAAAACACTGAGCAACAATGAAAAGGACCTAGGAATTTTAGTTGACAGTAAACTTAACTGTAGTAACCAGTGTCAGGCAGCTGCTGCCAGGGAAATAAGAGTATGGCTTGCATCAAAAGGGACACAGAACATAGTCCTACCACTTTACAAATCACTAGTCAGACCACACATGCAGTACTGTGTACAGTTCTGGGCTCCTGTGAACAAGGCAAACATAGCAGAGCTGGAGAGGGTTCAGAGGAGGACAACTAAAGTAATAACTGGAATGGGGCAACTACAGTAGCCTGAAAAATTATCAAAATTAGGGTTATTCACTTTAGAAAAAAGACGACTGAGGGAAGATCTAATAACTATGTATAAATATATCAGGGGTCAGTACAGAGATCTCTCCCATCATCTATTTATCCCCAGGACTGTGACGAGGAGGTGGTGATGGTGAACTCACAAAAAGAGTTAAAAAAAGGGGCCTGCATGTATTTCTGGAGTGTAATATTACAGGTTAGGCCTCATTCACACATACGTGGATTTTCACGGACCACGGTCCATGAAAACACGGCTTGTCGTCCTGCTGAGTGCATGAGCGCACAGCGTCATTGGTTTATATGACGCTGTGAGCTACATGCAGCTGCCGTTGTGCAGTAATACACTCGTATAGATCCTTTGAGTATATTACTGTAGAGCGGCGGCAGCACGAAGAGCACGGCGTTATAGTAACCAATGACGCCGTGCGCTCATGCACTCAGCAGGACGGGTTTTCACGCACCATGGTCTGTGAAAATCCACGTATGTGGAAATGAGGCTTTATAGTTATTAGATTCCTGGAAAAGGGTCATTGATCCAGGGAGTTAATCCGACTGCCCGATTGGAGTAGAGAAGGAATTTTTTTCCCCCTAAAATGAGGAAAATTGGCTTCTATCTCACAGTATCAACTTGCAGGACAAGAGGCTGAACAGAATGGACAGATGTCTTTTTTCAGCCTTACAAACCATGTTACTATGATCAACGTGCCATACTTTACTAGTTGGGAAGGGGTCAAAAAGGAGGCGAAAATCTGTTAAAACAACTATATTTCACTGTTACAAAAGAAATCGTGAACCCTTGTAGATATTTTCCAAAACATTTATTACAAATGATCCATAGTTTATACAGCCCTTCTTTACGTTAGCCACAGAACAGCTGGACCTTACATCAGGACATGTACACCTATTTGCCATCTTCATTTTTCTTGTATTGCATCTTGGCATGTATTTTAACTTCATTTACTACAGACGTCAGGATGAATTCTGATGATGTGACCAGAGTTAAATTGAAAATTATGTCCCAAGGGTCAAATAATTCAGTTTCTTTTAAGTGCTTTTCATTTTTTTCCTTAACATTCTCTAAACCATTTACTCCTCATGGATGTTAAAGAGTTTGGCTACCTCATTCAAGTCTGCATGTTGCTCCCCATCCTTTATTATCTGTGGAGTAAATCAGAAAGATAAGCAACAATGACAGAAGGTTTATAATCTAGTTGTCTATAAGTGCATTGATACTAGGCCCATCAATCCTTTAATACTGGTGAGTATGATGAACTAGTAGACCAAAAGATGAAACAGAGAATAATCACAATGGGGAGAATTTATCAAGCCCTGCACTCCAGAATTCTGCCTTTAAAAAGTTGCAAAATGGGAATTTTTGTGACTTTTAGTATTTTTACATAACTCACTCCAGTTTTGAAAAGTAGGTGGAATATGGACATGGTAAGCTATGTTAGGCTACTTTCACGCTGGCGTTTTGGTTTCAGTTTGTGAGATCTGTTCAGGGATCTCCCAAGCGGTCCAAAACAGATCAGTTTTGTCCTTAATGCAGGGCTTGACAAATCCTGGGTATTTGTCAGCTCGTTCTCAAAGGTGCCCGGGTGACAGGTGCGGAGCGCCGGAGGGGGACTGTTCTGTCCGGAGGCAGCAGGCGTGGAGATGAGTGCCTCCATTGTGGAAGCGTTCATCTCCATCTTCATCTGTATCGCTGTCCTCAGGACAGAGATACAGATGAATGGTACGGATGAGCAGGGGAGAGGCGTCTCCCTTTCCAGGTCCTCTGATAGGCTACAGGCACTAGCCTATCAGAGGCCGGTGCAGGCAATCTGACACTAGAGGGCGCTCATCACATGACCTCTTCTGTGCGGACAGACTAAACATGTGACTGGGCAGTTGTCCATCACTTCAGTCCTCTTGTGTGTCCCGAGCAGCTCCCCACGCTCTTACCTGAGCCCCGCGGTGCGGGTGAGCGGTCAGAGTGCGGACTCCACTTCTCAGCCGGCCCCGCACAGCACGCCTCACTATAGACAGCGCCATCTTTATGACGTCAGTACGGAGGCTGTCAGCGCCCATGGTGTCCCCAGGTGGGAGTTGTATTGATGTGGGGACTGCGGAAGCTGAGTGCCAGCTGGGGGTTGTAGTGCTCAGTAAAGTGTCATGGTGCCCGCTGTGTTTGTGCCCTCCGGACCCCTCTGCCCTCTCCTCCGGACCCCTCTGCCCTCCCCTCCGGACCTTGTAATCCTTGTAAGGGTTTCCACATGTCATGGCGGCCGCCAGGGGCGATCACTTGGACGCTGGCAGCGCCTGACGTGTCATGTAACCTATTGAAGAGGGGAAGCACTATGGGGGCCCTATATACTGGCACAACATGGGGGGGCACTATGGAGAAGAGGGGAAGCACTATGGGGGCCCTATATACTCGCACATTATGGGGGGCACTATGGAAAAGAGGTGAAGGAGCACTATGGGGCCATCTACTGGGGGCCCTATGTACTGGCATGCATTATTGGGGGGGCTCTATGGAGAAGTGTGTGGGGGGGCACTATGGGGCCATCTACTGGGGGCTTTATGACGCGGCTCTGCCTGGCTCCTAACTTTTTTAGCTGGCTCCTAGATTCCAAGGAAATTTGTCAAGCCCTGCCTTAATGCATTCTGAATGGATAAGGATCCGCTCAGAATGCATCAGTTAGGCTCCTTTCCGCCTCCATTCCACTTTGGAGGTGGACACCAAAATGCTGCTTGCAGCGTTTCGCTGTCCGTCTAACGAAACGGGAAAATGTAAACTGGCCCATGTAAAGGTGCTGCTGATCACGCAACAACCAAACTAAATGCTCATTTGTCGGTGATCACATCTTCATGTAGCACTTTATGTCGTCAGCAACATGTTGCTCTGTATAAACAGGGATGTGCCGCTTGCAATATGCAAAATGAACGGGGGACAAGAGTTTGCATCGCTCATCCTCTTTTCACCTTACATCTGGCTGTGTGAAAAGCACTTTAAACGATCACCAGCAGACTTGTATATCATCAAGCTGTGCGTTATTGCCCCAGCATCAACCCATGCAAGCCTAAATTATATCAACCTACAGTAAAATGCCAGACATTACAATTAGGGATGAGGGTTATGGATTCCTTTACCACGGACCATAACGCAATTCCACGACCGAATGCATAATGGAATGCCTTTAGAGCAGGGGTGCACAACCTGCGGCCCGGGGGCCACATGCGGCCCTCGATACCATTCTGTGCGACCCCCAGACATCTGGTAAAAGACATGTAGGTCTATGTCTTATGGCTTCTTCCATATATCTTCCATGTATTCTCCTATTAGATGGGAGTCCTAGAGCTTTAACTAACCATTTATAGTAAATACTGTATGTTCAATATGGCAAAAATACAGTATTTCAGTTGGTAATACCCCTTTAAGTTTTCTTTTCGGCCCTTGGAATTGGTTCAGGCTGACAATGTGGCCCCTGATCAGAAAAGGTTGTGCACCCCTGCTTTAGAGGCATTCCGTTATTCAGTCCGTCATAATAGAAGTCTATGGCCTGCATAACGGATCCGTCCCGTTTCCGTTATGCAGGAGAGTAAACGGGACGGATCCATTATGCAGGTCATAAACTTCTATTATCACGGACTGAATAACGGAATGCCTCTAAAGGCATTCCATTATGCATTCGGTCGTGGAATTGTGTTATGGTCCGTGGTAACGGAATCCATAACGCAATTCAGTAAATACCGCAACACGAACCTGCACACAAACTTCAAAATATGAAATTCGCTCATCCCTAATTACAATGTATGGGGATATGCAAAAGGTGGCACTTCAAAGTGGTCTATTGGTTTATAGAATAAAGTGGCCATTATGTATGAATGCAATGCTTTTACTAACTCACAGAACAATCACATTACAATGAGGGAATCATTTAAAGGGAATCTGTCAGCTCCAAAACACCCCTCAAACTAGAGCAAGCAGTGTAAGTGATGACTCCGATTTTTATCTTCATAATCACTTGCATTTCAACACTGTGGTCCCACAAATCAACAGTAAATTACATTCAGAGGACTTCTTGAGTCCTCTCCATTATGCGCATGGGCGCAGGAGTCCTGTCAATGAATTTTACTGGCTGCTTATGGGATCACGGCATCTGAATGCATATAAGTATGAAGAGAAAATGACACAATTGGACTCCGCATCACTGACACTTTTCATCACTTGCTTTAAGTTGGGGGGGCGGGGGCGTTTTGGAGCTGACAGATGCCCTTTATAAATAATATGTCAGTTAGTAAATGAATGATAAAGCTGATCGATAACTATTTTTTGGGAAAGCTGCATAAAGAAAAACTACTGTTATGTAGTTGGGATCCACATAACTTGACAAAAGCAAATCATTGGTAAATTATGGGATTGATAAAATATTGGGGAAAAACAGAACAAAAACAGGGTTTACAGTAGACAACCACATACTGCTGATTTGTCATTTTGCAGTTGTAGCTTGTTGAAGTCCTCACGGTTCTATTCAATTATCCTAGAATTATTTCTAGGGTAAACTGCTATTATACTGCATTACAGTTCGATGAAAGCGGTATAAAGAAATAAATGTGGTGGCAGATATGGTGGAATACACAAAAGGAATATCATTTTACTTGACCTTACACAAAACTGACCACATTGTGAAACAGATTCAGATCTGCACATACAATACTATTTTCATCAATCTTACTGACTGCAGTAACAATACTCTACTGGACCTCCCAACTGCTGTTAGTCTTACCTTGCGAGCAATCGGCATGCGGTTGAAGATGTTCCACAGCACAATTCCCACCACCACATTATCTCGTAGGTAGAACACCAGTCCTTTTCCATAGGAATCTCCCTGTTGTGCAGGAGCTGGGAGTGGAGGTGTAACTGTGGAGCTGTCACTTACTGGCTGTATTATACCTTGAAAATCACTCTCGGAGCGGATCCCAGTGCCTATTACAGAAAAATGACATATAGTGATTGTCTAAGTACACTTCAATATGATATATATTGCCAGATTTTTGAGATTTACTTTTACGGGGATACATATTGCTCTTACTATGCCTCATTTTGCAGATTCAGTGTATATAAGCAGAACCAGATAACATAGAAACATAGAATGTGTCGGCAGATAAGAACCATTTGGCCCATCTAGTCTGCCCAATATGCTGAATACTATGAATAGCCCCTGGCCCTATCTTATATGAAGGATGGCCTTATGCCTATCCCATGCATGCTTAAACTCCTTCACTGTATTTGCAGCTACCACTTCTGCAGGAAGGCTATTCCATGCGTCCACTACTCTCTCAGTAAAGTAATTCTTCCTGATATTAATTTTAAACCTTTGCCCCTCTAATTTAAAACTATGTCCTCTTGTAGCAGTTTGTCTTCTTTTAAATATTCTCTCCTCTTTTACCGTGATGATTCCCTTTATGTATTTAAAAGTTTCTATCATATCCTCTCTGTCTCTTCTTACTTCCAAGCTATACATGTTAAGGTCCTTTAACCTTTCCTGGTAAGTTTTGTCCTGCAATCCATGTACTAGTTTAGTAGCTCTTCTCTGAACTCTCTCCAAAGTAGTAATATCCTTCTGCAGATATGGTCTCTAGTACTGCACACAATACTCCAAATGAGGTCTCACTAGTGCTCTGTAGAGCGGCACGAGCACCTCCCTCTTTCTACTGTTAATGCCTCTCCCTATACACCCAAGCATTCTGCTGGCATTACCTGCTGCTCTATGACATTGTCTGCCCACCGTTAGGTCGTCTGATATAATGACCCCTAAATCCCTTTCCTCAGATACTGAGGTTAGTACTGTATCACTGATTTTATATTCTGCTCTTGGGTTTTTACGCCCCAGGTGCATTATCTTGCACTTATCAACATTAAATTTTAGTTGCCAGATTTTTGACCATTCCTCTAGTTTTCCTAAATCCCTTTCCATTTGGTGTATCCCTCCAGGAACATCAACCCTGTTACAAATCTTTGTTTCATCATCAAAAAGACACACCTTACCATTGAGGCCTTCTGCAATTTCGCTGATAAAGATATTAAACAATATGGGTCCCAGAACAGATCCCTGAGGTACCCCACTGGTAACAATACCATGGTCTGAATATACTCCATTGACTACAACCCTCTGTTTTCTGTCCTTCAGCCACTGCCGAATCCATTCAACAATATGTGAGCCCAAGCTCAAAGACTGCAGTTTATTGATAAGCCTTCTAGGTGGGACAGTATCAAAAGCCTTAACCACAAGTGTTACAAAGAAATGGGGCCCTAGGTAGAAATTAAAGTGAGCCCACCACCCACATTTTTCAGATTTGTGTTTGTATTGTAAATGAAAGAATGTGAACATGTATATTCAAAGCAGAAAAAAATCATACTAATACACTGCTCAGGTAAGCCATATAAAGAAAGCATTCCCATAAACCATAGATGAGGCTACCAAAAATGTTGAGGCACGTGTACCACATATGCTAAATATATCCATGAGAACCCATTGACTGAGTATACCAAAAGAGTGATCCCTTTATGTCCATGGAATAGCATAGTAGACTAGTAGATACAGTAGTAACCAAAAAAGTGCTGAACAAACAAGAATATGTTTCATAGTTTAGCCCCCTCTTGGCAATTTCTCAGTCAGCTTCATGAGATCAGTCAGTGCAGAATTTCCAGAAATTTGAGGGTACCATCATGAAAACCATCAAACCCCACGATGAAACTGTCTCTCATGAGAACTGTCCCAGACAAGAAAGACCAGGTAACCTCTGCTGCAGAGGACAAGTTCTTCAAAGTTACTAGCCTGAAAAACGGCATATTAACACCATCTCAAATTAGAGCCTGCTTTACAGAGATGAAGTATCAGACACGTCTCAACATTTGCAGTTTAGCGACTGGGAGAATCAGGGCTTTACAGTCAAATTGCTGCAAATAAGCAGAGAAAGAAACCAGACACCCCATATATTCAAATATCTCCAATCTATGCAAGGACAATGCAGAGCTTGCCTTCTGGTGTAGTAAATCCTGCAGCAAAGTATGATAAAGTCCACCACTTAAAGGGGTTATCCATACAGGTTATACTTACCCTGCTCGGCCACCACTATCCAGCGATAGGGGAAGCAGCCAACAGCAGGCCGCTACGGGAACGAGCCTCCCTAGCATCAGAGGTTTTTGAAAGTTTGAAACCTCTTAACAAGTGCTGTGAGGGATGGAGTTAGGGTAAGGATTTGTTTTAAAATGGAAGTTAGTCTTCGTGTCGGTATAACCCTGAAGAAGCCATCACAGGTAAAACCAGTCAGGTACCAACTCTTATAGTGGATTGTCATGCTATCTGTGAAGCCTGTCTGATCGGAAGTATACTAAAGTGAGCAGGAACAATGGATTTTAGTGGATTCCACCTAGTCCTTGTGTTTTTTTTTTTTGCCCTCTCCTGTGCCAAATCCCTCACCGCTTAGGAAAGAGTACTGGTGAAGATACTGCCAATTGTACCGACAACCGGGAGGTAGATTGGCCTGGTGCACTATCCAAATGGAAGGTTTAGAGTAAGCAGGCTTTGTATATTCGGATGCCGAAGCCGTGGAGAAAAGAAGAAGATATAGAGATGAGTGGGACTATTGGGAGTCAGCACCACAAGCATAGACTGCGTACTTACACCGAGACAGGAAAGCTACAAGAAGACCCTGCTTCTCTCCAGTCAGAGCGGTGAGCTGACTATCCAGATAAACAGTAGTGATCAGTGGGACTTGTGGAGCCAGCACCATAAGCGCAGCCTGTGGGGGACATTTATTATTTGCGGTTGTTTTTGTGTCAGTTTTAAGTCTGCCAATGCTTTGTGGGCCTGCACACCTTAACCTCATCCCGACCGCCGAGCACAGGGCTGCCAGGATGTTCCTCCTTGACGCGTCATCTCGCGAGAGGCGAGATTTGCTGTGAAGGTGCGTTCACAACAGCTCGCAGCTCAGCAGTTATACTACAGCCTGCCAGCGATGATCAATCGCTGGCAGGCTGTAGAAGTTAAATAAATCGCATCAAAACAGGAATATCAGACGCTGTTTTGTTAACAGCGTCTGATATACCTGCTACCTGGTCCTCTGGTGGTCCTATTTGCTGGGATCGACCACCAGAGGACCAGGTAGCTATGTAAAGTAGCACCAAGCACCACACTACCCCCCGTCACTTATTAACCCCTTATTAATCCCTGATCACCCCATATAGACTCCCTGATCACCCGCCTGTCATTAATCACCCCCCTGTAAGGCTCCATTCAGACGTCCATATGTGTTTTGCGGAAAACACGGACACCGGCAATGTGCTTTTCGCATTTTGCAGATCCGCACATTGCCAGAACTATATAGAAAATGCTTTTTCTTGTCCGCAATTGCGGACAAGAATAGGACATGTTCTATATTTTTGCGGAACGGAAGTGCAGACCCGGAAGTGCGGATCCGCAATTCCGGATCAGAGCGGGACAAAGTCTGTCCCTATAGAAATGAATGGGTCCGCAATTCCGTTCCGCAAACATAATTGCGGACGTGTGAATGGGGCATAAGGGTCCCTTATCACCGCCAGTTAGTTAGCTACTTGTTAGGTAGCTAGCGCCCAGCCCACCGCACCGCAGTCACTGATTTTGGCAGAGATTTTTTCATCCACATTGATCGATGCGAATGAGGAAATCTGTGCCGTTCATTTTTTTTTTTTTTTTTCAGCCCAGAGGCTGAACGAAAAAAAAAATCTCATTACCCGTCTGCTCAATATAAGGAGAATAGCAGAAACTCCTAATGCTGGCCATACGTGTAATGATTGCGGAGACCCTCAAATGCCAGGGCAGTACAAACACCTCACATGTGACCCCATTTTAGAAAGACGACACCCCAAGGTATTCCGTGAGGGGTATGGTGAGTTCATGTAAAATTTTATTTTTTGTCACAAGTTAGTGGAATATTGGACTTATATATATATATATATATATATATATGTAAATTTCCGCTAACTTGTGCCAAAGAAAAAAAAATTTCTGTGAACTCTTCATGCCCCTCACGGAATACTTTGGGGTGTCTTCTTTCCACAATGGGGTCACATGTGGGGTATTTATACTGCCCTGGCATTTTAGGGGCCCTAAAGCGTGAGAATCCAAATGCGTAAAAATGCCCTGTGAAATCCTAAAGGTACTTATTGGTTTTAGGGCCCCTTTGCGCATCTTGGCTGCAAAAAAGTGTCACACATGTGGTATCGCTGTACTCAGGAGAAGTAGGGCAATGTGTTTTGGGGTGTATTTTTATATATACCCATACTTTGTGTGAAAAATATCTCTGTAAACGACAACTTTTAAAAAAAATTTATACAAAGTTGTCAGTTTACAGAGATATTTCTCTCACCCAACAGGGGTATACGTGCCGTATATGTAAAAATTCACCCCAAAACACATTGCCCTACTTCTCCTGAGTGCGGCGATACCACGAGTGGCACTTTTTTGCAGCCAAGATGCGCAAAGGGGTCCAAATTCCAACGAGTACCTTTAGGTTTTCCAGGGATGCTCACAATTTAGCCCCGCCCAAAATGCCAGGGCAGTAAACACACCCCACAAATGACCCCATTTCGGAAAGTAGACACCCCAAGGTATTCATTGAGGGGCATAGTGAGTCCGTGGGAGATTTTTTATTTTTTTTTGCCAGAAGTTAGCAGAAATGGAAACTTTATTATTATTTTTTCCTCAGAAAGTGTCATTTTCTGCTAACTTGTGAAAAAAAATGAAATGATACATGAACTCACCATGCCCCTCCGCGAATACCTTGGGGTGTCTTCTTTCTAAAATGGTGTCATTTGGGGGGTATTTCTACTATCCTGACATTCTAGCACCTGAAGAAACATGACAGGTGCTCAGAAAGTCAGAGCTGCTTCAAAATGCCGAAATTCACTTTTTCGCACCATAGTTTGTAAACACTATAACTTTTACCCAAACCAATAAATATACACTTATTGGATTTTTTTTTTTATCAAAGACATGTAGAACAATAAATTTTGAGAAAAATTACTATAGAAATTGAAAGTGAAAAATGTCATTTTTTTACATAAATTTCGGTCATTTTTGATAGCAAAAAAAGTAAAAATGTCAGCAGCAATGAAATAGCACCAAATGAAATCTCTATTAGTCAGAAGAAAAGGAGGTAAAATTCATTTGGGTGGTAAGTTGTATGACGGAGCAATAAACGGTGAAAGTAGTGTAGTGCAGAATTGCAAAAAGTGGCCTGGTCATTAAGGGTGTTTAAGCTAGGGGGGCTGAGGTGGTTAATATTATATTGTGAGTGCAATGTGGTTAACACCTATAGGTGTTAAAGTACACTAGGGGGTGGCATGGCTCGGAGTTGTGACTATTGCAAAAGCCACACATAGTAAACGTGCCATAATCCAGATAGAATCTCACTTTTAGCGCTTTAACAAGTGGTGAGAATCACCACACATCACAAAATTTGACCAAAGCCACAAAACAGACTTACCCGATTTGATAAATGTCCTCTTGGAGTGGTGAGCTAACTATCAATATAGTGACTGCTTTTATGGAATAATTTATTTATTTTATGAGCAAGTTCATGGACTTTGTATATATTTTTATAGGACTGTGGACGTTTAGTTCGTTTTTGGATAAGCTCCAAGGGAATTTTTTATATACTCGCACTAGCGAGTTTTCCGCCCGGATGCGCTGCGTATAGCATCCAGTCTGAATCCTGATCCTTTCATTTTTTTTTTTTTTAAACTGCTTTATTAACAGAATCGAGTCCAACAGCATACATTACATAGTATATAGTATAACAGGAGCAAATAGCAGATGATATGCAAGCGTGTCCACGTCGGACCAAATCCAAATCATTGAATACATGTAAATCATGCAGTACATAAAGAGTAAAATAAGAACTAAGAAAAGTATCAAACTTGTAAATAATCGCAGGTTGCCATGGTGAACCCCAAACAAGACCTGAGAGTGCAGTTGAAGAGCTCGATCTTGTCTAGTAACAGAGACACAGTGCACATCTGTGTTAAATGGAGACATTCGGGAATGGGGAGAACAACAACAGAAACAGTATCAATGAAAAATAGTGTCCTAATTAATGCAGCGCCACTGTAAGAGCCTGTCTAAATCTATTTGTAGTGTACATAGTCTGAGGAGAATCACACCACAGGCCCCACACACGAGTAAATTTGTCTGGTTTGTTACGATGTTTATAGACTATCGCGATGTAAGGTAATATTTGATTTATCTGTGTTTTCCACATAGACAGAGTCGGCGATTCCGGACAATACCATTTCAAGGCAATGCATTTGCGTGCTAAGAACAGGGATTCTCTTATAAATATTAGCATATAATGATCCCACTGATCCTCCGGCAATATACCCAGTAGACATATCTCAGGGGAGCATGGAACTCGAACTGGTAATAGAGAAGATAATAGATCTGTGGTTGCTTGCCAGAACTGAGCAATCGGACCACAACTCCAGATCATATGCCAAAAGTCAGCTCCCAGCGTTCCACACCGTGGGCACGCCGTTGACGCCGCCCTGCCCATTCTATATAGTCTGACTGGAGTCAGATATGTTTGATGAACAATATAAACTTGAATGAGTCTATTGTTAATGGCCGGAGATACATGTAAAGGTGATCCCAATAAATCTACAATATCATCATCCGTCAGTGTTGGTATTTTTGTTTTCCATTTGTCTATGAGAGGAAGAGGTGTATGCGTGAGCTTTGCTTTGAGTAAGTGAGAGTAAATGGCTGATACCAGACCTCGGGGACCCTGTGTCCGTACAACACCAATTAACGGATAATCCGAAAACTTGGCGCCGGTGTGTGGAAACTGAGTTTGAATTACAGACCTAAGTTGTAAGTAAGAATAAAAATGCCTGTGAGAAATGTTGTACTTCTGGGATAAATGCTCAAAGGTAGCAACAGTGCCCTGGTCACTCAAGTCACGTAGTGTCTGTACCCCTGCAGCCTTCCACCTCTCCGCCCCCATCACATTACTGGAGGAAGGAAAGACCCGTTCATCCCACAGTGGGAGATCTAAGATCACATCCTGAAACCTAGATAAAGCTTTGGCTTCTTTCCATACTGATTGAGCGAGTCTATGTACAGGTAGAAGTGGTGTCTGGAAGCCCGACCTACCCTCCAACACCGCCCATAGAGTATCACAGTGCAAGTATGATTTCAGAAAGTCCTCTGAGAGAGGGTACTGCCCGCCAGTATACCAGATGGCTATAAGTTTTAGTTGTCCAGCAAGATAATATAGGTAGTAATCAGGAAGGGCCATTCCACCTTCCAGCTTGGGACGCTGCAGGGCACTGAGGCTCAGTTTAACTCTAGACCTACCCCAGATGAACTTTCTGGTAGCTGTATCCAGCTCCTTAAAGTACGATTTGGGGATGAGAACCTCTGAATGTTGTGCCATGTACAACACCTTGGGGAGGATGATCATTTTAACTAAATTAATCCTCCCGGCAACTGACAATGGTAGCGGTGTCCAATTTCTAAATTTATTTTTTATATGATCTTTAATCTTGTGTGCATTAAGTGAAAGAGTCTGAGAGCTATTACTCGTTATCATGATACCTAGATATTTGAAAGTAGAGACCACAGCCAATTGGTGAACCTGAGAAGGACCTACCCATCGGTCCTTGCCCAGAGGCATGTACACTGATTTCTCCCAGTTAATCCTCAACCCTGAGTAGGTTCCAAAGGTGTCAATAATTTGGATGGCAATCGGTAATGATAGGGCAGGCGATGACATGTATAGTATCATGTCGTCAGCGTAGAGGCCGATGCGGGTCTCTCTAGTATCCAGCTTAATTCCTGTGTACTGCTCATGCTGTCTAATTCTAATCGCTAGGGGTTCCACTGCCAGAGCAAATAAAAGAGGGGACAGGGGGCATCCCTGTCTCGTGCCTCTGTGGAGGGGAAATTTGTCAGACAGCTCACCATTTATCAGGAGCCTACTCGTGGGTTCACTATACAGTATTCTGACCCATTTTAAAAAGGTGGGACCGAAACCAAATCTATGAAGGCATTCAAAAAGGTAAGGCCATTCGACGGAGTCGAATGCCTTAGCAGCATCTAATGAGGCAATAGCCCAGTCGGTCCCCATCCGGCAGCCCAGTTGAGTTATCACTTGTACCCGCCTGATATTATTTGTAGTGGACTTACCCGGCATGAAGCCCGACTGGTCTTCATGTATGAGAGATAGTATCACCCTGTTCAAACGAGATGCCAAAATTCTGGTCAGAACTTTGTAATCCACATTAAGCAGAGCTATGGGTCTGTAGGACCCACAGTCTAATGGGTCTTTGTCCGGTTTAAGTAACAATACAATCGTAGCCTCTTTGCATGAATCTGGCAGGGCATTACGCTCCAAAATTGCATGGAACGTGTGAAGGAGTTGGGGAGCTAGCACCTCCGAGTACTTGGCATAAACCTCCTTAGGTAACCCATCCGGGCCCGGAGACTTGCCGTTGTTAAGGTCATTTATAGCCTGCAATACCTCGTCTAAAGTAATTTCTGCGTCTAACTGAGTAGCCTGCTGTGCAGTAAGTCTAGGGAAAGAGAGATCCTCTAAGTAGTTGGTGATGTCTTGGTCGGTAATATTTAAAGTCGATTGGTATAATGTGGTGTAGAACGTAGTGAAGGCAGAACGTACAGAGTCCTGTGTGGTGCATTCAACTCCCCCAGCGTCCCTAACTGACAAGATGGTCGAGGAAGGAGCATCGTTTTTTATCAATTGCGCTAGAAGTTTAGCCGATTGGTTACCCAGTTCAAAGGAAGTTTGTTTGGCAAAAAATAATTTCCTATCCGCCCTCTCCCTGAGTAGAGTTAAGTACTGTCTTCCTGCCAGTAGCCAGTCGCTTCTGTTAGACTCAGTCGGACAGTTCACATACCTCCTCTCAAGCACCTCACACCTGGACGCCATTTCCCGTTCCACCCGGGCAGTGTCTCTCTTAATAAAATTAATACTGGACTGTAAAGTCCCCCTCAGGAATGCTTTAAGGGAGTCCCAGACCAGGTGTGTATTGCGTTCCTCCCGATGATTCTGAATGAATTCAGTAAGTAAATGTTCAGTAACATCAGAAGCCCCAAGAAGATTTAGCCAGAATGGGTGAATGTTGATCCTATACATGACTGAAGAGGCAGTCCCTTCTATCACTCCCAGCATTGGTGAATGGTCTGATACCGCCCTGGGTAGATAGGACACTGATTGCAGGTGTAACCGCACCAGATCATTGCCAAGCATAAAATCAATTCTAGTTAAGGAACCGTGACTGCTATTATGACAAGAATACGCTCTAGTATTAGGGTTGCGTATCCGCCATAGGTCATGCCATCTGAATTCGGTCAGGAACCTGCACAGTAAGGAGTCCATCCCGACAGGCGTGGGCTGATCATCCACTCTGCGATCCATGACCGGGTCCAGGAGCATATTGAGGTCCCCCATACACAGCAGTCTGGCATGTGGTCTCGCTGCTGCATATGTAGCTGCGGAGTATAGTATATTCATAGAACCCGGTGGAGGATTATCTGATCCTTTCATTTTAATGGGTCTGTGTACATGAGTGTAGTTTTTCACACATCACCTGTGTTCAGTAAAAATCGCACCATATTGTGTGTTTTTTATGCAGCTCTGGCTTCATAGAAATGAAAATCGCATGAAAAACAGAAGGCATCCAGATGCAATCCGGATACAATCCAGACAGAAAAACCACACACACGGAACGCAATTGTAGAAAAAACTGATTGAACTTGCGTGCAAAACCATCAGTTTTACCCTGAGCAGATGCCGACAATCCATATTGCTCATGTGCAAGAGGCCTTATCAAAATATGCAAGATCTGTTTTTAGACGGAGACCTGCTAGATGTCTAGTATTAAATGTCATAATCCAGAAGGTCTAATTTTTTTTATCCCCCTTCCTTACTAGGCCAATTTTTCAGTTTCTGCAATGGTCCTATCTAACTGCAAATAACCATTTATTTTCTGAGCCAACCTCCATGTATTTGATTTTATTTTTCAGAGGACACCTTAGACCTTTCTTTTATGTCATTAGATGACAGATACAATTTTTTAAGGAAAAACTGAAAATTATGAAAAAAAAATTGTATTTTTACATTCTTAGCAGTATTGTTTTTTAACTGTTACAAAAGATTTCAAGAAAAAACATGGTCTAAAACCATTACCGTATGTGTGTAATGTGAAAATTGATTCTACTTGTGAAGTTTACCTACTGGCTGGGCTCACCACGAGACCTGAAATGAGTGGAGCGCATTATAGATTTTGGAGGCCTATTTTTCTATTGCTGGTTTTATAGCACCATACCACCAGAACACATGTTGTAGAGTACCAAAACCTTAAAAACACCCACAAAGTGACTACTTTTTAATATGTTGACCCCCTAAGGTGCTCATCTTGGGGAAATTTAGACATTTTGCGCTTTTGACTTTTTTTTTGGGACAATTGAATGAATTTAGGTGGATGAAATGAAAATAGTTTTTCACCACACTGTTAGATTTTGCCGAAACCTAAAATACCTTTTACTCAATCTACTGACAGATTCGGACCCAGAGCTCACAGGAATATCACCTGTTGGGTACAGAGAAAAGAGCCCCAATTTCCAGATTCTTTGTATACCACATAGGAATTGTATACTGCTTACTGCAGCAGATATAGAGAAATCTTTGTGCCAATGCTTGGTTTCATCTTTTGGCCATTGAAATCTACTGCCTCAATGTATTTATTATATTCAGTGACACAGAGTAGCTTCTCAGTATGTGCATACCCCCTCATACAAGTGTCTGAATAGTGGAATACTTGTATAGTAGTTGTCCACATACAGATGGAAGCCTTGTAACGGATGAATTACATCCAAGACAATTTTACCATTCGTGCCCAATCAGGGGGATCCAACTGGCTGTCCTTTCCTTAATGCACCATCAATGTATAAGTGTAGCCGGTACCACTTTCGCACAACTTATACATCTTGACACCGTATCAAGCACAGCACAAGCTGTGTGAATCACCGCACTGGGCCTGAAAGTGTGCATGATTCTCTTTTACTCCTGAGCCCACTCATATGTTCTGTCAAAAATCTCTAAAACCAGAAAACACAGCATAATAAGAGGGCTTACTTTTCACACTGGCACGCAATGGACACAACATATTGGGCACTGAAATGGCATATCTGTTATAAAATTGCAATTTTCACTTTGCACCATCTGCTGTGCATTTATTTTTGCAAAACATCTGTGGGATAAAAATGCTCACTAAATTCCTTGGCAAATTTTGTGAGTGTGGTTTCTAAAATGGGTCCTCATCTTGGGGTTTTTTTTTTTGTTTTTTTTTTAGTTTAACCGCTTCAGCCCCCCTAGCTTAAACACCCTTAATGACCAGGCCACTTTTTACAATTCCGCACTACACTACTTTCACCGTTTATTGCTCCGTCATACAACTTACCACCCAAATGAATTTTACCTCCTTTTCTTCTCACTAAAAGAGCTTTCATTTGGTGGTATTTCATTGCATGACCAAAATTTTTGCAAAAAAATGACATTTTTCACTTTCTGTTGTAATTTGTTTTAAAAAAAACTACATTTCTATATACATTTTTCTATAAATTGATTGTTCTACATGTCTTTGATAAAAAAAATGCAATAAGTGTATATTTATTGGTTTGGGTAAAAGTTATAGTGTTTACAAACTATGGTGCGAAAAAGTGAATTTCTGCATTTTGAAGCAGCTCTGACTTTCTGAGCACCTGTCATGTTTCTTCAGGTGCTAGAATGTCAGGATAGTAGAAATACCCCCCAAATGACACCATTTTAGAAAGAAGACACCCCAAGGTATTCGCGGAGGGGCATGGTGAGTTCATGTATCATTTCATTTTTTTTCACAAGTTAGCAGAAAATGACACTTTCTGAGGAAAAAATAATAATAAAGTTTCCATTTCTGCTAACTTCTGGCAAAAAAAAATAAAAAATCTCCCACGGACTCACTATGCCCCTCAATGAATACCTTGGGGTGTCTACTTTCCGAAATGGGGTCATTTGTGGGGTGTGTTTACTGCCCTGGCATTTTGGGCGGGGCTAAATTGTGAGCATCCCTGGAAAACCTAAAGGTACTCGTTGGAATTTGGACCCCTTTGCGCATCTTGGCTGCAAAAAAGTGCCACTCGTGGTATCGCCGCACTCAGGAGAAGTAGGGCAATGTGTTTTGGGGTGTATTTTTACATATACGGCCGTCATACAACTTACCACCCAAATGAATTTTAACTCCTTTTCTTCTCACTAATAGAGCTTTCATTTGGTGGTATTTCATTGCTGCTGACATTTTTACTTTTTTTGCCATTAATACAAATTTAACGACATTTTTGCAAAAAAATGACATTTTTCACTTTCTGTTGTAAAAATTTTCAAAAAAAAATACATTTCTATATAAATTTTTCTCTAAATTTATTGTTCTACATGTCTTTGATAAAAAAAAGTCCAATAAGTGTATATTTATTGGTTTGGGTAAAAGTTATAGCGTTTACAAACTATGGTGCAAAAAAGTGAATTTCGGCATTTTGAAGCAGCTCTGACTTTCTGAGCACCTGTCATGTTTCTTCAGGTGCTAGAATGCCAGGATAGTATAAATACTCCCCAAATGACACCATTTTAGAAAGAGGACACCCCAAAGTATTCGCGGAGGGGCATGGTGAGTTCATGTATCATTTCATTTTTTTCACAAGTTAGCGGAAAATGACACTTTCTGAGAAAAAAAAAAAGTTTCCATTTCTGCTAACTTCTGGCAAAAAAAAAAATCTCAGACGGACTCACTATGCCCCTCAGTGAATACCTCGGGTGTCTACTTTCCGAAATGGGGTCATTTGTGGGGTGTGTTTACTGTTCTGGCATTTTGGGCGGGGCTAAATTGTGAGCCGCCATGTAAAACCTAAAGGTACTCGTTGGAATTTGGGCCCTTTGTGCACTCAGGCTGCAAAAAGTGTCACTCATGTGGTATCGCCGTACTCAGGAGAAGTAGGGCAATGTGTTTTGGGGTGTATTTTTACATATACCCATGTTGGGTGAGAGAAATATCTCTGTAAATTGTCAACTTTGTATAAAATTTTTTAAAAGTTGTCGTTTACAGAGATAATTTTCACACAAAGTATGGGTATATATAAAAATACAACCTAAAACACATTGCCCTACTTCTCCTGAGTACGGCGATACCACATGTGTGCCACTTTTTTGCAGCCTGGGTGCGCAAAGGGTCCCTAAAACTAATGAGTTACGCATTTGGATTCCAGACTTCTCACCGTTTAGGGGCCCCTAAAATGCCAGGGCAGTATAAATACCCCACATGTGACCCCATTTTAGAAAGAAGACACCCCAAGGTATTCCGTGAGGGGTATGGTGAGTTCATGTAAAATTTTATTTTTTGTCACAAGTTAGTGGAATATGAGACTTTGTAAAAAACAAAATAAAAATAAAAAAAATATCAATTTCCGCTAACTTGTGCCAAAAAATAAAAATTCTGTGGACTCGCCATGCCCCTCACGGAATACCTTGGGGTGTCTTCTTTCCAAAATGGGGTCACATGTGGGGTATTTATACTGCCCTGGCATTTTAGGGCCCCTAAAGCGTGAGAATCCAAATGCATAAAAATGGCCTGTGAAATCCTAGAAGGTACTGTTGGAATTTCGGCCCCTTAGCACCCAGGCTGCAAAAGTGTCACTCATGTGGTATCACCAGTACTCAGGAGAGTAGGGCAATGTGTTTTGGGGTGTATTTTTACATATACCCATGCTGCGTGTGAGAAATATCGCTGTAAACAACAACTTTTTACATTTTTTTATTCAAAGTTGTCAATTTACAGAGATATTTCTCTCACCCAGCATGGGTATATGTAAAAATACACCCCAAAACACATTGCCCTACTTCTCCTGAGTACGGCGATACCACATGAGTGACACTTTTTTGCAGCCAAGATGCGGAAAGGGGCCCAAATTCCAATGAGTACCTTTTAGGAGGGCATTTTTACGTATTTTTCTTCTCACGCTTTAGGGCCCCTAAAATGCCAGGGCAGTAGAAATACCCCACATGTGACGCCATTTTGGAAAGAAGACACCCCAAGGTATTCCATGAGGGGCATGGCGAGTTCATAGAAGATTTTTTTTTGGCACAAGTTAGTGGAAATTGATTTTTTATTGTTTTTTCTCACAAAGTCTCCCTTTCCGCTAACTTTTGACAAAAAGTTTAATTTTTCATGGACTCACTATGCCCCTTAGCGAATACCTTGGGGTGTCTTCTTTCCAAAATGGGGTCACATGTGGGTATTTATACTGCCCTGGCATTTTAGGGCCCTAAAGCGTGAGAGAGAAAATGCATAAAAATGCCTCTCCTAAAGGTACTCATTAGAATGTGGGCCCTTTGCGCATCTTGGCTGCAAAAAAGTGTCACTCATGTGATGTCGCGTACTCAGGAGAAGTGGGGCAATGTGTTTTGGGGTGTATTTTTACATAGCCCATACTGTGTGTGAGAAATATCTCTGTAAATTGACAACTTTGAATAAAAAATTTAAAAAGTTGTCGCTTACAGCGATATTTCTCACACACAGTATGGGTATATGTAAAATACACCCTAAAACACATCGCCCTACTTCTCCTGAGTACGGCGATACCACGTGTGACACTTTTTTGCAGCCAAGATGCGCAAAGGGGCCCAAATTCCAATGAGTACCTTTAGGATTTCACAGGGCATTTTTACGCATTTGGATTCTCACGCTTTAGGACCCCTAAAATGCCAGGGCAGTACAAAAACCCCACAAGTGACCCCATTGTGGAAAGAAGACACCCCAAGGTATTCTGTGAGGGGCATGGCGAGTTCACAGAAAAAAAAAAAATTGGCACAAGTTAGCGGAAATTGATTTTTTTTTTTTTTACAGTCTCATATTCCACTAACTTGTGACAAAAATAAAATGTTGCATGAACTCACCATACCCCTCACGGAATACCTTGGGGTGTCTTCTTTCTAAAATGGGGTCACATGTGGGGTTTTGTACTGCCCTGGCATTTGAGGGTCTCCGCAATCATTACACGTATGGCCAGCATTAGGAGTTTCTGCGATTCTCCGTATATTGAGCATACGGGTAATGAGATTTTTTCCGTTCAGCCTCTGGGCTGAAAAAAAAATGAACGGCACAGATTTTTTCATTCGCATCGGTCAATGTGGATGAAAAAATCTCTGCCAAAATCAGTGACTGCGGTGCGGTGGGCTGGGCGCTAGCTACCTAACAAGTAGCTAACTAACTGGCGGTGATAGGGGACCCTTATGCCCCATTCACACGTCCGAAATTCTGTTTGTGGAACGGAATTGCGGACCCATTCATTTCTATGGGGACAGACTTTGTCCCGCTCGGATCCGGAATTACGGATCCGCGCTCCGGGTCTGCACTTCCGTTCCGCAAAAATATAGAACATGTCCTATTCTTGTCCGAAATTGCAGACAAGAAAAAGCATTTTCTATATAGTTCTGGCAATGTGCGGATCTGCAAAATGCGGAAAGCACATTGCCGGTGTCCGTGTTTTGAGGATCTCCGGATCGGATCTGCGGATCGGATCCGCGGATCCGTGAATCCACGGATCCGCAAAACACATATGGACGTCTGAATGGAGCCTTACAAGGGGTGTGATCAATGACAGGGGGGTGATCAGGGGGTCTAGATGGGGTGATAAAGGGGTTAATAGGTGAGGGGGGGTGGGGGGGGGTTAGTGTAGTGTTTGGTGCAACTTTACAGTGTTACCTGGTCCTCTGGTGGTCGATCCCAGCAAATGGGACCACCAGAGGACCAGGTAGCAGCTATATCAGACGCTGTTCACAAAACAGCGTCTGATATAGCTGTTTGATGCGATTGGATCATCGCTGGCAGGCTGTAGCCTAACTGCCGAGATGCGCTTCTCTGTGCACGCGTGCGTTCACAGGAAGTCTCGGCTCTCATGAGATGACGCGCCGACACGTCATCTCAGAGCTACAGGACCGCCCGCAGGACGCATCCCTGCGTTAGGCGGTCCTGTACTGGTTAACCTCACAGTCTCTGCAGTTGTTGGCCAATGCTGTATAAATCACCAATTTCTCTTCTGACCCTGCAGTATGCCCAAATAGTAGTTTATGACCGGTGGGTATTGTCGTACTTTGAAAAAAATTCACAAAATGTGGGGTGTTTTTTCTCCTATTACCAGTATGAATCTAAAACTACATATAATTGAATTAAAATGTACATTTCCACTTCATATTCCAGTTTCAAAATATTCTATGAAATGCCTGTGGGGTCAAGAAATTCACTAGACAACCAAGTTTCTTGAGGATTGCAGTTTCCAAAATGGTGTCCCTTTTTGGGGGTTTCCATAGAAGGGGTTACCCGCGCCTGAAAACCATTCCAGTGAAATCTACCTTCCAAAAGCCAAATGCCTTCCCTTCTGAGACCTGCCAGGTGCCCATACAGCAGTTTACGACCACATAGGAGGGAGTTTTGCCGTATTCATGAAAAACAATATACGGTATCTCACAAAACTGAGTACACCCCTCACATTTTTGTCAATATGTTATCATATCTTTTCATGGGACAACACTGAAGATATGACACTTTGATACAATGTTAAGTAGTCAGTGTACAGCTTGCATAACAGTGTAAATTTTGTGTGCCCTCAAAATAACACACAACCATTAATGTCTAAACTGCTGGCAACAAAAGTGAGTACACCCCTAAGTAAAGATGGGCAAATTGTGCCCAATAAGTTATTTTCCCTCCCCGGTGCCATGTGACTTATTAGTGGTATAAGGTCTCAGGTGTAAATGGGGAGCAAGTGTGTTAAATTTGGTGTTATCACTCTCACACTGGAAGTTCAACATGGAATCTCATGGCAAAGAACTCTCTGAAGACTGTCAACACCCTGAAACTGAGCTGCAGCACAGTGACCAAGACCATACAGCGGTTTAACAAGACAGGTTCCACTCAAAACAGGCCTTGCCATGGTCACCCGAAGAAGTTGAGTGCACGTTCTCAGCGTCATATCCAGAGGCTGTCTTTTTAAAAAAAGATGTAGGAGTGGTGCCAGCATTGCTGCAGAGGTTAAAGGGGTGGGGGGCCAGCCTGTCAGTGCTCAGACCATACACCACACACTTCATCAGTATTCCAACATGATAACGACCCCAAACACACCTCCAAGATGACCACTGCCTTGCTAAAGAGACTGAGGGTAAAGGGGATGGACTGGCCAAGCATGTCTCCAGACCTAAAAACCCTATTAACCCTTTAAGGACTCGGGGTTTTTTCATTTTTGCATTTTCGTTTTGCGCTCCATGCCTTCCGAGAGCCATAACTTTTTTATTTTTACGTTCACATGGCCATATGAGGGCTTTATTTTTGCGGGACAAGTTGTACTTTCCAACGCCACCATTTAATATTGCATACGATGTAGTGGGAAGCGGGAAAAAAATTCCAAATGGGGTGAAATTGCAAAAAAAAAAACAATTCTACCACAATTTTACGGGTTTTCAAATTACGACGTTTGATGTGTGATAAAACTGACCATTTAGTTTTATTCTACAGGTCAGTACGAATCCGCGATACCCAATATGTATAGTTTTTCTTATGTTTTGATAGTGAAAAAATTCAAAAGTGGGAAATTTTTATTTTTTTATTTTTGTCGCCATATTTTGACCCCTATAACTTTTTTGTAATTAAGTGTATGGCATTGTATGGGGGCTTATTTTTTGTGGGCGATCTGAACTTTTAGTTGATACCATTATGGAGTGTGTAGGACTTTTTGATCACTTTTTATTAAATTTTTTTGAGGAAATGAAGCGCTCAAAAATGGCGAATCCGCCATTTGGGCGCTTTTTTCCGTTTTTCTGTTTACCGTATGGGGAATATATTTTTATATTTTTATACCACGGGCGTTTTCGCACATTATGACACCCATGATGTGCATTTTTTAAAAAAAAATTATTATTTTATTTTAATTTTGGGGAAAGGGGGGTGATTTGAATTTTTAGGTTTTTTTTATTTATTTTTTTAATTTCTTTTATTTTTCTTTTACACTGTTATATAGGTCCCATAGGGACCTATATAAATCAGTCATCTGATTGCTTCTATCATAAACTCCAATACACTTGTATTGGAGTTTATGAGCATTTTACTACTTTCCTATGAAGCCCTATTGCTAACAAGGGTTCCATAGGAAATAGTAAGTGATAGCCTCATGCTGAATGAAAGGCTTAAGGCTATCCCTTACAGCGCTCCGATTCTCCCGATCACCACTAGGGGGAGCCGGAGAGCTGCCGAAAGTTTTACTTTCGGTTTTAGCGCGCGCAGATGCCGTGGTCAGGATTGACCACGGCATCTGCGGGGTTAAATGATTGCGATCGGCATAGCTGCCGGCCGCGATCATTAGCCGCGGGGGTCAGCTACAGGAAACAGCCGGACCCCCGCAGCGATCGCGCCCACAGAGGGCAGGAGCGGGCGCCATACTTAGGGATCGGACCCATGACGTACCCATACGTCATGGGTCCTTAAGGGGTTAAGCATCTGTGGTGCATCCTCAAACGGAAGGTGGAGGAGCGCAAGGTCTCTAACATCCACCAGCTCAGTGATGTTGTCTCAGCTGTGTAATGTGACCAGCAATCAGACTCTCCAAAGACGTAGCATCTTATGTGTGGACAGGAAGTCAGTTTCTCTATGTATTCTTAAGGGAATCTCAATGTCAGTCTCACAGGAATGAATAGAGAAACTGACTTCCTGTCCTATGTCAGTTGGAGATCAAAGAGATCAATGACTACTTTCAAGCAGGTCAGAGAACAAACATTTAGCCGGGAGTTCTACTTTAATGCTAAAATTTATTATGTCACAAAGAGGTTAAAAATGCAATTGTGTCCCCTGAGTTGTTTGCCAACAAGATTTACCTCAGACACATATTCAAAATCTAGAATAAAGAAAAGTAAAATTTTTGGGTGGGGTTTTCCCAATTTTAATGTGACTGTTCGAAGGTTAAGGGCCTTTAACAGACTTTTCTGGGCTCTTTAACATTTGACCCTGTTTTCAATATTTTTTATTTTATATTTATTTTTAGGAAATAATTGTAGAGTTAAATTCTTGTCTTATACCAGATGGCGGGAAACACTGTATGTTTTCATCCATGTACAGGGAAAAGCAGCAGCGGAAGTGCGGGGACCAGGAGCGGCGCCGGGAGCAGGGTAAGTATATTAACTGTGAGAGGCCTGGCACATGAGGGGGCTCTTTGAGAAATTGGATAACCCCTTAAAGAACCATATTTATTATGTTTCTTTTCACCCTCCACCTTTATTTGATTGGATTCAGCATACTATGCATCACTTCCTTACCGCTTTCCTCAGCTGCTCTTTTAGGAGTGTCTTTCTCAGTTGCCTTGGCAAACACACCAACCGTCGGAAGGGCACTGTCAACAATGCCAATTGCTTCATATCCAACTTCAGGACCCAGGTCACTCCTAAGGAGAATAATAAGATAATATATATCAATACAAATTTTTTTTTCATTATACATTTAACTTGGAAAAAAGGGCATATCTGGCATGCATAAAAAAAATCTAATTTTATTGAAGAGAAAGTTAAAACCATCCTCCTGTGATAAGTAGGGACCCGGGCCGACGCTTTTCTACCAAAACCTGATCTTAATCATAGAAGATCACACCCACATACTCTACCATGTGAGAACTTGTGTACATTGTACCAATTTTTCACTGATTCCACTAATTCTCACACCTTTCCTTTCAAAGAATATATTAAAGGGGTTTTCCAAGATTTCCTCTGGATAGGTCATCAGTATCTGATCAGTGGGGGTCCGACACCTGGGATCCCTACCCATCAGCTGTTTGAGAAAGCACGAGTGCACGCAGTAGCACGGTGGTCTTCTCGCAGCTTTGCTTAGGCCATGTGATGCTGGAAATAAAAACCGGATCTTCCCTTCCACACATGATTGAAATCTGTTCATGGCAGAGACCGCACTGCATAATATGCAGGATTAGAAAAATAAAAACCAATACATAAATCATTGTAAATTAAAAACATGCATATTGGAGAACTTTATAGTCCAAATGGCCGTAATATTTCCAAAGTTGCTACACATTTTATTACGTCATAGGGGAAAACGGCCTCCTCCAGAGGTGGAGATAGTCGCCGTCTGCTTTTAGATCAAGAAGCTTTTCGGATTCTTACCATAAACACTTGTGCCCCCTTTAGAATAAATTTGTGTAAGGATCTTACGATTATTCATTTTACATATGTAATGTATTCCATAGAAAACGTTCAGGCAGTACCCCGGTCAACAGCTGTTCTTCTATGCAGAATTTGGCATACTTTGTAAGCCTTGATTCAGACTTATGTCATATTTAGCCATTTCTAATCTTTTAAAATGCCACAACTGCTATTCACTTAATCCAGGCATGCTCAACCTGTGTCCCTCCAGCTGTTGCAAAACTACAACTCCCATCATTCCTGGACAGCCTACAGCTATCAGCCCGCAGAAGGGCATGGTGGGAGTTGTAGTTTTACAACAGCTGGAGGGCCGCAGGTTGAGCATCCCTGATTTGATCACATGGGTGTGTGTAAAGGTAGAGAATGTGAGTGTGATCGTCCATGGTTTTGGTAGAAATGCACAGGTGCAGTATTCCACACCTCTAGTCTATCGAATCATCCTATTTGTACCAGTGCTTACTATAAATGCCAAGCTTCACTGGGATCTATGCAAGCCCAGACCGCATAAGGCTAAAGTAAGGCCTCGTGCGCGTGCTGCAGATTGCAAATTGCGGTCCAAAATGCTAGGAGCCTGAAGGGGGGCAGGCGCATGCGGATCACGGACCCAGTTTCTTAAATAGGGTCCGTGATTCGTCCATTCCGCAAAAAAGACAGAACAAGTTCTATCTTTTTGCGGAACGGAACCCCACGGAAGCAATCCATAGTGCTTCCTTTCCGTGGTTCCGTACCTTCCGCACCGCATCTCCGGATTTGTGGACCCATTCAAGCGAATGGGTCCGCATCCATGATGTGGAATGCACACGGGCGGTTCCCCGTGTATTGCGGACTCGCCACAATACTGGCATGGGGGACACACAGTCGTGTGCATGAGGCCTGAATGGAAAGCTCTGCACATCATTTATGTGTTTTTAGTATAGAGGCCTCTAACATTTTTACCAGCTAAGCGCCTATAATATTACATAATGTAAGAATTTTTAGAAGAGCGGATACCAATACTTATCTAGATTATTAATAAGAAAATAGTAACAGAGAATGCCACATCATTGTGGTCTCAGACCGACAGCTTCAGTGAGGTTATCTTGCCATGAACACACTTTTCCTCAACGTAACACATGAAATATTACCAGAACATGGATTGGTGCCAGTAAGGTTTAGCCGCTCCAGTCATGTTTTCTCCCACAAGACGTCCACTCACTACTGCGTGGTCGTGGTGTTCCACTCTCCTCCTGCCCAACTTAATGTCATAAAAGCACGCAGCATCACCTGCCTATTGTAAAGACAAAACTCATCTGATCATTTACAGATCATTGTGCAGCAGGACTGGCAATGAGCAAAGGGTTAACAACTGTAATAATCCTTTTTAATTACAAAATTAAAGAGGGCCTGTCCCGATACCCCACAGAATAACAATGCTGGATCAGCTTTCCGGAAAACAGGATTGCGACATTCTTCTTTTATTCCTCCTGAAATGACTGGAACAAAGTGATAACTGGGCGTTCCCTTTCCTCTCGTCAATAGGCTGTATCCTAACCCTGTCTGACACTGTCCCAATGGAATTGGCTGGAACTGGCTGTGCAAACCGAGGTGCTAACACCCACTCACCAAGTTGTACACATTTCCAGGAGGAATAACACAGGGACAGAAAAATGCAGGGATATTATTTTTTAAGAAGAAGTAGTCTTCATTCACATAGTAAAAGATGAGTGCTGGACAGTATGTAGTTCTTCAGTCTTGGCAAGCATTGGAACTAACAGCTGGGGGTGGCCAACAAAAGCAAGAAGAGGAAAGGTGGCGGTGTAATGGAGCAGGAATGTTCTGTCACATTTTACTTCCTGATAAAACAATCTTGATACTGTACCACAGTAAAGCACATGCTATATATCATACTGTTATGGCCACTGTCCGTCTTATCAATTAGGAGAAAGAAAAGAAATGCTCGAACTCCACCACACCCTAACCTCTGTAAAAAAGAAATTCTACAGGAAACAAAAAACGCGCCAGCTCGGAGGCATAAACACCACAAGTGCTGTCCGATAAGTATAATGTGCTTTTTCAGATTGTATATGAGCCTGTAATGTAGGGTAGGGCACACTGCAGCCCGGTACTCCACACGCACTACCGTCCCTACCTACTTGCACGATCCACCCTAAAATGGTGGCACACAGTTTGGCGACTGTCCCTGACTTGACCAGGTGCAGGCACCTAAACCTAGTGGGGAACAGAGCAGTCAGACTGAAAGAGGTCAAAACCAGGACCGCATCAGAATCCAAAGGTGAACTCAAAATAAGGCCACAGTTCAAACCAGGGCGGTACAGCAGAACCAACAGAAGATATAAACACAGAGTCAAATACCGGACAGGGTCAGTGCCAAGAGACAACGTCGGAGGAATAGTCAGCAGTCAGGAGACCCAAAGAGTACAATGCAAGAGCTAAGTGAGGCAACGAAAACCAGTCACAGGCCCTTGTTGCCAGGAGCAGCCTGTTGAAATCTCCCACTGAAAAAGCATGTGACACCAGCACCGAGCCCGATTAGTCTGGTATCCTGACTGGCCGACCAGCCCTACTGTCAGCAAGGCTGGTTGTCACAGCAACAGAACAACCCTGACTGTGCTGCCACCGGAGCACAGACAGGTAAGTACATGTACATGCCACCGCCGAAGCAACCGATTCGTAGTCCTGTACATTTTCTGAATGTTGACAACCCCTTGAACAGTAAAGTGGCTGAACCTGTTCTTGCGGATAAGTCATACAATTTTATTTACACACATACAAAATGGGCTGCAAAGGGTACAGTGAAGGTGCTAATATGCAACTAGCACTACCGATCAAAGTAGCATAATGTATTAACCACTTCATTACCGGAGTGTTTATTCCCATTCCTTACCAGGCCATTTTTTAGTTGCAGCAATGAGCTGCCAACCTACATGTATTTGTATTTTTCACAGGACACCTTAAACCTTTCTTGTGTGCCATTAGATGATGGATATAATATTTAAAAATATAATATATTTAAGGAAAAACTGTGAAAATGATGAAAAATTTGTTTTTCCTGGAGTTCTGTGAACAGCCAAGCAAGTGTACTTGGGAGTCGTAGCTTTACCACGGCTGGAGTGCCGGAGGTTAGCCATCACAGCCCTAAGGTATTCATCTTGGTGAAATTTGGACATTTTAGGATTTTTTTTTTTTTATTGTAAATTAAAAAAAAAAAAATTGTGTGTTTGCATATTTTCGCAGATAAAATACCTTCTATACAAAAATACAGCTAAAACAAATACCTAGATTTTTAAAATAAGAAAATGTATGACCGTTTATTTTACAGCCAGCAGGTGGTGCTATTACATAAGGAAAAAGTGCTCCCTGCCGGCTTTTACATTTCACCCTGTGATAGGACCTTGCAGCAGGGTGCTGCAAGGACCTATCACGGCCTGACCGCTCCTGTTGAATTCAGGAGTTTTCTCTCTGCGACTGCAGCAATCTAATAACAGCGGGGTCACAGCGATCTGCAGAGGCACAGGTCACGACAGATCGCGATGTAACCCGGCGTTTTTATACATCGTGGTACAGAAAGGAGCCTACTGCCGCGACGTATAAATTGTGCGGCGGTAGGCAAAAGGTTCAAAATAAATACCATCTTTAATGAAACGACATTATGTAAAATACACACAATCAAAATACACATCATCCATGAGGTGAGTGCCTAATAGGGTCAGAATCTCAAACTACAAGGAATGGACACAAAATGCTAATAGTACAAGTTAAAAGCATAAAAAATAACCAGGTCCAACCAAATTTCATTCACGGATATCCGTGCGTGTCACATTATGTCTGTTTGAGATTCTGACCCTATTAGGCACCTGTTTTTTATATAATGTCATTTCAATTTATTTAATACATTGTTTCAGTGTGCTACTTTGATCGGTATTGCTAATTTCTGTACAATGTAAATCTCTATAAACTGGAAAAATTTGAGGGATAAACTGAAATGGGACAAAAAAAAAAATGTCAGTCTCATATAATAAATACATTTTGGTATGCTAAACGTGCTGAAAAACACCTCAGGATTACTTAATACCTAAATATTATTGGTTATAAAAAAAATGCCGCACAAATCAAACTCACCACCCACACATTGTTGCGCGCCTGTAGTTCGGCATTAACCCTATAACCTCCAAAATCCCCATCTAGCTCCAAACCAGCAGATTTTGCCAATTCAGTGTTCGGCTCCAAACCAACTGCTGCAACAATATGATCTGTTTCCACCTAAAAGACACAAAATGAAACTTCATGAATCCATCAGATATAATTATCATCTACTTCTGATTACTAGTTTTTCTAAATAAAAGTAACAATAATGTGGAACATCTAAAATATAAGCCACTCTAAAACGAAGATCACAGGAAATTCAGTAAAATCATTTGACCATGTTTTATATTACCTGTCTTCCATCCTTTAGAGAAATCTGAAGCTTCCCATTTTTGTAGCCGACAGCCTTGACAACAGCATCGGATATTACATTCACACCCTCTAGACACGAAAAGAAACATAACATACAAACAGTAAGATCTGTATTATGCTGTCCAACCCCTTCAAGGCTGGCCGCACACAGTTTTTTCTAGCTTTTTGGTGCTCAAAAGGCTCTGGGAAATATTACACTCAGGACAAACAAGCATACGTCCAGTTAAAAAAAAATAATAAAAAAAATGTAATGTATTTTTACATAGCACTTTTAAATCAATTCTTCTTCCAATACGGCTCTACAGAGGAACTGACATGTCAGGGGGCCACATAAGTTCCTGAAATGCCTAAAAATCTAGTTGGATGTGTGTGAAGGGGCCCTAAAGCATGTTTTTGTGGTGAAGACTCCAAACTCACCTCTCTTAACCTTCTCAGTAGTCCAATGACTTAGATACTCTGGGAGAACCTTCCCCATGTTTCCACTTTCAGGGAACATTTGGATAACCTCAAGGTTTGACCGCTGAGCTGTAGGGAAATTTATTACGTTAAGCACTATGTTATATGCTGATTTTCATGTGATAACTCTCCAAAAATAGAAATAAAAAAAATCTCATTTCAAACGGACCTCTCCTTCCGAGGGCACAAGCCAATTCGCTTCCTAAGAATCCACCCCCTATGATTGTAATAGAGCCAAGTGAGGAGGAAAGGCGTTCCAGAGCACGAAAATCGGACACCTACAAGAATGCATTTTCAAAAAAAAAATAGAAGATCCTAGTGCAGGATTTGCATATTAATGTATGAATATCCTGATAATCATACCCGTCTGAATAGGGTGGTTCTCTTTTTCACCTCCTCACTAGCCCGTTCTATGGCAGGGAGATTACGAGGGGTTCCTCCTGGAAGGGTGAAAAAAAAGACAATGTATATCATCTATATGCAGTGCTTACAAAAAATATATATATATATATATATATATATATATATATATATATATATATCTCCTATACCTTGGACCATTTAATATTCATGTTTAAGCAGCCATCATATTTTTGATTTTTCATCGGCATGGCTGTATGTGGCCTAGTTTTATACAAGATGAATTGCATTTTTCATGCTATTTCAGAGTACATATGAGATTAACTGCTTTGTCATTTAACCCTTTCTGGATCTCCGCCGTATATGTAAGGTGGAAGTCTGGTCTTTAAAAGTGAAGCCCTTTCACAAGTGCAGCAGGTGTCATAGCCGCTGTGTTTCTGCTGTTTCATACGGGCTAATGTCTGTGATCGGCAATAACGGCAGTCACAGGCATTTAACCCCTCAGATTTTATGCTCAAGTGAGACCACGGCATTAGACAGCGCAAAACCCTGAAGTGCTGCGATCCAGGGCCTGAAATGGCAGGAGTCTGATGAAGCTCTGACGCCTTTCACAGGTATTTTCCAATGTAGGCAGTCCAGTGTCGCAGCACTACATTGCAATATACTCAATCTTCTATTTGCCAAAGGATTTATTTCCATTGATAAATAGAAGTGGCGATCTAATGATTGCATGATGTTATCCCTTGGGTGCCTAAAAGAAAATAGAAAAAGGGGTCTGAAAACGCCTGCACTATTAAAATATTTATCCCATATGGCGAATGGCATAACAGGAAAAAAAAAATTTAATTGCCGACTTGCCATTTTTTCGTCACTTCACCTCCCAAAAAAAGTGATCAAAAAGTCAAACACTCCTAAGTGGTATCAATAAAAACTACAGATAGTACCACAAAAAAATGAGCCCTCACACAGCTACATGTACGTAGACTTAACTATAAAAAAGTTGAGGTCAGAATTCCCCATTAGAAGAGAATCTGTCACCAGCGACCTCCCTATCAAATGGTTTGCCATAGACAGATAGCTGTGGTTTGCCTGATGCTGTTTTTCCTTTTATTGATCTGAGGCTCCATTCCTGAATTATAAGACCTTTTCTTAATATGCAAATTTCTGTGATCAGCACTGTCCTGGCTGATTTGTCATTGCCTAGCCCGGTCAATCAAAGCAGCGAAGGCGGTGCAGGTTACAGAAAAGAGAGGTGTTTTCGGTGAAATAAGAGCAATGGTAACACCCTCATTACACCAAAAGGCTTAATTTGCATATTAACAAAAAGTATAACTCTGGAAGGAAGCCTTGGATCAATAGCGACCAATTCAGAGGAGAAAATCCCCTTTTATCATGAAGTGGTCGCAGACTCCAGCAATCAAAGGGTTAACAGTTGGGGTTGGACACTGACTGTAGAGCAAAAGGCTCGTTCACAGAGCAGGAGTGCTCACTTAAGCGCTTTGCTCCTTCTATAAACCGTGAGTGGACATTAAGAGGTTAAATAGACATAGGTACTTTTGACGTTCAGGCTCCATATCTCCCCATCCACTACAGCTTTGAACGTGAGACTACCATCATTTTATAGACAGTCCGCGTAAATATCACAAAATAAAAGCATAAAAAAAGTAAAAAGGGGTGAATACTAACTGCATAAAAGTGTTTCACATATTTAGAGCAGTTAGAGTGTCTTTATTCCCTAGAAAATGCTATTCTTGACTATGAGATGTGTCTAGTGCTGCAGCTCTTGCAATTGAGGGGAGAGGGAGAAAATAGTAGATACTTTTGACTAATGTCACACAACTCTATTACGCTTTCACTATAATTTCACTTTTTATTACAAAACTGGCAGAGTTTACACAGGTTAGTTTGATGCCACATTATAGTATCTGCTCTGTTCCTTTATTATAGAAGTGAAGACTGCTTTTTTCCCCAACAAGTGCACTGAACAGAGCGTTAGTTGTAATGCTGAAAATAATATTCAGAATGCGCCCTCTAGTGAGTAACCTGAGGCTGTGGAAAGCTATGCATTTAAAGAGGCTCTGTCATCCAGATCAAGTCTACCCTACTATGCATATAGCCTGGTAGGGCCGACGATGGAGACAAAAAACATACCTTTATTTCTCATGTCGATGGTCCTGTTAGGCAGAAACTAATATTTAGCTTTACTGGTAAATGGTTTTCCAGTAGTCTGACATGACAGCACCACTGGAGGTTGTACTATTGGTCTCTGTAGGGGCAGGAAGCGAGAGAGGTTAAAAGGCCCCTCCCCGCCCTCACTCTACAATGTTTTCCAAATTACTAAACCGGACAGAATACAACTTATTTATTTGAACATCACATCGTTCCATAAAGTGAGAAACAAATTAAACAAGGGGGGATTACCGGGTGCTGTCATGTCAGACCCCTGGAAAACCATTTACTGGTAAGACTCAATATTAGTTTCCAGGACGTCTCTCCATGACAGCACCACTGGAGAACTATCAACTTAGACAGAACTAAGAGGGGACCACTGTCTGGAGGACTTTCTGTCCAAATGCCAAGTCCTGGTTTGCTAGCACATCTAACCTATAATGCTTGGCAAAAGTAAGAAAACTAGACCAAGTAGCTGCCTTGCAAATTTGGTCAATAGAAGCCTCAGCTCTCTCCACCCATGAGGCAGCCATGGCCCTAGTTGAATGGGCCCTCACAGTTAAATGGCAGTGTACGTCCTGCAGTCTGTAGGAATCCCTGATTGACTCTTTTATCCATCTGGCCAAAGTTTGTTTTGAGGCCTTACTCATAGGCTCTTGGGTTACTAGGCTTTAGCCTCATGTCAAATCCCTTCTGAAGTAAGTCCAGAATGTTACCTATCGATTACGAGACAGCCATGAATTGAACTTCTTCCAGACCTTGTTGTATATTGCCGAAGTTCCTCGTTTACGACTATTCTGTAAAGTCGATATTACTTTGTCTGAGAGACCCTGCCTTTTTAATGCTTTCCGTTCAGGAACCAGGCTGTCAAGTTCAGCTTCTCTAGGTCCGGGTGTTTTAAAGGACCTTGAAGAAGGAGATCCTGTCTCTTTGGCAGAGCTATTGGGTCTGCAATAGACATGTCCTTCATAATTGGGAACCAACTCCTCTTGAGCCAAGCAGGAGCTATCATAGTTAGAGTTGTAGAACTCGTTCTTAATTTCTTCAATACCGCAGGGATTAGAGGCAACGGTGGGAATGCATATCCCCGATCCATATTCCAATCTTGAAAAAGTGCATCCACTCCCACAGAATTGTGAATTCTCCCCTGACACAAAGAGGTCTATTTGTGGACTGTCCCACTTGCGACAAATCAGATGGAAAACTTCTCTGTTGAGCGTCCACTCCCCTGGATTGACATTGTGCAGACTCAGAAAATCTGCTGTCTTGTTGTACAATCCTTTTAGGTGAACCGCTGAAATGGACAGAACATTCTCTTCTGCCCATGTACATATCAGGTTTGTTAGGTCATAAAGAAGAGGGCTTCTTGTTCCCCCTTGACGTTTGCGATAACAAACTGTGGTCATGTTGTCTGAAAGTATCTTGAGGTGTTGGTCCTGCCACCTTCAAGGTTTCCCAAACTGCTTTCAGTTCTCTGAAATTTTAGGATTTTTGACTGTCTTGACTTGCCCATATTCCCTGAACGAAGTGGTCTTTCCAATGGGCGCCACAGCTCCTTTGACCTGCGTCTGTGGTAATTACCGCTGCTGGAGACATATTCCAGGGAACCCCCCTTCTGCAGGTTCTCCAGATCCACCCACCAGGATAGGGAGTTATTTACTTTTACTGGAAGGATTATCTTGGAATTGAGCGAGCGGTGGTTTCTGTCCCAACCTGATAGCACCGTTTCCTGTAAAGTCCTTGAATGGAATTGTGCCCACGGGACCATTGGGGTGCAGGATATCATTAGTCCCAATATCTGCATGGATTCCCTTAAGGTACAATTTTTCTTCCTTCTGAAGGAGTCGATCCTCTGACATATCTTTACCTGTTTTACGCGAGGGAGATAAAAGCGCTGCTTTTCTGAGTCCAGCAGAGTTCCCAGAAATATTTTCTTGGTATCTGGGTACAGATTAGATTTTTCTAAATTTATTATCCATCCCAAATCTTAATAGGGATGAGGTCTGTTGTAGATGCCGTTTCGATTCTGCTATGAGAAGAAAATCGTCCAGGTACGGTACCATCACTATACGTCTTTGTCTCAAATAAGCCATTATCTCTGACATCACTTTTGTAAATATCCGTGGGGCTGATGAGATTCCAAAAGGCAGACATTGGAACTAGTAGTAGTAGATTTTTCCCTTGATTCTGATTGCAAACGTCAGGTATTGCTGCTGCTGTTGATAAATGGGGATGTGATAGTATGCATCCTTTAAGTCTATGGTGCACTTGAACACTCCCTGAGTTATAAGAGTCGCCGTCGATCTTGTTGACTCCATCTTGAATTTGTGGTAAACAATCTATTTGCTATTTGCGTTAAATTTATTATCGTTCTGAATGATCCGTGTGACTTCTTTATGAAGAACAGTCTTGAGTAATGTCCCTTGAATTTCTGTAGATAAGGCACCGGGATTATTGCTCCTAGCCTGGCTAGTTTCCTTACGTGTGCTAGTAGCTGTTTCTGTAGAGTTGCGTTCTGAAATTCCGTAATCTGGAAACGTGGGGAGGAGGACAATGGAATTCTAGTCTGAATCAATCTAAGATAGACTGGTTGTGCGTAATTCGTATCCACCTCTGCCAGAAGTAACAAAGTCTTCCCCCACTGGCCTGGCATCATTGTTTTCCTGGGTTAATACTGGGATTTGGGTTGAGGAGAAATCCTCTTCCTCTTTTAGGATAGCTCTATCTCCCTGTCTTGCCTTTGCCTCTGGGTGTTGTAATTTGAAACTGTCTATATGATCTCCGAAATGGCTGCAGCTTCCTTGATTTTTCCTCTGGAAAGCCTTTCTTTTTATCCGCCGCTCTTTCCAGAATAGAATCCAGGACTGGGCCAAAACAGATACAAACCCGAGAAGGGAATTGCACATAATTAATTTACTGGAATCTCTGTCCCCTGACCATGACTTAAGCCAGAGTGCCGCCTTGCCGTATTTGTTATGTTTCATTCTGAGCCGAAAACTGGATAGACTCCGCATTCATGGCAGATGCATCAGCAGACACCATCTTCAACAGAGCTAGGAACTCTAATATCTCCTCTCTAGAGGTCTTTATTTTGAGATGGTTTTCTGGCTGATCTAGCCACCAATTCACTGCTCTGGCTACTGACGTGGAGGCAATATTAGTGTTAATAGACACTGCCGAAGACTCCAACGCTTTCTTCAGTAATCCATCTATCTTTCGATTTATCAGATCCTTCATCTTGGATGAGTCTTTAAGGGGAATCTTAGTTTTCTTTGCCACCTTTGCTACCTGAATGTCAACTTTAGGGATTTCTCTCCATAATTTTGTTTCCTCTGTATCAAATAACAGTCTGCATTTAAATTCACACAGTAAATACAGCTTCTTTTCCGCATCTTCCCACTCTTCCTTTATCAATTCTTTCAAGTTTGAAGTTACTGGGAAGAGTTTCCTCTTCTTGGCTCTCAAGCCCACAAACATTTCATCCTGAATAGTTCTGGTCTGTTCCTCATCTTCTACCGCCATAGTCTGTCTTACTGCGGTTAGAAGAGGATCTAGATCTTCACAGGAAAAGAGGTACCTCCTTGCTTCATCCGAAAATGAGGAAGGTAACCCCTGATCCTCTTCCTCCAAATCCCCCTCAGTGTAATATAGTCCTTCCTCGTCAGAGTCAGACTCCATTTACACTCTAAGTCTTTTAGCCAGTGGCAGAGGGGGGGCTGGGGATGGAACCAGGTTGGATACAGACAACTGCACTTCCTCTTTAATCATAACTTTTAGATCCGACGAAAAAGGCGGCTGTTCCTCGTTCAAGAGTTTTATAGGGTAGGGCATAATTTTTTCTTTGTAAGACTCCAGAAGTCTTCTAGAACAAGTCGCACACTTCCAGCCTTCTTTTTTGTTTCTATATAGGATTTATGTCCAATCTCTTTCTCAGCCTAAAAAGGGGGGGGGGGGGGGAGGGAGAGAGAGAGAACAAGATTCCTATAGTCCATACATTATACTGGACAAACAGGACAGGGAAAGTTACTTACATAACCCTGGGAGAGGATCTGTACTAGCTTCCTGCTTTTCAGATACTTGGACTCCATGATACACAGACTGAGACCCCCAGTTGCTGTCATATAATGGACTTACTGCATTGGGTCCACCCCTTGCCGCCGTGCTGCTCTTCCTACTCTTCCTGGGGGAGTCATTCCCAAGGGAAGAGTTGACCCCCATGCGACCCTCCAGCATGTGGCGACGGACGCTGCCATCTTCTTCTGAACTTCCAGTCACATGACCCGTTCGGCGTGCGCCTAGAGGAGACGCTGGAGCCGCAGCCGAGCCCAGATCTCCCTCAGGAGAAGCGGCGTCAGCTTCCCCGATACCGCGGCTATTCCACAGGTAATGTGAGCTCCTTCTAGGTATCGGGGAGAGCTAGGGGACCCCTTCCAAGAGGGGTGCTAGCTTAGGCAGCTTGGAGACTAGGAAGACCAGCATAAACGCCCCGACCCACCCTCAGCCCTTCCTTACTGGATATCTTTTTTTCTTCATCCCTGAGCAGGGACTCCTCTCTGCTCCCTATCCGTGTAAGGAGAGTGGGGACGGGGAAGGGCCTTTTAATCTCTCTCGCTTCCTGTCCCTACAAAGACCAATAGGACAACCTCCAGTGGTGCTGTCATGGAGGGACGTCCTGGAAAAGGCAACTTTTAACAATATGCTAATGAGCGTGTGTATGTATATATATATATATATATATATTATATATTACACACACAGGCACCAGTTTTAGGACTATATAGGATAGGAAAGATGCAGTGAGGGGAGCGAGGTAAGTACAACCTCTGTGAGGGGCCACGGGATATGGGGGGCATTATAGATCTTGGATAGCCCCTTTAAATCGGACTAAAAATGGGGTAAATAGTTTCTTTGACAGCGTCATAGCAATGATGCTTTCACCCTTTCAAGACTAATGTTTTATAAAGATGCTTGAATCCAATTCTAAAAGGTAAAACTTGACATTGTTTTTTCTTTCTGCAGCAAATATGAAGCTTCAATGTTGTATCAAAAGAACACTAAAACAGTATTTTAATGAAATTTTAATATAAGGAAAAAATGAGAAAAAAATGTAAAAATTGGAATTACGTGTGTGCAAACGGATACCAGTTGTTTATGGATCCGGATCCGGATCCGTATTCGTTTGACTTATGCATTGAAATACCGGATCTGTCTCTCCGGTGTCATTGGGAAAAACGACCGGAAAACGGGATCCCTTTTTCCAGAACACTTGGTACCGGATCCGGCATTAATACATTTCAATGGAAAATAATGCAAGAGTTCCGGAATTTGGTAAATACCGTAAAAGTGACTGAACTGAAGGCACCCTGATGCATACTGATCGGAATGCTTTCCATTCAGAATGCATTAGAACAAAGCTGAAGCGTTTTTTTCTGGTATTGAGCCCCTAGGACGGAACTCAATACCGGAAAACTTTAACGGTAGTGTGAAAGTACCCTAAGTCAGTTAACCAAACGTATGCTACAAAACAATCCATGACATTTTCTATGTATAACCATATCAACCATGCATACTTTTCCCAGATGACACCACTAAAGTGCCAGAGAACAAAAGACTAGCACATTTCTAGTAATGGACTGGTGGACTGACATGTGCACTGCTTCTCTAGTCAGAGGTAAATTAGGGGATCCACATTCTCTAATTAATAATGTCCCCCAGCAATCTGATATTTGTCACCTATTCTATGGATACGTGATAAATACTGCATTTTTAACTTTAAAGGACGCACAATACCAGTGAAGCCTGGAGGAGACCAGGGAGCATTAATTGCAGGAGACCACCGGACCTGTAGAGTGGTGGTGGAGAGGAGAGGTAAGTTAATTGATTTTATCTCTGAAGGGGGTCTGATCTGATGTCTGATGAAGATTTGGGGTCTGTTCTGAGGTTTAATGAAAAATAATTTTTTCTTATTTTTCTATCTCTAAAATCCAGGTGAAGGTGAAATATATGGTGCTTTGTTACCAAACAGATCCAGTATCTTTATGAACATGTAGTATTACCTGCCACCTGACTAACACTGATAGGCCCTAAGGTATGTGACTATAAAACAAAGTTCACAGAGCTCAATAAATAGTACCTGTGGCAATCAAGCACTTTTCATAGGAGATATGGGTTCCATCATCCAGTCTCACCTTGTTCTCTCGGACATCTAAGTGTACTACCTAAACAAGAAAAGGTCAGAGCTGTCAGGCATCTTTGTCTCCAACGCAGTTCAGTGCACAGAATCTTTATTATTAATTATTTCAGGCTGAAGAGAAAGACTATGACACACACAATTTTCTTAAAGGGGTTGGCCACTCCTTAAATACTTTCCACTATTGTGTGGCAGGCAGAGAAAAAATGAAGTTCCTAATATAGCCACGCCCCCTCAGTCCTGCTCTACCTTGCAGCTGAGATGAGCCCGTCCATGCGCATGTGCAGTCTGCTCCTGTCAGGGGTGGGCTCCCTGCTTCTGGCTCTAACTGTGACAGGAATCAGCTCCTTGTTCCCTCTCTACAAACAGCTGATTCCTGTCAGAAGCTGGCTGTAATAAAAACCTTCAGAGTCCCTACTGCAGTAGCTGCTTAGTCAATCCCCACCCCCCCTGCACTACCACCACGCCGCTGACCCGCTAAGACACGCCCACCGTCCCGTTAGACTACACCCCTTGCAACCACAATGCATGGGCACCGACAGTGTGTCCACTGTCTGCAGACAGGAACCCATTCACTTAAATGGGGTAGGGCCGGCCGGCCGCTCCGTGGATAATCCTGCTGCTGGCGAATGAGGTAAGTATGTATTTTGTTTTTTTTGTATTTTTAACTGCCTGTGAAGGGGGCACAATTGGGCATATTACTGTGAGGGGACAAATCTGGGCATCGCTATTGTGAAGGGGCACATATATGGGCATAACTACTGTGAGGGGGCATAATCCTGGGCATATTACTGTGAGGGGACATATCTGGGCATATTATACTGTGAGGGGACATATCTGGGCATATTACTGTGAGGGGACATATCTGGGCATAACTACTGTGAGGGGGCATAATCCTGGGCATATTACTGTGAGGGGACATATCTGGGCATAACTACTGTGAGGGGACATATCTGGGCATAACTACTGTGAGGGGGCACATATCTGGCATAACTACTGTGAGGGGGCGCATATCTGGGCATTGCTACTGTGAGGGGGTACATATCTGGGCATAACTACTGTGAGGGGGCACATATCTGGGCATTGCTACTGTGAGGGGGCATAATCCTGGGCATATTACTGTGAGGGGACATATCTGGGCATAACTACTGTGAGGGGGCATAATCCTGGGCATATTACTGTGAGGGGGCACATATCTGGCATAACTACTGTGAGGGGGCACATATCTGAGCATAATCTGTGAAGTTGGCACAATGCTGGCATAACTACTGTGTGGTGGCATAAAGGGGGAATAATTACTATGTGGGGGCATTTAGGAGACTAGGTGGGATTAGGTGTATAGTTATGTTTGGGGCGGAGTTAGAGGCATGGCCTAGGCACATAGTGGCCCTCTTCCTTCTATTCTACAGTTGGGAGGTATGCTAAAGCACTGATGAAATGACTCCTGAGGCGCTGCTGTTACTATGGTATCACAGTTGGCCAGGGATGTCATGTGATCACTCCTCTGAAGATGCTTGCTGTGATGCATGCTGGGATTTTTACTTGCACTTTGCAGCTGCTCCGCCCCCACAGCCTCTCATTAATGGGAGCATGCTATGCTAAATGCAGTAGAGAGATGATATATATATATATACACAGTATATCTGTCATGATACAAATTCCTCTTAGCTTTAGTTATTGTCTGGGGGAACGTTATTTGTTTTTATACTTATGGAGGCCAACCCCTTTAATATCCGACATGAAATCAGAATAAACCTTTCCTATTTTTGGTCAATTAGGATTACCATAATTATTATTATTTGCCAAATGCAGAATAATGAGAGAGAGAGAATGTTTTAAGGCACTTTTATTACTTTCTGCAAAGTCAAAAGTTTACATACATTTCATTAATATTTGGTACCAGTGCCCTTAAACTGTATGACTTGGCTCAAACGTTTTGTCAAAAGCTTCTCACAATAGTTGGTCGGAATTTGGGCCCATTCCTCCTGACAAAACTGGTGTAACTGAGCCGTGTTTGTTGGTCGCCTTGCTCGCACCTGCCTTTTCAGCTTTGCCCATAAATTTTCAATAGGAGCTGGAGCACCACCACAGCGTGTGCTTTCGGTTTTCAGCATGCTCAGATGACGTGGTCAGTATTGACCACGGCATCTGAGGGGTTAAATGTCTGCCATCAGCATTACTGCAGGCAGCCACCTGCAGCTATGGCGCCCGCAGCGCTCAGGAGCGGGCGCCATCTTTAAAGATCCCGCCAGCGCCGTACTATTATGGCGCTGGTCAGGAAAAGCTGACAATCCCCACTTTAGAAGAGCAATATCAAGGCTCTAGCTACAATACATCACAAGTTTGAGCCCCTAGAAATAGGTTTCAGAGCAATATATATATATATATTTTATGGCTTGAGCCTCAATCTTGGGTCTGGGTTTTAAAGCTGAGATCTTCTAGATGTTACACAGCCCGAGATATGCCTCCGCCTTTAGCTGGCTGAGATGTCAGCGAGCATGGAGAAGGAAAGAGGGTGCCAATGGAAGAGTGCAGTGAGCCCCCCCTTACCCTAGTATTAAAAACATTGGGGGTGCAGTGCGCCCCCCCCCCCCCAAACCCAGTATTAAAAACATTGGTGGCAGCCCCAGACCAATTCCCCCCCAGTATTAAAGTCATTGGTGGCAGTGGTCGCAGGGGCCCCTCCCCTCCTCCTCATTGGTGGCAGTGGTAGTTCCAATCGGAGCCCCAGCAGTGTAATCGCGGGGCTCCGATCGGTTACCATGGCAGCCAGGACCCTACCTGAAGCCCTGTCAGCCATGGTAAGCTCCCTGCTGTGTGCACAAAGCACAGGGCAGCAGGGAGAGAGCTCTATTAGGGTAAATAAGACAAGGGATTAAAAGATCCCCTAAGGGGGCTCATAGTTAGTAAATAAAAAGTAAAAAAAAAGTTTAAAAAAAACCCACAAACACCAAAATATTAAGTATAAATGACACCCTTTCCCAATTTTACATATAAAATATATAAATAAACATATTACATATTGCCACGTCCGAAAAGTCCAAACTATTAAAATATTTAAAAACCATCTATGCGGTGAATGTCGTAAAAGAAAAAAAAAATTATAAAAACTGCGCAATTCGACACTTTTTTTTGTCACCTTGTCCCCCCCAAAAAATAGGGTAGGACTGTTCTATTATGGGCCGGACATTCCATAAAATGCGGAATGCACGCGGCTTTTTTGGTGTGTTTTTTTTTTGTGGTATCGAATGGTATCGCGTATCGCAATACTTTTTTATGGTATCGAAACCGAATAAAAATGTTGCTATCATGACAAGATGTGACTGTTCTGTGTCCACACAACTGCCCTGCCAGGACCATTCAGCTTCTCATTGAGTCTCCTACCTTCAACATTGGCATCTGGACAATTAGATGCATCACAACATGGCAGCAGAGTTTCCGGCAGAAAAAGTGTGTCTAATAGACTAAAGAATATGGTAACTTATTATGAACTGATTCCGACTCCATTTTTAAATAAGTGATTCCCCAGTAAAAAAAACTTTACATTTTGCTTCATTTCCATAAATATAGCCATGTAAAGTAGTGCAAAAGTTGGCTTAACAATTAGGCATCTCGAATTATTAATAGTATAAGCATTTATTTTTAATCTTACCTTTTTCCCAGTAAGAACAGAAACACCCCCGTTCTCTGTAGATATCAATTCCTCTGGAGCCACATAAAAAGAGGGTGGTTGGAAAAAGATACTGTAGAAAAGTGAAGAAAGGGGTTATACAGCAAACCTATAAACTCACCATATATTCATGCACAAGACAAAACTAGTTACCTCCTTTCTTTACCGTTCCACTGTTTAAAGCGCAGGGTTTCTGTAACATCAGGGTCATCTGAAAACCAGAGCTCTTTGGAAAGAGGAGGTCGCATATAAGGAGGGTCTAGTTCATCTGACACAATCAAAACCTAAAAATGTGGTCCATTAATATTTATATACATCTACATGCAAAGAGCCATATATAACCCAGCTGCTGAAAAGTCATTGCACTCACCTTTGCACCTGGATCTCTTGCACGTATTGAACGTGCTGCAGCAAATGAAGCGGTACCTCCACCAATAAGAAGAAACGGCACATGGGACGGCAGAATGGCAGGAGATAGGACATCCGCTTGACGCTTTTCTGAAAGATTTGTGTTGGTTTATATAACTGCAGTAGAGGCAATTAGAATAGAGAGTCCCCAGAATAATACATGCTGCACCCTGTTACTTACCTTGTTTATCAACAGCTTCTCTTGATTCCACTTCTGGTGCAAAAAGAAATAATATGCCACAAAATGTAATAGTGGATAGAAAAGATATACAGAGACAAAGATATACTCATACATACTTCCTACTTACCTGTGCTACTCGAACCATCCTGTTTCTCTGTAGTAAAGAATGAAATAAAATGGTGTAAGGAAAAGCAAAACACAGTTACAAAACTAACACACAACTAGGCATTAATAGCATATCCGCAGGACGAGGGTCCCATTGGTAGAAAGTGTATAGGCCCGACAGTGCCCACTCCATTAAGGTCTATGACAGTTTGATAGTATGCAGCATCCAGGAAGAACTGAAAGGGTCTCATGTAGATATTATATGCCATAAATGCCTAAAATGGAAATAACATTTAATCATTTATTCAGCCTGTTCTGTTCCATTAATGATACATATTACAGGTGATGCTGTAAGAGGGGTAAAATGCCTGTAGTAAACCTCACAGCCTGTTCTACCATTTGTAACATTTACTCAACTGTACTACATATAAAAGGGGTTTTCCAGGATTTTCATATTGATAGCATATCCTCAGTGGGGGGGGGGGGGGGCTAGGAAAAGGCCTACGCACTACAGCCCCTTCATACACCTGCCAGATTCTGCTTCTGCAAGTGCCCCTATGCACTACAGCCCCTTCATACACCTGCCATATTCTGCTTCTGCAAGTGCCCCTACGCACTACAGCCCCTTCATACACCTGCCAGATTCTGCTTCTGCAAGTGCCCCTACGCACTACAGCCCCTTCATACACCTGCCAGATTCTGCTTCTGCAAGTGTCCCTACGCACTACAGCCCCTTCATGCACCTGCCAGATTCTGCTTCTGCAAGTGCCCCTACGCACTACAGCCCCTTCATGCACCTGCCAGATTCTGCTTCTGCAAGTGCCCCTACGCACTACAGCCCCTTTATGCACCTGCCAGATTCTGCTTCTGCAAGTGCCCCTATGCACTACAGCCCCTTTATACACCTGCCAGATTCTGCAAGTGCCCCTACGCACTACAGCCCCTTCATGCACCTGCCAGATTCTGCTTCTGCAAGTGCCCCTACGCACTACAGCCCCTTTATGCACCTGCCAGATTCTGCTTCTGCAAGTGCCCCTACGCACTACAGCCCCTTCATGCACCTGCCAGATTCTGCTTCTGCAAGTGCCCCTACGCACTACAGCCCCTTCATACACCTGCCAGATTCTGCTTCTGCAAGTGCCCCTACGCACTACAGCCCCTTCATACACCTGCCAGATTCTGCTTCTGCAAGTGCCCCTACGCACTACAGCCTCTTTATACACCTGCCAGATTCTGCTTATGCAAGTGCCCCTACGCACTACAGCCTCTTTATACACCTGCCAGATTCTGCTTCTGCACTGGAGGCACTGATCTGCTCTCTGCACTGAGGAGCGTCACATTCCCTCGCCTCTCAGTGACAGCTGCCACATCCAACCAGACCACTACGGCTGTTATTAAGAACAAAGAGGAGGGCTGTGAAGCAGCGCAATGCAGAGAGCAGGTCACAGTGAATCTCTGCCTGCACTGCACTTGCAGGAGCAGAATCTGTCTGAATAAGACTTCATATTCTCACTGCTCCTGATGATAAAAGCCCAGCTTTACCCAGTCCCTACTTAGTGCTGTCAAGAGAAAACATTAAATATGGTACATTTTCAAACAGCTGCTTAGAGGTTGTGGTAGCCTTTTTAGTGAACGCTGGTTTAGAAACTCCCCGATTCTTTGAAAGTTATTGAAAAGATGGCTATAAGGGCAACTAAATATTTAGAAATGCTATATTCACCCATGTGTTAATTGTTTTTAGCCAAGGTTCTGCTCATTTATGAATGGTAATGTCATTCATGAAATACACTATACAGGTTATAACTGTGAGAAATCCACAGCATGACACACTATGACATAAATGTTACTCATTTTGGACTAAAATAATTTTAAACTGGTATGTAACCCTTATCTATAGCTCTCTGAAAGCTCATGAACATTGCCAGATCCTTATTTGATTGTAATTCGGCCTAAATTAGTATTTCTTAGCTTAGTGGTGGCGAACCTTTGTCACGGGCGTACCAATATGCCTTAGAGATTTCCTTCCATTCATCATGAATAAAACAGCGGGCTATTATAGCTAAATGATATACGGAAGATATACTATAGTGGACTGTAGTATTCAGGCTAAGTTGCTGTGTTGGTACTTCGCGAAGTAAATGTGGGGTTTGGGTTACAGTTTGGGCACTCGGCCTGTAAAAGGTTCACCATCATTGTCTTAGCTGTTACAAAAGTAAAGATAAGGACTACAGATCTAGCCAATAAAGCAGCTCTCTGATGGATTCATAGAGAAGGAACAGTCTGCACATACAGTGAAACGAAGGGCTGTAGAGGAAAACAGGATCTTAAATCTGCTATGGTACAACACCCCACTGTCCTAACCTCCAGACATTTGGATGGAGCTGAAGCTTAGCTAAAAGACATGGCCACTGCATAGAAAAATAATACAATGAACGGGGCAATGTGTCCCACATACTACTGGTGAGACAACAGCGAGACCACAGAGGTTACAGCCTAAATACACTCACTACACTCCCTGATATACTTACTGAATGCACCTTCCTGGTGTCCTGCAGGTTGCTCGTTCACATCTTTACTAATGCCTGCTGCCTCATGGCCCATTACTGCACCACATGCTCCCTTCCTTAACTGCTCAGACTATGTGACAAAGTAGTGCTCTAGATGGCAACCAAAATGGTCGCCAATGCAACTGAAAAATTGCAAATGGCTACTTGTGACTAGACCCGCAGCGGCACTGGAACCAATAGACCCCTGCCCCGCCGATCACCCCTACTTAAGTAAGACAACACGATTACCCTTTGTTACTAAATATCATCCCCTTATGAATAAGCTGAGAACAATAATAAACACTGGGGTGTACTAAAGCCTATCCAGAGATAGAGGAACTAAAAAGCTGCCACATGATCGGCTATAAAAGATCTGATAACATCGTGAGAGCAGATGTGAGCGGGATTAAACCGGGGACGTACCCTGTTTGGGGCGTATCCACTGCTCAAGTAGAATCAGAGGGGAGTACTTTAAACGTCCAAATACAGGAATAAAATTCCCTGTACAAGGTCTTTTCACTTGTGATAGCACTTTTGTGATCTCTATTCTAAAATGTCCTTGTGGACTCCTGTATGTGGGCGAGACATCTGCCGGCATAAAAGACCGCTTCTGTACACACCGTACGTACAGGCAATCTGCTTCTTCTAATCCCGTATCACTTCCACCAAAAGGAACACAACATATCTCAAGTACGTTTTCAAGTCATCAAGCAGGTACAGTTACCTCGGAGAGGGGACAACAGGAATAAACTGTTATTAAAACGAGAAGCCTTTTGGATACACAGGCTTAAATGTATCGAACCATGGGGCCTGAATCGACAGTATGAACTCGGTTTTTACATTTTCTCCACAGAAACATTGATTTATTATGGAGCAATATATTTTACGGACTATAAAAATTTATCTGGTTAGTTTATTCTTTGTTTACTGGTTACTATGGCATCACACATGAGTTTTGAGTGGGCTATTTAAACTCCTTGTCTTTTGGTGATTGCCACTTCTGAGGAAGGCTCACAGAGCCGAAACGCGTCACATGATGAATATAATAGGGCAATAAAAAAAGTATAATTTAGCATCTACCGAGTGAGTGCCGGTCTCCCTTTCATACATTACTAATAGAGGGGCACTGTGGGGGACATAACACTCTAGGGGAAATTTTAATACTGGGGACAATATAAGGGCCATTACTGGTGGCACTGGGGACTTTGAATACTGAGGCACAGTACACAGATACACAGAGAGGCACTTATTTTGGCCACCAGATGGCAGGTCAACATAAGAAATGAGAAAGACATAGTAATAAAGTAATTTAAAAAATGCATGATTGGTCAAAATAAATTTAAACAAATTTTTAAGGCTCATGTATGAGCTTCAAAATCATTACAAAAAATTCCCCCCAAAAATGCAATAAAATGTCATCAAAAAGTGACACACTCCAAAAAGGTTTCAATAAAAACCTTACGTTCTGCAACAAATGAGCTCAGTAGATATAACTATAATAGTTTATAGTGATGTAAAAAAATTTGTTTTCATTTTCAAAGTTTAAATTTACTTTTACACCTATACATATGGGGCATCGTTGTAATTGTACAGACCCAGAGAATGAAGAGCATGGGTCAGTTTTGCCGCAAACAAAGCGCCGTGGGAACAAAACCCGTAAAGCAGTGGAGGAATTGCATTTTTTTTTTTCCAATTCCACCCCATGTGGAATTTTTTTTTACTGCTTTCCACTACATTGTATACCATAATTAATGGTGGCTTTAGAAAGTACAACTTGTCCTGCACAAAATAAGCCCCCATACAGCTATGTGAACGGAAATATAAAAAAGTTATGGCTCAAGGAAGATAAGGAAGAAAAATGAAAAAGGCAAAAACGAAAAAACGAAAAAAAAAAAAAAAAAAATTTCCGGTAGTGAAGGGGTTTATACTGGGGCACTATAAAGGAATTTTTTGTACAGGGGCATTATTACTGGGGGCACTATATGGGGGACCTATTAATACTGGGGGCACTATAATGGCATTTTTACTGGGGGGTAAAATAGGGGATATTAATGATGGAAGCACTGTAGGGGAATTTCTATTACACGGGCAAATTGAGGGACATTATTTTTGGAGACACTATACAGGCATTATTACTGGGAGCACAATCTAGGGTTTTACTGGGGGCACTTTAGCAGTCATTATAATTGCTGGAGGAACAATAGGGGCATAGGGGCAGATTTATCAAACTGCCTATAGCAACCAACCAGATTCCACCTTTCATTATCAACAGCACCTTTGGAAAATGAAAGATGGAATTTGCTCGGTTGCTATGGGCAACTAAGCCAGTTCTACTTTACACCAGTTTAATAAATCTCCCCCATTATTTTTACTAGGTTCACTATTTGTTCATCAGTATAGTATTTGGGGAGCACAATGTGTACAGTATTGGTAGTGGGACACCAGGATGGAAGTACGGAAAGGCCTGTGTAACAAACTATGGAGTGACTAGACACGGCTAAAAGAATTTGTCATGGCAGTCTGGGTCAAACGGAGGAGATGAGGAAAGAACGACTACATCACAGGAAATCACTGGATGTAAGAGTATGTGGTGCTGTATTCTCCAATATGTTTCGTAGTGCTGGCAGGCGGTATGCTGTATGTAAAGCTGGCTCACTCCCGTGAACCTGCATCTCATCTCCTCCTCCACGTTTTTTTTTTTATTATAAATTATTAGCATTTTAAATTTGGCAACTAAAAAATGTAATTAGCTCTATTTTTTCAGTTTAGGAGCTCTATATTTTTTTTTTAGTTGGTTAAAAGATGGCTGCACAATACATCATAAACTAATAGAAAAAAATAAAAAAGGGGCTCATTCCAAAAATAGGAATGAAGGAAGCTCTTAGCCCACATTTTTGATCAAAAGTGTGTCGGGCCCAAGTGCCACGTTACGGCGGCTTCCGCACAAGGGTCCCTAACACTACAGATACTGCCTCTTCTAGACTTACCAGTCTCCATTTATTCAGGGCACTGCAGGAACCAGCTAAATAGATTTTTAGTCTATATTTTTTTTTCAGTCTGGTGCACTGCATACCCTGGAACACCTAACTGCTACATTTCAAATGTGGCTATCTGGGAGCCTGGGAATTATTTTCTTAAGTGTTCACATTGCCATTACATTGCTAACACCCCACTTTATCCTCTTTATGTCTCTATTTTGAGATATGATAGGGTTGCATAGTTTGGAGCGACACCTATGGATATGCCATAAATGTCAATGGGACGACCCCTTTAGCCATTCTGGTTTATTATTTTATTGCTAAAAAACAAACAAAATAAAAACAAAACTCGAAAATGACAGATAAAAATAAATAAATTCGGAGGATACATTTACTAACCTATATTCTCCCTTATGGACTTGATAGTTGAGATCCTCTCGTCAAATCTTGTTTTATCTCTGTGTAACGTTCTGTACACCTAGAACAGAAATATATTAGATATTAGTGTTTAGATAGCACTATGTACAACAGGGATGCACAATATTTTCTGTTCTGAGGGCCACACTGTCAGATTGAACCAATGTAAACAGCCACAATAAAACTGAACTAAATATAAAAACTGTATGTAAAAAAAAAAAACTGATAGGTGCCATTTGCACTTCAGGACTCCCACATCAGCAGACGGAGGGTCCTTTTCTCAGTTTCATAGTGTTAGAATAGTGTTGCTATAATTAAAAAATAAACAAATCTACAGTGAAGGTAATGAATAAATGCATGACCACCTCTCCATCCCATCTATGTATTTCTGGAATGCCAAACAGGGGTGAGGAGATCTCTATTCGGCCAATATATGGGAACCCACAGATGGACACACAGTTTACCCATCCCTGCACTTCTGATATATACCATTCTTCTTCTCTTTCAAATTGAAAATACACCTGAATAGACACCAGACAGATAAGCACGTCTGTGACCGAACATTAGGTGGCTGCATAATATGGCATTGGTGCTGCAGGTCCTGCACCTTTTAAACACTGGTTCCCAAAGTGTTTTGCTTCGGTTCTAGCAACTTGAAAGGGTATTCCCATGATCAGAAATAGTTTAGTGTTACTGTCGGTAGGGACACTCACGTTCGAGGTGTTCTCTAGGCCTGCACCTACAAAGCCTCTCTCAGCTAACTTGTGGAGAGAAGACACTTTGAGCAGGAATGTGCTCACCTTTTTTCCGTTCAGCTACATAATATAGCTATAACTGAAAAAGGAAGAAAGAGGAGCACATCTGGTCACAAGGTCTGAGGAAGAACCCCCATCAGCCAGGCAGTCACGTGATCCCACCTGAGGGGTTGTCTCACTCCAGTAAATTGCATTTATTATGTAGACACAGTTTATACAACTAATGTATTGTCCATATTGCCTCCTTTGCTGACTTGATCCGTTTTATCATCACTGCTCGTACCTAGGGGTTAAGACCACCTTGCAATCCAGCAGCAGTGGCAGTGCTTACACACAACATGAAAAAGCACTAGCCTCTCTGGTGGCCAAGACCATGGGAGCGCACATAGGGACACATCTCTTGTCCGTGCCATCTGGTATCTGCGCTGCAGTGGTGGTCGTAACCCCTAGAAATGAAGTGTATAATGCGATCTAAAAATGAATCAAGCCAGCAAAGGAGGCCATATGGACAACTACAATACATTAGTAAGTGCCATGTATTAACTTTCTCTACATTATAAATGTCATCAGTATGCGATCTGTGGGTGTCCAACTCCCGAGAGCCTCCAGTGACCAGCTGTTTGAAGAGGCTGCAGCACTCCAGTGAGCACTGCAGCCTCCTCGTGGCTTACCAAGCACAGTGTTGTCCATTGGATAACATGGATGGGACTAAGCTGTGTCTAGGCCAGGGATGCTCAACCTGCGGCCCTTCAGCTCCCACCATGTCCAGATGTAATCTGTCCGGGCATGCTGAGAGTTGTAGTTTTGCAACAGCTGGAAGGCCACAGGTTGAGCCTCCCTGGTCTAGGCCATGGGACCAATAAGCATAAAGTCAGTGGCCTAGGAAGTGGCCAAAGTGGTCCATCGCCACCCAAGAGATACTAATGATCTATCCTGAGGATAAGTCAGCAGTATTAAACACCCAAACAACCATTTTAAGTGTTTTTTCATTATATTTTATCAGGGAAAAACTGAGCAATTGCTAAGGAGAATCTGTCCTCAGCACTGTACTGAACACAGCCGAGAGTCTGCAGCCACTGAGAATCCCAGACCTGCTAGTACCGGAAATGAAGAAGCTGCAGCTTTCTGTGAAGGACCCCCCCATCCTGCAAAAAACGAAGTTTATTTGTGTGTAAAGTGTGTTCATTTTATCTGTGTACTGTGCAAATGGTGTGTGATGTATACATGTGTGTATATTGTATGTTTATACGTGTGTGTCTACATACATACAGCATGCGTATCCCAAGGAATCCCAAATAAAAAAGTTCTGTGGCACTCCAGGTACATTGGTGAAAAATAGTGGTATGTTATTTACCGAAGTACCTAGAGCAGGGATAGGCAAACTGCGGCTCTCCAGCTGTTGTAAAACTACAATTCCCACCATGCCCTGCTGTAGGCTGATAGCTGTCAGCAGTCTTTGCATGCTGGGAGTTGTAGTTTGGCAACATCTGGAGAGCCGCAGTTTGCCCATCCCTGACCTAGAGTGTCACAGAGCTTACTTTTTATAGATCGATAAATATAATGTTTTAAATGTATGCAGCATAACGTATTCCAGTATTGTTCCACCGTAAGATAGGGGAAAGATATCTGGTCAGGGTCTTCAGAATGAATGGAATGGCAGTAACATGCAGGCTGCCACTCCTTTCATTTGTATGGGAAGTGTATGACGCTCACCTTGCACCAGCACTCCCATAGAGGTGAATGGAGCTTGTGTGACCGCCACTCCATTCACTCCAACATCTCATTCTGATCCCCACCAATCAGATACTTCTCCTCTATCTTGGGGATTGAGGATGAGATCTTATATGTATATTTTTATGGTATGGGCATTTTCGTACGTGGGTATACCCATGACGTGTATTTTTATTATTTATTTTTTAATGTTATTGTGTATTTTGTGTCATTTTATTATTTTGGGGAAAGGGGGGAGATTTGAATTTTAATATTTTTTTTAAATTATTTATTTTATTTTTTTACACTTTTTATAGTTCCCATACAGAACTATAACAAGCAATCATTAATTTGCTATTCTGATAGACTCCAATGCATTAGCATGGAGCCCTGCTACAGATTAGGAAACACTATGCAGCAGCCTCCTGTCATTCTCTGTGACAGGGGCTGCTGCATACAAGCTTCGGCTCCAGGATTGACCACAGCATCTGAAGTGTTAAATGTCCGCAACCAACATTATCGCCGGTTGTGGACATGAGCCTTGGGTGTCTGCTGTATGAAACAGCAGGCACCCAGCAGCTATGCCGCCCGCTCAACTCAGGAGCAGGCGCCATCTTTAAAGTCCCGGCCGGCACCTTACTAGTACGGCACTGGTCAGGAAGGGGTTAAATATCACTGCTGCCCACCCTGCAAAAAAAAAAAAAAAAAGCCCTCTCACAGCTATCCCGATGAAAAAAATAAAGTTATGGGTACTGACCTGCAGAATAAGGTTATGTAATTTTTACCACATAATGATCATCATAAAAACAACACCAAAAAAAAACCAATAACAAAATTGCATTTTTTACTTCATAGTTTAGCAATACATCATACAGAACAATCAATGGTGCCATTAAAAAATAAAACAGGTCATGTAAAATCCAAGGCCTCCTATAGCTATGTCAAGACAGGAATAAGAAAAAAGGGAGTAGAAAAAAGGAATTAGACATAGCGTTAATTCGATTTCCAGGGATTCCGTCGTAAAAGCACCACAGGAGGTTGTCCCTTCTTGGGACAGGAAACAGAGGTCAAAAGGTCCCTCCCACTTCCACCCTCCAGTGTTTAGACGCCCGTCTTAATAAAGCCCCATAGCTGGCAGTGGATCTGCCGAAATTATGAAGAGGCGCAGGCGTCTCCATAATTTTGGTGCATCCATCACAAGTTCTAAATGTAAGACATCTTCTGATCTGTCTTACATTTATACCATTTTCGACGCGTAAAACAGGCCTAGAAAATGATGATTGAGGCCCACCCCGTTCCCCACCCACAATTTTAGACCTGGCGTGAGTGGGGAAAAGTCGCAGATAGTGGCGCATCGGTTAGTACAACATAGGCTTTTAGTATAATATATGACCCTGGCGTGAATGGGAAAAAGTCGAAAACCCAACTCTGATATGTCTCTTTATTTGCATCCCTGACCAACAGACTTAGGGCTCATTCAGATGACCGTATGCTGTCCACCCTCTACTCCTAAGCCTTTCATATGGTAAGTACCATTGAGGAAAGAGCGACCCACTCTTATCCAAGATGATATTTTGTAACATCATACATACGTACTGCAATGAGTAATAAGAATACTGTAGGCCCTACTGCTGATTATTTCCAAGCTTAACAATTATAAAATGATAATCTACTACCCCCGGTATGCCTATAAGATACAGATAAGAGGCCATACCAAACTGACAGCACTAGCACACAGCTGGCAGAGACATCAGTAGTGAGGTAACTGAAACTGTACCAATAACGTCATACCGGTTCAGGACAAGCTTGGGGACTCAACACCACGAAGAGTTGGCATGAAGTACCCCCCCCCATGAAACCAGGCCAACAGAGAACCCACCTGCCCGCATGGCTTCGAAGCCATCCTGTGGGTTCTACAAGGAGATCTTTAAATGGGGTTAGTCCGGTGACCCAGGAACTGAGGAGTGGCAAGAGGCCGAGCCCAAAGGCGAGGGGCCGCGGGCGAAGCCCAGAGGCGTAGATGGCAGGGCACAGAGGCCCACGAGGCCAGGGCACAGAGGCCGGTTAAACACATGCATGGTTTACTTACCTGACAAAAAGTATACATGGTTTACCTACAAATTTTAGAATATGTGCTGCCAAAGCAAGCACCAATATTGTTATGCAGCTTATGCCAACCTTGAATACGGAGCTTTGGTAAGGAGAGGGGGAATCGCCCACATTCAGGCACAATCGTGCAGAATTCTTCCCAGGGAACAGGGGATCTCAGCTGCATGAATCCAAATCCATCAATAGTGAGGTACCCACCAGCTGCATTACCCACCTCATCATGGTTAGGAGCAAGCCTAGTCCCAGCCTTAGGTCCTGAAAGCATTTTGTAGAAATCTCTTCATCCCTAGAGAAGGAAACTTCTCTGCTTCCATCCTCTGTAGGGTCAGGAAGAAGACTGGAGGGTGGAGGGACCCTTTAACCTCTGTGTTTCCTGTCCCAGGAAGGTAAAAGGGGAACAACCTCCTGTGGTGCTGTTATGCAGGTTAAGCTGGAAAACATGTACCCTGAAAGTGTTAAAATGGTTATCCAAGATTTGGCTGCGATTCCGTGTGGCTGCCACTGCCAGGATCAAGTGCTAACACTGGGCAAGTGATCCCAGTCTGCGATTACAACCGGCAACGCATGCGTGACTTTGAATCTCTCGCTAAAGCGCTAGCAAGTGATTTAGACTAATGTACAGCACTTGATCCCGGCAGTGACAACAGCACAGGATAGCGGATTCATCTCTGATAACCCCTTTAATAGCCAGCAGAATGAATGATCATAGTCTTGATGTAACTTTATGAAATGAATTTGGGTTAGAGGGTAGAGCAGGGGTGAGACTCATTTTTGCCGAGGGCCACATGACCCTAATGGTTGTCTTCAAAGGGCTGTTAGTTATTCTCCGACTGTATAAATGTAACTATGCCAGTTACGCGTAGCTACAGTTATCGTCTGTTAAAGGTAACCATAACATATTGTTAAAAAACACACAACATAACATACGGTAATTATAGATATAACCTGGGTATCTCCTGTATATAATTATATCTGTATGGTTGGTACAAGTTATACGTCTTCTTGTATACAGTGATATGGAGCATGCTGGTATAACCTGGGCATCTCCTGTATATAATTATACATGTACGGCTGGTATAAGTTATACGTCTTCTTGTATACAGTGATATGGAGCATGCTGGTATAACCTGGGTATTTCCTGTATATAATTATATATGTATGGTTGGTACAAGTTATACGTCTTCTTGTATACCGTGATATGGAGCATGCTGGTATAACCTGGGTATCTCCTACATATAATTATACATGTACAGCTGGTATAAGTTATACGTCTTCTTGTATACAGTGATATGGACCATGCTGGTATAACCTGGGTATCTCCTGTATATAATTATACATGTACAGCTGGTATAAGTTATACGTCTTCTTGTATACAGTGATATGGAGCATGCTGGCATAACCTGGGTATTTCCTGTATATAATTATACATGTACGGCTGGTATAAGTTATACGTCTTATTGTATACAGTGATATGGAGCATGCTGGTATAACCTGGGTATCTCCTATATATAATTATACATGTACGGCTGGAATAAGTTTTACGTCTTCTTGTATATAGTGATAATGACCATGCTGGTATAACCTGGGTATCTCCTATATATAATTATATATGTACAGCTGGTATAAGTCATACATCTTCTTGTATACAGTGATATGAGCATGCTGGTATAACCTGGGTATCTCCTATATATAATTATATATGTACAGCTGGTATAAGTTATACGTCTTCTTGTATACAGTGATAATGACCATGCTGGTATAACCTGGGTATCTCCTATATATAATTATATATGTACAGCTGGTATAAGTCATACGTCTTCTTGTATACAGTGATATGGAGCATGCTGGTATAACCTGGGAATCTTCTGTATATAATTATATATGTACGGCTGGTATAAGTTATACATCTTCTTGTATATAGTGATATGGAGCATGCTGGTATAACCTGGGTATCTCCTGTATATAATTATATATGTACAGCTGGTATAAGTTATACATCTTCTTGTATACAGTGATATGGAGCATGCTGGTATAACCTGGGCATCTCCTGTATATAATTATATATGTACAGCTGGTATAAGTTATACATCTTCTTGTATACAGTGATATGGAGCATGCTGGTATAACCTGGGTATCTCCTGTATATAATTATATATGTACAGCTGGTATAAGTTATACATCTTCTTGTATATAGTGATATGGACCATGCTGGTATAACCTGGGTATCTCCTGTATATAATTATATATGTACAGCTGGTATAAGTTATACATCTTCTTGTATACAGTGATATGGACCATGCTGGTATAACCTGGGTATCTCCTGTATATAATTATATATGTACAGCTGGTATAAGTTATACATCTTCTTGTATACAGTGATATGGACCATGCTGGTATAACCTGGGTATCTCCTGTATATAATTATATATGTACAGCTGGTATAAGTTATACATCTTCTTGTATACAGTGATATGGAGCATGCTGGTATAACCTGGGTATCTCCTGTATATAATTATATATGTACAGCTGGTATAAGTTATACATCTTCTTGTATACAGTGATATGGAGCATGCTGGTATAACCTGGGTATCTCCTGTATATAATTATATATGTACAGCTGGTATAAGTTATACATCTTCTTGTATATAGTGATATGGACCATGCTGGTATAACCTGGGTATCTCCTGTATATAATTATATATGTACAGCTGGTATAAGTTATACATCTTCTTGTATACAGTGATATGGAGCATGCTGGTATAACCTGGGTATCTCCTGTATATAATTATATATGTACAGCTGGTATAAGTTATACATCTTCTTGTATACAGTGATATGGAGCATGCTGGTATAACCTGGGTATCTCCTGTATATAATTATATATGTACAGCTGGTATAAGTTATACATCTTCTTGTATATAGTGATATGGACCATGCTGGTATAACCTGGGTATCTCCTGTATATAATTATATATGTACAGCTGGTATAAGTTATACATCTTCTTGTATACAGTGATATGGAGCATGCTGGTATAACCTGGGCATCTCCTGTATATAATTATATATGTACAGCTGGTATAAGTTATACATCTTCTTGTATACAGTGATATGGAGCATGCTGGTATAACCTGGGTATCTCCTGTATATAATTATATATGTACAGCTGGTATAAGTTATACATCTTCTTGTATACAGTGATATGGAGCATGCTGGTATAACCTGGGTATCTCCTGTATATAATTATATATGTACAGCTGGTATAAGTTATACATCTTCTTGTATATAGTGATATGGAGCATGCTGGTATAACCTGGGCATCTCCTGTATATAATTATATATGTACAGCTGGTATAAGTTATACATCTTCTTGTATATAGTGATATGGAGCATGCTGGTATAACCTGGGTATCTCCTGTATATAATTATATATGTACAGCTGGTATAAGTTATACATCTTCTTGTATATAGTGATATGGACCATGCTGGTATAACCTGGGTATCTCCTGTATATAATTATATATGTACAGCTGGTATAAGTTATACATCTTCTTGTATACAGTGATATGGAGCATGCTGGTATAACCTGGGCATCTCCTGTATATAATTATATATGTACAGCTGGTATAAGTTATACATCTTCTTGTATATAGTGATATGGAGCATGCTGGTATAACCTGGGTATCTCCTGTATATAATTATATATGTACAGCTGGTATAAGTTATACATCTTCTTGTATACAGTGATATGGACCATGCTGGTATAACCTGGGTATCTCCTGTATATAATTATATATGTACAGCTGGTATAAGTTATACATCTTCTTGTATACAGTGATATGGACCATGCTGGTATAACCTGGGTATCTCCTGTATATAATTATATATGTACAGCTGGTATAAGTTATACATCTTCTTGTATACAGTGATATGGAGCATGCTGGTATAACCTGGGTATCTCCTGTATATAATTATATATGTACAGCTGGTATAAGTTATACATCTTCTTGTATACAGTGATATGGAGCATGCTGGTATAACCTGGGTATCTCCTGTATATAATTATATATGTACAGCTGGTATAAGTTATACATCTTCTTGTATATAGTGATATGGACCATGCTGGTATAACCTGGGTATCTCCTGTATATAATTATATATGTACAGCTGGTATAAGTTATACATCTTCTTGTATACAGTGATATGGAGCATGCTGGTATAACCTGGGTATCTCCTGTATATAATTATATATGTACAGCTGGTATAAGTTATACATCTTCTTGTATATAGTGATATGGAGCATGCTGGTATAACCTGGGTATCTCCTGTATATAATTATATATGTACAGCTGGTATAAGTTATACATCTTCTTGTATATAGTGATATGGAGCATGCTGGTATAACCTGGGCATCTCCTGTATATAATTATATATGTACAGCTGGTATAAGTTATACATCTTCTTGTATATAGTGATATGGAGCATGCTGGTATAACCTGGGTATCTCCTGTATATAATTATATATGTACAGCTGGTATAAGTTATACATCTTCTTGTATATAGTGATATGGAGCATGCTGGTATAACCTGGGTATCTCCTGTATATAATTATATATGTACAGCTGGTATAAGTTATACATCTTCTTGTATATAGTGATATGGACCATGCTGGTATAACCTGGGTATCTCCTGTATATAATTATATATGTACAGCTGGTATAAGTTATACATCTTCTTGTATATAGTGATATGGAGCATGCTGGTATAACCTGGGTATCTCCTGTATATAATTATATATGTACAGCTGGTATAAGTTATACATCTTCTTGTATATAGTGATATGGAGCATGCTGGTATAACCTGGGTATCTCCTGTATATAATTATATATGTACAGCTGGTATAAGTTATACATCTTCTTGTATATAGTGATATGGAGCATGCTGGTATAACCTGGGCATCTCCTGTATATAATTATATATGTACAGCTGGTATAAGTTATACATCTTCTTGTATACAGTGATATGGAGCATGCTGGTATAACCTGGGTATCTCCTGTATATAATTATATATGTACAGCTGGTATAAGTTATACATCTTCTTGTATATAGTGATATGGACCATGCTGGTATAACCTGGGCATCTCCTGTATATAATTATATATGTACAGCTGGTATAAGTTATACATCTTCTTGTATATAGTGATATGGAGCATGCTGGTATAACCTGGGTATCTCCTGTATATAATTATATATGTACAGCTGGTATAAGTTATACATCTTCTTGTATATAGTGATATGGACCATGCTGGTATAACCTGGGTATCTCCTGTATATAATTATATATGTACAGCTGGTATAAGTTATACATCTTCTTGTATATAGTGATATGGAGCATGCTGGTATAACCTGGGTATCTCCTGTATATAATTATATATGTACAGCTGGTATAAGTTATACATCTTCTTGTATATAGTGATATGGAGCATGCTGGTATAACCTGGGTATCTCCTGTATATAATTATATATGTACAGCTGGTATAAGTTATACATCTTCTTGTATATAGTGATATGGAGCATGCTGGTATAACCTGGGTATCTCCTGTATATAATTATATATGTACAGCTGGTATAAGTTATACATCTTCTTGTATATAGTGATATGGAGCATGCTGGTATAACCTGGGTATCTCCTGTATATAATTATATATGTACAGCTGGTATAAGTTATACATCTTCTTGTATATAGTGATATGGACCATGCTGGTATAACCTGGGTATCTCCTGTATATAATTATATATGTACAGCTGGTATAAGTTATACATCTTCTTGTATATAGTGATATGGACCATGCTGGTATAACCTGGGCATCTCCTGTATATAATTATATATGTACAGCTGGTATAAGTTATACATCTTCTTGTATATAGTGATATGGAGCATGCTGGTATAACCTGGGTATCTCCTGTATATAATTATATATGTACAGCTGGTATAAGTTATACATCTTCTTGTATATAGTGATATGGAGCATGCTGGTATAACCTGGGTATCTCCTGTATATAATTATATATGTACAGCTGGTATAAGTTATACATCTTCTTGTATATAGTGATATGGAGCATGCTGGTATAACCTGGGTATCTCCTGTATATAATTATATATGTACAGCTGGTATAAGTTATACATCTTCTTGTATATAGTGATATGGAGCATGCTGGTATAACCTGGGTATCTCCTGTATATAATTATATATGTACAGCTGGTATAAGTTATACATCTTCTTGTATATAGTGATATGGAGCATGCTGGTATAACCTGGGTATCTCCTGTATATAATTATATATGTACAGCTGGTATAAGTTATACATCTTCTTGTATATAGTGATATGGAGCATGCTGGTATAACCTGGGTATCTCCTGTATATAATTATATATGTACAGCTGGTATAAGTTATACATCTTCTTGTATATAGTGATATGGAGCATGCTGGTATAACCTGGGTATCTCCTGTATATAATTATATATGTACAGCTGGTATAAGTTATACATCTTCTTGTATATAGTGATATGGACCATGCTGGTATAACCTGGGTATCTCCTGTATATAATTATATATGTACAGCTGGTATAAGTTATACATCTTCTTGTATACAGTGATATGGAGCATGCTGGTATAACCTGGGTATCTCCTGTATATAATTATATATGTACAGCTGGTATAAGTTATACATCTTCTTGTATATAGTGATATGGACCATGCTGGTATAACCTGGGTATCTCCTGTATATAATTATATATGTACAGCTGGTATAAGTTATACATCTTCTTGTATATAGTGATATGGAGCATGCTGGTATAACCTGGGTATCTCCTGTATATAATTATATATGTACAGCTGGTATAAGTTATACATCTTCTTGTATATAGTGATATGGAGCATGCTGGTATAACCTGGGTATCTCCTGTATATAATTATATATGTACAGCTGGTATAAGTTATACATCTTCTTGTATATAGTGATATGGACCATGCTGGTATAACCTGGGTATCTCCTGTATATAATTATATATGTACAGCTGGTATAAGTTATACATCTTCTTGTATATAGTGATATGGAGCATGCTGGTATAACCTGGGTATCTCCTGTATATAATTATATATGTACAGCTGGTATAAGTTATACATCTTCTTGTATATAGTGATATGGAGCATGCTGGTATAACCTGGGTATCTCCTGTATATAATTATATATGTACAGCTGGTATAAGTTATACATCTTCTTGTATATAGTGATATGGAGCATGCTGGTATAACCTGGGTATCTCCTGTATATAATTATATATGTACAGCTGGTATAAGTTATACATCTTCTTGTATATAGTGATATGGACCATGCTGGTATAACCTGGGTATCTCCTGTATATAATTATATATGTACAGCTGGTATAAGTTATACATCTTCTTGTATATAGTGATATGGAGCATGCTGGTATAACCTGGGTATCTCCTGTATATAATTATATATGTACAGCTGGTATAAGTTATACATCTTCTTGTATATAGTGATATGGAGCATGCTGGTATAACCTGGGTATCTCCTGTATATAATTATATATGTACAGCTGGTATAAGTTATACATCTTCTTGTATATAGTGATATGGAGCATGCTGGTATAACCTGGGTATCTCCTGTATATAATTATATATGTACAGCTGGTATAAGTTATACATCTTCTTGTATATAGTGATATGGAGCATGCTGGTATAACCTGGGTATCTCCTGTATATAATTATATATGTACAGCTGGTATAAGTTATACATCTTCTTGTATATAGTGATATGGAGCATGCTGGTATAACCTGGGTATCTCCTGTATATAATTATATATGTACAGCTGGTATAAGTTATACATCTTCTTGTATATAGTGATATGGAGCATGCTGGTATAACCTGGGTATCTCCTGTATATAATTATATATGTACAGCTGGTATAAGTTATACATCTTCTTGTATATAGTGATATGGAGCATGCTGGTATAACCTGGGTATCTCCTGTATATAATTATATATGTACAGCTGGTATAAGTTATACATCTTCTTGTATATAGTGATATGGAGCATGCTGGTATAACCTGGGTATCTCCTGTATATAATTATATATGTACAGCTGGTATAAGTTATACATCTTCTTGTATATAGTGATATGGAGCATGCTGGTATAACCTGGGTATCTCCTGTATATAATTATATATGTACAGCTGGTATAAGTTATACATCTTCTTGTATATAGTGATATGGAGCATGCTGGTATAACCTGGGTATCTCCTGTATATAATTATATATGTACAGCTGGTATAAGTTATACATCTTCTTGTATATAGTGATATGGAGCATGCTGGTATAACCTGGGTATCTCCTGTATATAATTATATATGTACAGCTGGTATAAGTTATACATCTTCTTGTATATAGTGATATGGAGCATGCTGGTATAACCTGGGTATCTCCTGTATATAATTATATATGTACAGCTGGTATAAGTTATACATCTTCTTGTATATAGTGATATGGAGCATGCTGGTATAACCTGGGCATCTCCTGTATATAATTATATATGTACAGCTGGTATAAGTTATACATCTTCTTGTATATAGTGATATGGAGCATGCTGGTATAACCTGGGTATCTCCTGTATATAATTATATATGTACAGCTGGTATAAGTTATACATCTTCTTGTATATAGTGATATGGACCATGCTGGTATAACCTGGGTATCTCCTGTATATAATTATATATGTACAGCTGGTATAAGTTATACATCTTCTTGTATATAGTGATATGGACCATGCTGGTATAACCTGGGTATCTCCTGTATATAATTATATATGTACAGCTGGTATAAGTTATACATCTTCTTGTATACAGTGATATGGAGCATGCTGGTATAACCTGGGTATCTCCTGTATATAATTATATATGTACAGCTGGTATAAGTTATACATCTTCTTGTATACAGTGATATGGAGCATGCTGGTATAACCTGGGTATCTCCTGTATATAATTATATATGTACAGCTGGTATAAGTTATACATCTTCTTGTATATAGTGATATGGAGCATGCTGGTATAACCTGGGTATCTCCTGTATATAATTATATATGTACAGCTGGTATAAGTTATACATCTTCTTGTATATAGTGATATGGACCATGCTGGTATAACCTGGGTATCTCCTGTATATAATTATATATGTACAGCTGGTATAAGTTATACATCTTCTTGTATATAGTGATATGGACCATGCTGGTATAACCTGGGCATCTCCTGTATATAATTATATATGTACAGCTGGTATAAGTTATACATCTTCTTGTATATAGTGATATGGAGCATGCTGGTATAACCTGGGTATCTCCTGTATATAATTATATATGTACAGCTGGTATAAGTTATACATCTTCTTGTATACAGTGATATGGAGCATGCTGGTATAACCTGGGTATCTCCTGTATATAATTATATATGTACAGCTGGTATAAGTTATACATCTTCTTGTATACAGTGATATGGAGCATGCTGGTATAACCTGGGCATCTCCTGTATATAATTATATATGTACAGCTGGTATAAGTTATACATCTTCTTGTATATAGTGATATGGAGCATGCTGGTATAACCTGGGTATCTCCTGTATATAATTATATATGTACAGCTGGTATAAGTTATACATCTTCTTGTATATAGTGATATGGACCATGCTGGTATAACCTGGGCATCTCCTGTATATAATTATATATGTACAGCTGGTATAAGTTATACATCTTCTTGTATATAGTGATATGGAGCATGCTGGTATAACCTGGGTATCTCCTGTATATAATTATATATGTACAGCTGGTATAAGTTATACATCTTCTTGTATATAGTGATATGGACCATGCTGGTATAACCTGGGTATCTCCTGTATATAATTATATATGTACAGCTGGTATAAGTCATACATCTTCTTGTATACAGTGATATGGAGCATGCTGGTATAACCTGGGTATCTCCTGTATATAATTATACATGTACGGCTGGTATAAGTTATACGTCTTATTGTATACAGTGATATGGAGCATGCTGGTATAACCTGGGTATCTCCTGTATATAATTATACATGTACGGCTGGTATAAGTTATACGTCTTATTGTATACAGTGATATGGAGCATGCTGGTATAACCTGGGCATCTCCTGTATATAATTATACATGTACGGCTGGTATAAGTTATACGTCTTCTTGTATACAGTGATATGGAGCATGCTGGTATAACCTGGGTATCTCCTGTATATAATTATATATGTACAGCTGGTATAAGTTATACATCTTGTATCTAGTGATATGGACCATGCTGGTATAACCTGGGCATCTTCTGTATATAATTATATATGTACAGCTGGTATAAGTCATACATCTTCTTGTATATAGTGATATGGAGCATGCTGGTATAACCTGGGTATCTCCTGTATATAATTATATATGTACAGCTGGTATAAGTTATACGTCTTCTTGTATATAGTGATATGGAGCATGCTGGTATAACCTGGGCATTTCCTGTATATAATTATATATGTATGGTTGGTACAAGTTATACGTCTTCTTGTATACAGTGATATGGAGCATGCTGGTATAACCTGGGTATCTCCTGTATATAATTATACATGTACGGCTGGTATAAGTTATATATCTCCTTGTATACAGTGATATGGACCATGCTGATATAACCTGGGTATCTCCTGTATATAATTATACATGTACAGCTGGTATAAGTTATACGTCTTCTTGTATACAGTGATATGGACCATGCTGGTATAACCTGGGTATCTCCTGTATATAATCATACATGTACGGCTGGTATAAGTTATATGTCTTCTTGTATACAGTGATATGGAGCATGCTGGTATAACCTGGGTATCTCCTGTATTATACAGAAGATGCCCAGGTTATGGTCGTCCATATCACTATATAGAAGATGATGTATAACATACCAGCTATACATGTATAATGATATACAGGAGATACCCAGGTTATACCAGCATGGTCATTATCACTGTATACAAAAGAATAATCATTTATACCAGCACTGTGCTTTGCTCACATAAGATCACGCCGCCTCCTACTTAAGCTGCTGGTGAGTGGTCTTCAGGCCAGAAAAAGGAAGCAGAAGCGTGGCAATATGGCGTAGGCGGCACCCACTTTGAACTCCGCACAGAACATCCTGACATAAGCATTAGGACATTCTGCATCGAAGATTGAAGGGAACCGCCGGGCCACAAAAAACAAGGCCTCGGGGAAGTTTTGGCCCGCGGGCCCTGTGTTTCATACATGTGCCTTAGAGATACTGAAAAACATAGCCTTAGAGAAGCATTCACCGGACATCTCTTTTTCCATTGTTACCATGTTGTACTGCAATTATTACCTATTAGCTTATGTACAAGACCATAAAAGTACCTCACATCAAGAGACACACGTGGTTACTGCGGTCGCAGACTCCCATTTTATACTTACATAGACTCCACCTCCCAGAGCAGCGACTGCAACAAGTAAGCCATAGGCAGCACCACCAGGGGACGGGATATTTGAGATGCTGCCGGAATTTCTGAATACTTCATTATAGGGTGAGGTAAAGCCTTGTAACAAACAGTCTGCAATGAGAGGTGACAAGTTAGAACGAACCCAGATATAGGCTTCTCTCATCGAGCAGAAAACATTTCCTGAATCCAACAAGCAGGTGCTAAGCATGGTCTACAAGTGTACAGATCTGCTTCAGGTCCATCTTATTTCCATTTAAAGTCTTTAAAAGGCATCTATCAGCAGACTTGTACGGGACCTATGAAACTGGCTGTTACATATACACTTTGCGGCTGAAGACATCTGTGTAGGTCCCTTGTTCATAAGTGCTCACATTGCTGAGAAAAAACGTAATTAGACTTACTGGTAATTCCGTTTCCTTGAGTCCACCACGATGGCCACAAGTGAGAGGAGACCCTTGACCTTTATAGGGGCAGGAATATACAGAGAGAGTTTAAATTACCCCCACCCCTCCTCACCCTCAGTGTTCTTCCAAATTACCAAGGTAGGTAAGCAATCCATGTGAGTCCCCAAACTAGATATAAGAATACAATATAACAAATATTGGGCGGGTTTGGGGGTATATCTGGGCCGACATGTTGGATTCAAGGAAATGGAATTACCGGTAAGTCCAATTACGGTTTCCCATCCACCATGACGGCCACAAGTGAGACCTAACAAATACTTACATAGAGTGGGAAACCGCCTGCACTACTTTTTGGCCAAATGCTAAATCTGCAAAGGCGGAAAGATTAAGGCTATAATGTTTAAGAAAGGTGACCAAGTAGCCGCTTTGCAAATCTAATTTAAAGAGGCGCCTCCTTTTTCTGACCTTGAAGAGCCAGTTGCCCTGGTAGAACGAGCTTTAATACTCATAGGACAAGGAATATTTTGAAGGGAGTAACAGCAACCTACAGTAGCTCTAAGGCCTCTTTCACACTTGCGTTCTGAGGATCCGGCAGGCACTTCCGTCCGCCGGATCAGTCAGAACGCAAGTCGCCTGAAAGCATTAGAAGACTGATCAGGATCCTGATCAGTCTTCGAAATGCTTTGAGGTTACTATGGCAGCCAGGACGCTATTAAAGTCCTGGTTGCCATAGTAGTAGTGGGGAGCAGGGGAGCGGTATACTTACAATCCGTGCGGCTCCCGGGGCGCTCCAGAATGACGTCAGAGCGCCCCATGCGCATGGATCACGTGATCCATGCGTGTAGGGCGCCCTGACGTCACTCTGGAGCACCCCGTAAGCCGCACGGATGGTAAGTATACTGCTCCCCCGCTCCCCACTACACTTTACCATGGCAACCAGGACTTTAGCTTCCTGGCTGCCATGGTAACCAGTCAGAAAAATCTAAACGTCGGATCCGGCGATGCGCCGAAACGACGTTTAGCTTAAGGCCGGATCCGGATTAATGCCTTTCAATGGGCATTAATTCCGGATCCGGCTTTGCGGCAAGTGTTTAGGATTTTTGGCCGGAGCCAAAAGCGCAGCATGCTACGGTATTTTCTTCGGCCAAACAACGTTCCGGTCCTGAACTGAAGACATCCTGAACGGATTTCTCTCCATTCAGAATGCATGGGGATAATCCTGATCAGGATTTTTCCGGCATAGAGATCCAACAACGGATCTCTATGCCGGAAAACAAAAACGCTAGTGTGAAAGAGCCCTAATCCAGCGACCTATAGAGTCTTTGGAGAGCTTTTTCCCTCTGTTTGGTCCCCTGAACTCAACTAAAAGGTTATCGTCTTTCATAAAGGTAGAAGCTTCTAGATATTGCAAACTGGTATTTCTATCATCAAGAAGATGCAATTTTTCTTCGGCCTCATCCTTTGGTGGGACTGTAAAGGATGGTAAAACAATTTCCTGGTCACGGTGATAATCTGATAACACCTTGGGAAGGAACCCTGGATCTAACCTTAATGTTACTCGGTCCTCAAAAACCTTCAGGTATGGTTCTCTACAGGAAAGGGCCTGAATTTCACTTATACATCTAGCAGATGTTATGGCTATTAGAAAAGCAGACAGGTATTTGATAGAAATCTCTGCTAAGGGAAAGAAGTGAGGCTTAGTCAGACCATTTAATACAATGTTAAGATCCCACTGAGGAATCCTAGACCTCAATGTTGGCATTAGCCTAGAGGCTGCCCTAACTAATCTCTTTACCGATCAGTGTTCAGCCAGGCTTGTATCATAAAATGTGCTCAGAGCCGATATTTGGACTTTAAGGGTGCTAGATCTTAATCCTAGTTCTAACCCATTCTGCAAGAAAGCTAGAATTTTATTTATCATGGAGAAGAGGTGTCTGGGTGTTCTTCTCCCAACCAACGGCAAAACCTCTTCCAGATTTTAAGATAAATGGCCGATGTAACCTTTTTCCTACTCGCTCTGAGAGTGAGGATTACTCTATCTGAGAGACCCTGCTTCTGAGTGATTCGTTCCTAGGATTCAGACGGCTAGATTGTAGATCTGTGGGTTTGGTTGTTTTATTGGCCCCTGAGAGAGAATCCCCCCCGCCCCCTCGGAAGGGTATTTTCCATGGTTCCTTCAATGCCATCTGTCTCAGGGCTGAGAACCAGCTTCTTTTCAGCCAGTAAGGAGCTATTAAAATTACTGTGGTTGGTTCCCGCTGGATCTTCTGTATTACGTGAGGAATCAGTGGAAAAGGTGAAAATGCATAAAAACATTTCCTTCTGCCCAAGAAAATATTCTTCTTGCGACTTCTGCCAGAGGATCGGATCTTGTGCCAACTTAATGTTTTAGGTATGCCACTGTTGTGATTTTGTCCGACAGGACTTTCAGATGACCGTTCTTTAATAGGTAATGAGCTTTTGTAAGGGCCATAAGGACTGCATACAGTTCTCTGTAATTTAAAGATCTGTTTTTTTATGATGACTGACCAGTCTCCCTGGAAGTAATGGCTTCCTACCTTGCTCCCCAACCTGACATGCTGGCATCAGTCATTATCTGAACTTCTGGGGTCCTGAGCCAATCTGTGCCCTGAAGAAGTTTTTCTTCCTCTCTCCACCAGTTCAGGTCCATTTTGACTGCAGGTCGTATGCTGATTATCCTGTCCAGGGACAAATGTTTTTTGTTCCAGATTTTTAAGATCCATGATTGCATGGTTCTGGCGTGGGACTGACTCCATGGGACTGAATTTATGCAGGAAGTTAGGATACCTAGCAGACTCATCGCTTTCGAATGGAGAATCTGTGAGTGTTCTTGTAGACCCCATACAGTATAATGTGCCCTTGTAGACCCCATACTGTATAATGTGTCCTTGTGGTCCCCATACAGTATAATGTGTCCTTGTATACCCCATACTGTATAATGTGTCCTTGTAGACCACATACTGTATAATGTGCCCGTGTAGCCCCCATACTGTATAATGTGCCCGTGTAGCCCCCATACTGTATAATGTGCCCTTGTAGACCCCATACTGTATAATGTGCCCTTGTAGACCCCCATACTGTATAATGTGTCCTTGTAGACCCCCATACTGTATAATGTGTCCTTGTAGACCCCCATACTGTATAATGTGTCCTTGTAGACCCCATACTGTATAATGTGTCCTTGTAGACCACATATAGTATAATGTGTCCTTGTAGACCCCATACTGTATAATGTGTCCTTGTAGACCCCATACAGTATAATGTGTCCTTGTAGACCCCATACAGTATAATGTGCCCTTGTAGACCCCATACAGGATAATGTGCCCTTGTAGACCCCATACTGTATAATGTGTCCTTGTAGACCCCCATACTGTATAATGTGTCCTTGTAGACCCCATACTGTATAATGTGTCCTTGTAGACCCCATACAGTATAATGTGCCCTTGTAGACCCCATACAGTATAATGTGTCCTTGTAGACCCCCATACTGTATAATGTGTCCTTGTAGACCCCCATACTGTATAATGTGTCCTTGTAGACCCCATACTGTATAATGTGTCCTTGTAGACCCCATACTGTATAATGTGTCCTTGTAGACCCCATACTGTATAATGTGTCCTTGTAGACCCCATACTGTATAATGTGTCCTTGTAGACCACATATAGTATAATGTGTCCTTGTAGACCCCATACAGTATAATGTGTCCATGTGACCCCCATACTGTATAATGTGTCCTTGTAGACCACATATAGTATAATGTGTCCTTGTAGACCCCATACTGTATAATGTGTCCTTGTAGACCCCATACTGTATAATATGTCCTTGTAGACCCCATACAGTATAATGTGTCCTTGTAGACCCCATACAGTATAATGTGCCCTTGTAGACCCCATACTGTATAATGTGTCCTTGTAGACCCCCATACTGTATAATGTGTCCTTGTAGACCCCATACTGTATAATGTGCCCGTGTAGACCCCATACTGTATAATGTGCCCTTGTAGACCCCATACTGTATAATGTGTCCTTGTAGACCCCATACTGTATAATGTGTCCTTGTAGACCCCATACAGTATAATGTGTCCTTGTAGACCCCATACAGTATAATGTGTCCTTGTAGACCCCATACAGTATAATGTGTCCTTGTAGACCCCATACTGTATAATGTGCCCTTGTAGACCCCATACTGTATAATGTGCCCTTGTAGACCCCATACTGTATAATGTGCCCTTGTAGACCACATACAGTATAATGTGTCCTTGTAAACCCCATACAGTATAATGTGTCCTTGTAGACCCCATACTGTATAATGTGTCCTTGTAGACCCCATACTGTATAATGTGCCCGTGTAGACCCCATACTGTATAATGTGTCCTTGTAGACCCCATACTGTATAATGTGCCCTTGTAGACCCCATACAGTATAATGTGCCCTTGTAGACCCCATGTAATATATTGTGCCCTTGTGGCCCCCATACTGTATAATGTGCCTTGTAGACCCCATACTGTATAATGTGCCCTTGTAGACCCCATACTGTATAATGTGCCTGTGTAGACCCCATACTGTATAATGTGCCCTTGTAGACCCCATACTGTATAATGTGTCCTTGTAGACCCCATACTGTATAATGTGCCCGTGTAGACCCCATACTGTATAATGTGTCCTTGTAGACCCCATACTGTATAATGTGTCCTTGTAGACCACATATAGTATAATGTGTCCTTGTAGACCCCATACAGTATAATATGTCCTTGTGACCCCCATACTGTATAATATGTCCTTGTAGACCCCATACAGTATAATGTCTCCTTGTACCCCCCATACAGTATAATGTGTCCTTGTGGCCCCCATACTGTATAATGTGCCCTTGTAGACTCCATACAGTATAATGTGCCCTTGGGGCCCCCATACTGTATAATGTGCCCTTGTAGACCACATACTGTATAATGTGCCCTTGTAGACCACATACTGTATAATGTGCCCTTGTAGACCACATACTGTATAATGTGCCCTTGTAGACCCCATACTGTATAATGTGTCCTTGTAGACCCCATACTGTATAATGTGTCCTTGTAGACCACATACTGTATAATGTGTCCTTGTAGACCCCATACAGTATAATGTGTCCTTGTAGACCCCATACTGTATAATGTGCCCTTGTAGACCCCATACTGTATAATGTGCCCTTGTAGACCCCATACTGTATAATGTGCCCTTGTAGACCCCATACTGTATAATGTGCCCTTGTAGACCCCATACTGTATAATGTGCCCTTGTAGACCCCATACTGTATAATGTGTCCTTGTAGACCCCATACTGTATAATGTGTCCTTGTAGACCCCATACAGTATAATGTGTCCTTGTAGACCCCATACTGTATAATGTGTCCTTGTAGATCCCATACTGTATAATGTGTCCTTGTGGCTCCCATACTGTATAATGTGTCCTTGTAGACCCCATATAGTATAATGTGTCCTTGTAGACCCCATACAGTATAATGTGTCCTTGTAGACCCCCATACTGTATAATGTGCCCTTGTAGACCCCATACAGTATAATGTGTCCTTGTAGACCCCCATACTATATAATGTGTCCTTGTAGACCCCATACAGTATAATGTGTCCTTGTAGACCCCATACGGTATAATGTGCCCTTGTGGCCCCCATACGGTATAATGTCCCCTTGTGGCCCCCATACGGTATAATGTGCCCTTGTGGCCCCCATACGGTATAATGTATGGGTATAATGTACGGTATAATATATGTGTTTCCTTCTAAATAGGTATTTTCCATGATATATATCATTATTGCAATACATTTCTTACCAATATCGTCGGAATATTTTGGATACCGCACCGCCCTACCTACAGTCCAACCTTTCACCAACAGAAAATATAAAATGAAAAATCCATCAAAGACGACCCAGAGCTATAGAGCAGCGTAGGAGAATGGGACAGCGTTCCTCTCCCAAATCACCAGCTAAGACGACCCAGAGCTGTAGAGCAGCGGAGGAGAATGGGACAGCGTTCCTCTCCCAAATCTCCAGCAAAGACGACCCAGAGCTGTAGAGCAGCGGAGGAGAATGGGACAGCGTTCCTCTCCCAAATCTCCAGCTAAGACGACCCAGAGCTGTAGAGCAGCGGAGGAGAATGGGACAGCGTTCCTCTCCCAAATCTCCAGCAAAGACGACCCAGAGCTGTAGAGCAGCGGAGGAGAATGGGACAGCATTCCTCTCCCAAATCACCAGCTAAGACGACCCAGAGCTGTAGAGCAGCGGAGGAGAATAGGACAGCGTTCCTCTCCCAAATCTCCAGCAAAGACGACCCAGAGCTGTAGAGCAGCGGAGGAGAATGGGACAGCGTTCCTCTCCCAAATCTCCAGCTAAGACGACCCAGAGCTGTAGAGCAGCGGAGGAGAATGGGACAGCGTTCCTCTCCCAAATCTCCAGCTAAGACGACCCAGAGCTGTAGAGCAGCGGAGGAGAATAGGACAGCGTTCCTCTCCCAAATCTCCAGCAAAGACGACTCCAGAGCTGTAGAGCAGCGGAGGAGAATGGGACAGCGTTCCTCTCCCAAATCTCCAGCTAAGACGACCCAGAGCTGTAGAGCAGCGGAGGAGAATGGGACAGCGTTCCTCTCCCAAATCACCAGCTAAGACGACCCAGAGCTGTAGAGCAGCGGAGGAGAATAGGACAGCGTTCCTCTCCCAAATCTCCAGCAAAGACGACCCAGAGCTGTAGAGCAGCGGAGGAGAATGGGACAGCGTTCCTCTCCCAAATCTCCAGCTAAGACGACCCAGAGCTGTAGAGCAGCGGAGGAGAATGGGACAGCGTTCCTCTCCCAAATCTCCAGCTAAGACGACCCAGAGCTGTAGAGCAGCGGAGGAGAATGGGACAGCGTTCCTCCCCCAAATATCCAGCAAAGACGACCCAGAGCTGTAGAGCAGCGGACGAGAATGGGACAGCGTTCCTCTCCCAAATCTCCAGCATTCGCTCTCCTCACTTCCCAGATGTTTACAGACTGGATGGATGCTACACAATGGCGGACGAGGACCTGTCCCAACGTTCTAAACGGGTTAAGGGGTTCGCCAGGTTTTTAATGTTGATGACTTGCCCTCAGGATAAGTCATCACCATCAGATCGGCGGGGGTCCGGCACTCGGCACCCTCGCCGATCAGCTGTACAAGGAGACGGTAAAATGTCTGACTTTCAACATCTGATGCGTTTTAGGATCTGGGAATAGAATATAGGTCTATGAGATTTGATAACCATGGCATTTTGTTTTCATTTTACACAGTGCCCAGCTTTATTGGTGGAATAAATCACACATTATGTGTCCCATGCTGATCCATCCCCATACAATGAATCACCTTCCACCCCAGCACTCGGCACAGGAGCACACCTGAAGGACACACACAGGGCACAGCAACCCGCTGACAAGGGAGAAATAACACAATGAATACGCAGAATGTGGACATTGCCTTTGCCACTCACTTCTTAGCTTCTGCCTTGTCTGGGCCCCGGCGTGGCCCGCTCTCAGCCCTAGGGCAACCACTCTGGACAGCGCCATGACAGAACCTTGCTCGCGGTGACGTCACGGCTCTGCTCTATGTGTTCCGGGAGGAGGAGGAGGACCGGGCAGCCATGTTTACTAAGGGCAAAGCGTTTTGTAGACCTGCTCGCTTTGAGTGGTTTTTATAATGTGGCGGTCCCTTCTCCCACAGGTTGTGTTATAATATGGTGTCTTCTTGCCAGGCCTTTAGCCAGCGGCGGGCATTCCCGAAAGGTCAGGTGTAGGGTCGGCGGAGTGGGGTATGTGTAGAGCGCCCTATAGCGTGGTACAATGTGGCAGCTTCTGGGCAGGATCGGACGGCTCGGCTCGGCGGGCTGTGTGGGGAGGGCTAGCTATGGAGTCGTAAGGACCCCTCACCTCCTCACCACCCCCATATTCTATGTGAACGCGGCCCCGCACCTCGGACACGTGTACTCCGCTGTCCTGGCCGACGTGCAGTACCGCTACTCCGCTCTGTGTGGACAGGACGCAAGGCTGAGCACAGGTAAGTGCTCTCCACAAACCGCAAGCTTCCCAATCAAGGCCATCGGAGAAGACATTGCCTCTATAGCAACCTCGTATTCCCAACTTTTGAAAAAGCCCAACGGGAAAATAACAGCGGAATTGACTGTAGATGTGCCCACGTTGTGCCCCTTGACGATAGATATGCCCGCATTGTGCCCCTTGACGATAGATATGCCCGCATTGTGCCCCTTGACCATAGATATGCCCTTGTTGTGCCCCTTGATGATAGATATGCCCGTGTTGTGACCCCTTGACGATAGATATGCCCGTGTTGTGTCCCCTTGACGATAGATATGCCCGTGTTGTGTCCCCTTGACGATAGATATGCCCGTGTTGTGTCCCCTTGACGATAGATATGCCCGTGTTGTGTCCCCTTGACGATAGATATGCCCGTGTTGTGTCCCCTTGACGATAGATATGCCCGTGTTGTGTCCCCTTGACGATAGATATGCCCGTGTTGTGTCCCCTTGACGATAGATATGCCCGTGTTGTGTCCCCTTGACGATAGATATGCCCGTGTTGTGTCCCCTTGACGATAGATATGCCCGTGTTGTGTCCCCTTGACGATAGATATGCCCGTGTTGTGTCCCCTTGACGATAGATATGCCCGTGTTGTGTCCCCTTGACGATAGATATGCCCGTGTTGTGTCCCCTTGACGATAGATATGCCCGTGTTGTGTCCCCTTGACGATAGATATGCCCGTGTTGTGTCCCCTTGACGATAGATATGCCCGTGTTGTGTCCCCTTGACGATAGATATGCCCGTGTTGTGTCCCCTTGACGATAGATATGCCCGTGTTGTGACCCTTGACGATAGATATGCCCGTGTTGTGTCCCCTTGACGATAGATATGCCCGTGTTGTGTCCCCTTGACGGTAGATATGCCCGTGTTGTGTCCCCTTGACGATAGATATGCCCGTGTTGTGTCCCCTTGACGGTAGATATGCCCGTGTTGTGTCCCCTTGACGATAGATATGCCCGTGTTGTGTCCCCTTGACGATAGATATGCCCGTGTTGTGTCCCCTTGACGATAGATATGCCCGTGTTGTGTCCCCTTGACGATAGATATGCCCGTGTTGTGTCCCCTTGACGATAGATATGCCCGTGTTGTGTCCCCTTGACGGTAGATATGCCCGTGTTGTGTCCCCTTGACGGTAGATATGCCCGTGTTGTGTCCCCTTGACGGTAGATATGCCCGTGTTGTGTCCCCTTGACGATAGATATGCCCGTGTTGTGTCCCCTTGACGATAGATATGCCCGTGTTGTGACCCTTGACGATAGATATGCCCGTGTTGTGTCCCCTTGACGGTAGAGCGCCTTGTGTAGGGACCTAATCAGTTATCAACTGGATGCAAATAAAATCCTCCAATAAAGATGATATTTGAATACGCTCTATTTTATAAAAATTGAATAAAAATATGTTCACATATCCACAAATATAATTGTATCAAAGTAAAATATAAAACAGTACTGGATATACATATAGCTGAATCGAGTAATAACTTCAGTCAGTAGTTCCAAACTGGCGCTATTAAACCTTATTCTCAATATCCTGATTGCTTTTTGTTATAGTCCATGTTACATATAGCAACCTTAAAGCGAACCTGTCACCTGGAATTGACTTCATAAACCATGAACAGTACCTGATAGTGCCCACTAGACGTTTCCAACAGTGGCAGCGGCCTCCTTGACTCCAGGTCTGCCTTCCCTGCCCTAACCCCGCCCCTCTGCTGCATAACTGACATTAGCTAAAGTTGCCGGGACCGCGCTCGTACAGCCCGCGCATGCGCGGTATGCCTCCTTTAGCAGCGCGATCCCGGCTCTCCCGCTGTGACTTGCGCGTCTCCTGTACACTATGGGCAGCCCGCGCATGCGCAGATAGTGTACAGGAGTCACAGCGGAGAGCCGGGATCGCGCTGCTAAAGGAGGCATACCGCGCTTGTGCGGGCTGTACGAGGGCGGTCCCGGCAACTTTAGCTAATGTCAGTTATGCAGCAGAGGGGCGGGGTTAGGGCAGGGAAGGCAGACCTGGAGTCAAGGAGGCCGCTGCCCCCTTGACTTCTATCTTGACTTCTGCAAGGATTTTAAAAGGCGATTTTTAGATGATTTTAAATACAGGAAAAGCGCAGGAAACACTGTTGGAAACGTCTAGTGGGCACTATCAGGTACTGTTCATGGTTTATGAAGTCAATTCCAGGTGACGGGTTCGCTTTAATTCCATCCACAACTGTGGTATATATAGGGGCCCGATTGAGGTGTTTTTTTGATAATATATGTAATATATTTCAAAATGTATATATCCTTCAAGTATGGCAATGCGGTTCCCTTATATATCACTCAGTCCATACATATATGCCACTTGTTAGGTGTAGACTTATATATCTCCGTATATCAGCGTATACAATCACTCTCTGTGTGTATATATATATATATATATATAATGTTCCTTTAGATGCCAATGCGCACACCACAAATAGTTTTTTACAAAATGTGAATATGCCAAATATATTTGAACAAGGAAGCAGGGAGTACAAAACCCAGGGAGTGCTGCATTCACCACTTCCCGGTCCTCCGGTACTAATGAGCGCTTCCATAATGGAAGTGCTCATTAGTATTCGCCCCATAAGACACACTAACTGTGTGGGAAGGTGTGACTTAAAGGGCGAAAAATACTGTATCGGTGCAGGTGGTTCTATTTCTGGTATGGAATGGGTTTTAGCAGAGATTTTTTTTTTGGGGGGGGGGGACCCCGTTCCTCAATTTTTGACGCCATAGACTGTAATATAGACATGTATTAAGAACCGTTTTATTTTTTCAGACACAATACGCATCACATGTCATTGTGAGTGGGGAAGTAAACTATTTGTGACAATAGGATGATAGCTGGAGTATAATAGGCCATTTCGATCAGTGGGTTCACAGTAAAGGTCCAAAGAGAGTGGAGATTTTGTCAGGTAGGACTCAATAGGGACAGTCTGATGGAATTAAGGTGGTTATAGAATTTATTGAGGGAGTTGCTCCACAGACAGACAATATTCTCTATATATCTTAACTGGTAGCGATTGCTATGACACGGTTTCCTTTACGTCACTCTCTCCACAGCCCCCGGTGTTTGCGTTCTGTTATTTACCAGATTCTGACAGTCCATGTACTGTACAGGTCTCCACAAAAAAGCCCTGGGAAGCAGATACTCACTTTACATTAGGTATTGCCGCGCTCTTCCTCTCCTTATAATTTCCTTTAGGGTATGGCTACACGACGACATTTGTTGCGTGACATTTATGTTAGAGTAATGTTGCACAGCATATTTTGTAATGATAGTCAATGGTATCGAGCTGTGATGCGACAGTCTCACAAAAATCCAACTTGGGTGGATTTTTTATGCGACTGTTGCAGACGCAACATGTCACAGTACAACACCATTGACTAGCATTACAAAAAATGTTGTGCACGTTTCTGCAACAAATGTCGTCATGTAGCCTAAGGCCTCTTTCACACTTGCGTTGTGAGGATCCCGCGTGCAATCAACAGGTATATCAGACGCTGTTTTGTTAACAGCGTCTGATATAGCTGCTACCTGGTCCTCTGGTGGTCCCATTTTCTGGGATCGACCACCAGAGGACCAGGTAGCTATGTAAAGTAGCACCAAGCACCACACTACCCCCCCCCCCCTGTCACTTATTAACCCCTTATTAATCCCTGATCACCCCATATAGACTCCCTGATCAACCCCCTGTCATTGATCACCCCCCTGTAAGGCTCCATTCAGACATGTGTTTTGCGGATCCATGGATCTAAAGCGTGAGAATCCAAATGCGTAAAAATGCCCTGTGAAATCCTAAAGGTACTCATTGGAATTTAGGCCCCTTTGCGCATCTTGGCTGCATAAAAGTGTCACTCATGTGGTATCGCCGTACTCAGGAGAAGTAGGGCAATGTGTTTTGGGGTGTATTCTTACATATACCCATACTGGGTGTGAGAAATATCTCGGTAAATGACAACTTTTAAAAATATTTTATACAAAGTTGTCAGTTTACAGAGATATTTCTCTCACCCAACATGGATATATGTAAAAATACACCCCAAAACACATTGCCCTACTTCTCCTGAGTACGGCGATACCACATGTGTGACACTTTTTTGCAGCCTGGGTGCGCAAAGGGGCCCAAAGTCCAACGAGTACCTTTAGCTTTTACATGGCTGCTCACAATTTAGCCCCGCCCAAAATGCCAGAACAGTAAACACACCCCACAAATGACCCCATTTCGGAAAGTAGACATCCCAAGGTATTCACTGAGGGGCATAGTGAGTCCATGGGAGATTTTTTTTTTTTTTTGCCAGAAGTTAGCAGAAATGGAAACTTTATTATTATTTTTTCCTCAGAATGTGTCATTTTCCGCTAACTTGTGAAAAAAAATGAAATGATACATGAACTCACCATGCCCCTCCGCGAATACTTTGGGGTGTCTTCTTTCTAAAATGGTGTCATTTGGGGGGTATTTATACTATCCTGGCATTCTAGCACCTGAAGAAACATGACAGGTGCTCGGAAAGTCAAAGCTGCTTCAAAATGAGGAAATTCACTTTTTTGCACCATAGTTTGTAAACGCTATAACTTTTACCCAAACCAATAAATATACACTTATTGGACTTTTTTTTTATCAAAGACATGTAGAACAATAAATTTATAGAAACATTTATATAGAAATGTAGTTTAAAAAAAAAAAAAAATTACAACAGAAAGCGAAAAATGTCATTTTTTTTTGCAAAAATGTCGTTACATTTTTATTAATAGCAAAAAAAGTAAACATGTCAGCAACAATGAAATACCACCAAATGAAAGCTCTATTAGTGAGAAGAAAAGGAGGTAACATTAATTTGGGTGGTAAGTTGTATGACGGAGCAATAAACGGGTAAAGTAGTGTAGTGCGGAATTGTAAAAAGTGGCCTGGTCATTAAGGGTGTTTAAGCTGGGGGGGCTGAGGTGGTTAAAGAGGATCTTTCATGTGAAAAAAAAGTATGGTATGGAGAGCGGTGCCCAAGGATCTCAGTGCCCTTACTTTTATCCCTGTGCGCCGTTCTCCTGCTATGTCCTCCGGTATCTTCGGTGACTTGGTTCTCCTGGGAGGAGTCTGCCCTTTTTGTCCTGGGCTGTGAGCTCTGCGCTGCAATTTGGATCTTGCATTAATTTCCATTGTAATGCATTAGTTCCGGATCCGGCATTGAAAATACCGCAATGGCAGATCCGGCATTCCGGTCTGCGCATGCGCAGACCTTTAAAAATGTGGAAAAACATAAATACCGGATCAGTTTTCCTGGATAACACCAAACGGATCCGGTATTGCAATGCATTTTTCTGGCCAGGCATTATCAGACTGATCAGGATCCTGAATCTTGTCCTGTCTTTTGCAGTCAAGCAGGGGTTCTGATTTGCCTTTCTAGCAATCCTATGAGCAGCCGTCTCTGAAATATTTCTTGGTCTTTCAGACCTTTCGCTTGACCTCCACTGTTAACTGCCATTACTTGATTAAATTTTGAACTTAGGAAATGGCAACCTTAAAGCACTTTATCTTCTTATAGCCACCTCCAGCTTTGTGGGCCTCAACCATTTTCAGAGTGTTAGGCAGCTGCTTAGAAGAACCCATGGCTGCTGTTTCTTGGGACAAGTTTAGAAGTCTAGGTATTTATACAGCTTTGAAATTTGCATCACCTGGCCTTTCCTAACGATAATTGTGAGCAAGCCTTTAACCCTAACAGGCTATTTAAGGTCTGAGACCTCGGTCAAAGATATCTGAGCGCTCAAATCTCCTTTGTTACTTTTACAAGGTACTCCTTTGCTTTTTTCTAAAATTGTACAAAACCAAAACAGTACACTGATATTGCTTAAAATGTTGAAAAGTGTGTTTCATCTTTAACTAAAGTAAACTAAACTAGTAAGTAAACTAAAGTTTACCCACGACAGATGTTAAACTTACTAGCCTATAGTTTCCGGGCCCCTATTTTGACCCCTTTTGAATATTGGCACTAAATTTGCTAAGCGCCAATTTTGTTGAAACCTCACTGTCAATATAGAGTCCTTAAATATCAAATAAAGTAATGCCTATTCCATTACTTAATTAGGATACAGGGGTGTATGCCCTCTGGTTCTGGCAATTTGTCTTTTTTAATCTTTTTAAGACACTTCCTAATGGGTCAGACGGGGCACATTTGATGTGAAATTTACTTCATTCTGCATTTTATCTGACAGTTTTTCCTCAGTAAATACAGTGGAGAAAAACATATTTAATAGCTTTGCTTTCTTCTCATCACTTTCTGCAACTCCCCCTCCCCATTCACCTTTTACCATTTATATAATTGAAGAATATTTTAGGGTTAGTTTTACTCTCTTTGGCAATGAATCTCTCTGTCTCCAGTTTGGCTGCTTTTATATCTGAGTAGTTGAAGTCCCCCATAATAACAACCCTATTAGGATTTTCCGTCTTAAGGGCTCATTCAGACGATGGTAGTTTTATGCGGTCTGCGAATTGCGCATCCACAAAACACGGATACCGGCCTCTGTGCGTTCCGCAATTTGCAGACAGCACATGGCTGGCACTATAATAGAAATGCCTATTCTTGTCCGCAGACAAGAATAGGACATTCTCTATCTTTTTTGCGGGGCCACAGAACGGAACTACGGATGCAAAAACGGATGCGGACCCATTCATACAGTCATCTAAATGAGCCCTTAGTAGTAGATTTTCTGTGGACTCTGAAATATAAAGTGGCCTATAATAAACCCCTATTAGTAATTTATTATTGTTTTTAGTACACTAGGAGTAATATTGGGTGGCTCACCTGGGGTATGTCTGGAACGGGTGCTCAAAGTCCTGTTGGATCTCACCTTATCCCAAAAATGTGTTGTAATATATCATTGGATCAGGACGGGCACACCTCTCAAGGGCCCTATAGATAAATCATAAAATATATATTAAATACTTATTTATTGATTCATTATATTGGATCCATAGCTTCTAAAAACATTATAAAACATACTAAAATTCGTACTGGAATAAAAAACACTATTAACTCCTTAAGGACCAAGGGCGTACATGTTCACCCTGCGAATATCCGATCACCGCTGCGCACGTGGCGGTGATCGGAACAAGATGCCTGCTGAAATCAATCAGCAGGCACCTTGGCACAATGCCCAGGGGGGTCCTGTGACCCCCCCCATGTCAGCGATCGCAGCAAACCGCAGGTCAATTCAGACCTCCGGTTCTTGCGCTATCTATAGCCTCTGATCTCGGATCAGAGACTAAAATATGCCCCAAACTTATAAATATTAACCCCCCCTGCACCTCGCCATGTTTGTGTCCCCCCGGGCGGTGCAGGGGGGGAGGATTGCAGGCGGTGCTGCGGGTGGGCGGCGCGGTGCTTTCCCTGGTGTCTAGTGGGTATAGCAGGGGGTCAGCACATTGCTGACCCCCTGCTATAAACTGCTGACATCTGTGCTGCAGATGTCAGCAGTTTAACCCCTTCTATACCGCGGTCCGCACGGACCGCGGTATGGAAAGTTTTAACATGGAGGGAGCTCCCTCCCTCTCCCATCGGGGGGCTGCTGTACCTTTGCAGCCCCCCGACAGGATAGGATAGCAGAGGGAGGGAGCTCACCTCCCTTCCCATCACCCGCTGCTCAGTTATGGCAGCGGGTGATGGTTACCATGGCAGCAGGACGCTTTCAGAAGCGTCCTGCTCTCCATGGCACTGAAACTCTGAATAGGCTTTTGCTAAAGGCAAAAGCCTATTCAGACTTTGTAAAGTAAAAAATGCAGTAAGTACACTATATAGTGTACTTACTGTATTATATAGACACCAGATCCACTGGATCTACAAGAACCAAGTGGGTCTGGGTCAAAAAAGTGAAAAAAAAGTAAAATAAGAAAAATACATATCACTGAATAAAAATTAAAAAAATCAAATACACTACACATATTTGGTATCACCGCGTCCGTAAAAATCTCCTCTATAAAAATATCACATGACCTAACCCCTCACGCAAATACTGTAAAAAAAAAAACTCCCAAAAAATGGTGTAAAAAAGCCATTTTTTGTCACCTTGCATCACAAAAAGTGTAATACCAAGTGATCAAAAAGGCGTATGCCTCCGAAAATAGTACCAATAAAACCGCCATCTCATCCCGAAAAAAATAGAAAAATATGGCTCTCAGACTATGGAGACACTAAAACATCATTTTTTTTTCTAAACTGCTATTATTGTGTTAAAGTAATATAAATAAATAAAAAGTATACATATTATGTATCGCCGCGTCCGTAAAAACCTGCTCTATAAAAATATCACATTATCTAACCCCTCAGGTAAATACCGTTAAAAAAAATAAAATAAAAACAATGTAAAAAAAAAATTTTGTCACCTAACATCTCAAAAACTGTAATAGCAAGCGATCAAACGGTTATATGCACCCAAAAAAAGTGCCAATCAAACCGTCATCTCATCCCGCAAAAAATGATACCCCACATAGGACAATCATCCCAAAAAAATAAAAAAAATATGGCTCTCAGACTATGGAGACACGAAAACATGATTTGTTTTGTTTTAAAAAAAGATAATATTGTGTAAAACTTAAATAAATAAATAAAAAGTATACATATTTGGTATCGGCGCAACCTGCTCTATAAAAAAAACACATGACCAAACCCCTGAGGTGAACACAAAAAAAAAAAAAAAAGTGTCAAAAGCCATTTTTGTCACCTTACATCACAAAAAGTGTAATAGCAAGCGACAAAAATGTCATATCCACCCCAAAATAGTGCCAATCAAACCATCGTCTCATCCCGCAAAAAATGAGCCCCTACATAAGACAGTCGTCCAAAAAATAAAAATAAATATGGCTTTCAGAATGTGAAGACACTAAAAAATCATTTGTTTGAAAAATGCTGTATTATGTAAAACTGAAACAAAACCCCCCAAAAAGTAGCCATATTTGGTATTGCCGCGTCCGTAACAACCTGCTCTATAGAAATAGCACACAATCTAACCTGTCAGTTCAACGATGTAAATAACAAAAAATAAAAACGGTCCGAAAATAGCTATTTTTTTGCAAATTTTCCATTTTAATCAATTTTTCCAGTAACAAAGCAAGGGTTAACAGCCAAACAAAACTCAATATATATTTCCCAGATTCTCTAGTTTGCAGAAACACCCCATATGTGGTCGTAAACTGCTGTATGGCCAAACGGCAGGGCATAGAAGGAAAGGAACGCCATATGGTTTTTGGAAGGCAGATTTTGCTGGACTGGTTTTTTTGACACTATGTCCCATATGAAGCCCCCCTGATGCACCCCTACAGTAGAAACTCCAAAAAAGTGACCCCATTTTGGAAAGTACGCGATAAGGTGGCAGTTTTGTTTGTATTATTTTAAGGTAAATATGATTTTTGGTTGCTCTATATTACACTTTTTTTGAGGCAAGATAACAAAGAATAGAAATTCTGAATTTTCATCTCCATTTGCCAATAACTCTTGTGGAACACCTAAAGGATTAACAAAGTTTGTAAAATCGGTTTTGAATACCTTGAGGGGTGTAGTTTCTTAGATGGAGTCACTTTTATGGAGTTTCTACTCTAGGGGTGCATAGGGGGCTTCAAATGGGACATGGTGTCAAAAATCCAGTCCAGCAAAATCCGCCTTCCAAAAACTATATGGCGTTCCTTTCCTTCTACGCCCTGCTGTTTGGCCATACAGCAGTTTACGCCCACATATGGGGTGTTTCTGCAAACTACACAATCAGGGCAATAAATATTGAGTTTTGTTTGGCTGTTAACCCTTGCTTTGTTACTGGAAAAAATGGATTCAAACGGAAAATTTTCCAAAAAATCGAAATTCTGAAATTTTATCTCCATTTGCCATTAACTCTTGTGGGAAAACCTAAAGGGTTAATGACGTTTGTAAAATCAGTTTTTAATACCTTGAGGGGTGAAGTTTCTAGAATGGGGTCATTTTTGGGTGGTTTCTATTATGTAAGCCTCACAAAGTGACTTCAGACCTGAACTGGTCCCTAAAAAGTGGGTTTTTGAAAATTTCTGAAAAATTTCAAGATTTGCTTCTAAACTTCTAAGCCTTGTAACGTCCCCAAAAAATAAAATGGCTTTCCCAAAATAATCAATACATGAAGTAGACATATGGGAAATGTAAATCAATAACTTTTTTGGGCGGTATTACTATGTACTATAGAAGTAGAGAAATTGAAACTTGGAAAATTGCAAATTTCAAAATTTTTGGTAAATTTGATATTTTTTTATAAATAAAAATGAAATTTTTCGACTTAATTTTACCACTGTCATGAAGTACAATATGTGACGAAAAAACAATCTCAGAATGGCCTGGATAAGAAAAAGCGTTTTAAAGTTATCACCACATAAAGTGACACTGGTCAGATTTGCAAAAAATGGCCTGGTCCTAAGGTGAAAATGAGCCCGGTCCTTAACACTGGGTTCAGACCTTAGCGTTTTTGAAACGCGCGTTTTACGCGCGTATTTTAGCGCGTTTTTGCAAATAGGAAACGTGCGTCAAACGCGCGTTCGTGATTCTGGAGACCAATAGAAAAAGGCATATCTTCACCTTAACGCGCGTTCCCATTGAAGTCTATGGGAGGAAAAGCGCGACAAACGCCCAAAAAAACGCTCCTGAACGAGCTTATGCGTCGGGCGTTTTACAGCGCGTTTTTACGCGCTGTAAAACGCTCAAGTGTGAACCACTCCCATAGGAAAGCATTGGTTTTCATGTGTTGAGCGTTTTACAGCGCGTTTGAACGCGCTGTAAAACGCTCAGGTGTGAACCTAGGGTAAGGGGTTAAGATCATAAACCCCTATATTACAGTAATATTCTCTATTGTTAGATAAAAATATTAGTGATAACCGTAAAACAAAAGTTCATCACTTCATTTTATCAACAAGTGTAGCTAGAGTCTTTTCAAATAAGGCCAGCAAAAGACCCCCGCACAGCAAGAGAATTCGCACATACAGGAGCGCTCCTACCACGAACACCTCATCAGAAGGCGAACCGAGCAGCGATACCCCCGCTACAGCAGAAGCCCGTGCAGCAGCGTCAGAGGAGGTAAGCCACTCCGTGCATGTGTACCACGTGGGACGCCAGTGAACACAGCGGAGCGGATAGCCTCGTATTCACACAGTAACTGCCGGGTTGGACTGAAAGAGGGGGCTGCGACATAAAGGTGATAAAATATCCATCTTGAGAAGAATGTATGGCACAAAGATAATGAGATGAAGGTTATATAATATAAAAAGTTACCCAAAACACAAATCACAGTGCACAGCACTAGAGAGACTAAATACCATCGCTGCTATTGGACTAACATCAAGGACTTTTTTGTTGGCCTTATTTGAAAAGACTCTAGCTACACTTGTTGATAAAATGGAGTGATGAACTTTTGTTTTACGGTTATCACTAATATTTTTATCTAACAATATAGAGAATATTACTATAATATAGGGGTTTATCTTAATAGTGTTTTTTATTCCAGTACGAATTTTAGTATTTTATAATGTTTTTATAAGCTATGGATCCATTATAATGAATAAATAAATACCGTATATACTCGAGTATAAGCCGACCCCCCTAATTTTACCCAAAAAAACCTGGGAAAGTAGTGACTCGAGTATAAGCCGAGGTGGAAATAGATGTCACTGTTATGGGGGATCTGTGGATGACGCACTGTTATGGGGGGATCTGTGGATGACGCACTGTTATGGGGGGATCTGTGAATGACGCACTGTTATGGGGGGATCTGTGGATGACGCATTGTTATGGGGGGATCTGTGGATGACGCACTGTTATGGAGGGATCTGTGGATGACGCACTGTTATGGGGGGATCTGTGGATGACGCACTGTTATGGGGGGGATCTGTGGATGACGCACTGTTATGGGGGATCTGTGGATGACGCACTGTTATGGGGGATCTGTGGATGACGCACTGTTATGGGGGGATCTGTGGATGACGCACTGTTATGGGGGATCTGTGGATGACGCACTGTTATGGGGGATCTGTGGATGACGCACTGTTATGGGGGATCTGTGGATGACCGACTGTTATGGGGGATCTGTGGATGACGCACTGTTATGGGGGATCTGTGGATGACGCACTGTTATGGGGGATCTGTGGATGACACTGTTATGGGATGGGGGCTGTGGATGGCACTGTTATGGGAAGGGGGGATGTGGATGGCACTTATGGGATGAGGGGATGTGGATGACACTGTTATGGGAGGGGGATGTGGATGGCACTTATGGGATGGGGGGCTGTGGATGGCATCCACAGATCCCCCATCCTATAACAGTGCCATTCACATCCCCATCCCATAACAGTGCCATCCACATCCCCCCATCCCATAACAGTGCCATCCACATCCCCTCATCCCATAACAGTGCCATCCACATCCCCCATCCTCATTACCGCTCATGTATAGTTTTTAAATTTGATTATACTATACACTTATTCTTACTATAATTCTTGCCCCCTCTGTACCTCATTACATGCGGCAGGCGGGCAGTAAATACTTCAGGCCAGGCGGGAGAGCGAGCGCAGTCACGTGCCTGCGCCGCCTGCTTCATTCATAAAGCAGGCCGGGCAGGCACGTGACATCAGCAAGTCACGCTGCTCTCGTCCGCCCGGCCTGAAGTATTCACTGCCCGCCTGCCGCATATAATGAGGTACAGAGGGGGCAAGAATTATAGTAAGAATAAGTGTACAGTATAATCAAATTTAAAAACTATACATGAGCGGTGGGGCCGGAGCGCAGTGAGCGCATCGGCCCTGCCGCAAATGCCCGCCCCAGCTCCTCCCCCCGCTCCTCCTCCCACTCCGCTCTTCAGAGTTTCAATTTATGACTCGAGTATAAGCCGAGTTCGGGTTTTTCGGCACAAATTTTGTGCCGAAAAACTCGGCTTATACTCGAGTATATACGGTAAGTATTTAATATATATTTTATGATTTATCTATTGGGCTCTTGTGAGGTGTGCCCGTCCTGATCCAATTATATATTATTATTGTTTTTGCCTCCATGTATTTCTACCCACAGTGACTCAACATGTTCATTTCCCTCATATGTTTTCTTCCCGGAGTGTGGGCTTCAGACAGTATTTTACATAAAAGCAAACCCTTCGAAACAGCCTGTAACCCTGTACACTAACCACCCAATCATAGCTATTATCCAGCCATGTCTCAGTTATTCCTACTATGTCATAGTCCTCCTCACACATTACTACTTCCAGTTCACCAGTTTTATTAGTCAGGCTTCTGGCATTAGTATACATACAATTAAGAGTTTTTTTGGTTATATTTTTTTTACCCGACACTAGGCCTGCACAATATATCGCGAAAGCAATCGCAATTAATCGGCACATCGCAATCGCAATTTGCTGACCCAAAAATCCTGCGATTTATATTACCATATTTTTCGCTTTATAAGACACACTTTTTTCCCTCCAAAAGTGGTGGGGAGAAAGGCAGTGTGTCTTATAAAGCGATGGTTGACTTTCTTCGTGACACTGACACTGTATCTCCGGCCGCTATGCTGCACAGCGCGGCCAGCGATACATCAGTTACAGTGCGGGGGGGGAGAAGGGGCTGGTGGAAAGTCGTTATTTTAATGAACACATGTTCTTATATCTATTTTATTTATCTGTTCTGTGCAGCGCTATTAAGAAAATGGCAAGTTTTGTATTTTGTACTTCTGCAGTAATGAAAATATGTATTTTATTTTGAAAAACACTGCGCATTTCAGTTCTTGAGTTAAGCATAACTACATTTCAGCATTATCAGTAATCTGTGTGTGCTTTTACATTGAAAATCCAAGCAGATAGACCTCTAGCACATATCGTTATCGCAATTTTTAGGGCCCTAATCGCAATTGCACAAAATTCCCATATGGTGCAGCCCTGCCCTACTCCTTTCCTTATGAACTGTTCTAGTCCCTCCCTCCATTCCTCCCCCAGTTTCATTACCTCTCCCCAGGTCTCTATCTGCACTTTCTTCCCCTCCTGTAATGTAATTACCATAGCCATACTGGAAAACACTACCTTTGAGATCCTTGCCCTGAGCTTGTGACCTAAATCATTTTTAAGGACGCTCCACCCACCTCTTTGTCACTGGTTCCAATATGGACCATGACCGCTGGATCTTCGCCAGCCCCTCCCAGTAATCTGTCAACCCGTTCCGCGATATGTTGAACTCGAGCACCAGGAAGACAGCACACTGTTCGACGATCCTGGTCTTTGTAACAGATCGCCCTATCTGTGCCCCTAATAATTGAGTCTCTCCTGGTCCCCTGCTTACATTTCCCTGACTGGTGGAGGACGTGTCCGGCGGCAGAAGTACTATCTTTTAACTGACATCTCCCCTCATCTGCCAACCTCGCAAACTTGTTGGGGTGTGCCAGATCAGGGCTAGCCTCCCTGGCACTCTTTCCTCTACCCTACCTTTTAACTGTTAGACAGCTACCTACCTCACTTTTCTGATAAGTAATAATAATAATAATAAGGTGCAATGAAAAGCAACTGACTTACTGTAGTTCCCTTCTAAAGTCCTTGAATCTAAAGTCACACACTTAATACAAACACTTAAAATCGAACTAGGGTTTCGTGATACCAAAATTTTGATTCAATTTCAATACCATAAAAATTATTGCGCTACTGGATACCATTCAATACCACGCAAAAGATAAATAAAATGCCAAAAAAGCTGTGTGCATTCCTCATTTGAGGGACAAGGTGACTAAAGAATGGCAAATCGCAAATTTAAGTTTTTTCTTTTTTCCTCCTGTTATGGCACCCAACGCATAGGAGATATATATTTTAATAGTTCAAACTTTTTTGGACGTGGCGATACCTAAAAAAAAAAAAAGATTTATATATATATATATATATATATATATATATATATTGGGAAAGGGGGTCATTTAAGCTTTATTTTGGTGGGTTTCTTTTACTTTTTTTAATGAAAATGTATTAAATAACTATTAGCCACCTTAGGGGGCTAGAACCTTTTGTCCTATTCACCCTAACAGAAATCTATTAGGGTGAATAGTATTTTACACTACTGCTCTTTGCTTTGTGCACTCAGCAGCAGGGAGCTTACAATGGCAGCCATGGATGGCTTTAGTCCTGGCTGCCATGGTAACTGATCGGAGCCCCGTGATTTCACTGCTGGGGCTCCGATTGGAAGCCTAGGATGGGGGGCCATGTGGCCACTAAGTACACGTACACGGCGATTGCCAGCTGTATCACACAGCCAGCACCTGTCCTCAATTACAGGGAACGCCGATCCTGCCGAACCCCCTTAAATAACCCGTGTACATTTGTATTTAGGGGTTAATTATATTCATTGGTGGCGCAGTGGCTACAGACCCCCCCCCCCCCCCACCTCCTCAGTATTATATATATTGGTGGCCAGCGGCATGCTTCACGGCCCCCTCCCCTTAATTCTTTCATTGGTGACAGTGGCTACCACGTCACAATGGAGAGGGAGGGACTCCCTCCTTCTCCACTCTTGCGACTGAGGAGAGCATGTACCATGTTCTGTAAGAGATGCCAGACTGTGCAGTAGGGCATTTTAGTATTGGAAAACAGCAAATCACGGTAATGTATCGATTGGGTATCAAAAGTTCAATGCCTGGTGCAACCCTAAATCAAAGACACAAATCAAATTTACAATAAAGCATGAACAGCTATTTTGTTTTTGTCTTTTTGATATATAGTATGTTTATCTTGGATTACTGGGCAACTTTGGTGACAATTTGTGTTGGTTGTAATGTTTGTTTGTTTTTTATCAGTTTCCTTTTTATTTAATTTTTTTAACTCAATAAGTCACCCATGAGGTCTTAAAAGACCTCGGGCAGACGGTCACTATTTATTTATTTATTTGTTTTTGTATTTTGCCGTTTTTCACTTTAACTGGGGCTTCCATACCAGTGTCTCTTCTTATATGTATATGTGTTTTTTTAACAGGTACTGATGAACATGGTATTAAAGTCCAGCAAGCTGCCACTGCTTTTGGATTGGACCCATCAAATTTCTGTACTTCCATTTCCCAGCAGTTCCGCACGATGTTTGACACAATGGCCATCTCTTACACAGACTTTGTGCGCACAACAGAATATCGTCATGCCCAAGCAGTTTGTCACTTTTGGAAGATACTAGAAGATAAAGGATATATCTATAAGGGGACGTACCAAGGATGGTATTGCACCTCTGATGAAGCTTTCTTAAGTGAGGATCAAACTGTGGAGAGCAGAGATGCAGAAGGCAACAAAATCCGAGTGTCAATTGAAAGTGGACATCAGGTATTAGAGAAAGATGGATGCCAATTTAAAAAAGGACCTCAAAGGGTTCAAATAAAAAATATAATGCCCACCCTCCCTGATCTCTAGCTGCTGTTCAGAAGCAGGTCCTTGTTGCTCTTGCAGCTCACCACACAGGAAAAGCCTTCTCAGTCATTGGCTGCGGCGGGTCACTGCTATGCTGGAAAACTATAACTAAGGTGGACCTTATCAAAAGTTACTGTTTTTAGTAGAATTTTATAAGGGATTGTACACACAATATCTATTCCTCAAAAAATAAGATACATACCTTCTCATAAAGCATTTGCATTTATATGTAAAATATTTCAAGGTATTCTAAGAGATGAGCTACAACAGTATATAGCAGCATACAATCTGATAACCAGAATAGGTTCAGGAAAAACTGCTTTAGCCTAACCAACACGCTGGGTTTTCGTGATGCGGTTTCAGCGCAAATTTGGATGTTGGGCATGCGACTGATGTGAAATATCTATATTTTGCAAAAATATTTGATACTGTACCATGCAAGAGCCTTGAACTAAAGCTACAGATGCAGGGACTAGGGAACAGTTTTTGCACATGGGTAAAGAATTGGTTACTGCACAGATAACAATGTAAACATTGTAAATGGTACATATTTATTAAAGCTCCATTCATTCCATGGTGTACATACAAAATATAAAACAATTGTATTAAGCATTAATAAGACAAGTTACAAACTTGTACAGGGCAAAAGAGGGCCCTGCCCATAAGGGCTTACATTCTGCAAAAGATGGGGGAAGGATACAGTAGTTGAGGGTAAAGGTGGTTGTATAGCAGTATAGTGGCAGCAGGGTTCCTGTAGGCTTGTCTGAAGAGATATGTTTTCAAGTTTCTTCTGAAGTTTTCTACAGTAGTTGCCTGTGTGATATGTCTGCATAGAGAGTTTAGAATATGGGTGATACATGGAAGAAATCTTGGAGGCGATTGTGGAAAGAGCAGATAAGAGGTGAGTAGTGAAGATTGGAGATTACTTGTGGGAAGTTACCAGGAGATCAGGTGACGGATGTATGGAGGGGACAAGTTGTGGGCAGCCTTGTATTTCATAGTGTTTTAAGACCAAGACGTAACAAGGAGAGGGGTGGATTAGTCAAGCAGCAGAGTTGGAGATAGATCGGAGGGGTGCAAGAGTGCTAGATAAGAAGCCACAGAGAAGGATGTTACAGTAATTCAGGTGAGAGATGATGAGGGCATGTACAAGCATTTTTGCAGACTCCTAGTTGAGGAAATATATTTTTGAGTTGGAGGTGGAAAGGGCTTGGATGTGCAGCTTGAAGTACAGAGCAGAATCAAAGGTTACTCCAAGGCAGCAGACTTGGTTTACCGGTAGAGTGTGCAGCCATTGCATGTGATAGATAGGTCTGTTGGTGGGGGAAGCTAAGTGAGATGGGGAAAGATGATAAATTCTTCGTTTGCCATGTTACTTTTTAGAAAGTAGATGGGCATTGTGGGATTCTGGATACTAAGGAGGTAAGGTCTAGATCAAAGAGGTAAATTTGCATGTTGTCAGCATAGAAGTGGGGGTGATGGTACTAGGTAGCACGTTTAAAACAGGTGGGGAGGAAACTGGTGGTTGGTGATGGGGAGAAGAGATGTTGGGGCAGGGATAAACACTGTGGTGAGGTTGGGGATGAGGTGGGGTGGCATCGGGTCAAGTGCACAGGTGGTGAGGTGTTATCAGTAGAGTAGGGTAAAAAGTTTTTTCTCTAGTGTGGTGGAGAAGACAGAGACATTTTGTTATTTTTTTGTTCACATAGCCGTATGAGTACTTGTTTTTTGTGAAACAAATTGTACTTTCTAAAGATACCATTTAATATTGCATAGGATGTAGTGGGAATCTGGAAAATAATTCCAAATGGGGTGGAATTGGAAAAAAAAATGCAGTTCTGCCACCATTTTATGAGTTTAGTTTTTTTCGGCGTTTACTGTGTGGTAAAACTGACTCCTTCATTCTCCAGGTCAGTAGGATTACAGCAATACCACACTTGTATAGTTTTTCTTTCGTCTTAATACTGAAAAAAAAAAAAATTTGAAAAAATAGTTTTTTTCCTTTTCATTGCCATATTCTGACCTCCATAACTTTTTATAGTTGTATCTACGGAGATGTGTTAGGGCAAATTTTTGGCGGGATCTATAGTTTTAGTTAATACCATTTTGGGGTGTGTATGACATTTTGATCACTTTTTATTCAGCTTTTTTGGGAGGTAACATGTTGAAAAAACGTCAAATTGGCCTTTTTTACTTTTGTTACGCCATTTACTATATGGGATAAATCTTTTTTATGTTTACATGCATTTTAGCACGTGGTGAAGCCCAAGATGTAATTTTTAAATTATTTACTCTGATTTTGAAGAAAGCGGGTGATTTGAATTTAAATAAAAAAAAAAAAAAGTTTTACTCCCCCCCCCCTATTATCCTATACAGAAATTGATATATTACAGATCAGTGCTGCTACCTGCTGGCCTGAATTGTAATATACAAGTAATGAGCCTGGAAGCCTAGTTCAGGCTCATTACTTACATGGAACACCTTCCCCTAATCCTGCTTGGGGAGGCATTTCTGCCCCACTAATCACGCGCTTCTGGCTTTCCAGCCTCTCAGATGCCATCGTCACAGTAACCTTCCCCTAATCCCGCCTGGGGAGGCATTCCTGCCCACGAATCACGGGCTTCCGGCTTTTTAGCCTCTCGGGTAACATGGTCCACGATCGGCATTAACTGTGGATGTCTGTATCATCCAGCACCCAGTAGCTATGGCATTCGCTCTGGAGCTGGCACCATCTTAAAGACCTGACATCTGCCGTACACGTACGGTGGATGTCGGGAATAGGGTAAAGGGGTTCTCCGTGAATTAAGAAAATAAGAATACTTAAATATTACTGTATTATAAATATGTTCCCAAAGACCTTTCATTAGTTATAACGGCTCGTTTTGTCTGGGGAGCATTCATTAGCAGAAATAAAATGGCCACCATCCTGTTAGTCCACACAGAACCTGTCCTAATCACACAAGAAGACAAGTTACTTCACAACACTGAGCCAAAGAGCTGCCTTATCCTCCTCTCTGCTCTGCTTGTCAGGGATTATGATCCTAAATGCAGTTTAATATGATCTTCAGCTGAATCTCTGTAGGAATGGAGAAGACATGACGTACAGAAAGGACAGTGGGGGTGTAGTAATGAGCAGCAGCACTTGTATGTAGTCTCCATTACCACAGTCTGTCCTGTCCGTCATCTCTGTACTTCATGTCACCTCATGAACTGCATTCCCACAGAGACTCAGCTGAAGATCTTGTCAGCTGTATTCAGGATCATAATCCCTTTCAAATTGAGCAGAGAGGAGGATGAGACTGCTCTTTAGCTCAGTGTTGTGAAGTAACTTGTCCTCCTGTGTGATTAGGACAAGTTTTGTGTGTACTAATAGGACGGCAGCCATGTTATTTCTCCTAATGATGGCTCCTCAGACAAAACAAGCCATTATATCTAATGGAAGGTATTTGGGAATATATTAATAATAAAGGAATATTTAAGTATTTTCATTTTCTTAATTCCCGGAGAACCCCTTTAAGGTTGTGAGACAGGGAATATATGAGAGATGTGAAGTAGCCCTGTTTTGCAGCGGCAACTGTGGATTTGAAAATGAGGAGGAATTGTTTGTAATTGATAAAGTGCATGAGTTTTCTTCAATCGCCGCTCAGCAACCCTGGAAGCTTGTCTCAGTTCTTTAGTCAATTCTCTTTAATCTCTTTATTAATTTTTTCAAGTAATAGGCCACAGCACTCTTTTCAATAAAAGGCAAGGATGGGTGCACGTCCAGGTTGTGTTCTGTAGCTCCACCTCAAGAACTGTAGGTATCAAACAAATATTAAGAGCACTCCTTAAGTGATGATAATTAATGGTTTTATTTCACTTCATATTATTTCAGCCGGAGTAGGTGGTATATCAGTTGCAACGTTTCGGGCTAATAATCGCCTTTCATCAGGCACTCTGAGGAGTAATATTTGTGTAATCTCTTTATTAAGGCAGGATTGAGAGTAAAGTGTCTGATTTTCCAATATAACTACATTGGGACACAATTTTGGAATATTCACACCACTCATGAAATGCTTTTTACTGCTGTGCATCTACACACACAGATTCATTCAGGCATGTCTCAGCACAATGAGCGGAAAGGAAGACGAGGAAATGATTGGTTACCAAAGTGAACTTACAAAGGGATGGGGGTAGCTCAATTTTACATCACAAAATTAAGACTGATTTGTAGTACAAAAGAATTTACAAGAAACCTTGCACTCAATGACTGCAAATTAAGTAACCCCAACAATATTTGTCCAAGTTTAATTGTAGGTAATCATATTTTAACATCCATCTTTTCTTGTTTTAGGTACATTGGATGAGTGAAGAAAATTACATGTTTAGGCTATCTCAACTACGTCCTAAACTCCTTGACTGGCTTCAGACAGAGCCAATCCATCCTGCTCCATTTCTCCGTATTGTTCAGCAATGGCTGGAAAAGGAGTTACCAGATCTTTCTGTGTCTCGTCAACGTAATCGTGTATCGTGGGGCATCCCTGTTCCTTCGGACTCATGTCATACCATCTATGTCTGGCTGGATGCTTTGATTAACTATCTTACTGTTGCAGGATATCCGAATGAAAATTTGTCTCCCTGGGGTCCGTCTACACATTTACTTGGTAAAGACATTTTGCGGTTTCATGCCATATATTGGCCAGCTTTCTTATTAGCAGCAGGTCTTCCACCTCCCAAAAAGTTACTTGTCCATTCTCACTGGACTTGTAATGGAGTCAAAATGTCAAAAAGCCTTCAGAATGTTGTGGATCCAACTAAATGCATTAAGCAGTATACAAGAGATGGGCTACGGTATTTCTTGCTTCGCCATGGTTCCCCTGAGCGAGACTGTGACTTCACACACAATACTGTTCGCAAACTGTTAAACTCTGAGCTTGCTGATGCCCTAGGTGGACTTTTAAACCGCTGCACTGCTTATACAATAAATCCTGGCCAATGCTGGCCATATTATCAGTGCAAGAGTGTGCCACCTGCGGCCTATGAAGAATTACAGAGACATCTAGCAGCTGTTAGGGAGCTGCCTAGACGGGTAGACAACTACATGAATAGATTCCAAGCTAACAAAGCCTTAGAGGCAATTGACAGCAGTGTGCGATGTTCAAATGCTTTCTTTCAGAGTCAAGCGCCATGGAAATTGTTTAAAGGGGAAGAGGAAGATAAGGCATGGGGACAATGTGTTCTGTATATTACCCTTGAATCATTAAGGCTCTATGCTACTCTTCTTCAGCCTGCAGTTCCTGGGGTAGCTAAAACAATACTGGATCGACTTGGTGTTCCTAGTGCCTACAGAACTCTAAAAGGGAATCATTTCTTTGCAGCAACTTTGGGTGAAAAATGTTGCTTTCAGGGTCAGACTCTGGGGTCAGAATGTGGTCTTTTGTATCCAAGACTGGAGGCGAATGCGGACTAGTGCATCCTGGCCTGGAAATGTTACAAAAAAAAAAAGCAGTGATGAGGATGACAGCAAAAACTTCTTATAATATATAGGAGAAAAATGATGCATTTCGATTGGTGACACGTATAATGTATTTATTTCCTTTTGCAACTAAGCAATATTCTGTTTACTTGACATTACAAGAGGACGGCACTAATTTATTGATTTCATTGGGAGCTGCATTTAGCAATCACCTTGTGGTGGTTGCAGGCAGTCTGGAATAATTTTGACTATCTGATACTCTAGATCTGACCTGCATTTTATATCTTTTCATTTACTGGCAGTTGCAAAAATGAAAAAAGTTACAATTTTTACCATAGTAAAAGTGAACTTTCAGTCCATATCGGTGTGGAGTTAGTGTTTTTTATGCAGCCAGATGTTATTTCAAAATCTATTGTAGTGCTATCTGCATTGTGTTTGGGCTTTTGTATTACCACATTTATGTTTTAACATGCAGCATGCTCTGGTTGTGGCATTATTTCTGTCAGTTTTTCCCATAGTGCTTGCTTTCAAATGCGGATGCTTAAAATAAGGGATGAAAGGGGTTGTCCTACAACTAGATATTAAAAGGTACCTAAGTAAAGAGGGTGTAGCGGCGCTTCTCGGAGTGATCTGCACTTTTTCTACCCTTAGGTTAGGTCATCAATATCAGAATGACAGGAGTCTCACTCCTTGGCACCCCTGCTGATCAGCTGTAGCGCCGAAACCAGGCAGTGGAACTACACAGTTCTGTACATTGTGTAGTGGCCATGCCTGGTTACAGTAAATGAGAGCAGTGCTGCGTAACAAGGCACTGCATCTACAGTGTGTTAGTATGGAGCTGTGGCTAGTGAAAACAGCTGATCGTCAGGGATGTTGGGGTTTGGACTCCTGTCAATCTGATCCTAATGGCCTATCTTAGAGTACTTTCACACTAGCGCTTTGGATTCCGTTTGTGAGATCCGTTTCAGGGCTCTCACAAACGGTCCAAAACGGATCAGTTAAGTCCCAATGCATTCCGAATGGATAAGGATCCGTTCAGAATGCATCAGTTAAGCTCCGTTCCGCTTATATTCTGTTTTGGAGGCGGACACCAAAACGCAGCATGCAGCATTTTGTTGTCCGTCTGAAGAGGTGGAGCCTAACGGATCCGTTTTTAATTACAATGTAAGTCAATAGGGATGGATCCGTTTTCAATGACACAATATGGTGCATTTGAAAACGGATCCGTTCCCCATTGACTTTCAATGTAATTCAAAAAATTTTCTTTTAACCAATGCAAACGGATCAGTTCTGAACGGATACAAACGTTTGCATTATAGGTGCGGATCCGTCTGTGCAAATAAACAGACGGACCCGCACCAACGCAAGTGTGAAAGTACCCTTCAAGAAGCACTCCCACAAAATGTTTTTATTTCCTGACCTGTTACAAATATACATGATGTAAACCGTAGTCAAGCTAATCTTCTTAGCAGTGTCTGTATTTGTGAGTTATAACCTCCCTTCTGATCCTCAGTTGTCATGTGACCAGCACTGTGTGGACAGGAAGCCAGTATCTCTATGTATTCCTATAGAAACCTTAATGTCAGTCTCATAGGAATGAATAGAGAAGTAACTTCCTGTCCTGTGTCAGTTGGAGATCAGAGTGCTGGTCACATGACACAGCTGAGGATCAGAAAGGAGGGGATAACTCACAAATACAGACACTGGTGAGAAAATGACATTCACTACAGATTACATCATGCACCTTTCTAACAGGTTAGAGAGAAAAAAAAATTGTGGGAGTGCTACTTTAAAGGTCATCGATGGGCAAATCCTGGAAAACAAAGGGCTCCTATGCCAAGCTATTCTTCAGCGTATTTGTAACGGCGCATCCTGGTGTCATTTCCTCTCAGAACATCTACCTAATGTGTTGGTAGTCACAAATGTTCAGTTTTCCCTCCTATAATCTCTTTGTATAAGGGTACTTTCACACTTGCGTTAGTGTGATACGGCAGGCAGTTCCGCCGTCGGAGCTGCCTGCCGGATCCGCCGATCAGTGTGACAACTGACAGCATTTGTAGACTGATCCGGATGCGCTTGTCATGCGGATGGACGGATCCGTCTTGCAGTCCTTTTAACAGTTTTCACGGTCTGCGCATGTGCAGACCGGAATGACGGATCCGACCTTCAGCTGTTTCGCGATGCCGGATCCGGTACTAATGCAAGTCAATGGGAATTAATGCCGGGTCCGGCGACTGATCAGGCGTTTTGGACGGACATAATAGCGCAGCATGCTGCGGTATTATGTCGGCCCAAAACGCCTGACAGTGACTGAAATGAAGGCATACTGATGCAAACTGAACGGATTTCTATCCATTCAGAATGCATTGGGATATGCCTGATCAGTTCTTTTCCGGCATAGAGCCCTGACGACGGAAGTCTATGCCGGAAAAGAATAATGCAAGTGTGAAAGTACTCTAAATAGTTCCTGCTACTAAGAATCTACAGGAGAAGTGGAATCTTCCCATGCACTTGCCACATGAGTTGAATATTCAGAGAGGCCATGAAAATAACACGAAGGTATGCCATAAAAGTCTAAACTTTCAGTGCAAATAGTTTTTTATTTTTGCATGATCTAACAGATATCAGTAATAATTATTTGTGGATACAATTCTCAGACCAATTGTTGAACATTATAAGGTTGAAAAAGACATCTGTCCATCTAGTTCAGCCTGTTATCCTGCAAGTTGATCCAGAGGAAGGCAAAAAAAAAAAAAACACGTGAGGTGGAAGCCAATTTTCCTCAATTTAGGGGGGAAAATTCCTTCCTGACTCCAATCAGAATAATTCCCTGGATCAACAACCCCTCTCTAGTAACTATAACCTGTAATATTATTACATTCCAGAAATACATCCAGGCCCCTCTTGAACTCTTTTTTTAGTGAACTCACCAATCACCACCTCCTCAGGCAGAGAGTTCCATAGTCTTACTGCTCTTACCGTAAAGAATCCTCTTCTATGTTTGTGTACAAACCTTCTTTCCTCCAGACGCAGAGGATGTCCCCTCGTCACAGTCCTGGGGATAAATAGATGATGGGAGAGATCTCTGTACCAGTGGCGTGCCTAGGGTGTTTGGCACCCGGGGTGGGTCCTTTTTCTGGCACCTCCCAATACTTTAAAAAAATGGTGCCACCTCACAATAACATTGCCCTCCTTGTACAACCTTCAAAGTAGTTTTGTCTAGATATGTCTATGGGGCATTGTGATACTCAGACTGAGTTTCAGTGTCAGAGGTAGTTGAAGGGGCGAATTTTTCCTTCCCCCTCCCCCCTGCAACACAGGTGAAAAGTAGTTGGTAACACAATTCCCCAAAGGTAGCCAGAGGAAGCACTGTGATTGTGTGAAACGTCCATCGCTGCCACTTGCTGGCGTCCTGAGGAGTCTGCCTCGTGGTGTGGATACACTGTAACCTGTTTTATGATGTTGCTACAATAAAGATACCGTTTTATGGCTCTCCGGTGGTGAGTGCCGCTCAGTTACACCTTATATACAAATTTTGTTTAGATATGTGCCCCCTCATGGTTGTTATACCCATATTGTGCCCCCTTCACATTAGTAATACCCTCTTTGTGCCCCCTCACAGTAGTAATGCCAATTGTACCCCCTTTACAGTAGTAATGCCCACTCTGTGCCCCCATAATAGGTATGCCCCCTCACAGTAGTTATGCCCTCTCCATGCCCCCTTCACATTAGTAATGTACTCTGGGCTCCCTTAACAGTAGTAATGCCCATTGTGTCCCCTACACAGTAGTAATGCCCACTCTGTGCCACATAAGTTATGCCCCTTCACAGGTGTAATGCCTTCTGTACCCTTTTACAGTAGTAATGCCCACTGTGCCCCTTTCATAGTAATAATGCCCACTGTGCCCCCTTCACAGTAGAAAAGCCCTCTGTGCCCCTTTTTATGGTAGTAGTTCCCTCTTTAAAGTAGTAATGCACTCTTTCCCCCCTTTATGGTAGTTGTGCCCCCTTTGTAGTAGTAATGCCCTCTCCTCTGTGCCCCTTTGTAGTAGTAATGCCCTCTGTGTTAAAAGAACAACAAAAAAAACACAGTACCTACTCACCTTGTCCCGTTCCTGAAGCTCAGATCTAGCTCTCTCCCCTGCAGGCACAGATCACTCTGCAGCACTGACCCTGATATATTTATACATGGTTATTAGAGCTCCCCTTAGTTGTCTTTTTTCTAAAGTGAATAACCCTAATTTTCATAATTTTTCTGGGTATTGTAGTCCACCCATTCTAGTTATTACTTTAGTTGCCCTTCTCTGAACCCTCTCCAGCTCTGCTATGTCTGCCTTGTTCATAGGAGCCCAGAACTGTACACAGTACTCCATGTGTGGTACTAGTGATTTGTAAAGTGGCAAGACTATGTTCTCATCACGGGCATCTATCCCCTTTTATGCAGCCTATTATCTTATTGGCCTTGGCAGCAGCTGCCTGACACTGGTTTCTTCAGCTTAGTTTGCTGTTCACTAAAATTTCTAAGTCATTTTCCATGTCGGTGTTACCCAGTATTTTACCATGTACTGGTGACTTGCATTATTCCTTCCTATGTGCTTAACCTTACATTTGTCGATGTTAAACCTCATCTGCCACTTCTCTGCCCAAGCCTTCAATCTATCCAGATCCATCTGTAACAGTGTATTGTCCTCCTCCTTGTTACTTTACATAGTTTAGTGTAATCAGCAAAAAATATTTTTACTGTACAAACCTTCTACAAGATCATTACTAAATACACTGCCTGTCCAAAAAACAAGTCGCCACCCAACAAAAAAAAAAGGTCACACACTAATATTTAGTTGGACTGCCTTTAGCTTTGGATATGGAACGCATTCGCTGTAGCATTGTTTCGATAAGCTTCTGCAATGTCACAAGATTTATTTTCATCCAGTGTTGCATTAATTTTTCACCGACATCTTGCATTGATGATGGTAGAGTCTGACTGCTGCACAAAGCCTTCTCCAGCACATCCCAAAGATTCTCAATGGGGTTAAGGTCTGGACTCTGTGGTGGCCAATCCATGTGTGAAAATGATGTCTCATGCTCCCTGAACCACTCTTTCGCAATTTGAGCCCAATGAATCCTGGCATTGTCCTCTTGGAATATGCCTGTGCCATCAGAGAAGAAAAAATCCATTGATGAAATAACCGGGTCATTCAGTATGATCAGGTAGTCAGATGACCTCATTCTTGGAGCACATACTGTTGCTGAACCTAGACCTTACTAACTGCAGCAACCCCAGATCATAGCAGTGCTCCCACAGGCTTGTACAGTAGGCACGAAGCATGATGGGTGCATCACTTAATCTGCCTCTCTTCTTCTTACCCTGATGCACCCATCACTCTGGAACAGGAAAAATCTGGACTCATCAGACCACAAAACCTTCTTTCATTGCTCCAGAGTCCAATCTTTATGCTCCCTAGCAAATTGAAGCCTTTTATTCTGGTTTGCCTCACTGATTAGTGGTTTTCTTACGGCTACACAGCTGTTCAGTCCCAATCCCTTGAGTTCCATTGTGCATGTGGAAATGCTCTTACTTTCACTTTTAAACATAGCCCTGAGTTCTGCTGTTGTTTTTCTTTGATTTGATTTCACCAAACGTTTAAGTGATCGGCAATCACGATCATTCAGGATTTTTTTCCGGCCACGTTTCTTGCTCGAATAAGAATGGGTCCCCACTATCCTTCCAGTTTTTAATAATGCGTTGGACAGTACTTAACCCAATTTTAGTAGTTTCTGCAATCTCCTTAGATGTTTTCTCTGCTTGATGCATGCCAATGATTTGACCTTTCTCAAACAGACTAACATCTTTTCCACGACCATGAGATGTGTCTTTCGACATGGTTGTTTAAGAAATGAGAAGCAACTCATTGTACCAGTTGGGGTTAAATAACTTGTTGCCAGCTGAAAGATAATCGCCCATGCAGTATTTATCCAATAGGAGGCTTATACCTATTTGCTTAGTTAACCTGTTGCCGACCGCCTCACGCAGGATTGCGTCCTGCGGGCGGTCGGTTCATTCCTCCTTGACGCGTGGGCGCGTTCACAGGATCGCGTCGGAGACAAGGTAAACTACAGCCTGCCAGCGCTGATCGTGCGCTGGCAGGCTGTAGAAGTTTAAAAAAATGGCATATCAGACGCTGTTTTGTTAACAGCGTCTGATATGCTTGCTGATCGTTCCTTTGGTGGTCCCATTTGCTTGGGACCACCAAAGGAAACTTATATAAGTGCACCAAATCAACACACAGATTTCACAGGCCATTTTTACGCATTTGGATTCTCACGCTTTAGGGGCCCCTAAAATGCCAGGTCAGTATAAATACCCCACATGTGACCCCATTTTGGAAAGAAGACACCCCAAGGTATTCCGTGAGGGGCATGGCGAGTTCACAGAATTTTTATTTTTTGGCACAAGTTAGCGGAAATTGATATATATATTTTTTTTTTTAATTTTTGTTTTTTACAAAGTCTCATATTCCACTAACTTGTGACAAAAAATAAAATTTTACATGAACTCACCATACCCCTCACGGAATACCTTGGGGTGTCTTCTTTCCAAAATGGGGTCACGAGGGGTATTTATACTGTCCTGGCATTTTAGGGGCCCCTAAAGCGTGAGAAGAAGTCTGGAATCTAAATGCGTAAAATGCCCTGTGAAATCTCTAAAGGTACACATTAGTTTAGGGCCTTTGACCCAGGCTGCAAACAGTGGCACAAATGGTATCGCCGACTCAGAGAGTAAGGCAATGTGTTTTGGGGTGTATTTTTATATATACCTATACTGTGTGTGAAAATATCTCTGTAAACGACAACTTTTAAAAATTTTTATACAAAGTTGACAATTTACAGAGATATTTCTCTCACCCAACATGGGTATATGTAAAAATACACCCTAAAACACATTGCCCTACTTCTCCTGAGTACGGCGATACCACATGTGTGACACTTTTTGCAGCCTGTGCGCAAAGGGCCCAAATTCCAACGAGTACCTTTAGATTTTACATGGCGGCTCACAATTTAGCCCCGCCCAAAATGCCAGAACAGTAAACACACCCACAAATGACCCCATTTCGAAAGTAGACACCTCGAGGTATTCACTGAGGTGCATAGTGAGTCCGTCTGAGATTTCTTTTTTTTGCCAGAAGTTAGCAGAAATTGAAACTTTTTTTTTTTTTTTCTCAGAAAGTGTCATTTTCCGCTAACTTGTGAAAAAAATGAAATGATACATGAACTCACCATGCCCCTCCGCGAATACTTTGGGGTGTCTTCTTTCTAAAATGGTGTCATTTGGGGGTATTTATACTATCCTGACATTCTAGCACCTGAAGAAACATGACAGGTGCTCAGAAAGTCAGAGCTGCTTCAAAATGCCGAAATTCACTTTTTGCACCATAGTTTGTAAACGCTATAACTTTTACCCAAACCAATAAATATACACTTATTGGACTTTTTTTATCAAAGACATGTAGAACAATAAATTTAGAGAAAAATTTATATAGAAATGTAGTTTTTTTTTGAAAAATTTTACAACAGAAAGTGAAAAATGTCATTTTTTTGCAAAAATTTTGGTCATTTTTGATTAATAACAAAAAAAGTAAAAATGTCAGCAGCAATGAAATACCACCAAATGAAAGCTCTATTAGTGAGAAGAAAAGGAGGTAAAATTCATTTGGGTGGTAAGTTGTATGACGGAGCAATAAACGGTGAAAGTAGTGTAGTGCGGAATTGTAAAAAGTGGCCTTGTCATTAAGGGTGTTTAAGCTAGGGGGGCTTAAGTGGTTAAATCCAGGTGGCGACTTTTTTTTTTTTTTTTTTGGACAGGCAGTGTATATTGAAGAGAATAGGGCCCAATACTGACCCCTAGGGTACCCCACTAGTGACAGTGACCCAATCAGAGTGTGTACCGTTAATAACCACCCTCTGTTTTCTATCACTGAGCCAGTTACTTACCCACATAGACATCTTCTTCCAGTACAAGTATTCTCATTTTATATGCTAACCTTTTATGTGGTACAGTATCAAATGCTTCGGAGAAGTCAAGATATACTAAATCGATTGATTCGCAACGGTCAAGTCTAGAACTTACCTCCTCATAGAAACTAATTAAATTAGTTTGACTTGACCGATTCCTCATGAAGCCATGCAAATATAGCGTTATTTGCTTATTTTCATTGAGGTACTCCAAGATAGCTTCTCTTAGAAAACCTTCAAACAGTTTACCCATGACAGATTTAAGCTTACCAGCCTATAGTTTTCAGGCTCTGTTTTTGGACTCTTTTGGAATATTGGCACCACATTTGCTATGCCCCAATCCTGTGGAACACTTCTTGTCAGTATCGAGTCCTTAAGTATCAGAAGTAAGGGTCTGGCTATGACATTACTTAATTCTCTTAGGATACGGGGGTGTATGCCATCTGGTCCCAGCGATTTTTCTATTTTAATCTTTTTAAGATGCCGCTGTACTTCTTCCTGGGACAGACAGGGCACTTTTAATGGGGAATTTACTTTTTCATCCTGCATTACTCCTCATCGCTGTCTGCAACTCTCCCCTGTAGAGGGCCGACACCCTTTTTAGCACAAACATTTTAGGGTTAGTTTTGCTCGCTTTGGCAATAAATCTCTGGTTCTAGTTTGGCTGCTTTTATTTGTCTTTTGCATATTCTATTTTTTTCCAATGATTCCTCACTACCCTCCTCTTTTATCCACCTCCACTTTTTTTTTTTTTTTTCCCTTACCCTTTTATTCCCATGTACCTCTCACAATTAGATTTTAAGATGCTTTTAAAGTATCCCATTTTGTGGCTGTATTTTTATTTTTGAGGACTTTGTCCCAGCTAGTTTGGCCAATGGCCTCTTTTAGTTGGTTACATTTTGCTTTTTTGAAGTTTTGGTATTTTTGTTCCTCCCTAAGGAAACACTATTTTGAATGGCCATTTTATGGTCACTATTTCCCCGGTATCCCCAACCTGCCCATCTGTTGTTCGGTCGGGTCTATTGGTTAATACTAAGTCCAGTATGGCTGTCCCTCTAGTCGGGTCCTGAACCAGTTGGGAAAGGTAATTGTCTTTGGCTATTGAACCTGTTTCCTTTTATGAGACGTACAGGTTTCAGTTTCACAGTCTATATCTGGGTAGTTAAAGTCCCCAATAATAACGACCTCATGATGTGTCTCATCTATTTTGTTTAGTAGTAGATTTTCTGTGGACTCTGGTATATTTGGTGGCTTATAATAAACTTCTATTAGTATTTTATTATTGTTTTTGCCGCCATGTATTTCTACCCACAATGACTCCACATGTTCATGTCCCTCATTTATATCTTCTCGGACTGTGGGCTTTAGACAGGACTTTACATGAAGGCAAACCCCTCACCATCCCTGGTTTTGACTATGCTTTCTAAACAGACTGTAACCCTGTATGTTAACTGCCCAGTCATAGCTATCATCCAGCCATGCCTCAGTTATTCCTACTATGTCATAGTCCTCCTCACACATCACTAGTTCCAGTTCACCAGTTTTATAAGTCAGGCTTCTGGCATTAGTGTACATACAATTGAAAGGGTTTATGTATATTTTTTTACCCTACAACTTTTCTTATGAACTGTTCTAGTCCCTCCTTCCATTCCTTCCCCAGTTCCATTACCTTTCCCCAGGTCTCTATCTTCCCCTCCTATAATGTAATTACCCCCCCAGTCCCTAGTTTAAACAGTCCTCCAACCTGCTAGCCATCTTCTCCCCCAAAACAGCTGCATCATTGTGGTGCAGCTCATCCCTACGATAGAGCTTGTAGCCGACAGTTAAGTCGGCCTAGTTCTCCAGGAACCCAAACCCCTCCTTCCTACATCTACATGTAGCTCTACCTTGGAGGTCCTTGCCCTAAGCTTGTGACCTAAATCCCTAAAATCATTTTTAAGAACACTCCACCCACCTCTAACTTTGTCATTGGTTTTAATATGGACCTTGGATCTTCTCCAGCCCCTTCCAGTAATCTGTCAACCTGATCCGCAATGTGTCGAACTCAAGCACCAGGAAGACAACTCACTGTTTGATGATCCCGGTCTTTGTGACAGGTCTCCCTATTTGTACCCCTAATAATTGAGTCTCCCACTGCTCTCCTGGAGCTGCTTACTGGAGCTGACATTCCCCTGACTGGCAGAGGAAGTGGCTTGCTGCAGCAGTGCTTTCCCTGAACGGACATCCCCCTCGTCTGCCAACCTTGCAAACATGTTGGGGTGTGTTAGATCAGAGCGAGCCTCCCTGGCACTCTTCCCTCTACAACACTTTCTAACTGTTACCCAGCTACCTACCTCACTTTTCTGAGCCTCATGCTACCACCTACCTCCCCATCTACCCCATAGAGTGCCTGCGCAGTGAGCAGCAAACTCTTCTCCAAATTGCCAACGCTTCTCGATGTTAAAACTCGCTGGTTTAGATACACAATGTGCGATTCGAACCAAGTAATTTGCTCACATTTTGAAGAAAGATATGCACCCTCAAACGGCTGTTCCAGAACTGCACACATTAGACAAGATGTGCACTGGACTGCACTGTCAATAAGGCCTCATGCACACGAACGCATTTTTGGTCCGGGTCCAAGCTGCATATTTTGCGGCTCGGGCGCGGACTAATTCACTTCAATGAGGCCGCAAAAGATGCGGACAGAGTCCTTAAGTATCAGAAGTAAGGGTCTGGCTATGACATTACTTAATTCTCTTAGGATACGGGGGTGTATGCCCCGGAACAGCTTCCGTGTTTTGCGGATCCGCGGTCTGCGGATCCTACAGTCGTGTGCATGAGGCCTAATGGAACACATACTGAATGGGGATTACACAAGAAAATAAAAAAAATAAAATACAGTACAGTGATAAGCAACTGATTCATTGTAGTCCCTTCCTTAATATAAAAACACACTTGAAATCAAACACGTGAATGCTCACAAACTCGCATTGTTTGTCTGCTTGTATAAGTGCTGCTCCCAAACAACTTGTTATGTTATGTTTTTTTTCCCTCTGGATTCAAATAGACCCAATAAAGTGGTTAGGGTTTAGACTATCTCCAATTTTGTATCTACAACTTGCAGTGATGGTGAACCTTTTAGAGACTGAGTGCCCAAACTGCAACCCATAACCCACTTATATATCGCAAAGTTCCAACACGACAATTTAACCTGAATACTACAGTCCACTATAGTATATCTTCCATGTACTTTATCATTTAGCTATAATATCCTGCTTACATTCAATGCGCTGCCTGTGCCGTTCATAGTGTGCCCTTCGCTGATGGATGGCAGGAAAATTCTAAGGCATATTGGTACATCATAGATTTTTTTCCAGGGTGCCCACAGAGAGGGCTCTGTGTGCCGCAGGTGCCGTAGGTTCACACCAGAGCCGTAGGGCAATTGCAACCCTTTTTTCCCACCCCACATATTTAATTTAATAAAACATAACTTTTATTAGAAAAATACTTCTAGAACTCTCGTGTGTTTAACAACAGTCATCCATCCAGGCTTTCCCCGTATTTGCTTATCACTACCAGTGCCACCATATACGCAATATAAATGCAGTTTGACAGGTGTTTGTCAGAAATCTAACTTTTTTTTTATTAAGTTTTAGTAAAAGGGTATTATTCTGCTTCGCGCTATTGACTGTTGTATAACGCTAGTCAGACAGCTTAACAATAATTCAGAAGTCAAGAAACGTGAGACATCAAATCTGTATGTATTCTTCTTTCTGAATAACTTTGTAAAACTACAACATAAACATAATCAAAACATACATGTCAGTACATTAAACATTGTGTAACAGCTTCCTACCATCAATGAAAGAACTTACGGACAATTCCACCATAAAGTCCTGAGATGCTTCAGAGCACCACTGTGTGCTGCTTGCTGGTCCAGGCTCACTCATGAAATGGAGGACAAGAAGTTCCAGGTTGAAGGTCACTGTCTCTCATAAGAATATTACAACTTCCTGTTAAGGCTGATCTAAACTTCGTAGGCAATATTAATTCTGGCCACTAGATGGCAGCAACATCAAACATATTAATACAGTAATTATAGACATTGCAAAACTATATGAGCAGCACACTCCCTGCCTGACATAATTTATTATGTCACTATCTATATAATACTGCATTGCATTAAGAACACATAAACCAGAGAAATAATCCTAGCTAATCTGGGACTAGAACAATAATGTCAGTTACAGGCCTAAGATAAACTTTGAAAGTCCCATTTTTTACAACCTTGACCTCTACTTTTCTAACTTTGCCATCTCTACTTGGTAGTGCATTGACAACAAGTCCTATGGGCCATTCATTTCTGCTTTCTTGGCCGTCCTTTAACAGAACAACCTGACCCACTCTTACATTCGGGCGATCTTCAGTCCACTTTCTACGGCGCTGCAAGGTTGACAGATACTCTCTCTTCCATCTTTTCCAAAAAGTGTCAGCCAAGCATTGCACTTGCTTCCATTGCTTAGCATGGACTTGATGGGTACTCAGATTTACAGGTGGAGCAGACAAAGGGTTCACCTTTTGAGTTAACAACATTGCTGGAGTAAGAACCTTAGGTGTATCTGGATCTGAGGATACAGGAACTAAAGGTCTTGCATTCATAATGGCTGTAACCTCTGCCATAAAGGTACTCAAAGTCTCATGGGTCAAATAAGCAGGTTTAGTTTGTAGCAACATAGCATCCAAGATCCGTCTGGCTATACCTATAAGTCTTTCCCAGACACCACCCATGTGTGAGGAGTGTGGAGGATTAAAGACCCAAATACATCCTCTATCTTGGAGAAAGCCTTGTAATTTTGAGTCGCTGGCACAAATGTTAAGTTCCTTGCAGGCTCCCACAAAGTTTGTTCCTCTGTCAGAACGGAGAAGTTTTGCTGGACCACGAATTGAGAAGAATCTCCTCAAAGCATGTGAGTGAAGTGTGGCTTCAGAAGCTTTGGTACTGAAACTTGTAATTTCCGATCCAATTTCAGGGTCAGCTTCAGGCTCTATGAGAGGATAAGTACTGGCAGTGTCTATGTCCTCACAGTGTGGTTGGTACAGAAAGGATGGTCCTGAGAACCATATAGAGTTCTGAAGGCATGCTGCTTGAGTAGGTCTAGTGGCATAATCTGCAGGGTTTTGCTCTGTGGATACATAGAACCACTGATCTGGGTGTGTAGATTGCCTGATTCTGTTAATCCTGTTTGAGACATACAGGTAGAATCTCCTTGTGGTATTGCAAATGTACCCTAGGACAGTCTTGCTATCAGTGAAGAATTTCACAGCATCAAAGTCAGTGTCTAGTTCATCTGTAATTAACTCTGACATCTCTACTGCAAGTACAGCAGCACACAACTCTAAACGAGGAATAGTATGGGCTGGTTTAGGGCTTAATTTGGACTTTCCCATAATGAATCCAACATGGCACATGTTTTCTGCATCAATTACTTTCAAGTAAGCTACTGCACCTATCGCTGTGGTGGAGGCGTCTGAGAAAATGCACAGTTCTTTCCTGCAGGCCAATGATAGAGAGACGGGAACATAGCATCTGTCTATCTTTAGGTGCTCTAACGCTAGCAAGGATTCTGTCCATTGAACCCACTCACTCAGTCTTTCTTGAGGAAGCAATGCATCCCATTCACTTTTCCCAGAAGACAGTTCACGAACTAAGGCCTTACCTCTTATTGTCACAGGAGATACAAACCCTAGGGGATCATAGAGGCTATTTACGGTGGATAGAATTCCTCTACGTGTAAAGGGCTTTTCCTCTGAGGAAACTTGGAAAACAAAACTGTCTGTATCTAGATCCCAACTTAGGCCTAGGCTTCTCTGCAGGGGAAGGGTGTCTGTACCTAGGCAAAGATCTTTAAGGTCCTTAGCTCTGTCTGTCACAAGGAAAGCTTCCATGACCTTTTGGCTGTTGGAAGCGATTTTATGAAGACGCAGATTAGATTCTGCTAGCATCTGCTTTGCTTTACTGAGGATGGAAATTGCGTCTTCAGGAGTGCTAGCAGAAGCGAGTCCATCATCTACATAGAAATGCCTCAATACAAAGTGTTTGGCGTCTTGTCCATAACACTCTGCATATTTCTGGGCTGCCTTTTGCATGCAGTATATAGCGACAGCAGGAGAGGGCCTGTTGCCAAATACGTGCACCTTCATTCTATACTCGATAATTTCCTTGTCTATGTCATTGTCTTTGTACCAGAGAAAGCGTAAAAAGTCTCTATGGTCTTCTCTGACGAGAAAGCAATAAAACATTTGCTGCACGTCTGCTGTGAAGGCAATGGGCTCTTTTCTGAAGCGCATAAGGACACCTAGCAAGGTGTTGTTTAGGTCAGGGCCACTTAACAGTACGTCATTTAAGGAAACTCCTTCATACTCTGCGCTGGAATCAAAAACTATTCTGATTTGGTTAGGTTTGTGTGGATGGTAGACACCAAACATTGGTAGATACCAGTGCTCCCTATCTGTCTCAAGGGGACTTGCTACTTCAGCGTGATCATTGTCTAGCATCTTTTTAATGAATTCAGTGAAATCTCTTTTCACTTCTGGCTTTCTCTGTAGTGTTCTGCTGAGTGAATGCAAACGCCTCAAGGCTTGATCCCTGTTACAAGGCAAAACACGTCTGGGTGTGCGAAAGGGAGAGGGGCCACCCAACTGTGATTGTCGTCTTGGTAGACCTCTCTGTCCATGATCTGCAAGAAGGTCTGATCCTCTATAGACAGGGCCTGTTTATCATCATCTTTAGTTTTCTGGAACACTGTAATCCCTAGACTGTCTGTCTCAATGTTGGAATTGACTTCTCCTTTGCAATGTAGCATGGGAGAGTCCCAGTGTTGTGCTGGCTTGCCAAAGCTTTCTTTTACTACAAAGCTGTTGTGACAGGGGCTAAGAAGGGATGTGCGTCCATTCGTTAACACAGATGTCTTCAAACTACTAACGTTGTCAGGCTGGTGAACCGTCCCCAGGCAAACTTCTCCTACAATAACCCACCCCAGGTCTAGTCTTTGTGCATAGGGGCGTTGTAAGGTCCATTAATTTGCTGACGTACCTTGTGTACCTGAAGAATGTCTCTTCCCAGAAGTAGAAGGATTGAAACATGTGACTCAACAGCTGGGATAAGGTGAGCAATTGAGCGGAGATGAGGGTGATGATGGGCTACTTCTGGAGAGGGAATCTCTGTTTTGTCATCAGGTATCATGCCACACTCTATAAGGGTAGGAAGTGAGAACTGCACTTTCTTATCAAGGGATTCAATGGTAAAGCTAGTAGCTCTTCTCCCTGTGGTTTCAATTGTCCCTGCACATGTCTTTAGAGTGTATGGAACTGCACTTGCCTTAAGGTTAAAGATATCAAAGAAGTCTGGCTTTGCAAGGGATCTGTTGCTCTGCTCGTCGAGCACTGCATACATTTTCACTGCCCTTTCTCTCTTACCAGTGGGATACACAGTCACTAAACAGATTTTAGAGCATGATCGTGGACTCTTGCCTGGGCCACATACTTCTGTGCAGTTAGACATTACTGAGGAAAGTGGGGTCTCTTGTTGCTCCCTGCCCTGATCTTTAACGGGTCCTACAGTTTCTAGTGATGTAGGAGCAGGCCCAGGGTGCAAAGCTGCAATATGTTTCTCACTGCCACATTCGGAACATTCTACTGACATTTTACAGTCCTTGGCAATGTGATAAGTGGAACCACAGCACTTAAAACAGATGCCATTTTGTTTAAGGAAGGACATCCTCTCAGCAATGGGTTTGCTTCTAAAGCTTTTGCATTTCTTTAGTGGATGTGGTTTTTGTGTATAGGGCAATGTCTATCAGGGTTTTCTATAGTCTGTACCTTGTGGGTACTTTGACAGTCGGTGACTTCTGAAGGTACAGCTGTTTTGTGTGTGGATACAGAGGTCTTACCATAAGGTCTGTGAGGCCTTTCAGGTCTGTGCGATTGATTGCTGTTGGTAGCGAGGCGAAACTGGGATCGCTCCGGATCTTTGATTGCTGTCGGACAAACCTAGAAAACACAGAGAAAGGGGAAAAGCAACTCCATAGTCTTCTTTGAATTTGCCTCCCACAGACATCCACTTGTCTTGCAGATTGGAAGGTAGCTTCTCTACTATGGGATTAGTGCCTCTGGCTGTATCTAGGTAAGAAAGTCCTGGCAAGTAGCCATCCTCTTTGGCATATTCTATCTCTAACAGAAGGTCACTCAGTTCTTGTAGCTGCACGTTGTCTCTGTAACCCACCTTTGGAAAGGCTTCAAGCTTTTTCAACAGTGCTCCTTCAATCGCTTCTGGGGATCCATACGTTTCTTCTAGTCTTTTCCAGGTCATGTTGAGTCCTACTGCAGGGTTGAACAGGTTCGCTCTTCTCATCCTCTTTGCATGTTCTGCTGACTCGGTACCAAGCCATTTTATCATTAAATCAAGCGTCTCTGCTGGTGATAAGTTCAGGCTTCCAGTGGCATTCAGAAAGGAAGATTTCCATGCCCAATAGTTTTCAGGACGGTCATCAAATTGTAGAAAGCCTGAGCTCACCAGTTCTTTGCGGATGAGATATTTGGTGACATCTACTGCACATTGATGTTCACACATGTAATCTTTAGGTTGAAGTGGTGAGAACACTTGTTTTTTGATTATTGGGGATTGTGGCGCTTTATCCTTGCTTTGCTGGCAGCTGTTAATCTCATGTGGTTGATTGGACCTGCACAGGGGATCTGTCCGTCTCGGTCTGAATTCTGTTGCTTCAAGTTTGAGAGACCGTTCCTTTGTATGCACATCAGTAAGGTTCTTGACATACTCACTTGTACGATCTGCAAAGGATAGAGGTTCTTCTGGAACCTTTGGTTCTTTATATGATTTTTCACTTCCTGACCGACTTGTTCCCATGTAGGCAGCGGCCTCCGCTTCAGCGACTGCAGCTGCAGTCTGTCGCTGCAGGATGAGCAATTTTGACTCTAATTCTGCTTCTTCCTGAGCTATGGCAGCTTCCTTGGCTGCTCTCTCTTGTGCTATGGCAGCTTCCTTGGCTGCTCTCTCTTGTGCTATGGCAGCTTCCTTGGCTGCTCTCTCTTGTGCTATGGCAGCTTCCTTGGCTGCTCTCTCTTGTGCCATGGCAGCTTTCTTAGCTGCTATCTCTAGCATCATCATGGCTTCTTTTTCTGCGTACTGTAGCTGGACACGGGCAGCTTCTGCCTTTGCACGAGCTCTAACTGCTGAGGAACTTGCTGAGGACATCTTGCTAGCTTGTGAAGATCTGGACACATGTGACTGTGCATCGTCTTGCTGGGCACTAGGGATGTTCTCCCTGCCTTGCTGTGTCAGCGGTAGCATGTCATCAGCCTGATACTTTGCTCCTGATCTTAGACTCATGCTGCAGTAATGGCGTCTCTGTGTATTCCAGACTGCCACGTGGCTGTCCTTTTACTGTTCTGCTTCGCGCTATTGACTGTTGTATAACGCTAGTCAGACAGCTTAACAATAATTCAGAAGTCAAGAAACGTGAGACATCAAATCTGTATGTATTCTTCTTTCTGAATAACTTTGTAAAACTACAACATAAACATAATCAAAACATACATGTCAGTACATTAAACATTGTGTAACAGCTTCCTACCATCAATGAAAGAACTTACGGACAATTCCACCATAAAGTCCTGAGATGCTTCAGAGCACCACTGTGTGCTGCTTGCTGGTCCAGGCTCACTCATGAAATGGAGGACAAGAAGTTCCAGGTTGAAGGTCACTGTCTCTCATAAGAATATTACAACTTCCTGTTAAGGCTGATCTAAACTTCGTAGGCAATATTAATTCTGGCCACTAGATGGCAGCAACATCAAACATATTAATACAGTAATTATAGACATTGCAAAACTATATGAGCAGCACAGGTATTCTGCTTATAATATGGTATCCATTGGCTAGGTGATAACTACTAGATTGGTGGGCAAAGGAGGGTGCAGGAATGGGGCCCAGTATCCAAAATAAATGGAGCAGTTGGTTGAGTATGCGCCATGCTGCTCCATTCATTCTTAGCTATTTTCAGCAGTTACAATAGAGCGGGGGATCAGCTATCTTTAGCACTCCAGAAACTGTTCTGAAACTACAACTCCTGGAGTGCTCCTTCACTTTCTATGGGAGTTAGAAGTTGTAGATTCACAGTAGCTGGAGTGCCAAAGGTTGCTGAATTTTCTTTGCATTGCCATTGTCTGACAGCCATAACTTTTTTATATTTCTGCCTACAGAGCTATATGAGTGTTTATTTACGTGACGATCAGTAGTTTTTATAGGTACAATGTTTGGGGTATGTACAGCTTTCTGATCATTGTTCTTTTTTTTTTTTTTTGTGGGGAGGGGGAGGGGGGGGGGACAAGGTGACAAATAAAAAAGGGTGAATTGCGTTTTTTTTTCCGTTACGACATGCACAGCACAGGAAACAAATCTTGAAATTATAATAGTTCAGGCATTTACGGATGCGGTGATACCTGTTGTTTTTGTTATTGTCATTATTTATCTTATGTAAAATTGGGGAAGGATGGTGATTTAAATCTTATAAAGATATATATATATATATTTTTTTTACTTTTTGCATAATAACTTTTAGCCTTCTTAGGTGGCTAGAATCTGTGATCTTCTGATCTCTTGTCCCATAGACCATAATAGAGAACTATTATGGTCAATGGAAGTTTGACACTTTGCCTGCTGAGCTGTGGCTCGTGCACAGCTTTACAGGCCCTTTACCATGACAGTTCTGGGAACCTTCAGCAGGCCCTAGTTTGTCATGGTGACTGATCAGAGCCCTGCAATTTCACTGTGGAGGCTCAGATCAGAAGGCAGAGGGGCCCCCTCCCTCTACCTAACTCCACAGATGCCGCAAGAGTCACTCTCTATACGCTGTATGGTGCAATGTACGGATATATGGCTGGAGGGCAATATGACTACCAAGACTGAATTTCAGAAGAGGCACCCCCTTAACTACTTTGGGTGGCTACAATACAATGTAATTCTAAGTTACACCAATTATTTTTATATTAATATAAATGTATAAATTCAGAGTTGGACTGGGGTGCCTGGAGTCCACCAGTAAAACTCATTCTGCCGCCTACTGTACAGCTACATGTAAATATTTCCTGAAACACCTTCCCATTCTCAAATCTCTAAAATTGTGCTAACACATTTTTTTCAGCCTAGCTTGTCACGAAGACAGTTCTATACTGGATGCTTACAGTATGGGAGATTTATCAAAACTGATGTAAAGAAAAACTGGCTTACTTACCCATAACAACCAATCAGATTCCATCTTTTATTTGCCATAGGAGCTCTGAAAAATGAAAGGTGGTATCTGATTTGTTGTTATGGACAATTAAGTCAGTTTTCCTTTATACCTTGTCTCTGTGCCTACAAGTTACCTCAGCCACGTGATGCACCTACAGTAATAAATTGGGTTGTTATATAATGTACCCGGTTATTTACATGATCTCATACAGGTGTACACTGAATACGTGTATGTAGTACAGTCAGTGTTCTGTGTCATTTGCCACTTGTGCAGGGAGGGGATGGGGGACTAGGGGCCAACCTGGCTCAGGGCCCACCTGGGTATTCCTCTGCTCCCCTTTGGGCCAGTCCGAACCTGAATATATTACAGATATACCATTGGAAATGGTGCTTAAAAAGCTTACCTACCTTAGGTTACGGCTACATGACTACATTTGTTGTGTTTTTTGTTGCACAATATCATTTGTAATGATAGTCAATGTTGTCTATTGTGATGCCACAGTCGCACGAAAAACCAACGTGAATGGATTTTTATGCGACTGTCGCAGTTGCAGCATGTCACAGTGCAATACTACTGATTCTCAGGATAGGTCATTAATATCAGATCGGTGGGGGTTCGGCACCCAGCACCCCCCACTTATCAGCTGTTTGAAGAGAAGGCTGCGCTTGTGTGACCCTTGCCTTTCCTTCATTGTCTACGTGCTCACAGTTGACCGCGCAGCGGCGAGCATATGTAATTACAAGCTGTCCCATTTACTTCAACGGGATGGCTCCTTTTGTCCTTTTGTTCTGGGTCTGGGAAAAGCTACAAGAAACAGTCCCTTAGTTGCTACCAAGCAACTGTAAGATACGGTGCTTCCTTACTAAGGATATTCCCAGGACATACAGCTTTGTGAATAGGGGCATCTATTGTCCTACAGGAGTTATCAGGCACGCCCTCTGCGGTGCTTACATGGTCATGTATCCTGAGGTGACGATAGCTGCCTCGTACCCAAGGAACGTATTCAGAGTACAAGGACGCCACTCGGAGGAAAGTGAAGGTCACTGCAATAAGAATCTGTAAGTGACCGATATCGTGTTACCAGAAGCCGATTGGAGAGACCATCGTAAAAAAGGCCAGAGTATAGACCTGTGCGATATCTGTGACGGTGGATGTGACTTTAGCTTGTGTATATATACAAGGGCCAGTGTTGAATCTACATTAGTGATTAGATCATATCATATTAGAATAGATATATAAGTTAATATATGTATTAGGCTACATGCACACAACCGTATGTGTTTTGCGGTCCGCAAATTGCGGATCCGCCCAAAAAAAATGGATGACATCCGTATGCCATCCATTTTTTTTTTTTTGCGGTTCCATTGTAACAATGCCTAAAGCGTCTTTCACATGGCCATAGGTGTCCCGTGCCCATGCTGCGGTCTGCAATTCACGGGCACAGACCATGGGGCTTCCACAGCGGATCGCGGACCCATTCACTTGAATGGGTCAGTGATCCTCCCGTTCCGCAGAAAGATAGAACATGTCCTTTCTTTTTACGGGACGGAACCCCACAGAAGCACTCCGTAGAGCTTCCGTAGTGTTCCGCTCTGTGATTCCGTTCTGCATCTCTGTATTTTGCAAAGTAAATGTGGAGCCCCAGTTATGGGTCTACAACACAATGAAATCCAGATATCCCTCAAAGGAAGGAAAACCGAGCAAAGGGGTGTCTCCATTACAGAGATCACCAAATCCACCATATTAAGTGGCCCCTATGTCAAGATCCCGCTTTTTTACAAGCTTTAAGGATGTGACGGGGAAAACCTAAGCCAGTTATCCATCCACAGACAGCTGTTTCGGGGTGTTGCCCCTCATCAGTGTGGAGTAGGATTCTGGCTAACCGGGAGCAATGCCTCGGAGACTACTCAAACACAACAATAGCTGATCTCAGGGAGACCAGCTCCAAAAAAAACACTGCGGACCCATTGAAGTGAATGGGTCCGCATCCGTGATGCCGTATGACAACGGAACGGTGCCCGTGTATTGCGGATCCGCAATATGGGTACGGGTCTCCAACAGTCGTGTGAAAGACAAACAACGTTCGCGTGCATTTAGACTTATTGTATGTTTTATATTGACAAATGCCTGTATTTACCCAAAGATAGGATATTGAGGGGAGATTATACCATTCATTTTGTTCATTTATTTTGTTAACCCTTTATTTTGTTCTTTTAATTAAGCAAACAAACCATTTGCTTTCTAGTCTGGACTTCTGATCCTTTAAAGGGATTCAAGGATACGTTAGGTAGCAGAGACACAGATTTTACACTAACATCCTAAAAAACAAAATGAGATTACCAAAATGATGCCAACGTAAAGTAAACATATGGTGTATATTAATTAACCCCTTCAGTACCAAGCCATTTTTCACCAAAATCCCAGGCCGATTTTTGAAAATCTGACGTGTCACTTTATGTGGTAATAACTTTGTAATACTTTTACTTATCCAAGCCATTCTGAGATTGCTTGCTCGTGACACATTGTACTTCATGACATTTTGAAAAATTTACAATTTTGAAAATGTCTATTTCTCTGCTTTTAAAACAGAAAGTGATAACCCATAAAATATTTATTACTTAACATTCCCCATGTCTGCTTTATGTTGGCATTAATTTGTAAATGTAATTTTATTTTTTTAGGACTTAGAAGGCTTAGAAGTTTAGAAGCATTTTTTTCAAATTTTCAACAAAATTTCCAAAACCATTTTTTTTTAAGTACCAATTCAGTTATAAAGTGATTTTGAGGGGGCTTACGTAATGGAAACCACCCATAAATGACCGCATTTTAAAAACTAAACACCTTAAATTATTTAAAACCGATGTTACAAACTTTAACCCTTGAGGTGTTCCACAAGAATTAAAGCAAAATGGAGGTGAAATTTAAAAATTTCACTTTTATGTTAATGAATTTTTTCTTGCAACACAGCAAGGGTTAACAGCAAAATAAACTTCTCTAAACTGCTCCATGGGCACGTGGCAGTGGTCAGAAGAAAAGGTGTGCCATATGGATTTTGGGGGCAGATTTTGCTAGAATGGTTTTTAGGTGCCATTTTGTATTTGAAGAGACCCTGATGTACCCCTACAGTGGAAACCCTCAAAGTGACCCCATTTTGGAAACTACACCCCTTAAAGAATTTATTAAGGGGGTACTGAGCACTTTGACCCTCTAAGCGTTTTACGGAATTTGGAAACACTTGGCTGTGAAAATGAAATGTTTAATTTCTTCCAATAAAATGTTGTTTTGGCCCCAAATTTTTCATTTTCACTAGGGGTAACCGGAGAAAAAGCACCCCATAATTTGTTACACATTTAAATACGGCAACACCCCATATGTGGTGGTAAACTGCTGTGGGGGCACATGGCAGTATTTAGAATGGAAGGAGCGCCATATGGCTTTTGCAGCGCAGATTTTTAAGTGATTGTCTTATGTGGGGGCTCATTTTTTGCGGGATAAGGTGACGTTTTCATTGCTACCATTTTGGCGTACATGAGAATTTTTGATTGCTTGGTATTACACTTTTAGTGAGGCAAAGTGAAAAAAATGGCTGTTTTGACATAGTTTAAAAAAAAAAAATTTACAGCATTTCCCTTGGGGGGCATATAATGTGATATTTTTATAGAGCAGGTTGTTATTGACGCGTCGATAATAAAAATGATAGACATATAAGGTAAGTTTTACACAGTGAAAGCCTTTTAGAACAGAATAAAATCTTGTTTTTGTGTTGCTATTTTCTGAGAGCCATAGTTTTTTTTATTTTTTGGCCAATTGTCTTAGGCCCCTTGCACACGACCGTATGCCCTCTGAGACATACGGTCCGTGAGGGGGCCACATGTCCCAGAGTGGCATACATCGTGCTCACGGGAGCGCACAGCATCATAGGTTACTATGATTCTGTGCGCATCGGGCCGCCCACGGGACTATTGTCCCACACTCATAAAATCATATGAGTGCAGGACAATAGTCCCGCGGGCGGCCTGATGCGCACAGCATCATAGTAACCTATAATGCTGTGCACTCCCGTGCGCACGATGTATGCTGCTCCGGGACATATGGCCCGCTCACGTAAAAAAGTTTAAAAATAAACTATGTCAAAACAGCCATTTTTTTCACCTTGCCTCACTAAAAGTGTAATACCAAGCAATCGAAAATTCTCATGTACGCCAAAATGGTAGCAATGAAAACGTTTGATTGGTACCATTTTGGAGTACATAAGACTTTTTGATCGCTTGGTATTACACTTTGTGTGAGGTAAGGTGAAAAAAATGGCTGTTTTGGCATAGTTTTTATTTTTTACAGCATTCCTTATATGTGATATTTTTTAAAGCAGGTTACGGACGCGACGATACCTAATATGCCTATCATTTTTATTTTTTATTTAAGTTTTACACAGTGAAAGCCTTTTTGAACAAAATAAAATCTTGTTTTTGTGATACCATTTTCTGAGAGCCATAGTTTTTATTTTATTTTTTGGACAATTGTCTTAAGTAGGGTCTCATTTTTTGGGGGGTGAGATGATGGTTTGGTACCATTTTGGGCTAAATATGCCTTTTGCTCACTTGGTATTACACTTTTTGTGAGGCAAGGTGACCAGAAAATGGCTGTTTTTGCACTGTTTATTTATTTATTTTTTATGGCGTTCACCTTTGGGAAAAGGACGCTTTATTTATTTTTTACTTGAAACTTTTAATTTTTTATTTTGCAAGCCTTTAGTTTTGTAACTTTTGTTTTTTTTTTAACTATATTTTTTGTTCCACTTTGGGACTTTGACTGTTGGGGGTCTGATCCCCTTTACAATGCATTACAATACTTCTGTATTGTAATGCATTGGCTGTAAGTGTATTACTCACTGTAATACATTTACAGCCAGCTTCCTGTGAGATCCAGGGGGCTGGATCTCACAGGCTTACAAGGATGGCAGCCACAATGCCTAAGGAAGACATCGGGCTGCCATCCAAGCCATTGGGTCCCTGTAGGTATACCGCACGTGCGGTCTGCGTTGACTGCAGCAGTGCAAGGGCAAGGGTTAATACACCAACATCGGTATTTTCATTAATGCCGACGCGTACAGCAGGCTCCGGCTATCAGTCACTGCCGGACCCCTTCAGCTGATCAGGCGGACGCAGCTCCTGCTCCCGCACGATCAGCATGCTGTACCTGTACAACGCTGGAATTTCAGACCCAGTTCCCAGCTCTGTACATGTACAGTGCTGGTATCCTTTGGATTAATAACTATTTTATTATGTATTACTATCTTAAAATCAGCGATATTCGAATTTAGAAAGCAGTAATTATTTTTTTCCAAAATTTTCTGTAAAACATAACACAAATTTACCACTAACATCAAGTAGAATGTGTCACTAGAAAACAATCTCAGAATGTCTTGGATAAGTAAAAGTATTACAAAGTTATTACCACATAAAGTGACACATGTCAGATTCACAAAATTAGAGTTGGTCAGGAAGAAGGGGGTAAATGGCCGAGCCTGGAAGTGGTTAAGCTATAATCTTTATCTATGCAAATTAGTTAGTTGGAAAATCAAGGGTCCGACTGTAGCACTAAGAGCACAGCTACTGCTATGCCAGTGTGCTTCCCCCTCCCATTTGATTGCCAGGGCAAGCAAGCTCTGTCTTTTCATGCCTGTGCTCTAGATCTGCTCCTGCTTGCTGAGCAGCGCAGATTCAAAGTGGGCAAATGCTAACAATGTAATTTCACCCTGAAGCTGCTAGCGCCTCCACTTTCATGTAGAATGATGTCACCTGCACAGTGTGAATCTGCACTGCGTGGCATGCAGCAGCTGATCGTGAGCACAGGCACTAGAAGACAGGGAAAGATGAAATTCCTTGACCTGTCAATCAACTGGAAGGTCAGAGTGTACTGAGCATAGAAGTGTTCCAACTAACTAAAATGCATAATTATAAAAGTAATGGTATCTCTGCAGCAGTACAAACTAAAAACAAAAGATATCCTATTAATCAGCAAAATCAGCCCTACCAAGCAGTATGATTGGTATATTAGGGTTGATCATGCTGACAGGTGCTTTTTAACAGTTTGGTAACAACAGATCCCAAGCTTGAGTACACACTTTATGGCAAGAAACACTTACAGTCATGGCTGCAGGTGTTGGCAAACTTGAAATCTCTCCAGAAAATGCAGTATTACTCCCCTAAAATTATTGCAATTACACATTTTATTATACACATTTATTTCCTTTGTGTGTATTGGAACACAAAAAAAAACTGAGAAAAAAAAGCCAAAAATGATATAATTTTACGCAAAACTCCAAAAAGGCTTCGGACAAGTTTACTGGCACCCTCACCTTGATATTTAGTTGCGCATTTTTTGAAAGAAATAACTGAAATCAATTGCTTCCTATAACCATCAACAAGCTTCTTACACCTCTCAACTGGAATTTTGGAGCACTCTTCTTTTGCAAACTGCTCCAGGTCTCTCATATATGAAGGGCTCCTTTTCCCAACAGCAATTTTAAGATCTCTCCACAGGTGTTCAATGGGATTTAGATACGGACTCATTGCTGCCCACTTCAGAACTCTCCAGCGCTTTGTTCCCATCTGTTTCTGGGTGCTTCTTGAAGTATGTTAGGGGTCATTGTCCTGCTGGAAGACCCATGACCTAGGACGCCACCCTAGCTTTCTGACACTGGGACTTACATTGTGACCCAAAATCCTTTGGTAATCTTCAGATTTCATGATGCCTTGCACACAGTCAAGGCACCCAGTGCCAGAGGCAGTAAAACAACCCCAAAACCTCTTTGACCCTCCGCCATATATGACTGTAGGTACTGTGTTCCTTTGTTTGTAGGCCTCATTCCATTTTCAGTAAACAGTAGAATAATGTGCTTTACCAAAAAGCTCTATCTTGGACTCATCTGTTCACAAGACATTTTCCCAGAAGTATAGTTGAGCGAACACCTGGAAGTTCGGGTTCGAGAAGTTCGGCCGAACTTCCCGAAAATGTTCGGGTTCGGGATCCGAACTTCATCCCGAACCCGAACCCCATAGAAGTCAATAGGGACCAAACTTTTGGGCACTAAAAAGGCTGTAAAATAGTCCAGGAAAGGGCTAGAGGGCTGCAAAAGGCAGCAAAATGTAGGTAAATCCCCTGCAAACAAATGTGGATAGGGAAATGAATTAAATAAATACAAATTAAGCAATATCAATTGGAGAGAGGTCCCATAGCAGAGAATCAGGCTTCAAGTCACCCACCAATGGAGAAGGCCACTTTCATTTATTTAGGCCCCAGCACCCAGACAGAGGTCGCATAGCAGAGAATCAGGCTTCATGTCACCCAGCAATGGAGAAGGCCACTTCCAGATATTTAGCCCACGGCACCCAGATAGAGGGCAGAGGTCGCATAGCAGAGAATCAGGCTTCATGTCACCCACCACTGGAACAAGCCACTTTCAGATAATTAAGCCCCTGGCACCTAGACGGAGGAGAGGTTCATTCAACTTTTGGTTGCACCGCAATATAATGGTAAAATTGAAGAAAGAGGATTCGATAAAGAAGTGCCCCGGAGTACAAGAATATAAGGTTGAGGGGGAGGCAGTTATAAATGTCTATTTTGCACAAGGGATGGACAGGTCCTGTGGGATCCATACCTGGTTCATTTTCATGAACGTCAGCTTGTCCACGTTGGCTGTGGACAGGTGGCTGCGTTTGGCAGTAATGATGCCCCCTGCCGTGCTGAATACACCTTTAGACAAAACGCTGGCCGCCAGGCAGGCCAGCACCTTCAAGGCATAAAAGGCTAGCTCTGGCCACGTGGACAATTTGGAGACCCAGAAATTGAATGGGGCCGAACCATCAGTCAGTACGTGGAGGGGCGTGCACACGTACTGTTCAACCATGTTAGTGAAATGCTGCCTCCTGCTAACACGTTCCGTAACAGGTGGTGGTGCAGTTAGCTGTGGCGTGGTGACAAAACTTTTCCACATTTCTGCCATGCTAACCCTGCCCTCAGAGGAGCTGGTCATGACACAGCTGCGTTGGCAACCTCTTGCTCCTCCTCTGCCTTCGCCTTGGGCTTCCACCTGTTCCCCTGTGACATTTGGGAATGCTCTCAGGAGCGCGTCTACCAGCGTGCGCTTGTACTCGCGCATCTTCCTATCACGCTCCAGTGCAGGAAGTAAGGTGGGCACATTGTCTTTGTACCGGGGATCCAGCAGGGTGGCAATCCAGTAGTCCGCACACTTTAAAATGTGGGCATCTCTGCTGTTGTTGCGCAGACACTGCAGCATGTAGTCGCTCATGTGTGCCAGGCTGTCCAGAGGTAAGGACAAGCTGTCCTCTGTGGGAGGCGTATCGTCCTCTTCCTCCGTATCCCCCCAGCCACGCACCAGTGATGGACCTGAGCTGTGTTGGGTGCCACCCCGCTGTGAACCTGCTTCATCCTCCTCCACCTCCCCCTCATCCTCCAGTAGTGGGCCCTGGCTGGCCACATTTGTACCTGGCCTCTGCTGTTGCAAAAAACCTCCCTCTGAGGCACTTCTAACAGACTGGCCTGAAAGTGCTAAAAATGACCCCTCATCCTCCTCCTGGGCCGCCTCCAATTCCATCATTGCTCTAACGCTGGGTTCAGACCTGAGCGTTTCTGAGACGCGCGTTTTTGTGCGCGTTTTTGGCAATAGTAAACGCGCGTTTTACGCACATTTGTGTGATTGACTGCAGTGTTGTCCAATGACCAAATATCCTTGTCTATATGAAATTTGGCCTTTCCAGCATTTTGCAAATTCATAAACGCGCATTCGAACGCGCGTTTTTAGTGTCAAAAAAGTCTATGGGCCAAAACGTGCGATAAACGCCCCAAAAAAAGCTCAAGTACTTGTTTATGCGTCGGGCGTTTTTCAGCGCGTTCGAACGCGCTGTAAAATGCAAAAATGTGAACCAGTCCCACAGGGAAGCATTGGTTTGCATCGGTTATGCGTTTTACAGCGCGTTCGAACGCGCTGTAAAACGTGCAAGTGTGAACTGAGGGTAAGTGTTTTCTCAAGGAGACATAGAAGTGGTATTGTAACACTGATAACGGCGTCATCGCCACTGGCCATGTTGGTGGAGTACTCGAAACAGCGCAACAGGGCACACAGGTCTCGCATGGAGACCCAGTCATTGGTGGTGAAGTGGTGCTGTTCTGCAGTTCGACTGACCCGTGCGTGCGGCAGCTGAAACTCCACGATGGCCTGCTGCTGCTCGCACAGTCTCTCCAGCATGTGCAAGGTGGAGTTCCACCTGGTGGGCACGTCGCCTATGAGGTATTGAGCGGGAAGGCCGAAGTTACGCTGTACCGCAGACAGACGAGCAACGGCAGGATGTGAACGCCGGAAGCGCGCACAGACGGCCCACACTTTATGCAGCAGCTCTGACATGTCGGGGTAGTTGTGAATGAACTTCTTCACCACTAAATTCAGCATATGCGCCAGGCAAGGGATGTGCGTCAAACCGGCTAGTCCCAGAGCTGCCACGAGATTTCGCCCATTATTGCACACCACCAGGCCGGGCTTAAGGCCAACCGGCAGCAACCACTGGTCGGTCTGTTGTTCAATACCCCGCCACAACTCCTGCGCGGTGTGGGGCCTGTCCCCCAAACATATGAGTTTCAGAACGGCCTGCTGACGCTTACCCCAGGCTGTGCTGAAGTTGGTGGTGAAGGTGTGTGGCTGACTGGATGAACAGATCAGTCAAGGAAGAGGAGGCGTCAGATCTGGTTGATTCAACGCAGGACAGCCCAAGGCGCACTCTGACACTCGAGAGATCCGTATGGGTAGGATTATGGGTTTTTTATTGGTTAACCAATAAAAAACCCATAATCCTACCCATACGGATCTCTCGAGTGTCAGAGTGCGCCATGGGCTGTCTTGCGTTGAATCAACCAGATCTGACGCCTCCTCTTCCTTGACTTACCTGACCAGTGATTTGGCCCCGCTAAAGGTCCAGACAAGCCTCGGCTGCACCGACCACATTCAGTGACCAGCTTCCACGCCCTTATTGTGGTTGTGCCCAATTTGGTACAACCAAAATAGGTGAGCGAGCAAGTTACAATCAAACTATACGTTATCTGTGACGTCATTACCCTATGAGCGCCTCTCTCCCTTTTTCCTCGCCACATTTTGCTGGATGAACAGATGGAAGCAGAGGAGGAGGAAGCCGAGTAGGAGGAGGAGGAGGCTACAGGAGTCAAAGAATGATGCCCTGCAATCATTGGCGGCGGAAGGACGTGCGCCAAAGAACTCTCCGCCTGGGGCCCAGCCGCCACTACATTTACCCAGTGTGCAGTTAGGGAGATATAGCGTCCCTGGCCGTGCTTACTGGTCCATGTATCTGTGGTTAGGTGGACCTTGCCACAGATGGCGCTGCGCAGTGCACACTTGATTTTATCGGATACTTGGTTGTGCAGGGAAGGCACGGCTGTCTTGGAGAAGTAGTGGCGGCTGGGAACAACATACTGTGGGACAGCCATCGCCATCAGCTGTTTGAAGCTGTCTGTGTCCACCAGCCTGAATGACAGCATTTCAAAGGCCAGGAGTTTAGAAATGCTGGCATTCAGGCCCAGGGCTCGAGGGTGGCTAGGTGGGAATTTACGCTTTCTCTCCAAGGTTTGTGAGATGGAGAGCTGAACGCTGCCGTGTGACATAGTGGAGATGCTTGGTGTCGCAGGTGGTGGTGTCGGTGGCACATCCTCTGTTTGGTGGGCGGAAGGTGCCAACATTCCTACCAAGGCGGAGGAAGAGGCGGAGGCAGCAGCAGAAGAGGGAGCAGGGGGAGCCTGAGTCAGTTCCTTGTTTTTAAGGTGTTTACTCCACTGCAGTTCATGCTTTGCATGTAGATGCCTGGTCATGCAGGTTGTGCTAAGGTTCAGAACGTTAATGCCTCGCTTCAGGCTCTGATGACACAGCGTGCAAACCACTCGTGTCTTGTCGTTAGCACATTGTTTAGCCATGCCAGGGAACTCCTTGAAGCTGCTTTTGGGGTGCTTGGTCCCTGGTGGCGGTGGCCAGTAGCAGGTGAACTTTCTTGGCGGCGGCTGTTCTGCTTTTGCCCCCTGCTCCCTCTTTTGCTACGCTGTTGGCTCGGTCTCACCGCTGCCTCTTCCTCTGAACTATGAAAGTCAGTGGCACGACCTTTATTCCATGTGGGGTCTAGGACCTCATCGTCCCCTGCATCGTCTTCCACACTGTCTTCCTCCCTGACCTCCTGTTCGGTCTGCACACTGCAAAAAGACGCAGCAGTTGGCACCTGTGTTTCGTCATCATCAGAGACGTGCGGACTCCGATGAGGTGGTATTCCCATGTCCTCATCATCAGGAAACATCAGTGGTTGTGCATCAGTGCATTCTATGTCTTCCACCACTGGCGAAGAGCTAGGTGGATTCCCTTGGAAAACCCTGCCAGCAGAGTCTTCAAACAGCATAAGAGACTGCTGCATAACTTGATGCTCAGACAGTTTCCCTGATATGCATGGAGGTGATGTGACAGACTGATGGGCTTGGTTTTCAGGCGCCACCTGTGCGCTTTCTGCTGAAGACTGGGTGGGAGATAATGTTGTGAACGTGCTGGATGCACTGTCAGCCACCCAATTGACTAGCGCCTGTACTTGCTCAGGCCTTACCATCCTTAGAGCGGTATTGGGCCCCACCAAATATCGCTGTAAATTCTGGCGGGTACTGGCACCTGAGGTAGTTGGTTCACTAGGATGTGTGGCTGTGGCAGAATGGCCACGTCCTCTCCCAGCACCAGAGGGTCCACTAACACCACCGCGTCCGCGTCCCTTACTAGATGTTTTCCTCATTGTTGCCGTTCACCAAGCACCACAATAAGAAAATAAATATTTGGCCCAATGTATTGATTTCAAATTCAGGCCTTTTTTACAGACACCTAACACTATCTGCCTATTTATTTATGTACCGTATTACACTAATCCAGGCACAGCAGTAACCACTGATTTAGGGGAATATCAATTGTAGGCCTAGTATTTAGGCCCTTTTATCGACAGATTTACACTTGGAGATGCACAGTAGCATGTGAAATTATTTAGGATTATGCCTTCAGCAATTGTATTTTAACACTTTGTGTAATATACCCTTTAACGGACAGAAATACACTTGGAGATGCACGGTAGCGTGTGAAATTATTGAGGATGACCCTCTCAGCACTTGTATATACACCTTGAGTGTAATATACCCTTTTACTAACAGAAATACACTATGAGATGCACAATAGTGTGTGCAGATTTACAGGATTATACTTTCAGCAATTGTAATGTAAAACTTTTTGTAATATACCCTTTTACGGAAAGAAATATACTTGGAGATGCACGCTGAGTGTAATATACCCTTTTACGGACAGATTAACACTTGGCCTGCAACAACTGGAACACCAGATTCAGGGTATTGCTATATTGGCAAGTAAATTTCACCCCAGAACAAAATCTATCCTTTGAAGGATACTATTAAACTTGTCCAGTCACAGCTGGAACACCAGATTTACTGTATTTCTATTTTGGCAACTGAATTTCACCGCAGAAAATAATAAATCCTTTGACGGACACTATTAAACTTGGCCAGCCACTGCTGGGAGACCAGATTTACGGTATTACTATTTTGGCAATTGAATTTCACCCCAGAAAAAAATATATCCTTTGCTGGACACTATTAAACTTGTCCAGTCACAGCTAGAACACCAGATTTACTGTATTTCTATTTTGGCAACTGAATTTCACCCCAGAAAATAATATATCCTTTGACGGACACTAGGGAAATTGTCCAGTCACAGCTGGAACACCAGATTTACGGTATTTCTATTTTTTAACTGAATTTAACCACAGAAAAAATATATACTATGACAGACACTATGAAACTTGTCCAGTTATAGCTGGAACACCAGATTTATGGCATTGCTATTTTGGCAATTGAATTTCACCCCAGAAAAAAATATATCCTTTGCCAGACAGTATTAAACTTGGCCAGCCACAGCTGAAACCACTGATTTATGGTATTGCTATTTTGGCAATTGAATTTCACCCCAGAAAAAAATATATCCTTTGCCGGACACTATTAAACTTGTCCAGTCACAGCTAGAACACCAGATTTACTGTATTTCTATTTTGGCAACTGAATTTCACCCCAGAAAATAATTTATCCTTTGACGGACACTAGGGAAATTGTCCAGTCACAGCTGGAACACCAGATTCAGGGTATTGCTATTTTGACAATTACATTTCACCCCAGAAAAAAATATATTCTTTGCCGGACACTATTAAACTTGTCCAGCCACAGCTGGAACACCAGATTTACTGTATTTCTATTTTTGCAACTGTATTTCACCCCAGAAAATAATTTATCCTTTGACGGACACTAGGGAAATTGTCCAGTCACAGCTGGAACACCAGATTTACGGTATTTCTATTTTTGCAACTGAATTTAACCGCAGAAGATAATATATACTATGACAGACACTATGAAACTTGTCCAGTCACAGCTGGAACACCAGATTTATGGTATTGCTATTTTGGCAATTGAATTTCACCCCAGAAAAAAATATATCCTTTGTCGGACACTATTAAACTTGGCCAGTCACAGCTGAAACCACTGATTTATGGTATTGCTATTTGGGCAATTGAATTTCACCCCAGAACAAAATCTATCCTTTGCCGGACACTATTAATCTTGTTAAGTCACAGCTGGAACACCAGATTTACGGTATTTCTTTTTTTGAAACTGAATTTCACCGCAGAAAATAATAAATCCTTTGCTGGACACTATTAAACTTGTCCAGTCACAGCTGGAACACCAGATTTACGGTATTTCTATTTTTCCAACTGAATTTCACCCCAGAAAATTATCTATCCTTTGCCGGACACTATAAAACGTAACTCAGGCCATATAGTGTTCAGATAAAGTATGAATTGCGCAAGGGACTCACCGCCGCCCCGCCATACGCAAAAAATATGCGTGTATAATGGACTTTTATATTAGAGTTGTTTCGGTACCAAAATTTTGATTTGGTATCGATACCATAAAAAAGTATTGCGATACTCGATACCATTCGATACCACGCAAAAAAAAAAAGATTCCAAAAAAAGCCGCGTGCATTCCTAATTTTATGGAACGTCCAGCCAATAATACAACAGTCCGATCCTATTTTTTGGGAGGACAAGGCGACTAAAATAAAATGGCGAATTGTGGCGAAGAAGCTCATTGCCGGCACCGGCCTGTGACCGGGCGCTGCGATCCACGGCACCTGAGGGGTTAACTGTACGGATCGCAGCGCCCGGTCACAGGCAGGTGCCAGCAATGAGCTTCTTCAGCCTGCATCTGTATAGTGAAAGACACTCCTCATTGGTGGCCAGTGACCCCGCCTCCTCCGCCCCTCGCGCTCTATTGGTGGAAGCAGCACAGGGGGCGGGAGAGACTGCCTCCTTCTCCCTGTGCTGCCGAGGAGAACATGGCCGCGCTGAGAGTGGCGTAGCCATGTTCTCTGATACTCGATAAAATACTAATCCTGGTATCGAGCTCGATACCAGAGAAAAGTATTGATTGGGTATCGAAAGTTCGATACCCGAAACAACCCTATTTTATATATGAAAGTTTCTTCAAACCAAGCCATGCAGCTATTTGCGCACTATTTAAAAATGCTTTTTGTCCATATACAACATGCATGAGAAAGGTTTGGGTTCAAGCCGAAACACGTGTCGCTTTGTGTTTGATCCCCTGATGCGTGAATAAACTACTACTTAGTTCAAGAGTGAAGTGCCGGTCTTTCCTTTGGCGATTTATGTGGGTCCACTTCAGTGAGAGAGGAGTGCGGACTGTTTGGATTTCGTGGTATAAGACAGGGACGGGCAAACTGCGGCTCTCCAGCTGTTGCAAAACTACAACTCCCAGCATGCACTCTGACCTCAATCACCCTACAGCAGGGCATGGTGGGAGTTGTAGTTTTACAATAGCTGGAGAGCCACAGTTTGCCCATCCGTGGTATAAAACATTTAGCGGCGGCTATAAGATGTGTTGAAAGGGAGTTCTTAGATGGCCGGAATTTAGAGGTTGGTAGTGTCAGCAGAACTAAGCCAGCTGTAAGGGAAAAGTCTAAATTGCCCATAGCTTGTATATGTCATTCTATTTTCAACCAAAAGGAGCTGACCAGTGGGCAATCCCACCAATAGTGTTGAGCGAACCCAAAATGTAAAGTTCTGGTCCGTACCAAACTTTGCGAGTTCGGGTATCCGAACCTGAACTTTGCCGGAAAAGTTCGAGTTCATTGTTCGGGCATTTGATAAAGTTTTTGAAAGGCTGCAGGGCAGCCAATCAACAAGCTCTTAAGCTGTGGGCACTTAGTAATGGGATGGCTGTGATTGGCCGGTGCATCATGTGACCCAGCCTCTATACAAGCTGGATAACGTGTAGCACCGCCGATCAGCTCTGAGGAGTGCAGGCAGCTGAAGCAAGGGAGAGTGTTAGGAATATGGCTATAATGTGATTTATAATGATTTTTTGTGGATGCAATACACCAGCTGTGAACCCCTGACAGAAATATAATAATATATCTGGCTGTTAATTCTGTGGGTGACCTATAGTAAGTTTTTGTGAGTGCAATGCACAATTTTTTGTACCCCTGACACAAAAATATAATAGGTAATCTATCTGTTAGTTCGATGGGTGAAAGGGAAATTAATATAGTTAATCTGACTGTTAGTTCGGCAGGTGACATATACCCATTTTTGGTGTGAGATACACAAACAGAGGATGTGGCAGCAACTCCACCACTGTCCCCCAGCATATCCACACTGTCCCATGGAAGTGTTCAGCTGTCCATCCCCCCAACATTGGAGAGAAAGAGGAGGTATTACCCCAATATGTCAGAGATGCTGCAGAAAGTGCGGGCCGTCTGTGCGTGCTTTCTGCATTCTTACCCTGCTGCTGCTCACCTGTCGCCCTTCCCGCTCACTGCCTTATATGCGAGGTAACCACAAGGTGAAAGTCCACCTTGCACATGCTGGACAGACTGTGCGAGCAGCAGCAGGCAATAGTGGAGTTTCAGCTGCAGCACGCACGGGCGAGTTGCTCTGCGGAACAGCTCCACTTCACCTCCAACGAGTGGGCCTCCATGTAGGACATGTGTGCATGTTGTGCTGTTTCGAGTACTCCACCAACATGGCCAGTGCCGATGACGCAGTCCTTAGCATTACTATCCCACTTCTATCTCTCCTTGAAAAAACATTTTGGGCGATGATGGAAGAGGATGTGGCACAGGAGGATAAAGAGGGATCATTTCCACTGTTATCAGGCCAGTCATTCACAAGTGGCTCGGAAGGTGGGTTCCTGCACCAACAGAGGCCAGGTAAACACCTGTCTAGCCAGGGCCACAGTTCTGAAGGAGGGGGAGGAGGATGATGATGAGGAGGAACCGTGTTCACAGCAGGGTGGCACCCAAAGCAGTTATGGGCATCAATGGAGCGTGACTGGGGGGATACAAAGGAAATAGACGATATACCTACCACAGAGGACAGCTTGTCATTGCCCCTGGGCAGCCTGGCACACATGAGCGACTATTTGCTGCAATGCCTGCACAACGACCGCCGAGTTGCCCACATTCTAACCAGTGCTGATTACTGGGTGGTCACCCTGCTGGATCCCTGCTACAAGGACAACATGCTGTCCTTAATTCCGTCACTGGAGCATGATCGGAGATGCACGACTACAAGTGCACTCTGGTAGACGCGCTGCTGATGGCATTCCCACGTGACAGCGGGGGCTCAGTGGAAGCACAAGGCAGAAGAGGAGGAAGAAGTCTCCAATGCAGCTTCGGCACCACCAGCACCTCTGAAGGGAGGGTTAGCATGGCCGAAATGTGGAAAAGCTTTGTCAGCACGCCACAACAACCGGCACCACCAGCTGATACAGAATGTCTTAGCAGGAGGCAGCATTTCAGCAACATGGTGGAACAGTACATTCACACATGCCTACATGTACTAACTGTTGGGTTTGCCCCATTCAACTTCAGGGTCTCGAAATTGGGCACATGGCCTGAGCTTGCCCTTTACGCCTTGGAAGTGCTGGCCTGCCCTGCAGCAAGAGTATTGTCCAAATGTGTGTTTAGCACGGAGGGGGGTGATCACGGACAAACTCAGCCGCCTGCCACAGCCAACATGGACAAGCTCACATTTATTAAAATGAACCAGACTTGTCCGTACCGTGTGCTGAGTAGACAAGTATACCGGCCGCACCCAGCCATTGTTATACTCCAGCTCATTTTCTCTTTGCATTCTCTTTTTCCATTTCCCAATGTTTTGGGGTCTTCCAAAATTTATAAAATAAATAAATAAAGAAAAATAAAAAAACAAAAACAGTGTTGGCTACCTCCTCCACCTACACCGCCATGTCCACCGCCTCCTCAACCTCCTACTCCACTTTGACCTCTGCCTCCTAGTTCAAGATTATTATTTTTTTATATTTTTCTATTCTATGTTATTTTAAGTAATTTCCCTATCCACATTTGTTTGCAGGGAAACTGCCCTGGTCTTACCCCCATTTTGCTTTCTTTTGCAGCCCTCTAGCCCTTACTACAACTATTTAACAGCCATTTTAGTTCACCAAAGTTCAGGTCCCCATTGACTTAAATGGGGTTCGGGTTCGAGTTTGGGTCAAGTTCGGGGCCCCGAACCTGAACTTTGACCCCAAGTTCGGCTGAACCCGACGAACCCGAACATCTAGGCTCATCCCTAGTCACCAAATGTGGCTAAGTATGCCTGTCTGGGTCTGACATCTCCAACACAATCGGTTAGATATAAGTCCTTGTTGATACATAAGATCAGGGGTTTTGTACCATCTCAACAATAGTTTATAGTGGTTTTCCTGTATATTAATGCAGGGATAAAAACCATGAGAGTGGGTTAAAACAAAGGACCTCTCCTCTGGTGTTAAAGATAAGTTCAATTCTCTTTCCCATGAGTAGTACATCTGAGCTGATAGAAAGTAACAACTGTGAGTATAAAGTAGACCACTGGTGCCCAACCATTTTTTGTCTTAGGGCCGCTAGAAACATGGTATAAATCTTGCGGACCAGAACCAGGTAGCTTTGGCAGAAAGAAATGCAAACACAGTGTGGGGGCACGTGTGTGCATTACTACTGTGAAGGGGAAAATATCTGGGCATTTTTTCTGTAAAGGGGGTGTATCTGGGCATTTTTACCTTGAAGGGGGCACATGTGAGCATTACTACTATAAAGGGGGCACATCTGGGCATTACCCATGTGAAGGGGGCACATCTGGGCATTACCCATGTGAAGGGGGCACATCTGGGCATTGCCACTGAATGGGCACATCTGGGCATTACTATTGTGAAGGGGGCACATCTGGGCATTACTACTGTGAAGGGAGCATGTGAGCATTACTGTGAAGGTGACACATCTCTGGGCATAGCAAGACTAAGGAGTGGAATGCAGGAAACTCTCTCTAGAAATGCCTTGTGGTGCAATATTATGAGTCCTTTCACATGGGCACCAGACATAGTAATCCCTTTTTCTTCTGTCTCCAATAAGTTTTTTTTTTTTTCTCACCACTTTTCTTCTTTATGACTATCCCTGTTTGTTTCTTGCCCTATGAGCTACAAACACACGGGTTGCTTTGTGTCTACACAGTATTCAATATCACTTTTTGTTTCAACTTCTGGCTTTTTTTATATACTATAGTAAGTTGTTCAGCCGTGTCATTGGTTACCTTCTCTTCCCCTGGGGTTAGAAATGATCTACTGTACCTTGAACTTAGAAAATAAACAAGGTCCCTTCTCTCCTCTTTTTGTGATTCACATCATAATAATGGCTATCTACCTGCAATAAGGTAATGAGGCTCAGTTTACAGGACTTGAAAGGGTCATCTGTATCTTCAAGCCTAATTAGGTTGTCTCAAAAAGCAGAGGTTACAAAGGGGCCACATCTCTCTACATACTTTACCTGGGAAAACAGTTCCGGTGCACAGTTACTTATGGCAAAAGTTTAAATTTTCTGCAAAGTTATTGTTACTAAAAAGTAACGAAGCAAAAACCATTAAAGTGTTTCTACCATACTTAAAGGGGTTCTTAACCCAGACATACCCATAATTTTACCCAGGCAGCCCCCCCGACTTGAGCATCGGAGTAGTTCCTGCGTGATAGTGTACCTGGACTATATACTGATCTATTCTCCAGATTTGACCACTCACCGGAAGCATGTACGTTTAGTGTTATGGTGGTTGAGAGAGAATCTACTTTATGCCAAACTTGAGAAATGCATCTTTGAAAAATCTACTATACCGTTCCTCGGATACATCATCTCTGATGCTGGGTTGCAGATGGATCCTTTGCTTCTGCACCTGTTCTGCGTCATCCCAATGTCTCCTGCCAATTCTTTTAGAGGTGGACGCCTCCTCCATAGGAGCTGGTGCTGTTTTACTACAGAAAGATTCCAAGGGCAAGATATTTACATGTGGATTTTTCTCCAAGCTCTTCTCCCCTGCTGAGAGGAATTACCGTATAGGAGATAGAGAGCTTCTGGCCATAAAACTTGCATTGGAGGAGTAGAGTTATCTATTGGAGGGGGCCCAGCATCCGGTAATAATCTTCACTGACCACAAGAACCTTACATATCTGCAGATGGCCCAGCGTCTGAACCCTTGCCAAGCCAGATGGGAACTCTTCTTCACCTGTTTTGATTTTTAGCTTTACTTTCGCCTGGGCAAGTAGAACATAAAGGCGGATGCTCTGTCTCGGTCATTTGACTTCTCTGACCAGCAGGAGGAGCCCCAGTACATTGTAAATCCTGCTTGCTTAATCACAGTGGATCCTGTCCTGGTAAAAGACATCCCTCCAAGGAAGACATTCGTGCCATCTGCCAAGAGAAAACGTATTCTAGCTCGAGGGCACAACTCCAAACTGGCTGGTCACTCACACTGTCTAAGGATGTGCGTGATTGTTTCTTAGCTCTTCCTGATGCCCCATGGCAACACATTGCCATGGACTTTGTTACAGATGTGCCCTCTTCTGCCAGATGTACAGCTATCTGGGTGGTTGTCGATCGGTTCTCCAAGATGGCGCACTTCGCTCCCTTGGCTGTACTGCCCTCGGCTACTAAACTTGCTAAACTGTTCGTGAAACACATATTCTGATTTCATGGTCTACCTTGGCATATTGTTTCCGACCACAGACTCCATTTTACCGCTAAGCTCTGGAGAGCTCTTTGTCGGCTGCTTGAAATTGAGCTGGACTTCTCTTCCGGTTATCACCCCCAGACCAACAGGCACCACTTAATGTGGCCAATCAACACCGCCCTGCGTGGTAAACCAGAATGCAATTCAAAACAAAAAAATGGGGACGGAGTCAGATCCAACTAGTTTTTTTAAGTGTAGTAGTGGACCTTCACAATAAGTGTTTCTGGCGAGTAAGTGCATTCTGGTTGCCTCAGTAACAAAAAGGCAAGAATGTGCTGGTAGAAGATTGAAAGTAAAGTGGCAGGTGGGGAGCATGAAGCAGAGTTGGGGCGTATGTGTAGAATGATGTCGGTCCAGAGTCGGGGAAGATGTCAGGGACTTTGTTGGTGAGGGATGTCCCCTGAGGGGTTAATTGCGGCAGATCGCAGTGCGCAGTCATAGAGGCCAAGTACGGGATATGGCCGGCACACGCAGGCTACATTTGTATTCAAGCATTAACTATATTAGTTGGTGGCGCAGTGGCCACAGTCCCTCCCTTCTGCTTCCCCTCTTCTCATTATTATATTAATTGGTGAGGATGCGGCAGCCTGCCAAAGATGGTGGCAAAGGAAGTGGCCTGTAGTCAGAAGCAGGCCACAGGAATGGCCACCAGCAGCATTGCTTGCGTTTGCAGCAAGCGATCCCCTGCGCAGGGGGACAAATGTCCCGTTAGGCAATCTCCGTCTGGAGGTTGGCGGGCAGCACTAGGCCTAACCCTGCTGTTGTCTGGTCCCGATCTGTCATGGGAGCACAATCTGGTCTTAAAGGCTCCTGAGTGTTGTGGAGGAGGCAGATGAGGAGGTGATGAAGGATTGAGAGCGGGATGGCAGACACAAGGTATGGATTGCGGTCGTATAGTGCGGGAGTACTGTTAAGCGAACTTGTGTTTTCAAGTTCGGCGTACAAGGTTCGGGTTTATCTCAGAATCCCGTTATAGATTCCGCTACCATAGACTAACGGAATTCTATGATGGCATGCACCACAGAAGCCTATAAAAGGCATTCCGTCCTAATAGAAGTCTATGCCAAGTCTATTTCTGTCCTGTATTGAATGTCTCCTTGCATAGGTGATGTTATAGGTTAGGGGAAAACCATACTTATATTAAAAAGAAAAGAAACACACTAAAGAAAGGTCCAAAAGAAACACACTAAAGATATTCCAGACTTTTTTTTTTTTAGCATTTGGAGTAAATGTTTTTCCAGCACCAGGACTTTTATTTAATTTTCATATATTTAAAAAATAATTTAAACAACATATCTTCTATGACAAGTACTACATCTATACATTATACATAGACTGAAGCTAGAACCATTAAATGAAGTGATCATATAAAACGGTACAGGACTGTTGTATAGAATGGCAGTATGGACATCGTTGTACTGCTGACACATTCAAAACTGCAAAATCTGCACACCGCTATCATAGATGATATGAAATGGTGTATGTAAAAAAAAAAAAAAAAAAATTCTCTTGGCCATGAAAGCCCCTTTGGGTTTAGAGAACGTTACTGTATATGCCCTTGGTTCTAGAATTTGTGTTTTGCTATCATTTATTATATAACTAAATTACATCATTTTCTTATTTTCTCATGTTCCCTTTTCTCATGTTCTTTCGGTCTTTTTGATCCATCATCTCTGTGTTTGTTCTCCAGTAACTTATGTCTCTGTTCGGTATGTCTATCTGATGCACTATGATGGGCTCTTTTTGAGCCAGTCTCTGTTTGGGAAGCATTCCGATTATCTCTGGAACTCAGCTGCTTTGTATTGTATTTTTCATACCCTGGATCATCACGTTCTTGTTTAATCGGGTTAATTTCTTTTCCACTGCTTCTTTCACTTGAATGGTTCTTACTTTCCTTTTTTCTCTTTTTCTTTTTTTCTGTTATGACAGCAAATAAATGAGTTGTGTTAAATATGGTTTTAGGACTAACATACTAATGAGCGATCCATAGGATAGTTCATCAATATCAGCTTGGTGGGGGGGTCTGACACCTGGCACCCCCACCAATCAGCTGTTAGTTGCTGCTGGGTTTTCAGAAGCAAACCGTAAAGGTAGTCTGATATTATGACTAGAGTTGAGCGAACTTCTGTTTTTAAGTTCGGCGTTCAAAGTTCGGGTTATCCAAGCATCCCGTTATGGATTCCGCTACCACGGACCATAACGGCATTTGGAACCCGGGGTGAAGGACCGGGGGTGATGTCGCCATCATGTGATCAGTGCAGGGGGCGTGGCTAAGTACTGGATTGGATAAGAGGTCGTAGGCTACCACCTCTTATCTAATCCAGTACTGAGCCACGCCCCCTGCACTGATCACATTACGGTGAGGTCACCCCAGGTCCTCCATGTTGTCCAAGGTTCGGGTTCATTGAAGAATCCCCTTATGGATTCCAAATGCCGTTATAGTCCGTGGTAGCGGAATCCATAACGGGATGCTTGGATAACTTGAACCCAAACTTTGAACGCCGAACTTAACACAGAAGTTCGCTCAACTCTAATTATGACCTATCCTTTTTATAGTCCATAAACAAAAATCCAGCTCACCATGTATCCATCATCCCTCGTTCATGGAACGAACCAGGTAAGTTCTCCAGACGTAAACAATAGAAAGAAAGTTCCAGCACTTGTAAATCGTTTCGTTGCTTCGTCTTTACTTTCTGTAACAAATTACATCACGTAGACACCACCTTACACCACCGCACAATTGATGCTTTTCGAACTATAGAGTTGGAACTTTCTTTCTATTGTTTACTATCCTTTTTATAGTCTGAAAACTAATAACTCATGCAATGATTATTACTATGTATTTTAGGAACAAGTTCTAAGTCCAGCACTGTGACAGTGAGTCAGTTTTTGATTACAGGATTATTTTAGGTCTAAATTGTATCATATGAAAAGAGATACCTTTCTTTGGCCTTTGGAATTCCTCTGTATCTCCCTCTGATGAAGATGGGGAAGGAGTCCTAGCACCACAGCCTCTCTCCCTCAGTGCTTGTGTCACTTCATCAATATCTTCACCATCTTTAGGTGGCCGGTAATTGGCCACGTGATCCACACGGATTGTACGGCCTTTCAACTACCAGAGAATAACAAAGGTAAAATATATATACAGATTGCAACCATTACACGTTTCTATATGACAGGGACTAACCTTGATGCCATTAAAATTATCTACAGCCAGCACTGTACTTCTCTGATCTTCATAACACAGAAAGCAAAATCCACGAGAGCGCCCCGTCACTTTATCACGGACTAGATTAATATTTACAATTTCCCCATATCTACATAAAAAAAGAAAAAACACATAAAGACAAAACCATGAAAAATACAATAACATCTAGAGGCTCTACTTCACACAGGAAAATTCAGTGGTGGCCTCCCCGGGATTACCTGTGGGTATGTTAACTAGCTGCAGATTTACTGCTTATTCATCTTGAGGGTATGCTCACATGGAAATCCGCCTGACAAAAAAGATCAGCTGATTTCTGGGCTGATCTACCCCTGTGAACAGTGCATTTTTAGTGTGCAGAAATATATAAGCTATTTTAGCACTTCATTATTAATTTTCAAGTCTGCTTCAAAGAGGTAGCATGCTGCTTCTGAAGCAAATTTCTAATCAGTGGTGGAAAAAAAAAACAGCCATCATGTGCACATGGTGGCGTTTTTTCCATTACAATCAATAGAAATCTGTTAGTAGTGTTTTGATAGCAGATTACGCTGGTTGAACATACCCTGAATGAAGCTATTTTCACATGGGCAAAATCTGCCAGTGATTTAGCAGCAAAATGCAAGCATTTTCTGTTACGTAATCCGCATTCAAGATGGAATCAACAGCTTTCCATTGGGAATAATAAAGGAGGGGATTGTTGTTTGCTTGAAAAGAAAAAGCTCCAAATGTTTGAAATCTCAACATTCTGTAAGCCTTGAAATTTGATTCAGATACAGCTGTGTTTAGTTCATTGGATTTTCATCAGCTCCATTCCAACGGTCAAGCACGGTGATGGTGGGTGATCATTTGGGATTGTATTTCAGCCTTGTGTTGCGCCTGGGCACCATGCAGTCATTGGTATACTGAGAAGTTCATGGTCTACTCAAAGTATTGTAAAGCCATCTATCCAACAACTAAAGCTTGGCTGAAACTAGGTCATGCAAAAGGACTATGATCCCAAGCACACCGGCAAATTAACAATAAAATGGATAATAAAGAAATCAAAGTGCAATGGCCCAGTCAAAGTCCAGACCTTGACAGGACCTTGAAAGCTGAGTACATCTTTGGAGGTAATTTTTGTTTCTGAATGCATTTAACTAATTTTTGGCTAAAAATCATATTTTCAATTGGCCCTAAAAATATTGAGCCACTCTGTCACAAAGGGTTAACTGTTTGACTTCAGGGGTGTGGAAATAAATAAAAAAATTACTTGTCGAAGGACTAAAGCGGGGGCTCAATCTACTTGCCCCCCATGACCATCTACTTGTCCTGAACTTATACTAACGTTATACTGTATGGGGGCGGGGGCCACAAGGAGATGTTATACTGTATGGGGTGGGGGCCACAAGGAGATGTTATACTGTATGGGGCGGGGGCCACAAGGAGACGTTATGCTGTATGGGGCGGGGGCCACAAGGAGACGTTATGCTGTATGGGGGCAGGGCCACAAGGAGACGTTATGCTGTATTGGGCGGGGGCCACAAGGAGACGTTATGCTGTATGGGGGCGGGGGCCACAGGGAGACGTTATACTGTATGGGGGCGGGGGCCACAGGGTGACGTTATACTGTGCGGGGGCGGGGGCCACAGGGTGACGTTATACTGTGCGGGGGCAGCTGCTTGGTGACGTTATACTGTATGGGGCACTAGGGCAGCCCCAAGGTGACTTTATACTGTATGGGGGCAAGAGGGAGACGTTATACTGTATGGGGGCAACAGAGAGACATTATAGTTTATCAAGTGCCACGTGCAGTGCAGATTGCAGGCAGGGCCAGAGCCTCAGAAGACAGACAGCACAACCTTTATTTCTGACACCCTGGCTGTTAGGCCCCTTGCCGATAAGCGTTCCTCCCGGAGCCTGTCCACATCGCGGCTCCCGGCCTGACCTGCAAGCATTGACTAGGGTCACATAGCATTATACTGATTTATGATGCTATGTAACCCTTACAGTTCTGGAATGTATTGGATAACACTGACATAATGCAACACATTCCAGAACTGTAAGGGTTACATAGCATCATAAATCAGTAAATGCTATGTGACCCCAGTCAGCGATTGCAGGTCAGGCCGGGAGCTGCGATGTTGACAGGCTCCGGGAGGAACGCTCATCTGCAGGGGGCCGTGGGGTCTCACTCCTCTTCTCCCATCTTGTCTCTGGAGACGGTGTGCTGTTACTGTGCGCTCCGTGCTGGCAGGTGGGCGGAGACTTCAATACAGGAGCCAGGAGGAGCGGGGGCCGCCTGCAGGAAGTAATATGTACGGTACTCACGATGCAGGGGCAGGCTGACATAGATGTAGGAGCGGTCAGCTCGCGGCACGCATATGACCGCTCCTATTAATACTGCCCAACCGACATGTCCCTGCTACTTGCCCGCACAGGGCTAAACAACTGTTCAAACTACTTTCCCGGCGCCCGGAACTGCATGTCCCGGGCGTCGGGCGATAGGAATTCCACACCCCTGTGACTTGTACTTTGACTTTCACTTTGTGCCGGTCATCTAATAACCCTCATCTCTAAACTACTAAGAGGTCATAAACACTTTTCTACAAGCTATTGATTCATGAGGTTTACTTAGTTTTTCACACATGACTTTCCAATTTTGCCTTAATTTTTCTAGAGTAAATAATGAAACTGTGGAATCTCATGTGTGCTGTTGTTTATCTGAAGTAATATTTATCTAATTTTAATACATTGTAAGGATTGTTCTGATATCGAAAAATTCAAAGAGGGTGTACTTTGTTTTTCTCCCAATCAAAAAGGCATTACTTAAAGCATCCTGGGAAGTGCATCAGTGTTTGAGAGCTGTAGCGTCTTCCATTTTTACATTGTGCTGAACAAGGCTATAATACTCAAAATAGAAGCTATAAAAACATAATAAAAAACAACATAAACATTTAAAAAAGACTGCCGTGCTTGCTGAAGATTCAGCTGAAGATCATATTAAACTGTCAGGATCATAATCCCTGACAAGCAGAGCAGACAGAAGGATGAGAAAGCTCTTTACCTCAGTGTTCTGAAGTAACTTGTCCTCCTGTGTGATTAGGACAGGTTTTGTCTGCACTAATAGGACAGTGCCCATTTTGTTTCTCTCAATGATTGCTCACTAAACAAAACATTGGGAATATATATTATGATGAAGTAATATTTAAGTATTTTCTTAATTCCCGGAGAACCTCTTTAAGGACTGCACTGCGAGTCCGGAGTGTGAGGCTTGCTCGTCTGAAAGCGGCCTAATAGTTATAAAAAAATAAATTAAAAACCGACCAATATATTAAAAGTCTAAATCACCCCCCCTTTCCTAATTTTACATATAAAAATATATAAACGATAAAAAATAAACAAAAGGTATTGCCACATCCAAAAATGTCTGAACTACTAAAATATATATTTTAATTCCTGTACGGTGAAAAATTTAAAACACACGATTCGCCATTTTTTTAGTCATGTTCCACCCCCCAAAAAAAATGTATTATTAAATAACAGTGATCAGAAAGACATACATACCACAAAAATAGTACCAATAAAAAATACAATTCGTTACACAAAAAAACAAGCCTCATACAGCTCTGCAGACTGAAATATAAAAAAAGTTATGGCTGTGAGATATGGCAATGCAAAGAAAATAGAAAGTAGTAGGACAAAAAAAAAAATGTATACAAGTTTTGTATCGCCGCATTTGTATTGAGCTGCAGAATAAGGACGTCAGGTCATTTTTAGTGCACAGTGAATGCTGTGATGTCAAAACCCCAAAAACCTTGGTGGAATTGTTTTTTGTTTTTCAATTTTGCCACACAAAGAATTTTCTTTCCATTTTCCAATACAAGACATGGTAAATTAAATGGTCGCGTTAAAAAATGAATTGTGTCCTGTAAAAAATTAGTCCTCATATAGCTATGGAAAAATCAAAAAGTTATGCTTATTGGAACGTGGGAAGAAAAAAATCTAAAATGAAAATAGGCCTTGACTTTAAGGGGTTCATGGTACATACTCTGATTGTGTCACCATCACTAGTGGGGTACCTCCGGGATCAGTATTGGGATGTATTCTATTTAATATATTTATTAATGATCTTGTAGAAGGTCTGCACAGTAAAATATAATTTTTTTGCAGATGACACTAAACTGTGTAAAGTAATTAACACTGAAGAGGACAATATACTGCTACAGAGGGATCTGGATAGATTGGAGACTTGGGCAGATAAATGGCAGATGTAGTTTAACACTGACAAATGTAAGGTTATGCACATGGGAAGGAATAATGCAAGTCACCCGTACATACTAAATGGTAAAACACTCGGTAACACTGACATGGAAAAGGATCTAGGAATTTTAGTGAACAGCAAACTAAGCTGCAGAAACCAGTGTCAGGCAGTTACTGCCAAGGCCAATAAGATTATGGGGTGGGTGCATCAAAAGGGGCATAGATGCCTGTGATGAGAACATAGTCCTACCACTTTACAAATCACTAGTCAGACCACACGTGGAGTACTGTGTACAGTTCTGGGCTCCTGTGAACAAGACAGACATAGCAGAGCTGTACTATTAAATTCAAAGTCGCCATGACTGCTTTAATTAGCACTGTCAGAGGAAAAAAAATATTTTTTGTACTTAGAATCTGAGCAGTAGGAATCAGAAGTGAAAGCCAAAAGAGGAAGAGGGTGAACTAATAACTTTCCCTATGTCTGGTAGAATTCCACCGACACTGAACACATCTCTTGTTTAATCGCCTTTTATTTCTTCCTTTGAAGAAGGAAACAGATCCCTAGCAATGATAATTGTACATTTCTGACAACTTTTTTGTAGAAGATTCAGGAAGTTTGGTTAAAAAAAAAAAAAAAAAAAACATAGCAGATTTGCGAGTTTTAGGTGCCGATTTAGGTTCGAGAGAGATCTATTCTTATCAGTAATTCCAGTGCACTGAGTGGCTTCAATTCTGTCCCTCAAGTCAAACATGTTTGCAGGAGAGCAGCCTAGAGAATATTAACTCCTTTTATATGTTTCCTAACTCCAGACCTCAGATCAGAGGGCAACATTTGCCTTGAATACTCTGCATCATGCCAGAAGAGACCTGAAAGGCAAACAGCTCAGTCCCCCTTCAACGTCATCTGGTACAGCAGAACCTATTGAATAGCGGAAGGCAGGGAAACCTGTCCATCTGCCTCCACAGGAACGGACTCACAGCAACTTCTGTGGAGCTGGATGAACCTCTCCCCACCTGGAATGAACAGGAAGACACTGAAAGAGGAAAATAGAATTTATTCTCCCTTTTCCTACCTCGATGGAAAAGGATCATCTCAGCATACGTGCCATCGTAGAGGATGGTAGGGAAAAGTAAAGATAAGGGCAATAGATTCTTAGCTCTCTGACAGAATTCAAGGAGAAGCAACAGAAGGTTGTACAAGACAAACTGATGAACACTTAATAATGACGAATTAAAAAATATATTTTTAGTCCAAGATAAGAAGAACGCAATAATAAAAATGCATTCAAGTGTGTCTATAGACTGTGAAGCATACCCTCATATTGGAGCAATTTTAAAGTAGAGTCAAAATCCACAAGTACTCACACTGGTATAGAGTAGACAACATCAGAAGATGGTGGTTCACTACAAGTAGGTGTATTATACAGAGAGCAGATGTGTAAAACAAACTAAAACTTTGAAACATCCGGTTCAAGAAAAAAAAAAAAAAAGTAACATTCGCCAGGGAAGCAACAGAACACTTACATGTTGCCCCCCCACCCCCCACCCCCATCTTTTTAGGTGCAGATCTGTCAATACCCAAGCTCCTCTTCTGCATTCAAGATGGCTGCACCGTTTCTCAGACTGCCTTTTATACTGAGAAGCAGTGCGACCATCTTGGATGGCAGAAGAGGATCCAAGGAATTATAAGATATGCAACTACAAAAATAAAACAGAGGTCACCAGGTAACTGTTCTGTTCATTCCCCAGGTAATGTGGATTTTTCTTCTTCAGACAAAAAGGTAATTTTAATGTTTATTATCAGTATTATAAGCAGGACGGGGAAACAAGTAGGACAAATGGTAAACTCACTGTGAGAAGACGCAGATAATGTCACCTTCTGTCAACTCATAGGGCAACCCACCTGAACAAAAAAGAAAATCAAACAGAAGGGTTATAAGGACAATAATAGGTTTAAAGCAACATCTATCAAAGTAACATCAGGGACTTCATCTAACAAGCTACTTAAAGGGGATTTTCCACCTTAGACATATAGACTTGGATTATGAGTGAATGACTGAAATGCACATCACACATTCAAAGATTGTAGCATCAAGATAGATGAGCTCTTATCTGCAATGAAGTCTAGAGGAGTTCTAAAAACAACCAAGAAAATAGCACAAAAGAGTCTGAGAAAAAAAGACATGGATCACATATCCATATGCTATGCATTGATCTACTGATTCTAAGTCTAATTTATAAGCATGTCAACGAGGAACTTTCTATAGGTTTTGATCAAAATGCATAGGCCCACTCACCACATCAAGGTGGACACTTTTGAGAAGGTCCCTACTAGGCTTGTAGCGGGTATCGAATTATGGATACCCAATCGATACTTTTGTACCGGTATTGATTCAGTACCGGAATTTGACATTTACCGATACTAGTATCAGGGAACATGGCGCGCGCGTGTTCTCCTCAGCAGCACAGTGGAGAAGGAGTCACTCTCTCCCTCCCCCCTGTGCCGCTGCTGACAATAAGAAGAGAGAGGGGCGGAGGAGGGGAGGGGCTGTGGCCACTGCGCCACCAATGATGATAACTTACTTATTAATACAAATATCGTTGGTTGTAGAATCACATAGATGGCACCCGACCTCTAAGACAAGGAGCTGTGATCCGCGGCAGTTAACCCCTCAGGTGCGGCACCAGAGGAGTTAACTGCCGCGGATCGCAGTGTCCTGTCATAGAGGTAGGGTGCCGGCTATGTGATTCTGCCGCCGGCATCTGCCTTCTGTATTTGCATTAAAAGGTTACTTATCTTGATTGGTGGTGCACTGCCCCCCCAACCCCCATCACTGGTGTAATCCTGGGGCTCTGATCGGTTACCATGGCAGCCAGGACGCTACTGAAGCCCTGGCTGCCATGGTAATCTCTCTGCTGCTGTGTGTACTATGCACAGGGCAGCAGGGAGAGTGTGTGGAGCCCTAGTCATCCCAATAGATCTCTATTAGGGTGAATAGGACAAGGGATGAAAAGATCCCAGGTTCTAGCCCCTAAGGAGGCTAATAGTTATTAAAGAGAAGAAAAAAAAAGTTTAAAAAAAACAAACACCAAAATATTAAGTTTAAATCATCCCCTTTCCCAATTTTACATATAAAATATATAAACAATAAATAAACATATTACATATAGCCACGCCCAAAAAAATCCGAACTATTAAAATATAAAAAAAATACCTCCTATGCAGTGATTCCCTTTCACCAGTCTTATGAAACTAGGGACATATTCCCTTAGCACAATTCTGGGTCACTTTCTTTAATTGAACAGCTCCACAGCATAATGACGAGTCCCAATTATTGATGGGGTCCTGGCGTTCCCCATCCAGCTGCTGCTGATTCAGCTGGAGAGACTGCTGTCAGAGGCAAGTGGGTGGGGAGAGCCATAAGCTGATGAATATGGGGACTCATTCGCATGTGCTGGAGCCTTTAGGACTTATAATTGAGGGCAGAAGAAAACTGGTGACACATTCCCTATAACATATCACACATCTGCTGTTTAACTAACCCATAAAAATCCAGGCACTGTCTTTGTAGTCTTGATGCCATGACACAGACTCCTTTACACCAAGTCTTGCCTCACGAGCATTGAGCTCATTAATCAACTTCACTTTTGTTAAAGGACTGCAAAAGAGTAAAGGAACGTTATAAACATTCTGTGATGCACACATATAACAATAACCCCTTTTACAAATTCACGAAGTCTGGGCAAAAACGTTCCAGTGCCGATAGCTCCCATAATACACACTACTAATACATGTTATTGACCATGCATATACATTTGGTGTCTGTTATGCTCGATTGGGGCAACACAGTGAGAAAGTTACATGAAAGGTGATTTACTGCAAAGTTTCCAACCATGCTGAAATGTCTGAGATTGTTACATGCCAGAAAACTGGCAGTCATATAGTAACTTTCATGCGACTTTACTGGGGAAAGACATCTCCTTACGGAACAGGACGTGGTGATATTCTTAGGCGGAGTTCACATCTATGTTCATGTAATCTGTTTTGTCACAGGAACAATAAAAACTGATCTGTTAACCCCTTCTACCTCAGGCTAGTTTTCACCCTCCTGCCGAGCTCCATTTTTTGGCAAATCTGGCATGTGTCACTTTATGTGGTAATAACTTTTGAATTAATGCTTTTACTTATCCAAGCCGAGATGGTTTTCTCCTGACACTTTGTACTTCATGGTAGTGGTAAATTTGGGTCAATATTTTTTCCTTTATTTATAAAAAAAATTACAGAAATTTTCAGAACAATTCACAAATTATTTAAATTTGAGTTTCTGTACTTTTAAGGCCTCGAATTTTAAAATACATGTTTTGAGTTTTTAATTTCCCAAACCATTCTTTAGGTTCAGGTTCTTTGCGGTGTTACACAAGAATTAAAGGAAAATGTAGGTAAATGTTCCCTTTGTTCCTGTCCTTTAGTTAGTTAACCTTTTATGTACAATTCGCTGTACTATTAATAAATCCCCTTTTAAAGATCCAGTAGCTATTTTGTTAATATATAATTAACTGGCACCCCAAAGAAATTCTACAGTAAGAAACAACCAAAAATCAGGAGGAACTTATGTATGCAGCGTGGTGATAAAACACTAAGCGTGCGCAGCTCCTAGAGTGAAAATAGCACCCAAACACTCCTCAAACTTAAATAATCACCAAATATGGGTGCTCCCCATAAGTATATAATGAAAAAGTGCAAACATATTAACCCCCGCAGGAGACTCACAGGAGGATGCACTGGAGCATCAAGCTCTCTGGGAGACTGCAGATCTGGTCCTGACATCTCACCTCCACAGACCTGAGATCAGTAATTACCGTGACTTGCCGCCCTTTCACCTGTGAATCCAGAAGCTGGTGTGAACTTCCACGATCGTTACCCCGACCCGGAAGTGACAACAGTCGTCGGCGTAACAGTACAGCGGCTACACATTTCCGGCTTAACCCACCGAGGACAAGGAAGAAAACGCCATCTGAGAGCAGGCTCCAGATCAATTAGAGCGAGCCCTCCCAATTCCCTCTGCTCAGCATTAGTACTGAGACCGCTGGCGAGCAGGGGATCCCGCGGATGCGAGATAATTGGCCTAAAGGAGATCTCCTGACTCCGATTTATCCGGAAAAAAAAATATGAGAATAATTAAACTTTCCTTCATCTCCCTAACGTGCAGAACCTGCCCTCCAAAAATCATATGGCGCTCCTTTTCTTCTGAGCCCTGAGATGTGCCCATACAGGAGCTTACAACTACATATGGGGTGTTTCTGTAAACTGCAGAATCAGGGTAATAAATATTGAGGTTTGTTTTGTTGTTAACACTTGCTGCCTTACAGGACAAAACGGATTAAAACAAAAAATCTGCAAAAAAATTTTTGTTTAATGGGTTGTCTCATCTCAGAAAATGGGGCCATATCTCTAGTGAACTGCACCTACATTGAGAATAGAGCCCTGGAAGTGGTGGAGGGCACACTCCATATGCGCAGACGCCCACCATTTATTTCTATGGGGCAGATAAAAATAGCTGGCTCAGCCATTTTCATTGGGCCCAGAAAAGTGAATGGGAGCAGTGGCCCATCATGCGCAGTGCGCTCCCATTCACTTGGGAGAGCACTTGGTGGTGGCCGGACTGGAGTCCTCCAGCCACCACTTTGTGGGGCTCCGTTTAGGAGATAGGTGCGGGTCGATCATGGGGAGGTGACCAATGCTGAACTAGTCAACACTGGTCTCCTCCGAGGTCAGGCAGAGGACTCCAGTGTTTGGCGCCCCCGCCAGCGTTGCGATTGGCTGGAACAACGCTTCAGCCAATGGCAGTGCTATAGCAGCACCGGAAAGGACTTAACCTGCCTGCAGGCAACCATTCTAGCTGGTGACTGCTAGCAGAGAAGTTCTGTGCTTTTTTTTGCTGCTTGTTGGCTTGCTGGGATTTGTGGTGCACCACCACTGCTTACTGGTACCTGTGAAATGTTGTGCTTTTTCATAGGTGTATAACATTTATATATAAATATCCTAGTTATAGTGGATTTCATTGCGTATAAAAGGCCATATTGTGATATATCTTCACCATTTTGTATGTATTTTAAAGTTGGCCGAAATAGGCTTATAAGGAGGACACAGCTCATAAAGTTTCTTCTCTATAGATGTGCCAGTCTGAGAAGATTCATTCTTGTCTCCTTATAGGTTTATGACTGAGATAAGAATATTCTCTAGACGTATCTGGTACTAATTACCCCTACAGTTTGATGTCTATTGATGAAGTAGAAAATCTGTGATATCTGTATACACGTATAATGAACCTTAGTTTTTTTTCTTCATATATATAACATAATTAATAGGACATATGTATTGTTTTATATTGTTAAGTATTATGAAGGACGTCAATGCATCTATTATCTTATATATTTCTCACTAGGAATGCATACACTCTTAAAATATGATGAGAAGAATTTAAGTATAGACTTTGTTAACAACTCTTCGTTCGAGTAAAGCTGTGTTATTTTAACTAACAATCAATCACCCTTTGAGGCGACAGAGGAGATACACAGGTCTGTGATAGTACAAGGTCTATTATATTCTTTTCCGTACCATAAATCTGATAGTTTGGGAAATGTCTAAACTGGTACCTTAATGTCTATGTTTTAATTGGTATATGTGTCAAAGTTAATCCCTTTAGCTCTAATTTGGGAGTCCATATGTCATGTGTATGGAATTTAAAGGGAACCCGTCACCTAAAACAGCGGTCCTAAACCGCAGGCAGGACCTTCAAGAGTACAGCAGTGGGATTCTGAGCACAAATATCTTACTAAATTCCGATGCGGCAGTAGTAAGAAAATCGATCTTTAATCCGCGGCTGGCGCGACTCTCTGCCCAGGCTTAAAGTCAAGGGGGCAGCGGCCGTCTTGCTTCAAGTCGTGGTGACCACGCCCCCTTCCCAGCCCCTACGCTGTGACTGACAGCTGGCTGTTCTGAGAAGCCAGCCGCATAAGCGCTGTCAATGAAAGCGAAGGGGCCGGGAAGGGGGCGTGGTCACCGCGACTTGAAGCAAGAAGGCCGCTGCCCCCTTGACTTCAAGCCTGGGCAGAGAATCACGCCAGCCGGGGATTAAAAATCGATTTTCTTACTACTGCCGCATCGGAATTTAGTAAGATATATGTGCTCAGAATCCCACTGCTGTACTCTTGAAGGTCCTGCCTGCGGTTTAGGACCGCTGTTTCAGGCGACAGGTTCCCTTTAAGATGAAGTCAGACCTGGACATTTAACCATTACTAATAATAATGCAAATAGCTTATGCAATAGTGCCACCTAGGTATAAATAAGTAACATTACACCAACAGCAGAAATGCATTCTGGATGATACAGGGTCATCACAGTCATTATCATATGTACACGCCTAACTGACAATGATTAGAAAACTCCAAGTTAGGAAGGTGTGTCTAACTGATAAGTTCTTGGTAATAAACCATACACAGAGAGAGAAGAGGGAAAAAAGGAGAAAGAAAAGAAAAAGAAAGGAGGGACACCCCAGGGGAAAAATCCCAATGATCAGAGCAGACCTTAGGGCTGACTTCCCATAGACTCTGCCATATCATTGCATTTTCGGGTCACGTATAACTTTATTATGTGTAGTATTGATTGAATAAATTGGCTTGATATTTAGTAACTCCCCTCTTGGGGTGCAGATGTATAATGTTAAAAGTGCTACATCAATATTATCACTGTTCAGTAAAAATGCATATTACTGAACAAAATATCTAATATTGATATCGGAGAAACTCTGAAATATTCACATTCCAGTCAATATTAGGCCTGAATTTATAAGTTGTGTAGCAATACTACCCGATATCCGAGATTGGTCATAGTTTGAGCAGAGTATGGTTTCGTATCTATCCTTATCACTATTGAGTTACTGTGTATAATCAACTGATAGTATATCTCATGATTGCAGGTGGGATGTTTGTATTACATTCTTATGTTTGAGAGGTAATAGGGAACGCTGGTATTCGTGTTAGAGCCATCTAGAGGCGAATTTAGGGCACTGCATATTACTGTGTGTTATTGCATACTATTGAGTTTTATATTGATTAAGCTTTGATTGTATTTTAAGTTATTGCATAATAAATCAATTATATTTTAGCATAGACGCTTATACCATGTTTTACTGATTGCACAATATAATTAAGTTATTGACAAACTCTTTTTGAGGTATTTATATGTTCATCTCTAGGATCAATTCCCCTTAAAAAAATCCTTTGATCCTTTCTTTTATATAAAGCATTTGCTTTATAGTTCTGACAGAAAAGAAGAACAACATCTGGAACATCTGCTGCAGTGACTTATTTTTTATTTTGCAGCAGAGGTTCCAGATTCCTAATCCAAAAGCCCCCCGTCCCCCAAAGCCCTAATCCCTGTCCTTATCCCCCCTCTGATTTTGCCTACGGTGAACAAATTGTGACTTTTTTTTTTTCATGCTGTGAACACCAAGCGCTGATCAGTCCATAATCCACTGTTCAGCACCTGGGCTCATTTTTTTAGTGCAGATATTTTTTTTTCTTTCTTAGAAGTAATAGTTAGTAATATATATATATATATATATATATATATATATATATATATATAAAAAAATCGGGTGCAAGGCCTTTCAGGGACCAGCTAGTCCCAAATATAAATTAGAAAAAATAAGGCAGCACTCCATATAAAAAAAATTCCTACTTTATTCACCCATGTGGGCAGTGCGACGTTTCGGCTCCAAACAACTGAGCCTTTTACAGTGCAGGTGGAAAAAGTATGTGAACCCCTAGACCAGTGGTGCCCAACCATTTTTCATCTGAGGGCCGCACTAGACTTGGTATAAATTTTGCGGGCCGGAACCAGGTACCTTTGCCAGAAAGAAATGCAATAGCTGTAAGGGGGCACATGTGAGCATTACTACTGTAAAGGAACAAATATCCGGGCATTTTTTCTGTGAAGAGGGCACATATCGGGTCATTATTACAGCAGGGGACACGTGTGGGCATTACTACTGTGAAGAGGGCACATATCTGGCATAACTACTGTGAGGGGGCACGTGTGAGCATTACCCCTGTGAAGAGGGCACATATAAGGGCATAACTACTGTGAGGGGGCACAAATCTGGACATAAGTACTGTGAGGGGGCACATATCAAGGCATAACTACTGTGAGGAGGGCACATATCAGGGCATAGCTACTGTGAAGAGGGCACATATCTGGCCTAACTACTGTGAGGGGGCACGAGTTAGCATTACTACTGTGGAGAGGGCACATATCTGGGCATAACTACTGTGAGATGGCACATATCTGGGCGTAACTACTGTGAAGAGGGCACATATCTGGCATAACTACTGTGAGAGGGCACGTGTGAGCATTACCCCTGTGAAGAGGGCACATATAAGGGCATAACTACTGTGAGGGGGCACATATCTAGGGATAACTACTGTGAGGGGGCACATATCAGGGCATAACTACTGTGAGGAGGGCACATATCAGGGCATAACTACTGTGAAGAGGGCACATATCTGGCATAACTACTGTGAGGGGGGCACGAGTGAGCATTGCTACTGTAAAGAGGGCACATATCTGGCAGAACTACTGTGAAGAGGGCACATATCTGGGCATAACTACTGTGAGGGGGCACATATCTGGGCATAACTACTGTGAAGAGGGCACATATATGGCATAACTACTGTGAGGGGGCACGTGTGAACATTACCCCTGTGAAGAGGGAACGTATAAGGGCATAACTACTGTGAGGGGGCACATATCTGGGCATAACTACTGTGAGGGGGCACATATCTGGGCATAACTACTGTGAGGGGGCACATATCAGGGCATAACTACTGTGAGGAGGGCACATATCAGGGCATAACTACTGTGAAGAGGGCACATATCAGGGTATGACTACTGTGAGGAGGCACATATCTGGGCATAACTACTGTGAAGAGGGCACATATCAGGCCATGACTACTGTGAAGAGGGTACATATCAGGGCATAACTACTGTGAGGGGGCACATATCAGGGCATAACTACTGTGAGGAGGGCAAATATCAGGGCATAACTACTGTGAAGAGGGCACATATCAGGGTATGACTACTGTGAGGGGGCACATATCTGGGCATAACTACTGTGAAGAGGGCACATATCAGGCCATGACTACTGTGAAGAGGGTACATATCAGGGCATAACTACTATGAGGGGGCACGTGTGAGCATTACGGCTGTGAAGGGGGCATATATCTTCGCATTATTACTGTGAGGGGGCACGTGTGACCATTACAGCTGTGAAGAGGGCATATATCTGGCATAACTACTGTGAAGAGGGCACATATCTGGGCATAACTACTGTGAAGAGGGCACATATGAGGGCATGACTACTGTGAAGAGGGTACATATCAGGGCATAACTACTATGAGGGGGCACGTATGAGCATTACTGCTGTGAAGGGGGCATATATCTGGGCATTATTACTGTTAGGGGGCACGTGTGAACATTACAGCTGTGAAGAGGGCATATATCTGGCATAACTACTGTGAAGAGGGCACATATCAGGGCACAACTACTGTGAGGGGGCACGTGTGAGCATTATGGCTGTGAAGAGGGCATATATCTTCGCATTATTACTGTGAGGGGGCACGTGTGAACATTACAGCTGTGAAGAGGGCATATATCTGGCATAACTACTGTGAAGAGGGCACATATCAGGGCACAACTACTGTGAGGGGGCACGTGTGAGCATTATGGCTGTGAAGAGGGCATATATCTGGGCATTATTGCTGTGAGGGGGCACATGTGAGCATTACAGCTGTGAAGAGGGCACATATCTGGACATTATTACTGTGAGGGGGAACGGGCTGTGAAGAGGGCAAATATCTTGGCATTATTACTGTGATTGGGCATGTGATGTATACAGGTGTGTAATGTATGTAGTGCAGTATGTGATGATCACACACTGCCTTACATACATTACACACATGTATACATCACATACTGCGCTGTCACCTTCTTCTGCAGGTCTACCTTGATGTCTGGTCTTTAGGCTTCAGTCAGATTCTCCACCGCCATGCTTGCGCACTGTGCCCGACACCACCAGGAGCAGGCAGCAGCACGCCCAGCGCTGATAAGGTCCCGTTACTGTGCGGGCCGCATGATACGGCTTCGCGGGCCGCGTTTGGCCCGCGGGCCGTAGGTTGGGCATCACTGCCCTAGACTAATGACATCTTTAAGAACTAAATGGAGTGAGGTGTCAGCCAACTGGAGTCCAATCAATGAGATGAGATTGGAGGTGTTGGTTACAGCTGCCCTGCCCTATAAAAAACACACACCAGTTCTGGGTTTGCTTTTCCCAAGAAGCATTGCCTGATGTGAATGATGCCTCGCACAAAAGAGCTCTTAGAAGACCTACGATTAAGAACTGTTGACTTGCATAAAGCTGGAAGGGGTTATAAAAGTATCTCCAAAAGCCTTGCTGTTCATCAGTCCACGGTAAGACAAATTGTCTTTAAATGAAGAAAGTTCAGTACTGCTGCTACTCTCCCTAGGAGTGGCCGTCCTGTAAAGATGACTGCAAGAGCACAGCGCAGACTGCTCAATGAGGTGAAGAAGTTCTAGAGTGTCAGCTAAAGACTTACAAAAGTCTCTGGCATATGCTAACATCCCTGTTAGCGAATCTACGATACGTAAAACACTAAACAAGAATGGATTTCATGGCAGGATACCACAGAGGAAGTCACTGCTGTCCAGAAAAAACATTGCTGCACGTTTACAGTTTGCACAAGAACCCTGGATGTTCCACAGCAGTACTGGCAAAATATTCTGTGGACAGATGAAATCAAAGTCGAGTTGTTTGGAAGAAACACACAACACTATGTGTGGATAAAAAGAGGCACAGCACACAAACATCAAAACCTCATCCCAACTGTGAAGTATGGTGGTGGAGGCATCATGGTTTGGGGCTGCTTTTCTGTGTCAGGGCCTGGACGGATTGCTATCAGCGAAGGAAAAATTAATTCCCAAGTTTATCAAGACATTTTGCAGGAGAACTTAAGGCCATCTGTCCACCAGCTGAAGCTTAACAGAAGATAGGTGTTGCAACAGGACAATGACCCAAAGCATAGAAGTAAATCAGCAACAGAATTGCTTAAAGCAGAAGAAAATACGCCTTCTGGAGTGGCCCAGTCAGAGTCCTGACCTCAACCCGATTGAGATGCTGTGGCATGACCTCAAGAAAGAGATTCACACCAGACATCTCAAGAATATAGCTGAGCTGAAACAGTTCTGTAAAGAGGAATGGTCAAGAATTACTCCTGATCGTTGTGTACGTCTGATCTGCAACTACAGGAAACGTTTGGTTGAAGTTATTGCTCCAAAGGAGGTTCAACCAGTTATTAAATCCAAGGGTTCACATACTTTTTCCACCTTCACTGTGAATTTACATGGTGTGTTCAATAAAAACATGGTAACATTTAAGGGTATTTTATTACTTTATGTGTTTATTTGCACAGTCGGATCCGCACCTATAATGCAAACGTTTGTATCTGTTCAGAACGGATCCGTTTGCATTAGCTTTAAAGAAAAATGACAAAGTCCAAAACTAGGGATGTCCCGATACCATTTTTTTGAGACCGAGTACGAGTACCGATACTTTTATTTAAGTACTCGCCGATACCAATTACCGATACCTCGTATAAACAGCGGCGCAGTTACTGATAGCAATGAAAACAATTAAAGCTGGAATTTGGTTGCTATGGACAACGGCTTTTCTTTTCCTTTGTACAAGTGTTAATAAATTAATAAATGGGAATATAATAGCGTTTTCAAACCAATGTGCCTCCAGGGGGATCTGTTTTTGGGGGATCTGTGGAGGACACACTGTTGTGGAGGATCTGTGGATGTCACCGTTATGGGGGATCTGTGGATGACGCACTGTTATGGGGGGGATCTGTGGATGACGCACTGTTATGGGGGATCTGTGGATGACGCACTGTTATAGGGGGATCTGTGGATGACGCACTGTTATGGGGGATCTGTGGATGACGCACTGTTATGGGGGATCTGTGGATGACGCACTGTTATGGGGGATCTGTGGATGACGCACTGTTATGGGGGATCTGTGGATGGCACCGTTATGGGGGATCTGTGGATGGCACCGTTATGGGGGATCTGTGGATGGCACCGTTATGGGGGATCTGTGGATGGCACCGTTATGGGGGATCTGTGGATGGCACCGTTATGGGGGATCTGTGGATGGCACCGTTATGGGGGATCTGTGGATGGCACCGCTATGGGGGGATCTGTGGATGGCACCGTTATGGGGGATCTGTGGACGACACCGTTATGGGGGGACTGTGGACGACACCGCTATGGGGGGACTGTGGACGACACCGTTATGGGGGGGACCTGTGGACGACACCGTTATGGGGGGACCCGTGGACGCCACCGTTATGGGGGGACCTGTGGACATCACTGTTATGGGGGGGACCTGTGGACATCACTGTTATGGGGGGGCCTGTGGACATCACTGTTATGGGGGATCTGTGTATGAGGCTGTAATGGGGGATCTGTGTATGAGGCTGTAATGGGGATCTGTGGATGACACTGTTAGGTTATGTGGATGACACATATATAGCATCTTATGCTATATACATGTCATCCACAGATCCCCCATTAGTGTCATCCAGATTACACTTGCGGGGCCGGTGCAGCTTGACTCATACACCGTCCCGCAGCTGCTATATTCTGTTTCATTACCCCTAACTTACTGTGCCCGTGATTACTAACTATTAATGCGCAGTCCTCCATGCTCCTGCCCCGCGCCTTCTGTAATCATAAAGTGGGCGGAGCGGGCAGGCGGGACATGAGGCGCATGGAGGAACTGAGAGCTCTAGCTGCCCGATTCCTCCATGCGCCCCATGTCCCGCCTGCCCGCTCCGCCCACTTTATGATTACAGAAGGCGCGCGGGGCAGGAGCATGGAGGGACTGCGCATTAATAGTTAGTAATCACGGGCACAGTAAGTTAGGGGTAATGAAACAGAATATAGCCGCTGCCGAACCGGAACTTCCGGTATCGGCGGCATTTTTACGAGTACAAGTACTCGTGAAAATGCCGGTATCGGTCCCGATACCGATACTAGTATCGGTATCGGGACATCCCTATCCAAAACGGATCCGTTTTGAATTACATTCAAAGTCAATGGGGAACGGATCTGTTTTCAAATGCACCATATTGTGTCATTGAAAACGGATCTGTCCCCATTGACTTACATTGTAATTAAAAACCGATCCGTTAGGCTCCGCCTCTTCAGATGGACACCAAAATGCTGCATGCTGCGTTTTGGTGTCCGTCTCCAAAACGGAATAGAGGCGGAATGGAGCCAAACTGATGCATTCTGAACGGATCCTTATCCATTCAGAATGCATTGGGGCTTAACTGATCCGTTTTGGACCGTTTGTGAGAGCCCTGAAACAGATCTCACAAACGGAATCCAAAATGCTAGTGTGAAAGTACCCTAATTCTTTGTGTGTTATTAGTTTAAGCAGACTTTGATTGTCTATTGTTGTGACTTAGATGAAGATCAGATCACATTTTATGACCAATTTGTGCAGAAATCCATATCATTCCAAAGGGTTCACATACTTTTTCTTGCAACTGTACATAGAATTCAATTTTAGTTAGTGTAGATTTTTGCACACACACGTCTGTGCGTGCATCCTGCAATTTTTTTTTTAACTTTTTTTCCTCTACTCCTTTTCTCTATATTTCAATTTTATTACAAGCCCCTTCCCGTGTGAAAACATACACACCCCTCACACTAATTTAAAGTTTACACATTACACCCCAATAAAATAAAAATGGCCCGTCCATCCCAACGAGTATACTGAGCTGAAGAGACATACACCATGCTTGCCTCCGATACTGGGCCTGCCAGTGAGGGAGGAGAGGATGCCACTTTCCTCTGCCTCCTCATCATCATCTGCTGATGAGGGACCCTCTAGAAGGCGCCCCAGGCAACAGCTGAGGCAGCCCCCCAGAGTGAGCCTATATGGACCCCACCCCCTGACGATTATCAGCCCCATATTCCGGATTTTGAGGGCAGCTCCGGAATACAGATAGACCGTGCGGGCTTCACTGAACTAGATTTCTTCAAAATCTTCTCTTTATTTTAGCTTGCATTTTCAGGTGAAAGGTCCTTTTTAAGTAGAGATGACACAGCATGGGTAAAAGTCTCCTGTGTCACATCTACCACTGTAGGCTGTAGCTTACTGTTAAAGGGGTTGTCTGGGTTCAGCGCTGATATCCCCTTCTCCCCCACCAGGCCCCTCTAACATGAGCTGTATAGCGGAGGACACTTCCGCCTAGCAGTGATCCCGGTGACATCTCCGGGTTGTGTCACTTCAGGAAATGCCGTTTATCATGTAGACACAGTTAATACCAGGCACTTACTAATGTATTGTGATTATCCATATTGCCTCCTTTGTTGGCTGGATTCATTTCTCCATCCCATTATACACTGCTTGTTTCCATGGTTACAGACCACACTGCAATCCATCAGTGGTGGCCATGGTTGGACAATATAGGAAAAGGTGCTGACCACTGATGGATTGCAGGGTGGTCTGTAACCATGGAAACGAGCAGCGTATAATGGGATGGAGAAATGAATCCAGCCAGCAAAGGAAGCAATATGGACAATAACACATTAGTAAGTGCCTGTTTTAGGCCCAATTCACACGACCGTAGTGTTTTGCGGATCCGCAACACACCTTGCCACCAGCCCTGTAGAGATGACTATACTTGTCCGCAATTGCGGCAAGAATAGGACATGCTCTATATTATTTCGGACGCCGGCCGGAAGATCGGCGGCGTACTCAGCAAATGCGGAGAGCACAGTGTGTGCTCTCCGCATCCATCACGTCCCCATTTAAAATGAATGGGTCCACACCTGTTCCGCAAATACGAACATTGCGGACGTGTGAATAGGGCCTTAACTGTGTCTCCATGACAAATGCCACTTGCTGCAGTAAGACAACCCCTTTAAGGCTCCTGTACACATTTCTGAGTGGCGCCTTTATTAAAGGACACCATAACGGCACGCAGAACTACTCTTCCCATCAGAATGATCATATGCAGCAGAAACTGATGGACAATAGAAGTCACTGATGACCATCGTATTATGGATCCTCTGATGGGGAAAAAGTGGAACAGAGCGGATCTGTGACTACTGATTACATATGGGCATGAGGAATATAATAATAATAATACAAGGTTAGGCTCTGTTTGCGATAAAGCTGCGATTTTTCGATTTGCTAAAACAAGCACAATCCTGGAAAATATCCATCGGGGGAACCTGGCGGAGGAGAGCCTGAGCCGTCTACACGGCGGGAAGGCATGCCGCTCAACATAGAAAATCCACAACCTGAGACTTCACTAAACAAACTCACTTCATTGCCGATAGTATCCGTCCCTCGCATATGACGCACAGCTGAGTCGCACAATGAAGTCGTAAGTGGTAGAAGCAAATCCGCATGCGCCTATAGAGCGCCTTGGAGTGACTAGAATGGAGGTGCTCCTGGTAGGTATGACGTCACAGCAAGAGCCGGAGCCTCATGATTGCAGAAGAAACTTCAGATCGGGTTAGTGGGGAGAGGAGCCGCTTCCTGCAGGTTGGTTGTCAATGGGAAGAATGATCTTTTTTTTTTATTTGGAGCTGTTTTCGCAGGTGGTTGAATGGAGAGGGCAGTGATGGCACCAGCTAATCTCCATGCACCGTACGGACCCGCCGACGTCACAACATCACGTGATAGTCCTAGGTCACGTGGTTAGCAAGCTGGTGCGCTGCACAGTCACTGGCAAGCTGTATGCTGAGGGTTGTTCCTAGATTGTACGGGCTTTGTTGAGTCGCCAGTTCCGCTGAGAAATTCCTACAATGTACAGAGTTCTTTGAGTCTGCAGCCCATACAGTCTGGCTGCTTCAGAGCTGAAATGCCTAGAATCTATGGGCGCCTGTTATTCTTCTTTCTGTACATATTAGCATACCCCCCAACTTTTTGGATGGTCGAAGAGGGACACTTATGGTTCATTGTGTGAACCTGCGTATCTATACACGTTAATAGTTTTCTGCTACAAAATAGCGCAATGACTATAGAAGCTTCTAAAATCCCAACTGCAATAAATAATGAAATACTTTACAGAGAGGAACCAATAGAGGAATGTAATCATGCAAATCTATATCTCGGATCAAAAAGAGAGATATTTATGGGACAGAGGGGCTTGGGTCAAAGGAGGGCCACTTGGGAGGTCTGTAGACTATACTGAAGAGCCTAGAATGTAAGCCTCCTTGGAGAGTCTCATCACCTGTCCATACTAGTTTATTCAGCACTGAGGTGCCTACAATCTACTCGCTCCTTTGAGGTTTCAGAGATCAAGAGGCAGAAATGTTCCCCCCCCCCCCCTTCGTTATTAACCACCTCAGCCCCCCTAGCTTAAACACCCTTAATGAACAGGCCACTTTTTACAATTCTGCACTACACTACTTTCACCGTTTATTGCTCCGTCATGCAACTTACCACCCAAATGAATTTTACCTCCTTTTCTTCTCACTAATAGAGCTTTCATTTGGTGGTATTTCATTGCTGCTGACATTTTAGCTTTTTTGCTATTAATCAAAAATGACCGAAATTTTAGCAAAAAATGACATTTTTCACTTTTGTTGTATTTTTTTACAAAAACTACATTTCTATATAAATTTTTCGTAAAATTTATTGTTCTACATGTCTTTGATAAAAACATCCAATAAGTGTATATTTATTGGTTTGGGTAAAAGTTATAGCGTTTACAAACTATGGTGCAAAAAAGTGAATTTCGGCATTTTGAAGCAGCTCTGACTTTCTGAGCACCTGTCATGTTTCTTCAGGTGCTAGAATGCCAGGATAGTATAAATACCCCCCCAAATCACACCATTTTAGAAAGAAGACACCCCAAAGTATTCGCGGAGGGGCATGGTGAGTTCATGTATGATTTCATTTTTTTTCACAAGTTAGCGGAAAATGACACTTTCTGAGGAAAAAAATAAAAATAATAAAGTTTCCATTTCTGCTAACTTCTGGCAAAAAAAAAAAAAATCTCCCACGGACTCACTATGCCCCTCAGTGAATACCTTGGGGTGTCTACTTTCCGAATTGGGGTCATTTGTGGGGTGTGTTTACTGTTCTGGCATATTGGGCGGGGCTAAATTGTGAGCAGCCATGTAAAACCTAAAGGTACTCGTTGGAATTTGGGCCCCTTTGCGCACCCAGGCTGCAAAAAAGTGGCACACATGTGGTATCGCCGTACTCAGGAGAAGTAGGGCAATGAGTTTTGGGGTGTATTTTTACATATACCCATGTTGGGTGAGAGAAATATCTCTGTAAACTGACAACTTTGTATAAAAAAATGTAAAAAGTTGTCGTTTACAGCGATATTTCTCACACAAAGTATGGGTATATATAAAAATACACACCAAAACTTATTGCCCTACTTCTCCCGAGTACGGCGATACCACATGTGTGACACTTTTTTGCAGCCAAGATGCGCAAAGGGACCCTAAAACCAATGAGTACCTTTAGGATTTCACAGGGCATTTTTACGCATTTGGATTCCAGACTTCTTCTCACGCATTAGGGGCCCCTAAAATGCCAGGACAGTATAAATACCCCACTTGTGACCCCATTTTAGAAAGAAGACACCCCAAGGTATTCTGTGAGGGGTATGGTGAGTTCATGTAAAATTTTATTTTTTGTCACAAGTTAGTGAAATATGAGACTTTGTAAAAAAAAAAAAAAAACAATTTCCACTAACTTGTGCCAAAAAAAATAAAAATTCTGTGAACTCGCCATGCCCCTCACGGAATACCTTGGGGTGACTTCTTTCCAAAATGGGGTCACTTGTGGGGTATTTACACTGCCCTGGCATTTTAGGGGTCCTAAAGCGTCAGAATCCAAATGCGTAAAAATGCCCTGTGAAATCCTAAAGGTACTCATTGGTTTTAGGGCCCCTTTGCGCATCTTGGCTGCAAAAAAGTGTCACACATGTGGTATCGCCGTACTCAGGAGAAGTAGGGCAATGTGTTTTGGGGTGTATTTTTACATATACCCATACTTTGTGTGAGAAATATCGCTGTAAATTGACAACTTTGTATAAAAATTTTTAAAAAGTTGTCGTTTACAGCGATATTTCTCACACAAAGTATGGGTATATATAAAAATACACCCCAAAGCACATTGCCCTACTTCTCCTGAGTACGGCGATACCACATGTGTGACACTTTTTTGCAGCCAAGATGTGCAAAGGGGCCCAAATTCCAATGAGTACCTTTAGGATTTCACAGGGCATTTTTACGCATTTGGATTCTCACGCTTTAGGACCCCTAAGATGCCAGGGCAGTATAAATACCCCACATGTGACCCTATTTTGGAAAGAAGACACCCCAAGGTATTCCGTGAGGGGCATGGCGAGTTCACAGAAAAAAAAAAAATTTGCACAAGTTAGCGGAAATTGATATATATTGTCGGGTTTATAATAATTCAATTAAGAATTATTAATTATGGTCATAAAAAAATTAATCAAGAATTTTCCATAACTTGTCGAAATTATGACCTGGTGAATTGTAGATAACCCAATCGATACAATTCACATCTGAGGCCGACTATTTCCTCAGATAATAAGTTCTTTTCATGAGAGATGACATTAATGCTAAAGATGTAGTTTTGACATTAAATAATACGCAGATATTATAAAAATATGCAGATTTTATTAGTTACACGATTATAAACAAATAGGTATATAAACACGATTATATATGCCAAGGAATATATATGGCAATGATATATGAAACATTACAAGCTTATCATCAGTAAATAAACAATGATATATGCCAATTAATATATATGGCATTGATATCAGGCACTAGAAGCTTCACAATAAGTAAATAAACACATGTGGGTACGAGCAGCTTGTCACATTATAACAAAGCTATTTGGTTAGGATATCAAAACAAGAAGTTAAATTACATACATTACTCCTGTTCAGAGGAAACCTCATGATATCAGGATGGGCATGTCTAATCCTAGACACCAATATCGAATGCCAACTACATTCTGCCCCCCTCTAACCAACTACACCTCACATGACTTCAGGAATGGGCAAATCCATCCAAGGATATAACTTAGAAGAGATAACTGTATCCTTCCGCCCTATCCTGGACTATTTTCACATCTATGACTTGGTAAGACTATTAAGACAACAGAAATTGGAAGAACTTGGAACAAATCTTCCAGTGGGAATTTATCATCTAGCTTGGCGAAGAATGCTACTATCAATATATCTCCATCTATGCATATATGTATGCAATCATTTAATACTTTGATAAATTATGAAACTTGATTCTTCTGCAGGTAGAATAAAGCCTCAGAATTATTCTATATCTAAGACTACATCTCATATAAAGAGATGATAAATAAATGAATATGTTCGCCAACATAGATGCTATGATTTTACCCACATTATCTAAATAGTCTTAATAAAATGAAACATCATTCTTTGTGTTTCTTACCAAGTCCTAGCAGGAATCTCACTTCTGCTCCTAGGAAAGCTGGATGGTCCATCACCATGGCTTTCATCTTGGGTGTTGGCTCCTGGAATGTTCCTTGCTTTCCTCGTTCTTGCCTCTCTCTTTTCTCCTCTCTCTCTCATGCCCTCCTGATGCTATTCTACCTCTACCATAATATCTCAATCCTTATCTTACCATCACTGCCCCCTGGATTAGTATTCTCCAATCAATTGAGGGGTGTAAACATATGTAATAAGATCCTATGAGATCATGTTTACCCATAATGCAACTATGGAGGATGGTGTAACGATATCGATATCTGTCTCCGGATGGCACTGTTGTGCAAGCTATTAACACCATACCATGAAGACTTAACTAGGGTATTTTTGCATCATATACATTTGACCCTCATCGTCGTAAATCAGAGATGAGGGTAAATGTAGACATTTTGTATCAACTAAAGATAGACAACTTGGAGTCTCTCTGACACTATTGATCTATGGGCCATTATGGTATGAATGGGCCTTGTTCTCTAAGACATGTCTGGAGAATCCAGTGTACTCCTTTATAGATAAGACCACATTTGTGGCAATAACTCTTTTAAAATACAATGTTCTTTGTATTCAGTATTCGGCAAACTTTTTCACATACTGAACTCTGTGTGACTTCAAATCTTGGCCTGTTCCAGCCGTGTATGCAGGGCTGTGGAGTCGGAGTCGGAGTCGAGGAGTCGGAGTCGGAGGCAATTTTGGGTACCTGGAGTCGGAGTCGGAGTCGGCAAAAATGGACCGACTCGACTCGACTCCTACTAGATTTAAATTGGAATAAAAAAAAATTGGAATAAAAAAAAAGCAAGTTTAAATGTCCCAATTCAGATAAAGTTATAATTAATTAATTCTCTACTGTAAGAATAAAGGCCAATGCACGCAGTGCGTCACGTTACCGCTAAACAAAGACGTTAAGTGACCGTGAAGAAGCATGCTTTTCATATGCTTTACTATGCAGTTAAAGGGACACTGACAGGCTGATATATCTGCTGGTATTCATCAGAGGATCAGGAATACAACTAGACGACTGTTACCCCCAGTTGAGGTTTACTTGTGTTTAAAAACGTTTTAATCAATATGCAAATTCTCTACCTTTGTGCCCAAGGGGCAGGCGCACATGAAGAGTACTGGCAGCACTAGACAGGACTAGGTAGCGAGGAGGAAGAGAGAAAGCTGGCACAGCCTCAGCATAGCCAGACGAGGCTGCTGCCAGCACTCTACACGTGCGCCTGCGCAGGAATTCAGCGTTCGGCTAGCCTGAAAAAAAGGCCAGAGCAGTGAATAATAACGAGGGGAACAGCGCTGGAAGCTGTACTCGGGCGCGGCTGGGCACAAAGCCGCAGGAGACGCTGCCCCATTGGGCACAAAGATAGTGAATTTGCATACAGATTAAAATGTTTTTTAAACACAAGTACAGCTTAACTGGGGGTAACATTAGTATAGTTTTATTCCTAATTCTCTGATGAATACCAGTATATATATATCTTTAGCTGGAAAATCAGCCTGTCAGTGTCCCTTTAAGGAGCGGCAATACTCATTACCCATTGTTATCCTAGCCTCTCACTGATAACGGATTAAGGACTGGAGACACTTGTATAAGTGAAGGGAATGGATAGTCAATAGTTCAAGACTGAAGCTGTAAACCATTTGAAAAACTGCTATCATTCAGCTAAGGCTATAAAACATGTAAACTCAGATTGTTAGCTTAAATTTTAAACATGACTATGGGATTCTATGGGATCCTCCCACTGCTCTATCTTCAGCAGAAGATTAGCACACAAAGGAGATAGCAGCAGCTTCTGCTCAACTACCTCTCTGTGCTAGAGGAGATTAGAAGAACTTGGTGGAACAGCTTCGTATTTGCATATTAAATACAGAGGAGTCGGAGTCGAGGAGTCGGAGTCGGAGGTTTCAAAATCTGAGGAGTCGGAGTCGGACGACAATTTATCTACCGACTCCACAGCCCTGCGTGTATGAAAACTTTGGTTCAACTTCAGCCTGTCTCTTAAAGACAATGAGCATGCATTTTGAATATAATATGATCAGGTATCAATATATATGTCTATGAAAATGCCTGACAATATATATTTTTTTTCTTACAAAGTCTCATATTCCACTAACTTGTGACAAAAAATAAAATTTTACATGAACTCACCATACCCCTCACAGAATACCTTGGGGTGTCTTCTTTCTAAAATGGGGTCACTTGTGAGGTGTTTGTACTGCCCTGGCATTTTAGGGGTCTCCGCAATCATTACACGTATGGCCAGCATTAGGAGTTTCTGCGATTCTCCTTATATTGAGGGTAATGAGATTTTTTTTTTTTTCCGTTCAGCCTCTGCGCTGAAAAAAAATAAAATAATGAACGGCACAGATTTTTTCATTCGCATCGATCATCGCGGATGAAAAAATCTCTGCCAAAATCAGTGACTGCGGTGCGGTGGGCTGGGCGCTTACTACCTAACAAGTAGCTAACTAACTGGCGGTGATAAGGGAACCTTATGCCCCATTCACACGTCCGAAATTCTGTTTGCGGAACAGAATTGCGGACCCATTCATTTCTATGGGGACAGACTTTGTCCCGCTCGGATCCGGAATTGCGGATCCGCACTTACGGGTCTGCACTTCCGTTCCGCAAAAATATAGAACATGCCCTTTTCTTGTCCGCAATTGTGGACAAGAAAAAGCATTTTCTATATAGTTCTGGCAATGTGCGGATCTGCAAAATGCGGAAAGCACATTGACGGTGTCCGTGTTTTGCTGATCCGCGGCGCGGATCCGTGGCACGGATCTGTGGATCCGCGGATCCGCAAAACACATATGGACATGTGAATGGAGCCTTACAGGGGGGTGATCAGGGAGTCTATTTGGGGTGATCAGGGGTTAATAAGTGAGGGGGAGGGGTGGGGGGGTTAGTGTAGTGTTTGGTGCAACTTTACATAGCTCCCTGGTCCTCTGGTGGTCGATCCCAGTAAATGGGACCACCAGAGGACCAGGCAGCAGGTATATCAGACGCTGTTAACAAAACAGCGTCTGATATAGATGTTTGATCTAATTTATTTTACATTCCATCGCTGGCAGGCTGTAGAATCACGGCAAATCTCACCTCTCGCGAGATGACGCACGTATGCGTCCTGGAGGAACAAACTTGCCGCCGCCTGGACGCATCCGTGCGTTAGGCGGTCGGCAAGCGGTTAAAGGGAACCTGTCACCAGGATTTTGTGTATAGAGCTGGGGACATGGGCTGCTAGATGGTCGTTAGCACATCCGCAATATCCAGTCCCCATAGCTCTATGTGCTTTTATTGCGTAAAAAAAAGGATTTTAGCGATATGCAAATGAACCTTATATGACTCCTGTGTCCGGAGAGGAGTCATATTTTCTGAGCGCAGCACTGCCCCGCGTCCTCCGAATCTCCTCCTTGCTGGCCGACGTCACAGAGCTGGAGCGCCGAAATATCGCGATGCGCGAGCTAGCGCATGCGCAGTGTCGGCATCATGTTCCTTCCCTGTGCTGGCATCAGCACAGGGAACGAACTACGCATGCGCTAGCTTGCGCATCGCGAGATTTCGGCGCTCCAGCTCTGTAACGTCGGCCAGCAAGGAGGAGGAGGACATTCGGAGGACACTGGGCGGTGCTGCGCTCAGAAAATATGATTCCTCTCCGGACACAGGAGTCATATCAGGTTCACTTGCATATCGCTAAAATCCTTTTTTTGACGCAATAAAAGCACATAGAGCTATGGGGACTGGATATTGCAGATGTACTAGCGGCGATCTAGCAGCCCACGTCCCCAGCTCTATACACAAAATCCTGGTGACAGGTTCCCTTTAAGTACAAATAATAATTACAAAGAAATTCTTCCTGACTAATTAGTTTGTCACAAAGTGCATTTCTTTGTATGTAGCCTGCACATTGACGGGGAACGGTGATCACACCGCCACCGCACCATTGAACACTTCGGATGCTGCGCCCATGCATTCTAGGCATTTCAGCTCTGAAGCGGCCAGACTGTATGGGCTGCAGTGCAAGACTCAAAGAACTCTGTACATTCTAGGGCGCTTCACTGCGGAACTGGCTAGAATGTATGGGCTGCGGCGGGCGACTCAACAAAGCCTGTACAATCTAGGAACAACCTTTAGGCCCCTTTCACACGGGGGGACAATTCAGGGCAGGTACAATGTGTGACGTGAACGCACTGAATCCGGACCTATTCACTTCAATGGGGCTGTGCAGATGAGCGGTGATTTTCATGCATCACTTGTGCGTTGCGTGAAAATTGCAGCATGCTCTAAATTCTGTGTTTTTCACGCAACGCAGGCCCATAGAAACAACTGGGGCTGCGTAAAAACATCAGCGCAGGTCCTGCTGAATGAAGGAATCCTTCTTCCTTCATTCAGCAGGACCTGCGCTGACATCACCATGCTCACTACGTGGTGAGTGCAATTACGTCATCAAAGGTCCTTTTGCAGGTAAGCCACATTTAAGTAATCATTCTGTATTAAGAATGCTATTATTTTCCTTTATAACCATGTTATAAGGGAAAATAATAAAATCTGCACAACACCTAACCCAAACCCGAACTTCATTAAAGAAGTCTGGGTACCACATTCAGTTTTTTCTCACATGCGTGCAAAACGCATTGCACTCGCGTGGAAGAAACTGAACAACGGAACGCAAACGCAGTCAAAACTGACTGAAATTGCGTCCCTACTCGCGCGGGTTTCCTGCAATGCGCCCGCATCGCACCCGGCCCTCACCCGCGACGCCCGTCTGAAAGAGGCCTTACTGAAGAGCCTAGAATGTAAGCCTCCTTGGAGAGTCTCATCACCTGTACATACTAGTTTATTCAGCACTGAGGTGTCTACAATGTACTGGCTCCTTTGAGGTTTCAGAGATCAAGAGGCAGAAATGATCCCCCTCCCCATTTATTGAGTACAAATAATAATTGCAAAGGAATTTACTTCCTGACTAATTAGTTTGTCACAAAGTGCATTTCTGTGTATGTAGCGTGCACATTGATGGGGAACGGTGATCTCATGTTCCTGCAGACCGTATGGGCACATGAATTAGGGGGGGACATGGAGAGGCACTTGTTACTGGCACATTATTGGGGGGCACTATGGGGGCTTCTATTGAGGCCTCAGAGAAGGGGTATTTTATATGGGGGGCTCTGTGTGGTACTAGTATTATCAGGGGGTTTATCTGTTTCTGCAGTATAGTATTGGAGGGCACAGTATTGGGGGTAGTAGGATGATTTGTCCAAAAGAAAGGAAGGATGATGGAAATGTAGTAAACTAAGATTTGCGAACACCCCCTTTCCCCGTTTAGGATGGTTGAGTGCTGCAGCACAAACCCCCCCACCAAGACTGCTGCCTCCCCCATTCAGGATGGCCTAGCGGTGAGCAAAGTGCTTGAAACGGCCGACTTCGGTGTTGGCACCAATGTTGGACGTTTAACCCCTTCCATGCCACAGTCCTTAGGGACCGCTGTATGGAGGGGCTAACCATCGGGCCGCTGCTCTGCTGTGGCGACGGCCGATGCTTAAAGGATAAACTGAGGGAGGGAGCTCCCTCCCCATCGGGCCGCTGTGTTGCTGTGGCAGCGTCCCGATGGTTACTCTGGCAAACTGACGCCTTCACAGGCATCCAGCTTGCCATAGTACAGTATATCTAAGCCTGATCAGGCTCTTGCTGAAGGCAGGACCCTGATCAGGCTTACTGTGAATGAAAATACACTGCAGTACACTATACAGTGTACTGCAGTGTATTGAAGAGCCATCAGGCCCACTGGATCTTCAAGAGTCCAAAAAGTAACATAGCATATAAGACAGAAAAAAGACATTTGTCCATCCAGTTCGGCCTGTTTCCTACAAGTTGATCCAGAGGAAGGCAAAAAAACCCTGTGAGGCAGAAGCCAATTTTCCCCACTTAAGAGGAAAAAAATTCCTTCCCGACTTCATTCAGGCAATCAGAAGAACTCCCTGGATCAACGACCCCTGTCTAGTAGCTGTAGCCTGTAATATTATTACGCTCCAGAAATACATCCAGGCCCCTCTTAAATTCCTTTATTGTACTCACCATCACCACCTCCTCAGGCAGAGAGTTCCATAGTCTCACTGCGCTTACCGTAAAGAATCCTTTTCTATGGTTTGTGTACAAACCTTCTTTCCTCCAGACGCAGAGGATGTCACCTTGTCACAGTCACAGTCCTGGGGATAAATAGATGATGGAAGAGATCTCTGTACTGACCCCTGATATATTTATACATAGTTATTAGATCTTCCCTCAGTCATCTTTTTTCTAAAGTGAATAACCCTAATTTTGATACCCTTTCAGGGTACTGTAGTTGCCCCATTCCAGTTATTACTTTAGTTTCCCTCCTCTGAACCCTCTCCAGCTCTGCTATGTCTGCCTTGTTCACAGGAGCCCAGAACTGTACACAGTACCCCATGTGTGGTCTGACTAGTGATTTGTAAATTGGTAGGACTATGTTCTCATCACGGGCATCTATGCCCCTTTTGATGCAACCCATTATCTTATTGGCCTTGGCAGCAGCTGCCTGACACTGGTTTTTACAGCTTAGTTTGCTGTTTATTAAAATTCCTAGATCCTTTTTCATGTCAGTGTTACCGAGTCTTTTACCATTTAGTATGTATGGGTGACTTGCATTATTCCTTCCCATGTGCATAACTTTACATTTGTCAGTGATAAACCTCATCTGCCACTTCTCTGCCCAAGCCTCCAATCTATCCAGACCCCTCTGTAGCAGTATATTGTCCTCTTCAGTGTTAATTACTTTACACAGTTTAGTGTCATCTGCAAAAATAGATATTTTACTGTGCAAGCCTTCTACACGATCATTAATAAATATATTAAAGAGAATAGGGCCCAGTACTGACCCCTGAGGTACCCCACTAGTGACAGTGACCCAATCTGAGTATCTACCGTTAATAACCACCCTCTGTTTTCTGTCACTCAGCCAGTTACTTACCCACATACAGACATTTTCTCCCAGTCCGAGCATTCCCATTTTATATACTAACCTTTTGTGTGGTACAGTGTCAAATGCTTTGGAGAAGTCCAGATATACGACATCCACTGACTCACCCTGGTCAAGTCTATAGCTTACCTCCTCATAGAAACTGATTAAATTAGTTTGGCATGACCGATCCCTCATGAATCCATGCTGATATGGTGTTATTTGCTTATTTTCATTGAGGTACTTCAAGATAGCATCTCTTAGAAACCCTTCAAACAGTTTACCAACAACAGATGTTAAACTTACCGGCCTATAATTTCCAGGCTCTGTTTTTGGACCCTTTTTGAATATTGGCACCACATTTGCTATGCGCCAATCCTGTGGAACATTCTCTGTCAGTATAGAGTCCGTAAATATCAGAAATAAAGGTCTGGCTGTGACATCACTTAATTCCCTTAGGATACGGGGGTGTATGCCATCCGGTCCTGGCGATTTGTCTATTTTAATCTTTTTAAGTCGCTGTTGTACTTCTTCCTGGGTCAGACAGGACACTTTTAATGGGAAATTTACTTTTACATTCTGCATTTCATCTGACAGTTTATTTTCCTCAGTGAATATAGTGGAAAAAAAAAAAATTTAATAGTTTTGCTTTATCCTCGTCGCTCTCTGCAACACCCACCTCATTGCTATGTAGAGGGCCGACTCCTTCAGATTTATATTTTTTACCATTTTTATAATTTTAGGGTTAGTTTTACTCTTTGGCGATGAAGCTCTCGGTCTCTAGTTTGGCAGTTTTTATTAGTTTTTTACATATTATATTTTTTTCCTTATAGTTTATCAGTGCTTCCTGGCTCCCCTCCTGTTTTAGTGATTTATATGCTTTCTTTTTGTCATTTATTGCTTTCTTTACGGTTCTATTTATCCACATTGCTTTCTTATTGTTTCTTAGCCTTTTATTCCTATATGGTATGTACTTCTCACAATTAGATGTTACCATGCTTTTAAAAAGCTCCCATTTTGTGGTTGTATTTTTAGTTTTGAGGACTTTGTTCCAGTTAGTTAGGTCTATGACCTCTCTTAGTTGGCTAAATTTTGCTTCTTTGAAGTTTGGTATTTTTGTTCCTCCCTTTAGAAACTCTCGTTTGAAGGATAATTGTAAGGTTATTACTTTATGGTCACTATTTCCTAGGTGTCCCCCCAACCTGCACATCTGTTGTTCTATCAGGTTGATACTAAGTCCAGTATGGCCGTCCCTCTAGTTGGGTCCTGAACCAGTTGAGAAAGGTAATTGTCTTTGGTTATTGCCAAGAACCTGTTTCCTTTATGGGATGTAAAGCTTTCAGTTTCCCAGTCTATTTTTGGGTAGTTGAAGTCCCCCATAATAACAACTTCATTATGATTTGCCGCCTCGTCTATCTGGAGTGTAAAAAAAAAATCTGACTTCTTCCTACATCCGCAGATATAATTGGTTGAAGATGTAAAAAATAAAAAAACACTAAAAATGTATGGTATCGCCACGTCTATAATGACCTGCTCTATAAAAGAATCATGTGATCCAACCCGTCTGGTAAACGGCATAAAAAAAATTGCAAAAAAAAAATTATTTTACATCACAAAAAATACGAAGCAAAAAATGAGACTCTAACAAAGACAATCTCCCCAAAAATATATCTTTCAGAAAATGGATACACAAAAACATGTTTTTTTTTTTTCTAAATGCTTTTATTGTGTAAAATACATCGACGTTTCGCGAACACACGTTCGCGATCAAATGTTAGTGAACCACGCGTTCGCAGCAGGCCCCATTGACTTTAACGGCAGACGAACCTGAAAAACCTTCAGGTCATATTTGCAGCCACCAAGTACTTAATAGAAGTGCACAAATAGTCCCACAACTTGGACAGTGACATACCAGAGAGGAATCAATGGCAAAAATTCCCACAAAAAAATATGTATTTTAATCATGGGCCATTTTTATGCGTCTTAAAGGGAAACTCAAAAATGTGCCCTGCTGGAGCCTAGAAAAATTTTATTTTAGGCCACGGGAGTACAGGCCCCAAAAATTAGGCATTCACCTGACAGAAAACTACTTGTGAATATGTGGCTGAAGTACATTAGGCGGTCACCGGCTAAAAATTTTACCGTAGGCCACTGGAGTACAGGCCCCAAAAATTAGGCAATAGGCATTCACCTGACAGAAAAGTGATTATGTGGCTGGAGGTACTTTAGGCGGTCACTGGATAACCATTTTACTGTAGGCCAGTACAGGCCCCAAAAATTAGGCATTCACCTGACAGAAAAGAACAAGTGATTATGCGGCTGGAGGTACATTAGGCGGTCACCGGCTAAAAATTTTACTGTAGGCCAGTACAGGACCCAAAAATTAGGCATTCACCTGACAGAAAAGAACTTGTGATTATGTGGTTGGAGGTACATTAGGCAGTCACCTACAAAATTTTTTACTGTAGGCCAGTACAGGCCCCAAAAATTAGGCATTCACCTGACAGAAAAGGCCTTTTATGCCGCTGTATATATATAAGACAAGTATCATTCTTTGTTCCGGGTGGTGGCAGATATGTGTGGGCTGGCATGAGGAAATTCAATTACACGTGGTCGTCACAGGTGTCGAATTCCTCTGAGATCCATGCCTCATTCATTTTTAGAAATGTGAGGTAGTCCACACTGTCGTGAGCTAGGCGAGTGCTCTTATCGGTCACGATCCCCCCTGCTGCGTTGAACGTCCTTTCGGACAGGACACTCGACGAGGGGCAAGCCAAGAGTTCCATGGCAAATTGTGCCAGCTCTGGCCACAGGTCAAGCCCTTACACCCAGTAGTCCAGGAGTTCCTCGCTTCTCAGAGCATCCACATCGGCCGTTAACCCGATGTAGTCGGACACCTATCTGTCTAGGCCTTCCCTGAGGTTGGATCCGGAGGGCAGCTGTCGATGGATTGGCTGCAAGAATGATCTCATATCTGAAGTGACCAACACATCTTCAAACCGCCCTCTTCTTGCAGGCGTGGTAGGATTGGTACCAGCACCTGTTTCGCTGTGGGTGGAAATTCCTCTGCCAGTGCCCGCATCAGCAAAATGCAGCATCTCTCGCAGCAAGGCCTGGAAATGCTGCATTCTGCCAGCCCTCAGTGATGCTGGTAATATATCTGCCATTTTGTGTTTGTACCGAGGGTCTAAGTACATTACCACCCAGTACTGGTCCTTACCTTTTATGCTTTTTATATGGGGTTCCCTCTTCAAACACTGGAGCATGAAGGCCCCCATTTGCACTAAATAGGAAGCGGTGATGCGCCATGGCTCCTGCTCATCGCCCAGGAGAATGTTTCGGTTTCCTCCCCCAGCCACAGACAACACCAGGGATCCCCGAAAAGTTCAAAGTTCCCCTCAAAGCCTGCTCTTCTTGCTCCTCCTCCCTCTCCTCCTCCTCTTCCCCCAGCCACCATCCTCTTCAGACTCCTGCTAACTTGTCTCGGATGGAGTAGCCCCCCCTGGGAATTCATTAAGCATTGCGACTTCCTCATCTTCCAGCTCCTGCTCCGGTTTGATCAACGACACAATGCAATGCACGCTCCAGAAAGAAGGGTGTAAGGTACGATGTCACTGATGGCACCCTGGCTGCGACTGACCAGTTTGGTGATGTCATCAAATGCCCACAGAAGTCTGCATGCGTTGCGCATGAGCAGCCACTGGCGCGGTGAAAAGAAACCAAGCTCCCAACCAAGTTCGTGCAGTTAGTCATTAACAGCACGTTGCTGCTGAATCAGCCTATCAAGCATATACAAGGTGGAGTTCCAGCACGTCGGGCTGTCACAAATCAGACGTTTGACGGGCAGTTGGTGTCGCCGCTGAACGTCAGCAAGGTGAGCCATGGCCATGTAAGATCTTCTAAAATGGCCAGAGATTTTCCTGGCCTGCCGCAAGACTTCCTGGAACCCGGGATATTTGGCAACGAATCGCTGCATGACTAAGTTAAGTACGTGTGCCATGCACGGCACGTGTGTCATTTTGCCCTGTTTCAGTGCACTCAGCAGATTGGCACCGTTGTACACTACGTTACCAACTGTCACCTGGCACGTCAAATAGGTTCTGGGGAGATTGGGGGGCACAGCGGAAGAGGCAGTAGCAGAGGAACAGGAGAAGTCAGCCGAGGAGGAGACGGAGGATGGAGTAGGAGGAGGAGAAGAAGAGGCAGTCCTGCATGCAATCCGTGGCGGTAACACCAAATTCACATGGGAGCCACGGGTTACATGCTTGACAGCCATCAGAAGGTTCACCCAGTGGGCAGTAAAAGTTATGTACCTTCCCTGCCCATGTTTGCTAGACCACGTGTTTCCATGATATATGGACTTGCTGGTACAAACTGCTTTGTATTTGTCTCTGGGGGAAAGGTGTGTCTGCGGAGGGGTTTCTTTTCCCTGCCACGGTTTTGTGCTTTCCTTTTGTTATGTTTGGTGATTATCTGAATAAAATTATATTGCTTATTTTATACTGACTCGGTGATTTGATATGTGGGCACCTGAGGTTTCTATTGCCAGAGTGATGTGATAAGCCCCAATGTCTCTGGAGGGTATGATGGTGGTAGTAGTGTCAACGGTGTCCCCTACCTGACACGGCTGGACTCCTGGCACCTCTGAATGTGGCAGATGAGGAAATGGGGGAGGACATTACACAGGGTGATAGCCATAACACCCACAGTTCGTCTTCTCAGCACAAATTGGACCATGAAGAGGAGGAGAAGGAGCTGGAGACAGTTGCCTCTGCTACAGAGGGTAGTACCCATGGAACTTTAATTCCATCTGTTCAGCGTGGATGGGCAGAAGAGGAGAAGGAGGAGGGTATGGAGAGTCATCCTGATGTCGACATCGACATCTTGCCTGTTGGTACTCTGGCACACATGGCTGACTTCATGTTAGGCTGCCTTTCCCGCTACCCTTGCATTATACGCATTTTAGATAACATGGATTACTGGGTTTTAACCCTTCTCTACAAAGAGAACTTCTTATCTTTCATTCCTGTGGTAGAGAGGACGAGTAAACGGTGCAATACCAGAAGGTACTTGTTGAGAGATTGCTCCAAAATTTTCCATCTGACAACATGGCTGGCAGAGTCCGTACTTCCTTAGGCAACTGAGGAAGGGAGACAAGGGGAACACACAGCAGTTCCAACAAAGGCAGGGTAACACTTGCCAAGGCATGGGACATTTTCATGACACCCCACCAGCAACCTCACCCTGAAGTGCGGCCTAGTGCTACAAGGAGGGAAAGTTTTGGAAGATGGTGAAGGAATACATAGCTGACCATGTCAACGTACTAAATGATCCCTCAGTGCCTTACAACTACTGGGTGTCCAAGCTGGACACGTGACATGAATTTGCACTCTACGCCTTGGAGGTGCTGGCCTGCCCTGCCGCCAGCGTTTTGTCTGAGCGTGTATTTAGTGCTGCTGGTGGCATTATAACAGATAAGCGTATCTGCTTGTCCGCTGGCAATGCTGACAGGTTGACTCAAATAAGAATGAACAAGCTCTGGACTGCCTTTGGACTGCTCTCAACTCCACCAGAGGAGAGCTGAGCTGATGATGAACATAAAGGCAATTTCAATCTATCATTTATAATGTACTCAATCTACTGTAGTGTATTCCCATGCACCTTTTCCACCACAAAAAAAAGATTATATGGTTGAATCTTGTTTTCTCCTCCTCCTCATGCAGATTGTATATATTCCCTCCACTCTAATTTTTTTTTAGGGTTAGCTCAACTCTAGGCCCTCAACTCAAATTTTTTTATATGGTCAGCTGAATAGCATGCACTCGCATATAATGTTTTAGAGCGTCAGCTGTACAGCATGCACTCGCATATAATGTTTTAGAGCATCATTTGAACAGCATGCACTGGTATATAATATTTTAGAGCGTCAGCTGAACAGCATGCACTCGCATATAATGTTTTAGAGCGTCAGCTCAGCTGCAGGAATTCGCATATAAAGTTTTAGAGCGTCGGCTCACCTGTAGGTACTAGCATATAATGTTTTTAAGTGTCAGCTCGCCAGCAGGCCTTCGCCCCTAATGTTTTAGAGGGTCAGCTCAGCAGCAGGCCCTCACCCCGAATGTTTTAGAGGGCACCAGCAGGCCCTTGCTCCAAATGTTTTTGAGGGTCAACAATCATAATTTTTCAAAGGTGTGTATGATGCCCTCCTTTATGTGTAATAAGGGGTGTATTGTAGTGCCGGTTCCTTGTAATTTTTGGCAGCCCTTTCACAGTGCATAGGCTTTATGAGTGTAGGAGTCCCACTACCTGAACAAATGCTCGATCATCACTAGTCCGCACCCGTTCCGCAAAATTGACCCCGTCTGAATGAGCCCTTATTAAAAGGCCCGTCTTAAATGTCTTCGTATCATTGAAAAACTGAAACTGAACAATTTATCATGAGGGGAATTTTTTAAGTCAGTTTTACAGATTCTCAGCTAAATTATCAAATACCCAAAACCAGATGGATGCCATACATTATCTGGCACCTATAGGGTCATAAAAAAAAAAATGTATATGTTTATAGATTCTGTGGAAATAAATACTTTCCAGGTTTTTATGATCTATTGCAAATATAACAGAGATATGTTTAAAGTACCCCAGAACAGGGTCACTACAAAAGGTAAATTGTTGTTAAGTGAAGTGTTGTGATTTGCTGTCTTTGTATTCCTAATAGCTCTGTATGGACAGTTTAGAGTTAACACCTTGGCGCATCCCCTTAGGTTGCCAGGAGATAGACCTGGTTTCGCCACCTGGTTAGTAAGTAGAGAGTCACCCTTACACATTTAGAGACATTTTGACCAGCACCCATCAGCGTGGGAATTTACAGAGACTTTAGAGAGAGACAGAGTGAAGGAGTACTACAACCTTCTCCAGATGCTGTCCATATGTTGCTATTGGAATTGCACTGTGATCTACTTGGAACTGTGCCTTGTTACTGTTGGATGTACTGTTACACCTGTTCTGCACTTTAGTAAAGAGAGATTAACTGGCAACTGTTTACTGATATACACATTGGAGGTTTGTGCAGTTGGTATTTTTAGATACTCTTTCACCCACTGTGGTAGTATTACTGTAGTGCTTATGTAGGCTAATGTGTTGTAATAGTGACTTGGTTGATAATACATTATGGGTGGGAATTTACTTTCCCTGTAACTTATGTACTATAGGTCTTGGTGTCATTACAATGTGTATCCACCAGATGCCCTCCTACTCTTTAATTGGTTCTATGTAGATTCATTTCCATGGTATGAATTCTGTGTATTCTGTTTTCAATGTTATTATAATAAATGTAACTTTTTAACTTTATTTCTAGTTGGTTGAGGGTTGTCCTATAATTATATATAAATAAAAATAATATTGTGTAGTTCATGACAATATCTTTCTGACAAAGCAGGAACCAGCCCAGTACCTCACATGGGACCGGAGATCTCCCCATTCGTTGCTCCAATAGTTCTGTATGCTAGTAAATCTCATATTCATGTTGTTTGAGGAATATGTGGAGTATTTGAACACTCAAAACAACATGAATAGGAGATTTACTAGTAAAATAGATTCAAGGGCATTGAAATATTTGGATGTAAGTGTACAAAAAGGGACACTAGTTACAAAGGTGTATAGAAAACTGACTGCCACAAATTCCCTCTTGCACTTCAGGAGCTCCCACCCTTACCATGTAAAGGAAGCTGTACCATATGGGCAATTTACAAGATTAAAAAGCGAGTAAGGACACAGAGGAGAGGAGATTATTGGAGAGGGGTTACCCTGAGCGAATGATAGATAGCTCCCTTTTGAGAGCAATAAAAAGAGAAGAACAAGGAAGTAGGAACAGGATAGATAATAGAAAAAAGATGGATAGAGCAGTAATTTCCTTCAAATATACACCAATGGCTTTAAGCATAAATAAGGCTATTTTTAACAACTGGCATATATTAGCTGAAGATTTAAAAGAAAAAACAAAAAATCCTCCCCTTGTCAGTTTTAGAAGAAGTAAAACCATCAAAGATAACATAGAGGTAAGTAGATTTGAGAGCAAGAAAGACAATTGGTTAGAAAAGGGAGTTCCATAAGGGAATTTTAAATGTGGACAGTGGGAAAGACCCTCCGATGTTTATATTTGAGATTCAGAGAGCACAAAAAATCTATTGAGACAGGAATAGTGTCACCTGGGTTAATAAAGCATATTAAAGAAGTACATGGGGGAGATGCAAGCACACTTAAAGGGTTTCTGTCACCAGAAAAAATGGGTATTATGGGGGGGTGGGGGGCATTGCTCCTGCACCTAGAGCAGGCATCCTCAAACTGCGGCCCTCCAGCTGTTGCAAAACTACAACTCCCAGCATGCTCGAACAGCCTACAGGTATCAGCCTACAGCAGGGCATTGTGGGAGTTGTAGTTTTACAACATCTGGAGGGCCGCAGTTTGAGGATGCCTGACCTAGAGGCTCTGTTCTCTCACCTCTGTACACGCCCTGCTACAGTTGATTGACAGGGCCAGGCATCGTTGGTCTCCTCCAGCTGTGTAAATCCCGCACCTGCACCGTCCCGTTTAGTGTTCGGCGCAGGCGCAGTGAGTGAAGCCAGCAGCAGGCGAGTGTCCTTCACAGCCGTCGCCTGTCACTGAGTAAGTGCCCGCACCAGCGACTATGTTTTAAAGAAAAATAAAGCAACTGCAAAAGGATCCGGTGAGTGCCGCATTTTTTATTATTTTCTCACAAGACAAGTGTATTTTCCTGTATGTTTGGTAGTACAGAAAGACCAGGGCAAGATGCTGATGGTGGCCCACATGATATCTCCTCAGCCCTCTTCTCCTGGAGGAGGAGGACAGAATGTAGCAGCTGGTCTGGCCACCATGGAGAGGCAGCCTCCGGGAAGGTATTTTGCTCCGCTGAAGCAGTATTTTGTGTTGCATTGTGGGATTTTGGACAAACACTATACCAGTTCCAAGATGGTAAAAAACATTCTGATAGTGTTAAGCTCTATGACACATGAAGGGAGATTTATGAAGACTGGCGCTCCTATACGTCTGTCTTGATCTCTATGTGTAGGGCAATGTGTTTTGGGGTGTATTTTTACATATACCCATGTTGGGTGAGAGAAATATCTCTGTAAATTGTCAACTTTGTATAAAAAGGGGCCTAAAACCAATGAGTACCTTTAGGATTTCACAGGGCATTTTTACGCATTTGGATTCCAGACTTCTTCTCACGCTATAGGGGCCCCTAAAATGCCAGGACAGTATAAATACCCCACATGTTACCCCATTTTAGAAAGAAGACACCCCAAGGTATTCCGTGAGGGGTATGGTGAGTTCATGTAAAATTTTATTTTTTGTCACAAGTGGAATATGAGACTTTGTAAAAAACTAAATAAAAAAAAATATATATCAATTTCCGCTAACTTGTGCCAAAAAAAAAAAATTCTGTGAACTCGCCATGCCCCCCCGCCAGGCATTTTAGGGGCCCTAAAGCGTGAGAAGAAAAATGCGTAAAAATGCCCTCCTAAAAGGTACTCATTAGAATTTGGGCCCCTTTGCGCATCTTGGCTGCAAAAAAGTGTCACTCATGTGGTATCGCCGTACTCAGGAGAAGTAGGGCAATGTGTTTTGGGGTGTATTTTTACATATACCCATGCTGGGTGAGAGAAATATCTCTGTAAATTTACAACTTTGAATAAAAAAATTTAAAAAGTTGTCGTTTACAGCGATATTTCTCACACACAGTATGGGTATATGTAAAAATACACCCCAAAACTCATTGCCCTACTTCTCCTGAGTACGGTGATACCACATGAGTGACACTTTTTTGCAGCCAAGATGCGCAAAGGGGCCCTAATTCCAATGAGTACCTTTAGGATTTCACAGGCCATTTTTACGCATTTGGATTCTCACGCTTTAGGACCCCTAAATTGCCAGGACAGTATAAATACCCCACATGTGACCCCATTGTGGAAAGAAGACACCCCAAGGTATTCCTTGAGGGGTATGGCGAGTTCACAGAAAAAAAAAAATTTGCCACAAGTTAGCGGAAATTGATTTTTTTTTTACAGTCTCATATTCCACTAACTTGTGACAAAAAATAAAATTTTGCATGAACTCGCCATACCCCTCACGGAATACCTTGGGGTGTCTTCTTTCTAAAATGGGGTCACATGTGGGGTATTTATACTGTCCTGGCATTTGAAGGTCTCCGCAATCATTACACGTATGGCCAGCATTAGGAGTTTCTGCGATTCTCCGTATATTGAGCATACGGGTAATGAGATTTTTTTTTTCCGTTCAGCCTCTGCGCTGAAAAAAAAAAAAAAATGAACGCCACAGATTTTTTCATTCGCATCGATCAATGTGGATGAAAAAATCTCTGCCAAAATCAGTGACTGCGGTGCGGTGGGGTGGGCTCTAGCTACCTAACAAGTAGCTAACTAACTGGCGGTGATAAGAGACCCTTATGCCCCATTCACACGTCCGAAATTCTGTTTGCGAAACGGAATTGCGGACCCAGTCATTTCTATGGGGACAGACCTTGTCCCGCTCAGATCCGGTATTACGGATCCGCGCTTCCGGGTCTGCACTTCCGTTCCGCAAAAATATAGAACATGCCCTATTCTTGTCCGCAATTGCGGACAAGAAAAAGCATGTTCTATATAGTTCTGGCAATATGCGGATCTGCAAAATGCGGAAAGCACATTGCCGGTGTCCGTGTTTTGAGGATCCGCGGATCCGTGATTCCACGGATCCGCAAAACACATATGGACGTCTGAATGGAACCTTACAAGGGGTGTGATCAATGACAGGGGGGTGATCAGGGGGTCTAGATGGGGTGATCAAGGGGTTAATAGGTGAGGGGGGGGAGGGGGGGTTAGTGTAGTGTTTGGTGCAACTTTACAGTGTTACCTGGTCCTCTGGTGGTCGATCCCAGCAAATGGGACCACCAGAGGACCAGGTAGCAGCTATATCAGATGCTGTTCACAAAACAGCGTCTGATATAGATGTTTGATGCGATTTAATTTTGGTTGATGCTTCATGTTTTTACTATGTAAGTGTAAAATGTATTGCTATTTTGCTATTGCTAAAAGGTATTGCTATTTTTATGTCTTGTTTTTTCTGTAATTTTCTAATAAAAGAATAATAATAAAAAAAAAGAGACAGAGAGATTTTGGAGAATTTTCATGGCTTTAGTGTGAGAGTCAGCAAGGTAACCAGCAAAGAGCATTACAGACTTTGCTGCTACTTCGGGGAAACAAGTTGAGACACTCGATGCAACCCAGATTACTGAATTCAAGAGCTACAACATTTTAGTCAGCGAGCTGATCAGTGTATAGCATTCCCAGGCCCTGCTGCAGTGGAGGGATAATGAGTCCAGACACCCTGCACACTTCAGGTAAGATTTAGCCAGTTGATTTATTGAAACCGCATGCCACTGTGCAAATTGTGAACATTGTGACAGATCACAGTTGCTATCCAGAAATCCTAGTATTTGAGACTATAGCAATAAAAAGAATAATCAGAGGGCGATTGCTGCAAACTATTTGCTTAGCTCATGCTGGGACATCTAGGGAGAATTTGCACTCTGTACAGATACATAATTGCTGAATGTACTACAACTCATATTTGGTGCACAGTAAATAAAGAAATTTCAAGCTCAATCTGGCCTGGTTACTGACTCCCCTAATACAACATGCTGGTCATTGCATTTCCATTACAAGTCTTGCCTTTTAACCACATAGACATTTAGTATCCAGGCCACCGCAAAACTACCATCAGACAGAAGCCCTGACTTCATGGAGTGCCACGAGGAAACGCAAGGTGCTCCTCTTTTAATGTACCAACCCCAGGGGATGACAGCCTGAAGGGAGTATACTATGACAAATCATCATCAGGGCCACTACCACTCTCATCCTCTGCTCCAATTCCCCAGGGCCTTGCTGCAGTTGCATATCTTATACTTCTGGTAATTGTGTGTTACCATGTAAATCTATTATTGCCCAGTTTGCTGTGTCCCCACTTTCTCCCCCAATTATACGGTCCATCTCTTTGTCCTACTTTGCCTTTTTATTAAGGACTGTCAGGCAGCCATGTGCAGAGGCAGCATCAGCCCATGCCAGTGTTGATGGTTTCCAGATGGCCAACTTGCAGGAGAAGGACTCGCAGGATTTGATTCAGGAGGACTCCGGTCTAAGCGTAGGCCCACGCAGGATTTGATTATTACATTAGAGGCAATGTGCAACACACTGCCCCCCAGAGTTGATCATGTCTCAGGTTTATAGGAATGCAGAGTGGTGTGGTATGGCCTAAATAATCTCTGTGTGAGTCAAGGTGCTCCTACCTGGATACCATCTCTCCCCAGGGTTTGGCTCTGAAGCAATTAAAGGAAGAGTAATGGTGGAAGTGGAAAAATAGTCAAGTCCAGACTTTTATAAAGTTCAACAGCTTTACTTGAATCAACATGCATCCAGACAATATTCTCCCTTGGTTCTAGCAGGCTTTGGCATAAACTGATAAACTGGCTGGCAAACTTAAATATTATGCTTTCTCTCTCTGCTGTGCTGAGCTCGGCTCTATTCTGGCAGCTGGACTCTTAGACCGTTCTGGTATCCGTGGAGTGGGGTGCGTTTGACCCCCCCCCCACCCCCCCTGTGACACTCTGCAAGTAAATCTGCAAGGAGTCATGGTGCTCTATGAGCTGCCTTCCTCTGGAGGGACTCCTGCTGCAGCAAGGGGGGGGGGGGGGGGGCTACCCTAGCTTCTACATCATGGTATGTCTAACTCTGACACTGCCCTGGCTTAGACTCCCTAGACACTTTCTGCTGCCCCTCTCTGGGTAGAAAATGGGACTAGCCCACTTTTGCCCAAAATGGGTGAGAATGGAATGGTAAGTTCCATTCTATCTAAAGATATCCCTGCCATATCTGCCACCTGCTGGTGAACCAGGCACATTGCATGTACAAAACAGTTTTATAACAACATTAGGAATGCACCATTTAGGAGGACCTGGAACAAATACATAGATGACATTATTGGTAGCAATCAGCAGCAGGGTGAAGAAATTGTAACACCAGGAAAGTCTTAAGTGAAGGAGGACTGTGAGTGTAATAGGTAGGAAATGGCTGCTCTGAGGCCTGCTGAATTAACTATTCCTTCAATGTAACCCCTTCAGGAACACTCTGTGCACTCCCTTTGCGTTAAGCAAGAGACACAGTATTAAGTCAAGTAAGTCATTCCTTCCGCTTATTAAAGTGTTTTATTGTGTCCTGCAAAACCATAACTGTGTGAAGGAGCTGTACTGTTTTGTACATTCTATTGCGCAGTCCTTTAAAGAGACAGTACCCTCCATTCGATAAAGTTTTTGTAACTTTGTTAGCTTTGTGGCCTAAAAGCCATGCCACAGTGTTGCACGGCATACCTACAACTACATAGAGCTATGGGAGCTATCTACTTGTCTAAAGAGCAGCCATCTTGTCTGAACTGTATACAGCAGCCACATGGCCCTAAAAAAACTCAATTTATTGACTAAAATGGGATAATGTTGTGGACACGCTCTGTGACAGGTGCAGAGGTCACTGTAAGCAGATGAGCTATCCCCAGCTGTAATTTCCTATAATTGTAACCCTGCTTGAGATGAGGAGCTTGACAAAAATGTATTTCTTCTGACCCCAAAGTATTAGTCTATTAAGAGGCTCTATGCCCAGTGAGAAAACTGATTGTATTTTTATTAAATTTATTTATTTCAATTATTTTTTTAAATCAATTTCTTGGAATTTGATTCATGGGCTTAATCTTTAACATACTCTTGCACTACAAGCTCCTTTAGTGTAAGCATTTCAAAGTCAAATGTTCTTCTCTCCTTCATTTCATTTATTTTCATCTTTTCCCGTAAAGTCATGTAGTCTTTGCCTGTTTTATAAGCCAATGAAACCAACGTATCTAGTAATGGCATATAATATCTGTGTGTGGTGTGCTTCTCAAGAAGTTCAAGGGCTTGCATCCCAACTTCATAAGCCATTTCTGATTGATTCATATCTCTATAGCATACAACTAATGCACACAGAGATGGCACCAATAACTTAGGACAATGTTCAACCAATTTTTCTTGAAGATAGACAACTTGTTGGAAGATACCTGTAGCAGTATTGTACTGTCCTCCTCGTATACAGCTGTATCCTTCTTCCAGTTCTGGCTCAATGAAAAACTCCATATATTTCTGGGACCTTCTTACACATTTTAGAGCATATAATTCTTCAAGATAATTTTTAAGGGCCATCATCCTTTTGTTGATCATCTCTTCGGTGAGATTTCCCAGTAGGACCTTTTTAGGAAATACGATATCTTCCATTTCTTCCCTAAAGTCTTTTAGTAAATTTCTGTGAAGACGTTCAAAGTCAGAGTATCTTCTCTCGATGAAGACCTTCTTTCCATCAAAACTTCCCGTTTTAATTATTACGATCTGGTACATCTGTAAAGAAGTATTGGTTCAGTCTGGTGGAATATAACAGGAAACTGACCGAATCTCAGAAGAACGTAGATCCAGAAAATCGATATTACAATTATATGGAAATTGAAATTGGTCTCAACCACCAGAATACTATCCGACACATCTCTCCTTTTTATTGTTCCAAAGACCTGAATGTTTAAGTAAGCTCCAAACACAAGGTTATATCCACATGGGTGTAAAATCTGAAGCTGTGAGGAATCTATGCAAAAATTGACCTGCAGTGTGGATTTGAAGTCTGCAGCATGTCAACTTCCATTGCATATCAATGCATCAAAAAAGAGTAACAATGTCCAGTGTCTAGAGACCTTCACATCGAAGTTATGAATAAGGACAAGACTTGTCTGAAATGCGTAAGCTTTAGTTTTGACTGTCTGTAACCACATGCTTTGATTCAATTCTAGATCAAAAGCTCTGATGTGAAGATCTCTAGCTGCTGGATATTGTTACTCTTGCTTGAAAATTATTGTATACAAGCAAGGTACGTGCAGTATAGATCTGTGGAACACACTTTGGTGAGGAGTTTACTATTGTTGTTTGTGGTGGACAAGAAACATTGTAGATTTTGCCCTGGATTTCACTACAAATTCTAGAGCATGCATTGCAAATTACTTTGTGTATGGAAGTACTCCAAAATGTGGAAATATTGTATGGAATTCCAGGACTGGGATATAAAAAGAGCTTTCTATTGTACTTTCCACTTACAGCGGCTTGGTGTCACTATTCTATGTGAACACCCCTGTCAACACAGTTGGCAAAGATAAACTAACACCCAGATTACCCTATTACAGAGGAGGCACTCAGAGCCCTCTCTGTGGGCACCCGCACCCTGGAAAAGGTCTAAGGCATACCATATTGCCTTAAACTTTTCCTGCCATTCACATACTATGAACAGCACAGGCAGCGCACTGAATGCAGACAGACTATTATAGCTAAATGATGAAGTATGTGGAAGATATACTATATTGGACTCTAGTATTCAGAATAAATATGTGGGTTTTGAGTTACAGTTTGGGCGTTCAGTCTGTAAAAGATTCGCCATCACTGTCCTATTACATCCCATGGCAACATCAGTAGGAAGACCAAGTAGTAATTGGAAATTTCTACTGAGGCTACAATGTGACTTTTTGCAGCATGACTGACTGACTTTAAAGGGTTTGTCTCGCTAGGATATGCTGGGACCCGCACCTACAGTATATCGAGAACGGAGTGGACTAATATGGTGGCTGAAGAACTCTGGTCTGCCACCACAAGTGCTCTCTCCATAGAAGTGAATGGAAGTGCACCGCATATGACTGGCCACCGCTTCCATTCAATTCTATGGGCCCGACGGCTATTTTCGGCAGCCCCATATAAATAAATGGAGGGCAGCAGCACATGCGCAGTGCGCCCTCCATCACTTTTGGGGCTCAGTTTAGGAGACAGGTGCAGGTCCCAGCTCCTGTGAGCACTCAGCCTTCTCAGTGCTCATGAAGCACATCCACTGTATAGCGGCTGTGATGCCTATCGTAGCTCAGCCCCATTCACTTCCATGGAGCTGAGCCGCACTTACACCATGATGCACTTAGGACACGATGAACGTGTTGTTACTGGCCCAGGAAAAAGCTAAGAAAAGGCTGCAGAGATACTGCAATCACCACTGCCTTCTCAAACCGGTTATCGGACCCCCACTCGATCAGATACTGATGACCTATCCTGATGATAGGCCTTACTTGCGATCAGGTGACTGATTTAATAGGGGCAGGGTCGGCATAGTCTGACACGTGCATGCACATTAAAGGGGTTCTCTGGCATGTAACTGAAACTGCCCACAGAGTAGTGGTCATTGAAGAGAAGGAAAAGAAGCGTTATGAGCATGTGCATCCTCTATTACAAGGCTCTACAACAGGACATTGCCAACAGCAACTGAAATCAAAACGGTTTTGCCACAAGGTGCAATGGTAGGCTGATAACTTTACAATAAGGCAGGTTCAATAAATGGTGGTGTTTGGGGAATGTGATATAACAGCAATATCTGTTGGTTGGTATACATTTATATTTGTGGCACAATCCCTTTAACCTCCGGTGATATGGCAAACCTAAACAGATTGGTAGGGGGTGTTGGGTGTCTGACCCACACCAATCTGAAGCTGATGACCTAGGGCAGGGATCAGCAACCTCCAGCACTCCAGCTGTTCTGGAACTACAACTCCCAGAATGCTTAATTCTCTTCTATAAAAGAACAGCTTAGCAAGTGTGCATGCTGGGAGTTGTAGTTTCACAGCAGCTGGAGTGCCGAATGTTCCTGACCCCTTACCTAGAGGATAGGTCATCAATATTTGTAGCTCAGAGAACTCTTTTAACTATGCCTTCCTATCATGTGTCCCCTGCACCGAAAACATTGGATGCTTTATAGTCATACTCGTAAATGATTATTTACTTAGTTTGTCTTACCACAAACTTGGAAAGAAAATCCTCAGCTATGCGGGTGGAGTGGATCTGGAAAAGGAGTTTGACTGGTTTTGATTCGTATTTCTCTTTCTTCCAGTAAACCTGAAGTTCTCTTGTAGTCATGAGGTGATGGTGACGTGCAGAAGTACCCCCTAAAAATAAAACAGTGAAAACAATAGATATTAGATATCTACTGTCTTCCGTTCACCTGGTGGGACGCATGGAAGTTTTGAGGACACCAGAAGTCCAGGCACTGTGTCTCCGGCGCCTCTGTCCTTGCTCTGCTTATCAGAGCAGGAAGGAAATTGTGAGGACTGGGCTAAATGTCAATTCCTGGCAATCTTGGGGCAGGTGGTTGCTTCTTCACCTGCAAGGAAAGCCCCCCTACAGGTAAAGAAGGCCTACTGATTATTTGTTAGAATCAATTCACTCATCTCTAGTAAAGACCACTTAGTATAGCCATACCTTCCTCAGGGAAAAGTGCTTCTTTTTTATTTTTAGGTGAATAATGTTTTCAGTGCACATTGGGCATGGCTGCCCTGTTTGGTGCACCTGGCATACTCTGAGCCATCACTATTGGCTCTGAAATCTCAGGGACTGTCACGTAAGCAAAAGGGGAGGCACGTGTTACTGGAGGAATGATGATACAATAAACAACATGGCCCCTTCCATGGTGCACTAAAAACCTTCCATAAAAGTACAAAGAAGCATTTTTATGGATTAGTGATTCATATTTTCACAAAAAGGTATGGTTATGTTTTGGGGCACCACAGGAATCCTAGGACAGTGAAGGACTAATGTTAGGATCCCTGGTGGTCTAGGGCAGGGAAGATGTTAATGTCAGTGTACCTTGTGGTCCTGGGAAGTAAAGAGGGTTAATCTTAGTATCACTGGTGGTTTAGGGCAATGATAGGTTAATTGTCAGCATACCTAGTGAGCAATGTTGAGTGAGGGGGTTAATTCCAATATCCTTGGGGATTTCAGGCAGTGAGGGGGCTAATATAAGGATCCCTGGTGGAATCCAATACAAGGGTTATTGTGGCATACCAGGAGTCCATACTGCCCTGGCTGTAACTTTCTGTACCATTGAATACAATAGCAAAGGCAAGGGGTGAACAAACAAAAATAAACAGAAAATAAGCAGGCTGCATTCACAATTAATAGTAGAGATTATACAGGTACAGAGTCTGGGCAAAGCAAACTGGTGGGACTGGGTTCACATTTCTGGAACTCCTATATCAATATTTGTTGAATAACTATATAGGCCCTTTTATATGGTGTGGTAAGGTGCAAGGTGTCATATGTGATGGCAGGTACGTGTCACCGAGGTTGCTGGCCTCGGTGAGGTGAGAGCCGGGTTTTTGTCTGCAGCAGCTAGTGCTGTTTGACTTTGTTAAATAGCATGGCTGCAAAGCCGATCCGGGCCGGCTCTTACTGGGAGCAGCTAAAGAGTAGGGTGGGTGGCTGCTCCCCACGGTCCAGTCCATGTTTTGGGCTGGATATAAAACGCAGCCAGCAGCTGTGTCTGGGGAGTGTGATTATCCTGGAGCTGCTAACAGGGCTGGGAGTTCTCTGTCCAGGAGGAAAGAGCTCAGTAAGGAGGTATTTTGTTCCTGGCTACCTGAAGCTGGATTCTCCTGCGGCTGGGCCGACAGCGTGGTGCGAACCTGCACCTACACCTCCCAGGTGACTGAACCTGTGTTGGACTGTTTTTGTTTGGCTACGTTATTTCCGTTGTGTGTGAACTGTCACCAAGAGACTGTTTTTCATTTTGTGTGCAAGTGTGAATAAAACACTGTTTGTTGCACAATCTGGACTCCTTGTTTTGCCTCTAAACTGCACCCGCACCGCTGTCTACCAGAGCGACTCCCACATTTGGTGTCGGATGCGGGCATGCGCAGTGAGGCTGGCGTGAACGCCGAACTTTGTTTTTGCTGAGAAAAAGTGAATGTCCTATATTAAGCCGGCAAAGTTGCAGCCTGTGATCCCCGACAAAATGGAGGCGGCTGTGAAAGCCCTCATAGAGGCTAACGTGCAGCAGCGGGAGACCAACCAGCTACTGCTACAGCACGTGATGGCGTTGCAAGCGGCAGGAGCGTCCCACCGCGTCCATGATGCCCGGAAAGCTGTCCGTGCCGCGATCCCTAAGATGACCCCTCGGATGATGTGGAGACCTATCTGGCGGTGTTCGAGAAGGTGGCCGTGAGGGAGAAATTACCCCGAGAACAGTGGGCAGAGGTCGTCGCTCCGTTCCTGGCGTCTGGACCCCAGCAAGTATTTTTGACCTCCCAGATGACCAAGCAGCTGACTACCCAACTGTGAAAGGTGAGATCCTGGCAAGACTGGGGGTGAATGTTTTGGTCCGGGCTCAGCGTGTCCACCAGTGGGACTTTAACGTGGCTGAACCCGCCAGGCCACAATACTATGACTTGCTACAACGGTTGCAAAAATGGCTGCAGCCAGACATACTGACTCCCACTGCTATGCTCGACCGTCTGTTAGCCGATGTCTTCTGGAGGGCTTTGCCTTACCCTCTCCAGCACTGGGTCGGCCAGGTATCGCCCACCAATGCCCTGGAGATGGTCGACCTGGTGGAGCGGTACGAGGCCACCAGAAACCTGCAGGGGAGTCTTGCTGGGAAGGGGTCAGTCAAACCCGGAGGCCTCTGCCCCAGTTCCGACGTCCGGCGACAGAGCGGCCTGTACGGAAGATACCCCTGCGAGTCCGCCTCCCGTGGTATGCTGGAGGTGTCAGGAGCCAGGCCACATCAGGGCCGACTGTCCGCATCGGGATGAGCCGATGGAGGTGAACTATGGGGTCGCCACTCCTTGTATGCACGGAAGCTGTGCGCAACTGGCACCCGTGAGGTGCAAGACCATAACCACCTGTGTCAGGTAGAGGTGGGAGATTCGCTGGCGGTGGCTCTGCTGGACTCCGGGAGTTTAGTCTCCCTGGTAAGGGCTGCCCTTGTACGGCCTGTGGAGTATACTGGCCGTAAAGTCGGGGTCCTGTGCATCCACGGAGACCTGAAAGACTACCCCACTGCACTAGTGACTTTGTCCACAGCGGCTGGTAGGTGGACCAACGAGGTGGCTGTCGCTACTAAACTCCCACATGAACTAATACTTAGGAGGGACTTCCCCGGTTTTCCGGCGCTGTGGCCGGCAATAAAGGTATCTGAGGGACCCGAGACAGGGGTGACCCTAGTAGAGTGGCCTGATACCGCTGGAAGGCCAGAACCCTGGGAGCCCGAGTCTGAAGGGCCGGCGGTAGGGGTGACCACTGCTCCAGCGGTAGAGGGGGAGACAACCCCACTGAGTGTAATGGTGGGAGACACGGAGGACTTGCCACCGGGACCTGAGTTGGCAGACCTCAATGTCTCCGGGAAAATTTTGGGACCGCACAACACCGGGACCAAACCCTAACCAGGGCCTGGGAGAATGTGCTGGAAATTGATGGTAAACCCCAGAAACCAGGGGCTGAATTAATGTTCCCACGATTTATTGTTCTACAGGATATGTTGTATCGGGTGAACCAAGTCCGAGGTGAACCTGTTGAACAGTTGGTGGTGCCCACAGCGTATCGCAAGCTTGTCATGGAGCTTGCCCACCAACATGTTCTTGGGGGACACCTGGGGTGGCAGAAAACCCAGGACCGCATACTGCAGCGGTTTTATTGGCCCAGTGTGTTCAAGGAGGTAGAAAATTATTGTAAGTCCTGTCCAACCTGTCAGATAACTAGCCCCCAGCCTCATTTCCGTAGTCCTCTGGTACCTCTGCCAATTATTGAAGTACCGCTTGAGCGAATCGCTATGGATTTAATTGGGCCTGTACCAAAGTCTGCCAGGGGCCACCAACACATTCTGGTAGTTCTCGACTATGCCACTCGGTATCCGGAGGCGGTGCCCCTGCGACATACCTCAGCTAGGCTCATTGCCAAAGAGTTAATGGAGATGTTTTCCCGTGTGGGCCTGCCAAAAGAGGTTCTGACAGACCAAGGGACCCTTTTATGTCCAAAGTAATGAAGGAACTGTGTAAATTGTTGCGTATAAAGCAGTTACGGACGTCCGTTTACCATCCGCAAACAGACGGTCTTGTTGAGAGGTTTAACCAAACTCTAAAAAATATGTTAAAAAGGGTGGTGTCTAGAGATGGGAAGGACTGGGACCTGCTTCTGCCCTATCTCATGTTCGCAGTGCGAGAGGTACCCCAGGCCTCTACTGGGTTCTCGCCCTTCGAACTGCTTTATGGCAGACACCCTCGGGGCCTGTTGGATATCGCCAAGGAAGCATGGGAACAACAGCCTGTCCCCCACAAAAGTGTCATTGAGTATGTCACCCAGATGCAGGAACGGATAGAAAGGGTGTTGCCGCTGGTCCGGGAGCATATGGAGGCAGCGCAACAAGCCCAGAGTAGGGTGTACAATCGTCAGGCTCGGGTACGGGGCTTCAATCCGGGAGATCGGGTTTTGGTTCTGGTACCCACCCTTGACAGCAAATTCCTAGCTAGGTGGCAGGGCCCCTATGAGGTGATCGAGAAGTAGGGAAGTAAATTACAAAGTACACCAGCCAGGCGGCGCAAGCCGGAGCAGGTGTACCACGTGAATTTACTTAAGCCGTGGAAAGATAGGGACACGGCCGACGACCACAGCCCCGGCCAGGGCTTCTAGGTGAAAAGGGTCCAGCCCCACAGTTCGAGGCCTGTGAAGCAGTAACCACGGTAAAAATTGCAGACAGCCTGTCTTCCAAACAAGTTCAGGAAGTCAGGAGTTCATCAGTCGGAACACGGATGTGTTCTCGGACCTCCCTGGCCGCACGTCTCTCATCCAACATGACATCGTCACTGAGCCTCAGGCCAAGATCCGGTTAAAACCATACCGGGTACCCGAGGCTCGGCGACGGGCCATCGCGGAGGAAGTACAGTTAATGTTGAAGCTCGAGGTCATTGAGGAGTCGAAAAGTGAGTGGGCCAGTCCCATAGTCCTAATACCCAAGCCGGATGGGACGTTGCGGTTCTGCAACGACTTTCGCAAGTTAAATGAAGTATCCAAGTTTGACGCGTATCCCATGCCCCGAGTAGACGAGCTGGTTGAAAGTTTAGGACAAGCCCGTTATTTTTCTGTGCTGGACCTCACTAAAGGGTACTGGCAGGTACCCTTAACGGAGTCGGCTAAGGAAAAAACCGCATTTGTTACCCGCAGGGCCTGTATCACTACAAGGTGTTACCCTTTGGCCTGCATGGCGCCCCGCCACTTTCCAAAGGTTAATGGACATAGTGCTGCGACCACATCGTCGGTGCGCCTCGGCCTACTTGGATGATGTAGTCATCCACAGCACCGACTGGGAAAGCCATTTACCCAAGGTGCAGGCGGTAGTGGATGCCCTGAGGAAAGCCGGACTGACCGCTAACCCAAAGAAGTGCTCCATAGGGTTAGAGGAGACAAAATATCTGGGGTATGTAATTGGGCGGGGAGTCATCAAACCTCAGGTAACTAAGGTAGAGGCCATTCAGTAACTGGCCCCGACCGGTCACCACCAGGCAGGTAAAGTCGTTCCTGGGGATTGTAGGTTACTACATGAGGTTTGTGCCCCACTTTGCCACAATAGCAGCGCCATTGACAGACCTGTTGAAGGGGCGAAAGTCTGGGAGGGTTAGCTGGAGTGAGAAGGCGGAGGAGGCTTTCTCCGCGTTGAAGTCGGCCCTGTGTGGGTCCCCGGTTTTGGTGACACCCGACTTCAACAAGGAGTTTGTCGTACAGACCGACGCCTCGGAGGTAGGCCTCGGTGCGGTACTGTCTCAGGAGGTCAACGGGGAAGAACATCCCGTTGTCTTCCTGAGCCGTAAGCTCAGTCCCGCCGAGTCCAGGTATAGTATAGTGGAGAGGGAGTGCCTGGCTATCAAGTGGGCACTCGAATCTCTCCGCTACTACCTGTTAGGGAGGAGGTTCCGTCTGGTGACCGACCATTCCCCCTCAAATGGATGAGTCAGGCCAAGGAGAGGAATGCTCGGGTCACTAGGTGGTTCCTATCTCTTCAAAATTTCAAGTTTTCCGTGGAACACAGGGCAGGCCGCTTGCAGGGCAACGCAGATGCCCTGTCCCGCGTCCACTGCCTCACGTGTGTTCACCCCTCAGGGTTGAACAAAGGGGGGTATGTGGTAAGGTGCAAGGTGTCATATGTGATGGCAGGTACGTGTCACCGAGGTTGCTGGCCTCGGTGAGGTGAGAGCCGGGTTTTTGTCTGCAGCAGCTAGTGCTGTTTGACTTTGTTAAATAGCATGGCTGCAAAGCCGATCCGGGCCGGCTCTTACTGGGAGCAGCTAAAGAGTAGGGTGGGTGGCTGCTCCCACGGTCCAGTCCATGTTTTGGGCTGGATATAAACGCAGCCAGCAGCTGTGTCTGGGGAGTGTGATTATCCTGGAGCTGCTAACAGGGCTGGGAGTTCTCTGTCCAGGAGGAAAGAGCTCAGTAAGGAGGTATTTTGTTCCTGGCTACCTGAAGCTGGATTCTCCTGCGGCTGGGCCGACAGCGTGGTGCGAACCTGCACCTACACCTCCCAGGTGACTGAACCTGTGTTGGACTGTTTTTGTTTGGCTACGTTATTTCCGTTGTGTGTGAACTGTCACCAAGAGACTGTTTTTCATTTTGTGTGCAAGTGTGAATAAAACACTGTTTGTTGCACAATCTGGACTCCTTGTTTTGCCTCTAAACTGCACCCGCACCGCTGTCTACCAGAGCGACTCCCCACAATGGTCAAGGAGTGAAATGAGCATTCATATGCAGACTTGACTTGTGTAAATGCAACACCCATCACCTGATTCTCTTTCCTTCTCCTGACTTTCAAACAAGCAAACGATAAAAGCAAAGTTGAGTATGGTAAGAAAAAAGGAGGAGAAAGAAACATTTGGGGATAAAGTATGGGAGAAGAGAGGGTCAGAGGTCTTTTAGTCCCCATGGCCAGATATTAGTCACAGTAAACTTGATAACGATAACACAGTGGATAAATATCTGCAATCCAACATTGCAGTAAAAAAGGTCAATCCACTGTCAAGGTTTAGAATAAAGGCAATCAAAATCCTGATACAATATCTATCCAGGATATGAATAAATCCCTGGGTGTGGGGCACCAACCAGAAGAGAAGGATTGGCTGCGGTTAATGAAACCAATCTTGCACTTGAAACTGTCATGGTAAAATAGGCGATCTGAAATTGGATACAATTGGGCTGATAACTGGCTGATTCACATTAAGAAAAAACTGAGTACTGTAGCTTTAAATACTGATGTGAATGGCTGCAGCCCAGTGACACAGACTAGTACACTACACCGAGTCTGACTCTGTCCCACCCCTAGCTAAAACCTTTCTCTGTTGATTAATTAAATCTAACTAACTAGCTATATCTTCCCAAAAACTGTCCCTATCTGAGTCTAAATTGGCTGTACTGCATGTCTAACTATGCTGACATCCTGTCACATCAATGTACAAGCTCAGAATACACGTCTTCCCTGGTTGAGATTTTATATAGTGCCTATGACATATGTCAATATCATCCCTCTTGATTAGCTGAGGCTGACTGTAAGACAAGATGGGCAAGTCCATCGGCTAGGGCACCACCCAAGGTTATGTGAACCTCTTTCTTCATTTTCCCTGCTCCGCTTTCTGTGTTCTGATCCGTAAAATGGCATATGTCATTTTGAGCGGTCTGTCCGAATCGAATTGCGAAAGATTAGAATTTGATGGAACCTTGAAGTCTTTGGAAAATCGAGACGAATCAGGTTCACCTATATCTGCGTAAGTGGTAAAGGAGTAAATTTATGGTATATGCACTGTATATAGGTTTTTACATAGTGAGTGTACAGTATATACTTACGAAATACAAGTGTGGGCTGCTGTTAGCCAGAAAGCCAAAACCAGGAGTGAATAAAAAAAAATTTTGCGGTCGTATCTGCCCTTTATGCTTTCTCTCCTTTTATGATCCACTCCTGATTTTGGCTTCCAAAACTGCATCAGAAGACTCCGACTGCCTGGTCATAACTTTAGGTGAAAGTAATGAACTGAATATAGAATATACTGAAAGTTAAATTGCTCACCTGAAGGGTTGTCATTTAGTGGATTTTTCTCATCTGCTTCATTTGTTTTATTCTCGGAATGTTCTGCTCCTTCTGGTAAGGTTGGCAAATCACTTATTAGTTCACCCTCTTCTTGGGAGCCTTCAGGATTCATATTGTCCTTGTACGAAACATATATATCTGAGTGGCTTTCACTTTGTGGAGTTTCAGCCCCATCTATTACACTCGATTTCTCCCCAGAATGTTCTGCTTCTTCTGATAAGGTTCGTGAATCAGGTATTTCACCGTATTCCTTGGAGCATTCATTCATGCTGTATTTTTCTTATCTAAGAGACTTACAAATGTGTGCTTTTCACTTCCAGAACTTCATTTGTTCCTTCCTTTTGATGATCAGAACTTTCTGCTTCTTCTGTCAAGGTTGGCAAACTGAGTATTATGTAGACACCTTATCTGGAAGATCCTGATCCTGAATTTAAGACAAAATGGTTTCAGATATGTCATGGACAATGCTAAATTATCTTTACGTATCAGTCCTAACTAGAACAGGACCTGAAAGCAGAAGCTTAGGTTGCAATGTCGTCATCTTCCTGGCTACAGTAATGACATGACCGGATACTGCACGTGACTGCTGCAGCCAATCACTGGCATCTGCAGTACATGGCATGACTGGTTAGGCCAGTGATCGGATATCACTGCTGCAGCCATTTAAACTGTATGGGACCTAAAATGCAGCACTATTATTGTGTGGCACCTAAAGTGGGCACTAGTTCTATGTGAGATCTAAAGGGGACAGTATACTTGTGTGGAGCACTGTTATGGGCTGGAGCACTATTACAGTTTGGACCTCTATCTATCTGGCACTATTGTTTTCAGGGCTATGGAAGAAGGCTGGAAAAAGTCATCATGGTGGTTTGAGCTGTATAGAGAGGAAGAGGGAAAGCTAAAGACTTCAATTAGACAAGAAAAGTGAGAGCTAACACTTCGACGAGATGATGTCACCTTTGAGCCCAAATCTTTACCATTAAAGGGAAAGTGTCATCAGAAAATGACCTACTGGTTTTAAACCACGGGAGACATTTAATAAGACAGGCCATTTATACGCCAGTCTTAATCCCTATGCACTGCCAGTGGATGCACCAAAGTGCCTCTACATCAGTTTGGCGCTTGCTGCTGCCGGCAGTGCAACATGCTTTTATCTATGCCAGCTAATGATGAATGAGACGGGCCTGCCAGCCCGGCCTCTTCCCCGCCCACGCCATGCTCCCTTTTTTCACCACTGAACGGGGAAAAGTCACAGATTGTGCCACAAAACACCTCGTTGACATAAATATGCCAAAAAGTGGTGTAAAAAAGATAATAAATGACCCCAATGTAATAAAGAATTATGAATTTTTGGTGATGTTATTTTTATTTTTTCATATTAATATGTATGTTAAAAGAGAAACGTAAAATCCTAAAGTTTTCACACTGGTCACTGTCTAATAGTAAATGCCATTTCTTGGTCTGTGCAGATCACTTTTCAGCATCACTTTTCATCTCATTATCATCCCAGTTAGGATTAGAATTATATATATATATATATATATATATATATATATATAATCACAGCTTATCTATTCCATCCTTTTATCTGCTCCCTCCTGCCTATAAATCTTTCATATAGAGGTCAATGAGTCCCCTTCTGTCCATTGTTCTATGACCCATGGTGGCTGCTGTAAAGCATCTCTCTCTATGCTGTGAACAGCTCAGGGAAAATGGCCGCCCACATAACCCTGTTCAGGAAAAGAAAAAAAAAAGTAATATGTGTCGCTAAACTGTTTTGATCCGCGCTCAGTGATTGGTTAGTACATAAAGATGGTGGCGTGTCTCTTCTCCTCACTGCTCGTCTCCCTTATCCACATCTCCTTCCCACGCTAGGATCGTTTCCGTATCTCTTAACCCACGGCAGAGAAAGGGTCCTTTTTGTCAGACCTTTAAAGATAAGATAGAAAAGGAGGGTCTGACCCTTCTCCTCTACAGATCCTGCTGCTATATTTCTACGCAATCCCAGATATATAACACATATAACACATATACTTTTAAAGTGTCGCTGTCCGGCAGAATTTTTTTTTGGGTGGCGCATTCCCTTTAACGTGTGTAGAATAATGCATCTAAATAAGTAGACTTCTTCTTAGGGTATATTCACACGTCGGTATCAGCAGTCATGTTGGTTTTTATTTTCTTGCCGTGACTCAAAAAAATGTGGCAAAATGCCGTGATTTTTATTCTGTTCTCCAAAGAGCTACGATATGATGGCTGCATCTGAATATATTCCTAATGTAATTAACAAGGTTCCTAAAGGAGCCCCACTCATGAAACCACCAGTATGTTAATAGAATAGAATAGAAATCCCTTTATGGTCCCTTAGTGGGGACATTTTGGCATAACAGCAGCAATCACATTCACAACAGGAGCAAAGTAGAATCAAAATAGAGAATGAGAAATTAAAGAGTAAAAATACAAGAAAAAACATAACGCAGAAATTACTTAGAAAATTCACTACTGGGTTTTAGAGAACAGTGGTGGTTATTAGTGTTGAGCAGGCATGCTCGGCCGAACACCCCGTGTGCTCGGGCCCGATGCTCCAGTCTCCTCCCCTACTAGATATCTCAGGTAGTCAACTGTCTGTCCAAGCAGCAAAGCATGAGGTCAAACATATCAGCCTTTTTACATAATATCTGTTTTTATGGAGCATGCTGGTATAACCTGGCTATCTCCTGTATATAATAATAGATGTATGGTTTGTATCAGTTATACGTCTTCTTGTATACAGTGATATGGAGCATGCTGGTATAACCTGAGTATCCCCTGTATATAATAATAGATGTATGGTTGGTATCAGTTATACGTCTTCTTGTATACAGTGATATGGAGCATGCTGCCTCTACGCATTACAAGAATAAAAAAAGAATGACAGTTACATTTTAAGCAAACTGATTTTCCAGTTTGAGATTCACTTTAGGAAGATTCTGAGAAAACACTTTAATTCTAGGAACTGATGAATCACTTGACTCTGCTACCGACCTTATACTAGTAGTAAAATGCTACCTAAAACTATGACTCAGGGGGTTAATAGAGATACCTACCACACATCAGGGAAGATGACATGATGCGGCACCTACCTTTTGCAAGGAAAAGTCACATTGATATTCATAAGTTGTTACTAGATCTCGGAGGTGACATGGTTGGGTGTGCTGCCTCTCGGAGCAGCCGGAATGGTCTGTAAGCTGCAGACTTGAAACCTTGCAAAAGGAGGAAGTGGTGGCGCTTGTTCCCTTTTATTTTGACATGGGTGTTTACTGAGAACTTACTTTTTTTTTTACAGCCGTAACAAAATGCTCTGCCGGTGCCAGCCGTCCTAGAGAAGATATCCATTGTGTAAAACGTTTACACAGAGGCAGCACAACAACCAGAAGATGTCTGATCTACCCCTTTAAATGGTGAAACACACACACCGACTGTCTGTGTAATAATACATACTGAAAGTGCCTATCAGCATTATGTGGCAGTTCCCTGCATGGAGGGAGTGCCTCTGTGAAAGCTAAAAGTGCCAAAGGGGCCTCTGTTTATAGCCCCATGATTATAATATATCCTGGGCGAACAGTCCTAATATTAGAAAAATAACTTTGTAGGTCATTCAAAATTGGATATGTCCTTCTCCGTCAGGGAGGTTATGCAGTTATTCTCTATGACACCCAACATTTTCTAGATGTGTGAGACTACAGGAAAACCTATACAAAGTTCTCACCTGCTGGTATTACACTCTGCAGAGATTACATGTTCTTCTTCCAGAAAGGAACCCAATCTGCTGGAGATGTAACTCTTCTACAGCTACTTTTATGTACACCTGGTGGCAATGTTCCCTTACAAATTAGTGGTGTGATCTCCTAGGCCTGTAGCGTTTCAATGATCCCACGACTCTGTCTCTTGGGCTTGACCGGTCAAGTGAAATGTAACTGACCAAAACAGGCTCGGTTTATACGTTTACTGGCGGCAGCTCGGATCCTGGATGCTTCTCGTTGGAAGTCTGATAAAGCATCCCCCGTTTCTCAATGGTTGGTGAAATGTGATGGTACAGTATACAGTATATCACATGGAGCAAACAGCCAGTTGGGAGACTAGGAAGACTTCCTGGTTCTCTGAGGTTTGGGAACCTTGGAAATGATATAGGAAATTCTCCCACAACTGACCCCCTGTATTCTGGACCATGACTGGTGGTGGAGGAGCTTGTGGACCCAGGAAGGGTTTTTCTCCCTCCCATGCTACTTTCCTCACTTTCCCTTTATGTTTCAGTAAGTTACGTTTTGTTCTGTTGACCTTGTTTGTTTAAATTCTTGTGGATACTCTACATCTGTTTAACCATAGCCAGGGGCGGACATACCGCCTGTGCAGCAGGGGCCCAAAGACGAAGGGGGCCCTTCCCAGTGCCAGCAGAGTTTTTATTTTATTATTTTTCCCTCCCTTCCTCTGCCAGAGTAACCTGGTCACCTTGGGGTGCTGGTGGGGGGGGGGGGGGGCGGGGATGATTAGGACTTACTGTAAATCTGCTGCCAGTGTTCTGCCAGATTCCTATACCTTGGCAGAATGCTATATCTGGAAGTGATGCTGCAGCACCGGGAGTGACGCGGCCGCAGGAGAAGTTCAGCCTCACCACATAGCAGAGCGGAGTGCGGGATATTGGGGGAAATATCCTGCACTCAGCTCTGCTATGTGGTGACCCCAATATCCTGCACTCAGCTCTGCGGTGAAGCTGAACTGCTCCTGATGATGTGTCCGCACGTGCGCACTCAGGGGTAGGAAGATCTGATTTTGGCCTCATGCACACGGCCGTTGTTGTTTTGCGGTCCGCAAACCGCGGATCCGCAAAACACGGAAGCTGCTCCGCGTTCCGTTCCGCAATTTGCGGAACGGAACGCGGCCCATTATAGAGATGCCTATTCTTGTCCGCATAACGGACAAGAATAGGATATGCTCTATTTTTTTTGCGGGGGCACGGAACAGAGCAACGGATGCGGACAGCACACGGAGTGCTGTCCGCATCTTTTGCGGCCCCATTGAAGTGAATGGGTCCGCGGCCGAGCCGCGAAATATGCGGCTCGGACGCGGACCCGAACAACGGCCGTGTGCATGAGGCCTTTAGCAAACACACGCACACCTTATACACACCACCGTAGTTTACTGGACAGTGAAGGAAAACAGTACTCTTGTTGGTATAGCTGATAATTAGGGACGAGCGAATTTCATTTTTTGAAATTCGTTTTCTGTTCATGTTGTGGTATTTACTGAATTGCGTTATGGATTCCGTTACCATGGACCATAACGCAATTCCATTACAGAATGCATAACAGAATGTCTTTAGAGGCATTCCATAATTCATTGCGTCATAATAGAAGTCTATGGCCTGCATAACGAACCGTCTGGTTTCCGTTATGCTGGAGTCCTTTCCTGCATAATGGAAACTGGACAGATTCGTTATGCAAGCCATAGACTTCTATTATGACGGAATGAATTACAGAATGCCTCTAAAGGCATTCCATTATGGAATTGCGTTATGGTCTGTGGTAACGGAATCCATAACGCAATTCAGTAAATACCACAACACGAACGTAAAGCGAATTTCAAAATATGATAATACTGATAATAGGTTGGTGGCATTGGGGTGGGGGCATGATGCCTTTACAGCGCACATTTGTTGCATGCATCTTTTAGCCAAAATTGGGAATCTCAAATACAGAAGCATAAGTTCAGTGAGCCCCTGAGGAGCTGGTGCAGAGGATGGGAGTGTTAGTGGACCTTTGATGATGTTTGTGTCACGGTGTACTCCCTGGGGGTCGATGCATTGAAAAGGTAATGTGAAGGAATCAGGCAGACATAGAAGAACATCAAACCTTCCTTCCATCTTCCTTTACTGAGTACAAAGGATAAATTGCTGTATATTCAGTGCAGTTTCTGTCACCAAATGATGAGGTATCGTGACTTTTTACATGATAATTGATGACACTGACAAAGTATCTCTCTCCTGATTCCCCTTTACTATGGGTATAGATTGGCATCTTAGGCTGGAAGTGTCCATTAAGTAATGCCGGCTTTCAGGTTTGCCTGAATTAGGCTATGGTGATGGGTGTCTTAACTTGTTCTCACTCACCTTACAGCAGGGTCTGTAAAGCCATGGTAGCTGGCCACTCTGCTGTCTGAAACTCCATAGCTTAATGGGTTTCTGCAGCCCCTTAGATCTTTCTGTCTTCCTACAGTGATGTTCCTCAAAGCCAAGCTGATTTCGGGTCATAAAAGCCCTATGGAGAAGGAGCTGATGGACATGCCCCCTGTCTCCTCACTGGTCTAGCCAGCTCTCCCTCCTGATGGATAGTTTATCATTCATGATGGTTTTCCAATTTGTCTGTAAAAAATATTGCATGTCCGTGATTTTGGGCTAAATTGTCCAGAAAAAGGAAAAATTCTTGTTTGCAACCCTGGTGGTGATCCCAACAATTTATGCAATATCTAGAACACCTAAAGTAGGGATAAACGATACACTTGTGACGGAGCGTCTTCACAGCTTTTGACACTCCCTCTGCCGACTGATTAACATGGACGCACATTCCGATCATATACTGGCGTGGTGATATCAAAACGAATCCCGTCAACTTTAATGGGGTTTTATAGGCTCCTGTTCTGGGGGCTCTTCAGTTACAGGTTTTCGAACCTCGTTCTCCCTCCTTCCCTATGGCCCCTATTCAACTGCGCACTTTTGTATGTAACATTGCCAAAATCCAACCACAGCCTTGTCCCTCACTTCCAGCCTGTGCAACATACTGGATGTTCATACATTGCAAATAAATCCTTTCTTTGCTATGGCAGAGTCATAATCTGACATGTCAGTACATGGCTGCAGCAAAGACACCCCCACATTCTGTACATGGTGCTCATCGAATGGAAGGGTGTTTAAATATTGTAATTGAAAGGCCCTCTTGTTCTTCATGAGTGAGAGGGATACAAGAAGATCCCAGAAAGCCCCTCTGGTGCCAGAGTAAAACAACAGACTTCCTTAAAACCACATCTGCCAGCGCTTTCATATAAATCCTCCTGCCTAATGCTTCACAGAACTTCACTTCCTCTTTTGTTCCCAGAATTAGTATTCCGTTGTGTATTTAAACGGGCTATGTGATAGATTTGGTAATAGGCGTTGGCTAGTAACTATAATAAAGGGAAAACAACTTAAAGGGGTATTCCCATGTTGGACCTTGAGGGCATATCACCGGGATATACCCCCAATGTCTGATAGGTGCGGGTCCCTCACCTATACTTAGAAAGGAGCCCACAAAGTGCCGGAGGGTGCACCATGTATGGGTGGCTGCTCTACATTCATTTCTATTGCTGGCTTTGCTATTTTCATAAGCCCGATAGAAGTGAATGGAGCGGTGACCGCTTTTGTGCCAAAAATAGTTGAGCCGTGTGCCCTCTGTGCACTTTGTGGGCTCCGTTCTAAGTATATCCTATCAGACACTGGGGGGCATACCCTTGTGATATGCCCCCCAATGTCCAAGATGGGAATAACCCTTTAAGGCCTAAAGGCATCTGTCAGCAGATTTGGATCTATGAAACCGGCTGACCTGTTAGATGTGCGCTTGGCAGTTGAAGGCATCTGTGTTGGTCCCATGTTCATATGTTCCCGCTTTTCTGAGAAAAATGATGTTTTATTATATGCAAATTAGCCTCTAGGAGTAACAGGGGCGTTGCCGTTACACCTGATTGACAGGACCAGGTGTGATCATGTTTTCACTGCCTGGTCGCGTCAGGGGGCACGGCAGTTGCAGAGTGAACAAAGCCACTAAGTGTAACTGCAACACCCCCGTTGCTCCTAGGGGCTCATTTGCAGTTTTGATCGGTGGGAGTCCAAGCACTAAGACCCCCGTTGATCGCTAGAATGAGGAGAGGGAAGCACTCACATAGCGTGCTGTCCCCTTACTTTCTATTGAGTCCATCTTCTGCAGCGAGGAGAGAACAGGCTATGTGAGTGATTCTCTCTCTTTATTCTAGGGATCAGAACTGATCTCAATGTCGGGACCTCCAATGATCAAAACGTTTGATATGTCTCTAATGACATCAAAAATTTCCAAAATACAGTGCCATTAAATGATCCACTAAAATAGAGGAGAAACAAGAGCAGTTTGTCGCACAGAAATATAGGATACCAGACTAAATTGAAGACCACAATATCTGCCCAGTACAAGTTCCTTAGCACTTATGATGGGTCAGAGAACATGTGTTTGGAGGACATTTACACACTGAGTGTTCTGGAGATACCAGGATCCCAAAACCAGGATCTCCTGAGTGTATTTAATGCCCAAGGACTAATTAATGACCATGCCGATACAGTTCTCATGCTTGGAGAGGCTGGGAGAAACACTTCTGTTTGAGTAGTGCTGCTGGCCACCAGATCAACTCCAGGATCAAATATTCCAGTACATTCTTTACCATCCAAAGCAAGTCCTTATCACATTTAATGGTTTCGATGAGTTCAAGTTTGCTTTCACAGATGATAGTAAACATTGCTCTCCTACTGAACCGACACGTAAAGCAGGTCTGGTTTTCAACCTCATCCAAGTGAATCCGATGAAAGATTGTATAAAAGTGCTCACCAGCAGACCCGATGCTGTGAACGCAAGTCTAAGAAAATACGTAACAAAAGAAAAGCATTTAAAAGGTTTTTCGTGTTTTTATAAAGAAGCACCACTGCAACCCAGACATGGAAAGCGACATTATCAGCTTGGTGAAAGCCAATTCTTCTCTGACTGGACTTTGCAATATTCCTGTCTTCTGCTGGATTGTCTCAAAGTGCCATAAGCAACTGATCGCTTGCTGTGGCCAAATGCCGCCGACCATCACTGATACTGTATGTATGTTCTCACGCTTAAACATTTTCTCCTCCATTTATCAACTAAGCTAAAGGTAACAGAGAATGTCCTCTCTGAAAAAGTTCATTCGATCAGACACCTTGGGAAACTGGCCCTTAATGGTCTCTGTCAAGGACTGTATTTTCTTACTATGAAATTGCTAAGGAAGAGGTTGCTGAGGAGGATTTATCCTTAGGGTTTCTTGTTCTTTCAAGGAACTTTTCTGATGAAAAGTAGGCTGCGGACAAGTAGTCATTTTCTATAACAGTGGCGGCCATGCACGGTCCGCAAATTGAGGAATGCACACGTGCTGGTATTCGTGTTTTACGGATCTGCAATGTGCAGACTGCAAAACATTATGGTCATCTGAATGCGCCGTAGTCTGTAGAGGGCGAACTCATGAAAACTGAAAGAAAGAGAAAAACTTTTTAACTTTCTCTTTTTATAGTTTGAGAGACAACAACATTATTGACAACGAGCTCTGCAGACTTATGGAGCATGCGGTACATTGTCCGGACTTCCAGAAGATTGCGCATATATTCTTGAAATGATGTGACTGACATTATGAATCGCTATTAGCTAACATTGAAGCCAGCACCATTAAGAACAACTTGTGTGCTATATACAATTAAATAGTAATTACAGGGAATGCGTCACTTCCACCAAGCACCGTTAGGTACAGTAATACAAGACTAGACTGCTGCTAGATACTCAGCCCTGCTCCCCTGTTGTGGGTCCGCAAACTGCCATTGAGAAGACTCATGAGCACACAAACACGTAATGGAGAGCAGTGCAGGAAAAGTTCTCTGAATGGATTCCATGGCTGACATGTAGGAACGATTCATCTATTAGTTTACTTAAAAAGGACCTGCCACCACTCCTGACATGCCTGTAGCTACTTGCAGTTATTGGGGTGTCCCTGCACAGTCTGGCACTGGCAGCACTGATTGGATAGTGTCAGACTGTGCAGGAACAGGCACTCCAACTGGTAACACCCAGCTGGACCTTTATTACAAACTGCTAATAATTCATTCATAACTTCTAGCAGGAGGAATAACACATCACAAAGCCATAAGAATAGATGCTCCAGAATTGTTTTTACATGGGGAATAACAAATCTGGATGCTCCGCCGCGTGCAGCATGGACAGCAGCTAGACGGGCCGGGAGTGACTCTGTAAGGTCCTGGTAGGTTGCTACAGGTATCTGGAGCCATTTTGACTGCAGTGGGGGTTCTTGGGGAAGGATGCATAGAGCGAACACCATGATCGGCGTGGTCCCACAGATGCTTAATTGGGTTAAAGTCCGAGTGGTACTTGGAAGTCCTAGTCCTGTTCTTCCAACCAATGTCAGACATTTCTAGCTGTTTGACACGCCGCATTGTCTTGCTGAAAGATCCCATCTGCCCCAGGGAGGACAATCAGCATGTATCGGTGTACGTGATCTGCAAGGATGGATTCATGCCAAAATCAGTTGAGAGTGCCTTCCACATGGATGAGTGGGCCCAGAGAATGTCACAAAAACATTCCCCAGACCATAACGCTGCCACCACCAGCTTGTGTTCTTCCAGCAATGGCTGCAGGGCATTTCTTCTCTGATGTCCCTCACTGGACACGCCAATGTCCATCCTTTCAATCAAGCAGAAAATGAGACTTATTGAAGAAGGCAACCCTTTACCAATCAGCGGAGGTTCAATTCCAATACTGCTGTGAAAATTTAATTCAAAGTTTTCCCTGGGGCCCATAGAACACAGAGTTACGCCACTGCTTATATACCCACCAAGCCAGTGTGGGAGGAAACTGGGGGAAACCTATGCAAACACAGGGAGAACCTAGAAACTCCATGTAGATGTTGTCTGGTTGGATTCGAACCCAACAGTGCACTAGTGCTAACCACTGAGTCACCGTACTGCCCATATGGGAACACTATAGAGGTGAAACTAAAAAAAAAAATAGAATATTGTGCAAACGTTCATTTATTCAATAATGCAACTAGGTGATACTAATATATGAGATAGACTCATTACATACAAAGCGAGATATTCCGAGCCTTTATTTGTTATAATTTGGATGATTATGGCTTACAGCTTATGAAACCCCAAAGTCACAATTTCAAAACATTTTAATATTGTGAAAAGGTTCAATATTCTAGGCTCAAAGTGTCACACTCTAGTCAGCTAATTAATCCATAACACCTGCAAAGGGTTCCTAAGCCTTTAAATTAGTTTCACCTTTTAAGTTGCATTACTAAAATAAATAAACTTTTGCTCAATATTCTAATTTTTCGAGCTTTACCTGTATAACAGAATGTTTTGTTTTTTAGGATTTTTTTATGTAACACAAACTAATTATATGTTGACCAACCATGTGAACAAAGCTGAACCCCTCTGCTTCGTTCTAATAGAGAGTTCTAAATGTTCTAGGTTATTCAACAACAGACTGATGGGTGAATCCATGAATTCCATCACTCATGTGTAACTTAAAACACAAGCAAACCTTTCTGTCCTTAAGGTAAAGATAAGAACAAAGACAGTAAGAAACACATAATCTCTCTGAGCCAGCTGTAAACCTCCCCAGATCAGTACCAAATACCAGCCAGAGGTGCGGAATCATAAACTGTAACTTTTACTAGTAAACACATAAAAAGAATACAAAAGTACGCAGATACAAAGGTTAACAATGCTAGCTTAAAGACCCAACCAAAGCAAGAACCTCGAAGGCACCTATAGTTCAAATGCATTGGAACTATTACTGCCTTCAATGTTTATAGTGTTTACTAGTAAAAGTTACATTTTTTGATTCCACACCTCTGGTAGATATTCAATACTTGTGTACATCTTTGGGGGTATTTTTTTTTATTATTATTATTGCATTGTACTCATTTTGAGCTAAAAATATTTTTTTCAATTGGTCTTTATAAAAAAAAATGCGTCTTTTTTTGTGTACAGAGCTGACATGTACAGACCAGGAGCAGAGAACTCTGTCTGCTCACTGACCTTATAAACACTCATTATAGCTCCATTTTTATCTTCCTGATAAGAATGTGGCTTAAATAAGTGTTTATGCCTCTGCAGTTTAAAGATAAGGTTTATTAGATGAAAGTGAAAGTACCAGTCACACAGATAGAAAAACTGTTAACCCTTTGTGACAGAACAGAAATGTAAAAAAAATATTTTTAGCCAAAAATGAGTAACATGCAATCAATAAAAAAAATGGCCTTTGAAGGTGTACATAGGCTTTAAAGATTATCATAATGATCGGTAGGGCATCCCCGGTGGTCAGCGGTTTGAAGAGACTGGTGAGCACTGTGTCCTGTTTCTAGGCCAGTGACGTCATGCTCATCGGTTACATGGCCTAGGAGCAGCTCAGTCCCATTCACTTTAATGGAGCTGAGCAGCGATACCAAGCACAGCTGCTATACAATAGATGCTGCAGTGCTTGGTAAGCTGTGAGAAGGCTGCAGCGCTCAACAGAGTGCCGTGGCCTCCCTAAACAGCATTTTGGTAGGGTACTGGGAGCCATACCCTAACAACAGCAAAGGACTGGCTGGGGGTTGGATCCTGAGAATAATTTTCTCTGTTAGGCACCCCTTTACTAAACTAACTTTCTCTCTGGTATTTGTGATAAATCCATCTTGTTAAACCCAAGAAGGGCTGACTGTTCACTGAAAGGTTAGATTACATCATCCCATAGTGTATGGAGAGGAGAGGGGAGGGGAGGAAAAGGAGAAAGTGCAGAGAGAAACAAGTAGACAGATGAGACAGACATGATTCAGCAGCTAATACAATAGTAAAAAATCTCACCCCAAGTGCTTTATCTATATCCATACTGCACAGTACTTCTGTATAGTGTCCTAAATGGTGCTTCTGAGAAATTCAAAATTAATGTGGGAATGTTAGAAATCAGAATTTGCTGTCTCCACGTGTATTCTATGGGTAGATATGATGAGCAGCTAGTCTTCATCCACCAGGTCAGGGACAACAGTATACTGTATAATGCTGTATTTAAAATGCACTGGTAGATATGACACCATTTCTCCTCAATATATTCTATGTCCAATGTAGTATGGCAGCTCAAAGGTCTAGCTATAGAGGTGTAAAGGTAGCATTCTGGGCCCTGGTGCCTAAGGGGGACCAAAAGCGATATCAGTATTATAAACGGCACATGCACTGGGGTTCAGGAGCTTCATGATACATCTCTACCGCTGCTGTAAAAGGCAGAAACCTTAAAAACCCTGTACATTTTTCCTCAGGCTTGGAAATCACTGTATTACCGATGTTGGTGGACAGATACTAGCAGATGGGCTAAGTGAAAACAAATCCATAAAATATCTGGGGTAAGTGAAGACACATAACCCATGGGGATGGCATTTTTAGGTTAATAATATAATTTACCAGTAATCAAATGTTTCACTTTCAGACTCTGGGGGAATCAGGTTAACGATATTGGGGCAAAAGCTATCGCCGATGTCCTACAGGATAACAAGCCTGTGATATGGCTCAGGTACGTATTATTATCTGTACAATTAATATACTGTATGGTTGTAGATAAGAAGAGGACATTCATGTAAGATCAGTTCAAAATATTGTATTCCCAGTAAAAAGAGCAGGGAGTTTTTATAAATTGTCATAATGGGACTCTCTTTGAAGGGCATCTGTCAGCAGATTTGTACCTATGACACTGGCTGACGTGTTACATGTGCACTTGGCAGCTGAAGACATCTGTGTTGGTCCCATGTTCATATGTGCCCATATTGCTTAGAAAAATGATGTTTTACTATATGCAAATGAGCCTCTAAGAGCAATGGGCTTTGAAGTATCTGGCACAGCTGTATGTATGGACAAGCCTTTCAGAGGGGGTCCCAGTAGTCTTAGCCAATTTAAGAGGGGACAGTTCTTGTTGACATAAACCTACAGTGCCTAGCAAAACTATTCACCCCCTAAACTTTTTTCATGTTTTGGTGCCTCATCCTGGAATTAACATGGATTGTTTGAGGATTTGCATAATTTAATTTACAGAACATGCCCACAACTTTGAAGATGTTTTTTTTTATTTATTTTTTGTGAAGCAAACAACAAATAGGACAAAATAACAGAAAAAGTCAATGTGCATACCTATTCACCACCCTAGAATCAATACTTTGTGGAGCCACCTTTTGCGGCAATCACAGCCCCAAGTTGCTTTGGATAAGTCTCTATGAGCTTGCCACATCTTACCACTGGGATTTTTGTCCATTCCTCCTTGCTGCTCCAGCTCCTTCAAATTGGATGGTTTGCACTTGTGAACAGAAATCTTTAAGGCTGACCAGAGATTTTCTATTGGATTGAGATCTGGGCTTTGACTAGGCCATTCCAACACATTGACACATTTCCCCCTTAAACCACCCAAGTGTTGCTTTAGCAGTGTGTTTGGGGTCATTGTCCTGCTGGAAGGTGAACCTCCGTCCCAGCCTCAAATCACGCACAGAGTGGTACAGGTTTTGCTCAAGAATATCTCTGTATTTAGCACCATCCATCTTTCCCTCAACCCTGACCAGTTTCACAGTCCCATCCCCACAGCATGATGCTGCCACCACCATGTTTCACTGTGGGGATGGTGTTCTTTGGGTGATGTGTTGGGTCTGCGCCAGACATAGTGTTTTATTTGATGCCCGAAAAGTTCAATTTTAGTTTCATTAGACCAGAGCACCTTCCTCCGTACATTTTGGGAGTCTCCCACATGCCTTTTTGTAAACTCACAATGTGCCTTTTTGGCTTTCTTCTGGCTACTCTGCCATAAAGCCCAACTCTATGGAGTGTACGGCTTATTGTCGTCCTATGTACAGTCTCTGCTGTGGAACTCTGCAGCTCCTCCAGGGTTACCTTAGGTCTCTGTGCTGCCTCTCTGATTAATGCCCTCCTTGCTCGGTCCGTGAGTTTTGGTGGGCGGCCGTCTCTTGGCAGGTTTGCTGTTGTGCCATGTTCTTTCCATTTGGTTATGATAGATTTGATGGTGATCATCAAAGATTTGGATATTTTTTTATGACCTAACCCTGACTTATACTTCTCAACAACATTGTCCCTTACTTGTTTGGAGAGTTCCTTGGTCTTCATGGCAGTGTTTGGTTAGTAATGCCTCTTGCTTAGGTGTTGCAGCCTCTGGGACCTTTCAAAAAAGGTGTGTGTATGTAATGACAGATAATGTGACACTTAGTGATTGCACACAGGTGGACATCATTTCACTAATTATGTGACTTCTGAAGGTAATTGGTTGCACCGGAGCTTTTTATGGGCTTCCTAACAAAGGGTATGTATACATACGCACATGCCAATTTTCTGTTTTCTATTTCTAAACAATAGTTTTCATTATATAATTTTCTCATTTCACTTCCCCAACTTAGACTATTATGTTCTGATCCATCACATAAAATTCAGATTAACAAAACATTGAATTTAAAGGTTAACTGTCATATTATTTTTTTTTGTGTAAGTGATAGGTAACATTATTGCAATAGACGTTTATTTAGCCAAAACGTTTATTTTTGGCAGAAAACTGGGGCTGAAATAGCAGCACTCTCTCAAATGAGCGTTTTTATGGCCATCCGTCTCCTATTAGAAAAGGGGAGAATGGCTGTGCAGGCGCTGTGCTTCTGCCTCCCATGCTTCCCTGGGAGGCAGAAGGCTGGGCACAGGAGTCTTAGGCCTCTTTTACATGAGCGTGTCCGGATTAAGTCTGGATGCGTTGCGGATGCGTTCAGTGAAAACTGTGCGATTTCACAGGCAAAGCCATTCAGTTTTGCCTGTGATTGCGTTCAGTTGTTCAGTGTTTTCCTCGCGGGTGCAATGCGTTTTGATGCATTTTTCACGCGCGTGATAAAAAACTGAAGGTTAACAAACAACATCTCCTAGCAACCATCAGTGAAAAACGCAACGCACCCGCACCTGCTTGCAGATGCAATGCATTTTTCACGCAACCCCATTCACTTCTATGGGGCTAGGGCTGCTTGAAAAACGCAGAATATAGAACATGCTGCGATTTTCACGTAACGCACAAGTGATGGGTGAAAAAAAAACGCTTATGTACACAGACCCATTGAAATAAATGGGTCTGAATTCAGTGCGGGTGCTATGCGTTCACGTCACGCATTGCACCCACGCGGAAAACTCGCCCGTGTGAAAGGGGCCTTAGAAGTTAAAATTACATTTATATTCCCCCTTTCTATGCAATCTAATGCTTCGCTACATTCACTGACTTACGAGCCCTGTGATGATAATTCATGAAGCAGCCGTGGGAAGTAGAAGCACTGTGCGTAGTAAGCCGCGGATGCTTCATAAATTATTTTACACTCACTTTTTAGCCTGGGACCAACTGTGTATTTCATTGACAGGTATTCAATGATGTCTTATTATCATCTTTGGGTCTTTTTTTTCCTTACTTGATCTTATATTGTTCCTGGCTTTATACGCTCTGTCCCTATCTTGGACTTAGTGAGTTATATGTCTGTGCCTGGTGATTATTTTTTGGCACTGTGTTCATTGTATACAATTTTTAATGTGTCTATGTCTTTTTCTAATAAAACTGATATTGTATTTTAGTTATCTTGGATGTGCAGCTTTATTGCGGTTTTCTTTGGTTTTGTTTATACCTTTCTGCGCTGTGGTCACATGACCATTTTTATGCAGCTCTTCTGGGGAGTGTCTGTGTAACTATCTGGGTGGGAGGAGCTATAAAGTAGCTGGGTGTTGTTAGGGTCGGAGCTGGAGATGTGGCAGAGAAACACATCATGGGTTTGGTTGTATACAACAATAGGAAGTTCTACATACAGGATGGAAACAACAGAGCGATTCGTTTACATGGTGAAAACAGAGTCCAAATAGAAAAAAAGGATGAGGAAGATATACATGAGGTTAGACACTGAGCATATTTGTTAAAAATCATAGTAATCCAGGAAAAGCCCTTTGAAGGGTTTTTTACAAGTGTTTTTTATTGATGACCTATCCTCTGGATAGGTCGTCAGTATCTGATCGGTGGGGGTCCAACACCTGGATCAGCTGTTTGGGAAAGCATCGATGCTCACAGTAGCACTGCTACTTTCCCTCAGCTCACCAAGCACAATGCCTCATACTGTATAGCGGCTGTGCTTGGTATCTCGCTCAGCCCCATTCACTTCAATGGGTCTGAGCTGTTGTCACTTGATGGCACCGACACCTTCTCAAACAGCTGATCAGTGGGGGTCCCGGGTGTGAAACCCCCAACACTTGAAAAATCCCTTTAAGACCATGTCCCTTTCATTGAGTACCAGACACAGTGCTGAACATATGGCAGTGGCTGTGCCTGGTATTGCAGCTTAGTCTCATTTGCTTAACCCCTTAGTGACCACCCATACGTGTTTTTACGGCGGTCACTAAGGGGCCTTAGGCTGGGCTGCCGCGTTTTTACGGCGGCCCAGTCTAAGCGCTGCACGGGTCCCCCGTGCAGCGGGGAGCGCGGGCCCGGCTCTCACATGAGAGCCGCGGCCCTGCTCTAACAGCCCGGGCCGGCAGGAGTGCCGATCCGGGCTGTTTAACCCCTTACATGCCGGGCGCAATGGCGCCTGCGCATGTAAAGGGTTGACAGAGGGAGCGAACTCCCTCTGTCACCCATCAGCACCCCGCAGATGCGATCGCGGGGTGCTGATGTGCTGGGAAGCCTTACCTGGCTTCCGGCAGGGCCCCGAGCCTGTCCTCCAGTAATCTCCAGCAGGCTATGCCTCTCTGGCGTAGCCTGCTGGTCAAAGTTAGAATTGCACTGCATTTAAAATGTAATGCATTATAGATATAATGCATTACATTTTAAAAGCAATCAAAATACTGTATATTATAGTCCCCATGTGGGACTATTAAGTAGTAAAAAAATTATAAAAAATACACATTTATTAAATAAAAAAATTCCATGAAATATAAAAATATGCTTTTTTTCCATTGAAAATACGCTTTTCAATGAAAAAATTGCAAAAAATTATCCCCATATGTTTGGTATTGCCGCGTCCGTAACGACCGGCACTACATAAATATTACATAAATTATCCCCTATAGTACACGCCCGTTAAAAAATAAATAAAAAAAAGCCAGAATTTCTAATTTATTCTTAATTTTCACAGAAAAAAACGAAATAACAAGCGATCAAAAAGCGGAATTTACTAAAAATTATACCAATGAAAAATAGAAGTCGTCCCACAAAAATCAAGCCCTCACACAACTCCATAGAAAAAAATTAAAAAGTTATGGGTCCTGGGAAGTGGCAGTGCAAAATCATTTTTTTTTGTTAAAAAGGGGTTTTATTGCAAAAAAGTAGTAAAACTTAAAAAAACTATAAGTATTTGGAATCCCTGTAATCGTACTGACCCAGGGAATGAAAATATTATGTTACTTTTACCGAATAATGAACACCGTAAAATTTATAATGTACAAACGCAGTGGCAGTAGTACTATTTTTCCCCTTCTCCCTCCCAGAAAGAGTTAATAAAAGTTAATAACAAAGTTATGTGTACCCCAAAATGGCGCTATTAAAAACTACAACTTGTCCCGCAAAAAACAAGCCCTCATACTGCTATATAGACGAAAAAATAAAAAAGTTATAGCTCTAGGAACGAGACCATGAAAAAAGGACGAAAAACGCTTGGTCAGAAAGGCACAAACAGGCTTGGTCACTAAGGGGTTAAATGGGCTTCAGCTGCAGAGAGATGCAGTTACAGGCACAAAATATACAAAATAGACAACACTTAGGCTAGGGCTACACAGTGACAAGTCGCACGACAAAAAGGGAGCAACTACCCTGCGAAATGTGTCGCGTTAAGCCGAGATACCCATATACATTACACAGAAACTGGACTATATGAACAGTCAAAGAATGCATAATACACTATTATATTTCATAATGGCTTCCACCCTACTGATATCTACTTAAACGGGTTAGCCGATATCTAAAATATCCCCCCCCAATGCCCGGGCCCCTTGTATGGATTATGCTTACCTGCTCCCATGCGTCCGCGTTGCTCCGGATCCCTGTACGGCCGCCATTGCATTTCCCTCACTTGGATCAAAACATCCGTCGACGGAGGGGGGCGCAACGGTGACCAGCCCCAAGGGAAATGAACAGAACATAGGGGGGCATTTATTAAGACCTGTGTTTTAACCCCTCTTAAGGCTCCCTGGTTATTTAAAGGATAACTGTCACATTCTTTTAAGTTGCTAGTTTATTAGAGCTAGGCATGTATACCTGAGTCAGTCTGTCAATGATTGTGAAAAGATCTGTAATTTCCCTATAATAACAGCTTTCATTAATGTCCTCTGTCCCTTTCCACTGCTCCCTTAAAAGATCGTTGCTAGGGCTTGTCTGTCTTCCTTTTAATATAAACACAGATAACAAAGACAGAGGGGCAGTCTTCCACACTGCATGCCTGCACTGGATTCAGACAGTAAGGTACCACTTGTTTACAGCACACAGCCTTTACTGCTTGTGGAAAAGGTTGATTAAGGTTGAATGCCTTTGGCATTCGCCACAACTTGAGACTAACTGGCCACCCGGATCTAAGATCTCCACCCCACAACTGGGAACGCCTGAACGAGTTAATGAGAACGAAAGTGCTCCCTGTGGTTATTTTGGAGGATTTCAAAATCAATTTAGAGTGACACTATAATAGCCGTTGCCTATACAATCATAATCATAGCCGTTGCCTATACATCGCCATTGGGAAAAGTAAGCTCTGTGATATATCTCAGGACTGTACCAATTGCTGCTAACTGTACTGCAATTCTCATCATCTACTTAGTAAAGAGTGATTTTATTTTTTCTAATTAAACTGAGCCTGGTTATTGCCTTAACCATCCACTGGCTCGTGCATCTGTACTCATGCCATACACTGTGCCAGCCACCTAACATCAAGGGCACCCAAACTACCACCATGCATGAGTCCCCACAAAGTTTGGGAGTGCCCTGCACTACAGTTGATTATGCCAATGCCAAAAGAAGGGAGCAGAAGGTGCGTGAGATTTTGAGCACTGGATTTCTGACATCAGGAGCGGAGGGGGTATAGAGAAGATGAAGATGGGAGAAGCAGGCCTCCAATCTAATGGAAGTGGCTGGGCTTCAATGCCAAGGGTACTGCCCCTTGGACTCTTTTCAGCTCATTTGCATATTGAAATAAAGATCTTTTTTTCAGGGCAAACAAAAAGGTATGTATGGGATACAGTAAATGTGATCTAGAAGGCACTAGAAGAAGTTTATAATGGAAAAAATTTGTGACACCCTCTCTTTAAAACATCTTAAATTGGGTTAAGGACTTGTGCAGGGATTGGCTGGCGGTGTCTCAGGATTATTGTCATAGCAACTGCTGAGCATTTCCAGAATGAAGTGCCAAAATGAATGAACAGATAGATGGTCTTAGAAAAACGAGATCAGGCTTTCATGCAACATAATAGACATGCCACATGGGGACACATCACTGCTGAGGCCAGTCACTGGCTACAGCAATGCACGCAACGCTGTCCGTACCATGGTCAGAAGCCGGGTACCGAATGATCACCCGAATGGAGCCAGGGCACTGAAGCGGCAGAGAGCAGATGCATATGGTTCTTTTATTAGCAACCACTTGAACTAAAAAGATCCCCAGTCTTGGAATAGCCTTTTAAGGATTAAACCCCACCTCCAAAAAGTCATAACTTTTTTTTTTTTCTGACAATATAACTAGAGATGAGCGAATTTATGAAAAGTTCGAATCGGCTGATTTGCAGAATTTTACAAAAAAAAATCAGCTTTGTGACGAATTAGGGCGGGTTCACACTAGCGTTAGGGATTCCGTTATAACGGAAAGCCATAATGGAATCCCTAACGCTAGTGTGAACCCACCCTTACTTCTTCACGAAAGCACATTTTTTTGTAAGCAATGGGTGCAATGACAGAGAGCTGCGATAGCACTGCCCCCTTCATTGTACCCCCCAGACATGATGGCGGTATCTGTCAGTATGGCGGTATCTGAGTGTAAAAATAGTGTGAAATTAACATTAAACAAAAAATTTTAATCAAACTTACCGCCTCCATTTGCTCGCGACGAGCCGGCCGCCACCATCTTTCTGAAGATCCTTTCTGAAGATCCGGACTAAAATCTCGCACGGCGCGAGATTACGTCATCATGCCGGCCGGCGTGGTGATGTCATACGTCATTACACACGGGATTTTGCCCGAGATCTTCAATCAAAATGGCGGCTGACGTTCGATCGTGAGTAAATGGAGGAGGTAAGTATGAATTTTTTTAGTTTTTTACACTATTTCAGATTAAATCGATTCCCTAACATGAAGCACAAGGAAATTAAGCTTTGAGGCAAATCGAATTTATCCTGAAATTCGGATCGAATTCTACTTTGTGGGATTTGATTCGCTCATCTCTACATATAGCCTTATTAGGGGTTGTTTTTTTGGTGGGACAAGTTGTATTTTTTTATGAAATAATTGAATGGCTTATGTAACTGTACTGAGAAACTGTAGAAGACAAATTATTAATTGGGATTAAATGGAGAAAAAAAGAAATTCAGCTGTTTTTGGGTCTTATTTGTATGGTGTTCCTGATGCAAAGTGACCTGTTAACTTAATTTAGTAGGTCAGTACAGTTATGGCTGTACCAGCTTTAGGTAGTTTTTGTTATGTTTTACCACTTTAAAAAAATAAAAAACACCCATCACTTTTTTTTATTTTTCTAAAGACATAACAGTACGAAGGCTTGATTTTTACGGGGAGAACTGTAGCTTTTATCTATTCCATTTTTGTTTACATGGGACCCAATAGTAAAACTTGGTATGGACTCCCAACTTAACCATGACAATTTCCATCAACCAGTTCAGAAAAGCTCATGAATGGTCTACCTACAGCATAGGAATCACGTACACAGTGATGTCACAGTACAAGGATAATTTACACAGTGATGTCACAGTACAAGGATAATGTACACAGTAATGTCACAGTACAGGGCTATGGTACACAGTGATGTCACAATACAGGAATATGGTACACAGTGATGTCACAGTACAAGGATAATGTACACAGTGATGTCACAGTACAGGGATAATGTACACAGTGATGTCAGAGTACAGGAATATGGTACACATTGATGTCACAGTACAAGGATAATGTACACAGGGAGGTCACAGAACAGGAATAAGGTGTGCACTGATGTCACAGAACAGAAATAAGGTACGCAGTAATGTCACAGAACAGGAATAATGTACACACTGATGTTACAGAACAGGAATAATGTACACAAGGATGTCACAGTACAGGAATAATGTACACAGTGATGTCACAGTACAGGGATATGGTACACGGTGATGTCACAGTACAGGAATATGGTACACAGTGATGTCGGAGTACAGGAATATGGTACACAGTGATGTCACAGTACAAGGATAATGTACACAGTGATGTCACAGTACAAGGATAATGTACACAGCGAGGTCACAGAACAGGAATAAGGTACGCACTGATGTCACAGAACAGAAATAAGGTACGCACTGATGTCACAAAACAGGAATTATGTACACAGTGATGTCACGGTATAGGAAAAGGGTACACAGTGATGTCACAGTACAAGGATAATTTACACAGTGATGTCACCGTACATGGATAATGTACACAGTAATGTCACAGTACAGGGCTATGGTACACAGTGATGTCACAGTACAGGAATATGGTACACAGTGATGCCACAGTACAAGGATAATGTACACAGTGATGTCACAGTACAAGGATAATGTACACAGGGAGGTCACAGAACAGGAATAAGGTGCGCACTGATGTCACAGAACAGAAATAAGGTACGCAGTAATGTCACAGAACAGAAATAATGTACACAGTGATGTCAGTATAGAAATAAGGTACGCACTGATGTCACAGAACAGGAATAATGTACACAATGATGTCACAGTACAGGAATAATGTACACAGTGATGTCACAGTACAGGAATAAGATACACAATGATGTCACAGTACAGGAATAATGTACACAGTGATGTCACAGTACAGGGATATGGTACACAGTGATGTCACAGTACAGGGATATGGTACACAGTGATGTCAGAGTACAGGAATATGGTACACAGTGATGCCACAGTACAAGGATAATGTACACAGTAATGTCACAGTACAAGGATAATGTACACAGCGAGGTCACAGAACAGGAATAAGGTACACACTGATGTCACAGAACAGAAATAAGGTACACAATGATGTCACAGTACAGGAATAATGTACACAGTGATGTCAGAGTACAGGAATATGGTACACAGTGATGCCACAGTACAGGAATATGTTAAACAGTGATGTCAGAGAACAGCAATATGGTACACAATGATGTCACAGTACAGGAATAAGGTACACAGTGATGTCAGAGTACAGGAATATGGTACACAGTGATGTCACAGTACAAGGATAATGTACACAGTGATGTCACAGTACAGGAATAAGGTACGCAGTAATGTCACAGAACAGGAATAAGGTACGCAGTGATGTCACAGAACAGCAAAAATGTACACAGTGATGTCAGTATAGAAATAAGGTACGCACTGATGTCACAGAATATGAATACGGTACACAGTGATGTCACAGTACAGCAATAAGGTACACAATGATGTCACAGTACAGGAATAAGGTACACAGTGATGTCACAGTACAGGAATAATGTACACAGTGATTTCACAGTACAGGAATAAGGTACGCAGTAATGTCACAGAACAGGAATAAGGTACACAGTGATGTCACAGAACAGGAATATTATACACAGTGATGTCAGTATAGAAATAAGGTACGCACTGATGTCACAGAATAGGAATAATGTACACAGTGATGTCACAGTACAGGAGTAATGTACACAGTGATGTCACAGTACAGGAATAAGGCATGCACTGATGTCACAGAACCAGAATAATGTACACAGTGATGTCACAATACAGAAATAAGGTACGCAGTGATGTCACAGAACAGTAATAATGTACACAGTGATGTCACAGTACAGGAATAAGGTACGCACTGATGTCACAGAATAGGAATAAGGTACTCAGTGATGACACAGAACGGGAATGAGGTATGCACTGATGTCATAGAACAGGAATATGATACACAGTGATGTCACAGAACAGGAATAAGGTACTCACTGATGTCACAGAACAGGAATAAGGTACGCACTGATGTCACAGAATAGGAATAAGGTACTCAGTGATGTCACAGAACGGGAATGAGGTATGCACTGATGTCATAGAACAGGAATATGATACACAGTGATGTCACAGAACAGGAATAAGGTACGCACTGATGTCACAGAACAGGAATAAGGTACGCACTGATGTCACAGAACAGGTATATGTTACACAGTGATGTCACAGAACAGGAATATGATACACAGTGATGTCACAGAACAGGAATATGTTACACAGTGATGTCACAGTACAATGATAAAGGGAGGCCGTACTGGGCCACCAATTAGGGAGGCCGACATGACGGGTTTTTGGCTTCAGTAGGGGTTATGGGTCAGGATAGGGTTAATGCTAGGACGTTAGGGCAGTTGGAGAGAGGCAGTTGGGAAATAGGGGAGGAGTCTTTTAAAGGCGGGCTGGGAGGTTATAAAGGCAAGGGTCAGCAGGTGGCCATTTTAATCTGGACGTGGGCCAGTTATCTTTACCTGAACGATGCAGGCGGTGGACGAGCTGATCCAGCAGCTGCGTGCAGCTGCTGACTCCAGGGGACCCGATTGGCTGCGGGAGCAGGTCTCTTCCGTCTTGCAGGGGGCGGCGGTGAGTAATGTCAGCTCACCGCCACCAGCTAGACGGCCGCGGCGGACACGTCCGCCGGCGCGCCTGAGCCCTGACATGGCCCCCAGGTCCAGGCGCCGAGTGCGGAGCCCCTCAAGGGACCCTTCGCGCCGGGAGGGAAGAGCCCCACACACTACCACCTCCTCCCGGCGCGGGAGGAATCCAAATGCTAGGCGCGGACCACTGCCGGGTGGGAGGGATCTCCCCTCACCCTCTACTAACAGGGACTCTGGACCGGGAGCGGCGGGTCCCCTGATTCCCGGGGAGGCCGCCCAGCGTGGGAGAGGCAGCCCGCCCGACGCGGCTGTGCACCAAGAGGACGAGATCGCGCACAGGCCGCCAGCACAGCCTCACGGTGGCGACGATGCAGACGGACCCTCTTCGCCGGCTTCCACATCCAGCCTGCCCCGGGCTGGGATGTCATCTGCAGCAGGACCGGCACACCGCCATGAGGAGCTACAGGAATCAGGAGCTTCAGCTGCGGGGTCCACAGCCCCCCGGCAGCAAGGTGAGGCCCTACAAGGGGGGCAGGATCTCACTAGTTTACTACAAGGTGGAATGGGGGTGACACAAGGGGATTTAGGCAGGGGTTTGGGACAATTGCTTAGTACATTAGCAGGGTGGGTGTCTGGGGTGAGGGCACCCGAATTGTCACCAGTTGCTGCATGGGGGGTACAGCCGGCCAGCGGGGTGTCTGGGGGCCTGGGGTGGATAGTACGGAGGGCGCAGGAGCGCATGGAAGTGCTAATAGGGGAGGCTCTGCGGGAGATTTGCCTGGTGCGGCGGTAATGGCAGGTCACAGGGCATCTGCGGTTGGTGGCGCAGGGGGGGCTGGGGTCACAGGTGCGGCGGCGAGAAGGTCGGGAGAGGTAGCATCGGTGCAGACGCAAGCGGGGGGCGAGGAGGACAGGCCCAAAGTTGACGATACAGCCAGGGGAGAGGTTTACGTCTGCTTTGAAGGGCCCCTCGGTGCCCATTTGAAGCAAGAAGTGCGGGATCGTATATGGAAGGGGGAGTACGTGGAAATTTTTTCATTACTCCCCCTGGAAAAATTTAATTTAGATCGGAGTAAAAAGGAGGAAGGAAAAAAGGATGAGGATGAGAAGCGTCGTTTTCGTTTAATCCCGCGCACTTTCCCTAACTGGCTACAAGCTTTTGCTATTCTAGCCAGCGTCATTGGTGAAAAAAAGCCTGAATGCTGTTCGGCTTTGTTTTGCTATATGGATACCATAGGGGAAGCCTACCGGGTTTATGGGGGTACGGGATGGCTGCGCTACGACGAGCAATTCAGGCAGAGGATGGCGGTTCGCAGCAACATCAGATGGGATCATAAGGACATTGGGCTCTGGATGCGAGTGATGGCGCCGGTTCGCCCCACCCAGTCCTTTCGGACTGAGTCAGGGGGGTCGGGATCATCGGCATTTGCAGCGGCTTCCGCAAAAGGATTATGTTTCCTTTTCAACAAAGGAAACTGCAAATTTGGCCAAAAATGTCGCTTTAAGCATGAGTGTTCCTCATGCGGGGGAAGCCATGGGCTTAATAGATGTTTCAGAGCAGGTAGGCAGAGGGGCAGTGATTCCAGTGTAAAAGGGATGGACGCCAGTTCGGGTGGGAAAGATGGCCCCCTTCCTAAGTAGATACCCGAAGCAGAGGGTGGCCGAATTTCTACGGTTGGGATTTACAGAGGGTTTTCGCATTCCGTCGGCGCCGTTGCCGGGAACGGTTATAAAAAGAAATTTACGCTCAGCACTTCAGCACCCTGAAGTGGTATCTCGGAAGTTAGAGAGGGAGGTGGAGTTAGGTCGCATGGCGGGCCCATTCCAAATATTACCAATTCCTAAATTAAGGGTATCACCTTTGGGCTTGGTTCCTAAAAAGGAGCCAAACTCATTCAGACTCATTCATCATCTTTCCTATCCAAAAGGAGCGTCGGTCAATGATGGTATTAATCCGGAACTTTGCTCGGTGATATACACCTCATTTGACGCGGCTGTGGCTTGGGTTAGGCGGTTTGGGCCTGGGACATTGATGGCAAAAACGGATATTGAGGCGGCTTTTCGCCTCTTACCTGTTCATCCAGATAGCTTACATCTGTTGGGGTGCTTCTGGGAGGAGGGATTTTTTATAGATAGATGCTTACCAATGGGGTGCTCGGTGTCCTGCGCGTTTTTTGAACAATTTAGTTCATTTTAGGAATGGGTAGTTACTGATGTGTCTGGCTGTTCATCCATCATTCATTACCTGGACGATTTTTTATGTTTAGGCCCTCCCAGTTCCAGAGTTTGTGCTTTGTTATTGAATACGTTACGGTCCGTTATTAAGTCGTTTGGGGTGCCATTAGCGGAAGAAAAAACCGTGGGTCCCACCACGGAATTGAGCTTCCTTGGTATCGTTATCAACACTGAAAAATTAGAATGTCGTCTGCCTGATGACAAAGTAGCGGATTTGAGGTTGGTGGTTCGTAGGGCTTTGGAGTCCCCCAAAATTCGTTTGAAAGATTTACAATCGCTGCTAGGGAAGCTCAATTTTGCATGTCGTATTATGCCCATGGGACGCATTTTTTGTCGCCGATTGGCGGGGGCTACGGCCGGTGGAACGGCCCCGCATCATTTCATTCGGCTAGGTAGGGAGTTAAAAGAAGATTTAGCGGTTTGGAACAATTTTTTGCAGCATTACAATGGTAGGTCCCTAGTCTTGAGCGACGCGGTGGATGACTTTGATTTTGAATTGTATTCGGACGCAGCAGGTGGGTCAGGCTTTGGGGTTTACTGTCACGGGCAATGGTGCGCGGATAGCTGGCCGGATGCTTGGGTGCAGCGGGGATGGGTTAGAAATCTGGTGCTATTGGAGCTGTTTCCCATAGTTCTGGCAGTGGAGTTATGGGGGGGACCGCTTTAGGAATAATAAACTGCGCATTCATTGTGATAATTTGGGGGTGGTGGAGGTCATCAACGGTATGACAGCCTCCTCTTCGCCTGTTGTCCGCTTGTTGCAGCATTTGGTTCTGCGTTGCTTGACATTGAATGTTTGGTTCACTGTGGTGCATTTGCCTGGTGTGAATAACGGGATTGCGGATGCCCTTTCTCGTTCGCAGTGGCAGCGTTTTCGCCAGCTGGCGCCAGATGCGGAGCCCGAGGGACTGTACTGCCCGGAGTCCATGTGGGAGATCTTGGAGATACCATAGGTCGGTTGCTGCGGGATTCTGTGAGTTAGGGGACTTGGGTGTCGTATAGCAGGGCTTGGCAGGAGTGGCATTCCTTGTGTGAGGAGTTGGGGGTCCCTGCTAGTGAGGGTGAGGTGCCGCTATTATTGTTTTTGGGGCATGTGAAAGAAGCAGGCTGGTCGGTGGCACGCATTAACAAATGGATCGCGGGGGTGGCTTTTGGTTTTAAGCTGCGGCAATGGCCGGATGTGACGAAAGCGTTCCTGGTCCGGCAGGTATTGAAGGGGTGGCGGCGTGGTGCGCGTGCGGTAGACAAGCGCAGGCCGGTTTCTTTTCCAATCTTGTTGCAGATCGCTTCATCTCTCACAGGTGTTTGTAGTTCAGCTTGGGAGCTTCGGTTGTTCCGTCTGGCGTTTTCCCTGGCTTTTTTTGGAGCATTCCGACTGGGGGAACTAGTTTGCAGGAGTGTACGGGCAGTGGGCGGGGGATTGTTAGCGGAAGATGTCATCTTGTGCGGTGATAGGGTGGTTTTAAAAATTCGTAGATCCAAGACTGACAGGGTAGGAAAAGGCTGTTATGTTAGGTTGTTTGAAGTGCCAGGGTGTGGGATTTGCCCGGTTGCCTGCTTGAGGGACTTTTGGAAGGATGGGAGACCCCCGGGGGAGCCATTACTAGTACATGAGGATGGGTCTTATCTTTCGCGCTTCCAGTTTGTAGCTGTTTTTAAACGCTGCATACTCAAGTTGGGTATGGCAGCCGATGTTTTACGGGTCACTCTTTTCGTATTGGGGCAGCAACGGAGGCGGCAAAGGCGGGATTGAGTGATGAGGTGATCAAAAGAATCGGGAGATGGGAATCAGTTCGCTTCCGTTCATATATTAGATTGGGTTATTTGTGAGGATATCAAGGGTCAGCGGGGTCTGGTAGTTATTCTTGTTTTGTTTTTCGTTTCAGGTGGCAACCCAGCCTTGGTTTGGCTACTAGGGCATTCATTCGTTTTTTGGGGGGCTCTTCGGGCGGATGTGCGTCCTGACAGTCGGCAGCTGGGGTTTTCCAGGGAGGTAGCGGAAGTCCGTTGGATTGGGGTAAGAGGCATGTTGTGGGAAGGCGTTATGCGGGAACTCCACAGATATGTTAGGTTGAACAGACCACCAGATGTGTTGGTCCTCCATGTCGGAGGTAACGACTTAGGTCTTAGACCGATTCGGGAGTTACTCCGGGATATAAAATTTGATTTGTTACGGATATGGTCCTTGTTTCCGTCCACAGTAACTGTGTGGTCGGATATTGTTCCGCGGAAGGTGTGGCGTGGAGCTCGGTCGGTGGAGCGCCTCAACAAGGCGCGGATTAAAGTCAACAGGATTATTGGAAAGTTCATGGCCCGTAATGGGGCAGTTGCAGTGCGGCACACTGAGTTGGAGCCGGGGGTAGGGGCGTTTTGGAGAGCTGACGGCATTCACCTCAATGCCATTGGTATTGACATGTGGTCGTTGGGGCTGCAGGACGGCATCGAACGTGGTATTCGGTTGTGGAGGGACGCACAAGCCTGAGGATAGGTCAGGTTGCGCGTCAGTGGCGGGGGGAGGTCCTCGAAGTTGGTGGCATTGATGCTTCTGGAGGATGGGAGGGCCTCAATGGCGGGGGCTGGACTCCCAGGTTTGGTATAGTTGGTTAAGCGGAGAAGGCGTCCGGCGGTTGGTCTCCGAGCTGGCGTTTCACGGCTGGAGGCAAGGACGGAGGTGCCCGCTGGGCAATGTGTGTTTTACCCAAGTGTGGGCTTCGAGGACCTTCCCCGTCAGGGGGGAATATAATGTTGTATTTAAGGTTATTTATGGTATTGACGTGTTATTTATGGTTATGTATGTATTGTTTGTTAATAAACGGCTGCTGTGGCCATTAAATCCGAACTCCGGTCTCCGTGTCTTCATTGGGTATAAGGTAAAAATGGGTATGGGGAAGGGACTGGGTGGTTGTTGGTTGGGGTAAAAGGGGTGGTTATAGTCCCCGAATGTATAGACAATAACCTGGTCAAGGGAGGCCGTACTGGGCCACCAATTAGGGAGGCCGACATGACGGGTTTTTGGCTTCAGTAGGGGTTATGGGTCAGGATAGGGTTAATGCTAGGACGTTAGGGCAGTTGGAGAGAGGCAGTTGGGAAATAGGGGAGGAGTCTTTTAAAGGCGGGCTGGGAGGTTATAAAGGCAAGGGTCAGCAGGTGGCCATTTTAATCTGGACGTGGGCCAGTTATCTCCCGCCCACCCGCCCAACACATCCAAAATGGGGCGCAGTAGGAACTCATACGGGGGTACTTGTACGGACTCTGTTAGGAGATACACATAGCTGTGATGTATACCATTTACTTACCGGCTTGCAGTTGGCAGGGGACAAGAGTCGCGGCAGTCGCGGCGGGGGGAGGTCCTCGAAGTTGGTGGCATTGATGCTTCTGGAGGATGGGAGGGCCTCAATGGCGGGGGCTGGACTCCCAGGTTTGGTATAGTTGGTTAAGCGGAGAAGGCGTCCGGCGGTTGGTCTCCGAGCTGGCGTTTCACGGCTGGAGGCAAGGACGGAGGTGTCCGCTGGGCAATGTGTGTTTTACCCAAGTGGGGGCTTCGAGGACCTTCCCCGTCAGGGGGGAATATAATATTGTATTTTAGGTTATTTATGGTATTGACGTGTTATTTATGGTTATGTATGTATTGTTTGTTAATAAACGGCTGCTGTGGCCATTAAATCCGAACTCCGGTCTCCGTGTCTTCATTGGGTATAAGGTAAAAATGGGTATGGGGAAGGGACTGGGTGGTTGTTGGTTGGGGTAAAAGGGGTGGTTATAGTCCCCGAATGTATAGACAATAACCTGGTCATGTACGCAGTGATGTCACAGTACAGGAATAAGGTACGCAGTAATGTCACAGAACAGGAATAAGGCACGCAGTGATGTCACAGAACAGGAATAAGGCACGCAGTGATGTCACAGAACAGGAATAATGTACACAATGATGTCACAGTACAGGACTAATGTACACAGTGATGTCACAGTACAGGAATAACGTACACAATGATGTCACAGTACAGGAATAAGGTACGCACTGATGTCACAGTACAGGACTAATGTACACAGTGATGTCACAGTACAGGAATATGCTACACAGTGATGTCACAGAACAGGAATATGGTACACAGTGATGTCACAGTACAGAAATAAGGTACGCAGTGATGTCACAGTACAGGAATAAGGTACACACTGATGTCACAGAACAGGAATATGTTACACAGTGATGTCACAGAACAGGAATATGGTACACAGTGATGTCACAGAACAGGAATAAGGTACGCACAGATGTCACAGAACAGGAATAAGGTATGCACTGATGTCACAGAACAGGAATATGTTACACAGTGATGTCAAAGAACAGGAACATTGTACACATTGATGTCACAGTACAAGGATAATGTACACAGCGATGTCACAGAACAGGAATAAGGTACACACTGATATCACACACGGTGCACACAATGATGTAATAATGGCAGGATAATGTGCACAGTGAAACCAGGACTAGTATCTGTCATGTATACTTTCTGTGATTTTATGATCCACTCCTGATTTTGGCTTCCAAAATTGCATGCAGAAACCTGACCGTGTGGCTGTGTCTTTAGTCATGCAGATATTCACTCACCTAAAGAATTATTAGGAACACCTGTTCTATTTCTCATTGATGCAATTATCTAGTTAACCAATCACATGGCAGTTGCTTCAATGCATTTAGGGCTGTGGTCCTGGTCAAGACAATCTCCTGAACTCCAAACTGAATGTCAGAATGTGAAAAAAAGGTGATTGAAGCAATTTTGAGCGTGGCATGGTTGTTGGTGCCAGACGGGCCGGTCTGAGTATTTCACAATCTGCTCAGTTACTGGGATTTTCACGCACAACCATTTCTAGGCTTTACAAAGAATGGTGTGAAAAGGGGAAAACATCCAGTATGCGGCAGTCCTGTGGGCGAAAATGCCTTGTTGATGCTAGAGGTCAGAGGAGAATGGACTGACTGATTCAAGCTGATAGAAGAGCAACGTTGACTGAAATAACCACTCATTACAACCGAGGTATGCAGCAAAGCTTTTGTGAAGCCACAACACGCACAACCTGGAGGCGGATGGGCTACAACAGCAGAAGACCCCACCGGGTACCACTCATCTCCACTACAAATAGGAAAAAGAGGCTACAATTTGCACAAGCTCACCAAAATTGGACTGTTGAAGACTGGAAAAATGTTGCCTGGTCTGATGAGTCTCGATTTCTGTTGAGACATTCAAATGGTAGAGTCCGAATTTGGCGTAAACAGAATGAGAACATGTATCTATCATGCCTTGTTACCACTGTGCAGGCTGGTGGTGGTGTAATGGTGTGGGGGATGTTTTCTGGGCACACTTTAGGCCCCTTAGTGCCAATTGGGCATCGTTTAAATGCCACTGGCTACCTGAGCATTGTTTCTGACCATGTCCATCCCTTCATGACCACCATGTACCCATCCTCTCTGATGGCTACTTCCAGCAGGATAATGCACCATGTCACAAAACTCGAATCATTTCAAATTGGTTTCTTGAACATGACAATGCGTTTACTGTACTAAAATAGCCCCACACAGTCACCAGATCTCAACCAAATAGAGCATCTTTGGGATGTGGTGGAACGGGAGCTTCGTGCCCTGGATGTGCACCCCTCAAATCTCCATCAACTGCAAGATGCTATCCTATCAATATGGGCCAACATTTCTAAAGAATGCTATCAGCACCTTGTGGAGTCAATGCCACGTATAATTAAGGCAGTTCTGAAGGCAAAAGGCGGTCCAACACCGTATTAGTATGGTGTTCCTAATAATTCTTTAGGTGAGTGTAGCTGTCAGTCACAGAACTCCTCAGCATAGAAGGTTTAAATATATAAATTACAAGTTATACTGAATCTTTTCCCATAAAATTAGCAGTCTGCTTAGCTTCTCCTGCTCTAAAACATACTGTCATGGTGACAGGTTCCCTCTAATAAATAAAGGATGGGTGGTCAAGAGCCATGTCTGTCTGTCTGTCAGCAAGGTCATCCATAGGCATAGTGCAGTGAACAGGTGCGGGGGATATGAGGTTTTTGTAGTATTTGTCGTGACGCCAGCTGCAGTGTGCACAGGGTTCTATCCCAGGGCCCTTCTAGGATGGTATAACGCACATCTCAGGTTAGGAATGCCACAGTGGTGTGATAAGCCCCAATGTCTCTGGTGGGTATGATGGTGACAGTGTCAACGGTGTCTCCTACCTGGCACAGCCGGACTCCTGGCACCTGGCTTGCATGCAACAAAGATGAAGAAGGTGATAGTAGGAGTAATGGAGGATTGCTGAGCAATAATTGAGGTCCAGACCTTTGGTTGAAGTTCAACAATGCTTTACTGGTAAGAACTTGAATCCAGTTAACAGACAGCTTTTGTGGTTGTTTGGTTTTCCAACAAGCTTAAGCAAGGCTTTGGCAGGTATTGGTTCTTCTGCTTCAATATGTACCTTGTGCTCCGTGGTAGTACACTAGCTGGGTTAAGGTGAACATCTAGCTGGTACAGGTCTTTTCTCACAGGTTCTTGTCTCAGGGAAATATTCTTCCTAGACTTTGGTACTGTCTCTCCATGGAGTAGGAGAGCAGCTCCACTCCACTCCTCCTTACTAGACTTGCTAGTCTACACTCCTCTGACTTCCCTGGAGGAGGAGAAGACTCAGACTGGAATTGGCTGTAGGCTCATGTGTCCTTTTGCGGAGGTGACAAACCTGGTCAGTCAAACCCAAGGCACCATCATCGACCTCATCCCATATGTGTTTTTTCTGGAGCGTGCCATGCGAAGAATGCTGGATCAGGCCATAGATGAGCATGAAGAGGAAGAGTTGTGGTCACCATCACCACCAGAAGCAGCCTTGTCGTCGTCGATTGCTGTACCTGTGGCAACTCGGAAGAAGAGGAGTCAGAGGAGGAAGGTGGCTTTGAGGAGGTGGAAGACCAACCACAGCAGGCGTCCCAGGGGGCTTGTTTTCCCCTTTCGGGGACCCTTGGTGTTGTACGTGGCTGGGTGGAGGAAGAGACCTTCAATGACATCAGTGAGGACAAGGAATGGGACATGGCTAGCTCGGTATTCAACCTTGTGCAAATGGGGAGTTTGCGTTTGTGCAAATGGACTGTTTGCGGTTGTTTGCGGTGCGTTAAACGGGGAGTTTGGTCTGTCAGAGTTTGGTCTGTCACTGTGAAGCGAGCGTAACCCTTACACTACCTGATCGATACAACATCATACCTGATCGTATACACACACTGGATGTTTTAAAGCACGTTATTCCACACAATTTAGGAATGTTAGGTGATTTATGCCCTTTATGGATTAAAACCCGACTCTGCGTCAACTACGTAATTTTCCATGGGAGTTTTGCCATGGATCCCCCTCCGGCATGCCACAGTTCAGGTGTTAGTCCCCTTGAAACAACTTTTCCATCACTATTGTGGCCAGAAAGAGTCCCTGTGGGTTTTAAAATTCGCCTGCCTATTGTAGTCTATGGCGGTTCGCCCGGTTCGGCCATTTGCGTACGGAAAATTTTATGTTCGCGACATCTCTAAATATGAATTCATATGAATTTGGCTATGTAAATATGGTATGTATATAATATATATATATATATATATATATATATATATATATATGTTTTTTTTTAATTGACATCTATGGGAAAACCACATCAATAACAGAAGCTGCTTGTAAACATTGAATTACAGTGTTTTTTGAGGTACTGCATTGTGGTTTTTCTTGCTCGTTTTTCTTGTTCTCAGTTGTCCAGTTTAAAAAAAATACATCTATATCCTAATTGTAAATTCTGAGTTTAAGTTTTTTTTTACTCACGTTCTTCCTTTTATGTGGGCGGGTAGCAGCTCACATGTGACAGTCAAGCACCTGCGCCTCTCAGGCTCCCCTGCAATTAGCTCTTGTTAACCCATTCCACCCCTGAATAGAAAATAGTCCCTCGCATATAGCCCACACAAACTTTTCCACTGTCTAGAGAGATGTAACTGTATATTTCTATGAATTTAGAATTAGGGATGAATAAAGGAAGGATGCCTGCGCTGCTTCACTATGTGATCACTATGAAAGCAGTGAGGGGAGCAGGGAAACTACTGTCGGTACACCACTGAATGCAGAAGATGGTGGTCCAGAGGAATAATGGGGGGCTCTCCCAGAGAGGAAAATAGAATGCACTGCGCCAACTAGCCAGTTTGACTTTTGACTAATCCTGTAGGCATTATCCTGGCAATCCCCTGGTTTTCACCCTTTAGCCCCTATACAGAGACCTGGCCTTCACTGCAGGGGAGCTATCTCTAGGAATAGCTCTCGTGTGGTTGGCTGCTGACCCACGGGAAACAGAGACATTGGTGTGTGGCACAGAGGAAACAGGCAATACATGTAGTCAAGAAACAGATGGTGGTCTAAGATGGAGTTCGTGCACGTCCCTGAAACAGTCCTAAGGTCCGGACAGGTGGCACAAGATCAGTACGGTGAACAGGCATAAGTCAAGTCAAGCGGCAGAAGAACCAGGAAACAGGTAGCAGTCGAAACACAGGCAGGCAAACAAATTATAGCTCATTCACAGGGACCAACACGCTAGAGAGACCTAGTGAGATCTGTAGAGATGAAATTGCACAGGCAAGGAAGTGAGGTCAGCTGAAAAACTATATAGGAGCATTGATTAGCTCATTAGTCAAGCAGCTGAGCGCAGGATCAGAAAGGGTGCTAACCCCTGCACTGCTCGGCCCTCTCGCTGTCAACATCCAGTTTGACATCTCATGCAGCCAATCACTGGCTGCAGCGGTGACTGGTTCCCCTTACGTCGTGACATATGGTCATATGACTTAAAGGGATCTGGTAACCGCTGCAACCAGTGATTAGCTGCGGCAATGCCAAACCGCGTGTTTACATCGAGCAAATTAAGCGGAGCATTGCAGGCCCGAAGGAAAAGGAGTGGGAAGCCAGCGCCTTTAAAGGTCAAGCCAATTAAGGGATTTATATGCTCAGGCAAACTATAAAGATTTTGAAGTGCTTTTTGAAGAATGTTGTGCCCGCTATCTGAAGGGTTCTATTTCTAGCTCTCTGCATGACATACACACCCACATACACCGGTATATTTGGAAACACAACAATGTGCCCATTGTTCTACTTTTAACATGTAAATTTTATTTCCTTTTCCTGTTTCATTGCCTGTGTTTTATGTCTTTTCAACCTACAGTTTCCAATTGAATAGTTTTCTTACATTAGCTCATTATTCATTTGTACTACTTCACAAATTTCTATACAGATAAAGTGTAAAACCTAAAGGGAACCTGTCACCATGAACAGGCAATGTATGCTACAGACACCATGTTATAGAGCAGAAAGAGCTGAGCAGACTAATATATAGGGGCGCATTTATTAAGATCAGTGTTTTAGACGCCAGGCCTAATAGGGCCCTACGCTGGCGGTAGATCCGTCAGAGTTATGTAGAGGCGCAAATCCACTGCCGCGTCTAAATGTAAGCCCCCTTCCTAGTTGTCTTACATTTACACCATTTTCTATGCCTAAAACAGGTGTAGAAAATTGTTAAAAGAAATAGGCCTACCGGCCAGTCCCCTTCCCTGTCTACTTTTTTAGACCTGGCGTGAGTGGGGAGAAGTCGCAGATTGCAGTGCAATGGACCTTTGCACCACAGTCTAGTGCCAGAAATATGCCTCATACATGTGTATTATTTCTGTTTAATAAATGACCCCCATAGTTTTGTGGGAAAGGATTCAGCAAATGTGTGTTGTCCTATCAGTGACTGTGTTCAGTTATTTCTGTCAATCCATACCTCCCAAGTTTTGAAAATGGCAAAGAGGGACAATATTTCGGTGGGCATCACGGCCCTTTTTTTCATACTAGGCCACGCCTCTAACTCTGCCTGAAGCATAATTACTGACTCTGACACAACTGCAGCAGCCGGGGATCGGTTAGGAGAGTATAAGTTCCTTTATTTTTTTACAAGTGGAGCCCCTGGGACAATTTTTTCTCTTGCGCTTCAATTTCCATTTAAATATTAGCACGTAATTCATCAGATTATAGTTATTTTAAACTCCAAATTGCACCAAATAATGAAGTTATGGCCTAATATACAGGTAAAAACCATATAGATAGTTTAGTAAGGAGCAATTTAGTGAATGTATTAATGCACATTTATGCACTAACTCCCCAGCTCAAAAAGAGGGACATTTATGGATCAAAGAGGGACAGAGGGGCATGGGTCCAAAAGAGGGACTGTCCCTCCAAAAGAGGGACATTTGGGAGGCATGGTCAATCCCTGATTAGTACTGCACACTAGGCTCAGCATGAACAGGAACTGAAATGAAAAAATTACACGTTTAACTAAATCTTTGAGCACAAAACTATATATCAGTCTGCTCAGTTCCTGCTGCTCTATAACCTGCTGACTGCAGATTGCACTGCATTTTACAGTCACAGATTCCCTTTAAAGCGGATGTCTGGGTTCAGAGCTGAACACGGACATATCCCCATTTTCACCCAGGCAGCCTTCCTGATATGAGCATCGGAGCATTTCATGCTGAAATAGCGCAGGGCAAAGACATTTTTAGGAGATCAGCTGACGTAGCGGGCTCTCTATAGGGACTGCTAGGCTGAGGCTTCCGCCTAGCCGTGAGCCAGGTGACGTCACTGGCCCTAATTGGCAGGCATTAGCGCTCCCCTGTAAAACGGCTAGGGCAGTGCTAAAGCCCGGCCATCAGTGCCGATGACATCACCACTCACCAGCAATACTGCTGGGCAGAAGCCTCCTCCTAGTAGTTTAGTAATATAAACAAACAGCGCAGGGCAAGGGAGAGAATCATAGCATAAAAAACTCCGATACTCATATCAGGGAAGCTTCCTGGGTGGAGAATAGAGATATCCCGAACTATTCACCGGCGAACAGTTCCCGGCGAACATAGCTTGTTCGCGTTTGCCGCGGCGGGCGAACATATGCGATGTTCGGTCCGCCCCCTATACATCATTATTGAGCAAACTTTGACCCTGTATCTCACAGTCAGCAGACACATTCCAGCCAATCAGAACCCTCCCACACCTTACCACCTCCTATAAAAGCCATTTTAGATTCAGTCTGAAGCTGCATGTTAGTGAGAGCAGGGAGACTGTAGCTGCTGCTGTGCTGATGATTCTGAATTCATGGGGAAAGTGTTAGTTAGGCCAGTGCTCTGTGTCCACAGACTCATCTGCTGTAAGGACAGCGTCACAGCACCCCAAAAAGCCCTTTTTAGGGCTGCTACATTAGTCTGCTTTTATTTTTTTTTCTCCATATATATATTGCAGTTGCCTGGCCTGCCCGTGTGTGAGAGGCTGCAGGCCCACAGACTGTAGTGTGCCCACTGCCAGTGCCCACCACTCATACTGGGTGGCACAGGACTTTGCATAAAAAAAGGCATTTAATTTTGACACTTTAATCTAATTTCAGTTGCTTGCCTGCTGCCAGTGTCAGGTTCACTTCCACTGACTGTAGTGTGCCCACTGCCAGTGCCTACCACTCATACCGGGTGGCACAGTAGCATGCCGATAAATAAGGCATTTAATTTTTACACTTTAATCTAATTTTACTTGCCTGCCTGCTGCCAGTGTGTGTCAGGCCCACTTCCACTGACTGTAGTGTGCCCACTGCCAGTGCCCACCACTCATACTGGGTGGCACAGTAGCTTGCCGATAAATAAGGCATTTCATTTTTACCCTTTAATCTAAGGTTAGTTGCCTGCCAGTGTGTGTCAGGCCCACTTCCACTGACTGTAGTGTGCCCACTGCCAGTGCCCACCACTCATACCGTGTGGCACAGTAGCTTGCCGATAAATAAGGCATTTAATTTTTACACTTTAAACTAATTTCAGTTGCTTGCCTGCTGCCAGTGTCAGGTTCACTTCCACTGACTGTAGTGTGCCCACTGCCAGTGCCTACCACTCATACCGGGTGGCACAGTAGCATGCCGATAAATAAGGCATTTAATTTTTACACTTTAATCTAATTTTACTTGCCTGCCTGCTGCCAGTGTGTGTCAGGCCCACTTCCACTGACTGTAGTGTGCCCACTGCCAGTGCCCACCACTCATACTGGGTGGCACAGTAGCTTGCCGATAAATAAGGCATTTCATTTTTACCCTTTAATCTAAGGTTAGTTGCCTGCCAGTGTGTGTCAGGCCCACTTCCACTGACTGTAGTGTGCCCACTGCCAGTGCCCACCACTCATACCGTGTGGCACAGTAGCTTGCCGATAAATAAGGCATTTAATTTTTACACTTTAAACTAATTTCAGCTGCTTGCCTGCTGCCAGTGTGTGTCAGGCCCACTTCCGCTGACTGTAGTGTGCCCACTGCCAGTGCCCACCACTCATACCGGGTGGCACAGGACTTTGCATAAAAAAAGGCATTTAATTTTTACCCTTTAATCTAAGGTTAGTTGCCTGCCAGTGTGTGTCAGGCCCACTTCCACTGACTGTAGTGTGCCCACTGCCAGTGCTGATAGGGGACTTAACAGGGATTAAACTGATAAGAATAGTACACACCACTCATATAGGGTTGCACAGTACATTGCAGGGCGCACGCGCAGTGCTCCAAATTGGAAGTAAGAGGACCGACCAAGCTTCTTTTTCCATCTCCCGGTTCCTAAAATCTATTCGATACACGTCCCCTGATAGGGGACGTAACAGGGATTAAACTGATAAAAATAGTACTACTGATTATTGAACACACCACTCATATAGGGTGGCACAGTATATTGCGCGAGGAAGAGACCTTCAATGACATCAGTGAGGACAAGGAACGGGACATGGCTAGCTTGGTATCCAACCTTGTGCAAATGGGGAGTTTACGGTTGTGCAAATGGACTGTTTGCGGTGCGTTAAACGGGGAGTTTGGTCTGTCAGAGTTTGGTCTGTCACTGTGAAGCGGGCGTAACCCTTACACTACCTGATCGATACAACATCATACCGGATCGTATACTGTACACACACTGGATGTTTTAAAGCACGTTATTCAAAACAATTTAGGAATGTTAGGTGATTTACGCCCTTTATGGATTATAACCCGACTCTGCGTCCACTACGTAATTTTCCATGGGAGTTTTGCCATGGATCCTCCTCCGGCATGCCACAGTCCAGGTGTTGGTCCCCTTGAAACAACTTTTCCATCACTACTGTGGCCAGAAAGAGTCCCTGTGGGTTTTAAAATTCGCCTGCCTATTGAAGTCTATGGCGGTTCGCCCGGTTCGCCCGTTCACGAACATTTTCGGAAGTTCGCGTTCGCCGTTCGCAAACGGAAAATTTTATGTTCGCGACATCACTAGTGGAGAAGGGGATATGTCTGGGTTCAGCTCTGAACCTGGACAACCCCTTTCATTTCATACCTACTGTAAGTCAATACAAACAAGGCTGGCACCATGTTTAAACTGTACCATATATTTCTCCTCCTGAAGATCAAGGTATCACAAACATCTAAGGCCAGGTTCACATTTTGTATTTGTCTTTTATTTAACTTATACAAAAACCTATTTGTTAAACGGATGCCTTCGACAGATGCCATAGTCCTAGAAACTTCTTCCAAAACGCTACGCACTTCTTAATTGCCTCCTTTGACCCAGTCAAGAGCTCATCAAAGGCTACTTTTACACTCGCGTTTTGTGCGGATCCGTCATGGATCTGCACAAACGCATTCGTTCAGATAATACAACCGCGTGCATCCATTCAGAACGCATACGTTTATATTATCTTTAACATAGCTAAAACGGATCCGTCTTGAACACTATTGAAAGTCAATAGGAGACGGATCCGTTTTCTATTGTGCCATATTGTGTCAGTGAAAGGGGAATCAGCGATCGCGTCATGCCATCTGGAATGCTGCCGTGCTCCCACAGCTGATTCCCCTTCCACAGGTGAATTATATTATTAATAATTTATGCGCTTTATTTTTGTGTATATATATATGACACACTTTCATTGGGCTCATTACCCTTGAGGAAGCTGGACTGCGCCGGCGATACTCGTTGGGCGTCTCTCATTTTGTTCAGATCCACTGTACCAGCTGCTTTTACAGGTTCTGGCTCTTACTCTTTGACCTCATTGCGGTCTGTTTCCATTTATCTGTGGCCATACCTTATTTAACATTTTCTATATGTTGCTTATATGTTTACATTGTGAATAGCTGGCATGTATCTCATGTCCTGATTTTGTCGACATTCAGTGGATCTTGTATGTGTCGGTCTTATTCAGTTACCGACACGTTGTTTATATTGTATACAATTTTGGAGTTGTCTAATAAACTTTATATATTTTTACTTATGGTTATTGTTGGATGTGCATTTTTAGGGTGGTTCTTTTGACTCATCAGTGAGTCTATTTGTGTCCGCATTTCAATGGAAAATAATGCCGGCATTCCGGCAAGTTTTCGGGAATTTTGGACGATATTTTCTCCATCCAAAAACTGTACAGTGACTGAACTGAAGACATCCTGATGCATACTGAACGTATTTGTCTCCATTTAGAATGTATTAGGAAAAAACTGTGGTTTTTTTCCTGGTATTGAGCCCCTCGGAGACGGAACTCAATACCGGAAAAGTTTAACGCAAGTGTGAAAGTACCCTAAATGTAGGTGCAGCCCACTGACAAGTAATTAGGAGTAGAGGATGTCCCTTAAATACAGGTCTCAGTGTAAAATAATCATTAAAAAGACTTCTGAACTGTACAATCAGAAATGTTTACATTGTCATTACTATATCTTTTGATCCATAAGACGCACCTAGGATTTAGAAGTATAAGAAAAAAATATTTTTCATCACCCCCCCCCCAAATCAGACCCCCCAATCTTCATCAGACCACCCAATCTTCATCATATCTGAAATCAGACCCCGTTCCTCATCATACTTCAGATCAGACCCCCATCAAGAACCCCTTTAGACCTCAGATCTGACCACCATTGATTATTAGACCTCAGATCGCCATCAAACCTCAAATTAGACCCCATTCCTTATTAGATATCACATCAGACCCCATCAGACATAAAATTAGTATATATGAACTTACCTCTCCCACTCTGGATGGTCCTGCAACTCACAGATCCAGCACCTCTTCCTGCACCAGCACTCCCTGGTCTTCTCTGGGTGCATGTGTCAAGTCATAGTCCGTGCAGAATGTCCTGGTGCCGTATACGCAGTCAGGACAATGCAGCATTTCACCCGGAGAACACCAGGGATCAGTGAGTGCAGGCAGCACCAGGAGTGCAGTATTCCTACTGTTTACTAGTGGGCACTTCAATAGTGAAACCGCTAACTCGTATTCGATTCATAAGATGCACTGCCATTTCCCCCCACTTTTTTTGGGGGGAACGGTATGTCTTATGGAGTGAAAAATATTGTAGGTTGCTCCTAGGTTCCAAACTGAATAACCTCAAGTTTGATAACCTAGGTCAGGGATGGCCACCTGTGGCTCTCCAGCTGTTGCAAAACTACAACTCCCAGCATGCCCAGACTACCTACAGCTTTCAGCCTACAGCAGGGCGTAGTGGGAGTTGTAATTTTGCAACAGCTGAAGAGCCACAGGTTGGCCATGACTGACCTAGGTCTTTGTACTGGAATCCACTAATTTCCTTAATAACCTTGGACGTCCTCCTGTGCATCTGCTCTAGCTCAGCTATGTCCTTATAAACAGGTGCCCAACATTTAGACAATATTCTATGTGTGGTCTGACTAGTGCAGGGTCAGACTGGCCCACCAAAGTACCAGAGGATCCTCCTGTGGGCCTAGGTCCTAAATAAATAGTTGGCCCCAAAGGTCCAGGTGAAAAAGCTCATTAGGAGTCTTTGGATATAATCTCTTTCCACTAGGGTCTACTTTGTTGATTCAAAACCTATTAGACATTATTGATGATATGGGGGTTGGACCACAAGAATAAGGTCATTTGGTGGGCCCAAGAAACCCAAGTCTGACACTGGACTAGTGATCTACATAGATACTAAGCTACAGGTGAAACTCGAAAAATTTGAATATTGTGCAAAATACTGAGACAATGTAAAGGCTCAGGAACCCTTTGCAGGTGTTACGGATTAATTAGCTGACTAGAGTGTGACACTTTGAGCCTAGAATATTGAACCTTTTCACAAAACTCTCATTTTCTGAAATTGTGACTTTGGGGTTTCATAAGCTGTAAGCCATAATCATCCACATTATAACAAATAAAGGCTTGAAATAGCTCGCTTTGCATGTAATGAGTCTATCGCATATATTAGTTTCACCTTTTAAGTTGCATTACTGAAATTAATAAACTTTGCATGATATTCTAGTTTTTTCAGTTTCACCTGTATGTTCTTATTATCAGCCCTTATGCTTCTTTGGATGCACCCCATGATTTTATTTGCCTTGGTAGCTGCTGTCTTGTCCACCAGTATCCCCAAGCTTTATGGCAGATTTACCATTTATTACATCGTTGTTAGGGTTGAGCGAACTTGTATTTTAAGTTCGGCGTCCGAAGTTCGGGTTATCTTAGAATCCCATTATGGATTTGCTACCACGGACCATAACGGAATTTGGAATCCAAGTGCCCTCTTCTCCTCCACACAGAGCACAGGAGCTCCGCCCCTCATGTCACATGATCATAATACAAGGCCCTTTACCACCTCTTATCCAATCCAGTACTGAGCCACGCCCCCCTGCACTGATCACATGACAGTGACATCACCCCAGGTCCTTAGTGTTGTCCAAGGTTCGGGTTCATCGAAGAATCCCCTTATGGATTCAAAATTCCATTATGGTCCGTGGTATTTGAATCCATAACGGGATTTTTCGATAACCCCAACCCGAACTTGGACCCTGAACTTAAAATACACTTAACCCTAATCGTTGTATAACTTTATGTTCATCCACATTGAAAATCATTTGCCATTTCTTCACTCAAGCCTGTTGGATCATTATACAAAACTTGCATGGTTTCTTCTTGGGCACAAGGTTTCTTTGCCAAAAGGCTCCTCCTTCCTTCCCAACACTATTTCCCACAACAACATCTCATCCAACACCTCCACACACTAATTTCCTGATTTCAAATTCTCGTACACCCAAGAATCAGCGTCTTCCCCAGAAACAGGTTACTCAAAACCTACTTCAAAAACTAAGTGCTGCAAGTGACCGAAACCCCAAGCACTAGTGATGAGCAAGCACCAAAGTGTTCGGGTGTTCGGTCCGAACAAACCGCAATATTCGTTCGCTCCGCAACTGCTCGGATGAGGGGTGGGTGCCTGGTTCATAGGGAAAGGTCAGAATGAGACAGAAACACCACCAAAATGGATCGGGAACAGCATGTGGACCATGTCTGGATGCATCTTGGACTCCAAAGTAGCTGCTGGGAACCATGTTGTCTCAGTTGTACGCCACTTTTGCAGACTGACAAAAATACGCACAACCCCCCCCCCCAAAAAAAAAAAGACTATATACTCATAAAGCCTATGCACTAAGTGAAAGGGCTGCCAAAAATTACAAGGGATCGGCACTACAATACACCCTGTATTACACACAAAGGAAGGCATCATACACACCCTGGAAAAATTGTGATTGGTGGCCTGCTGGTGACCCTCAAGAACATTTGGAGCAAGGGCCTGCTTGTGACCCTCTAAAACATTACTGGTAAGGGGCCTGCTGCTGAGCCGACCCTCTAAAACATTAGGGACGAGGGGCTGCTGGTGAGCTGATTCTCTAAAACATTATGGTTGAGGGCCTGCTGGTGAGCTGACCCTGTAAAACATTATGGTTGGGGGCCTGCTGGTGAGCTGACCCTGTAAAACATTATGGTTGAGGGCCTGCTGGTGAGCTGACCCTATAAAACATTATGGTTTAGGGCCTGCTAGTGAGCTGACCCTGTAAAACATTATGGTTGAGGGACTGCTGGTTAGCTGACCCTATAAAACATTGTGGTTGAGGATCTGCTGGTGAGCTGACCCTGTAAAACATTATGGTTGAGGGCCTGCTAGTGAGCTGACCCTGTAAACATTATAGTTGAGGGCCTGCTGGTGAGCTGACCCTATAAAACATTATGATTGAGGGCCTGCTGGTGAGCTGACCCTGTAAAACATTATGGTTGAGGGCCTGCTGGTGAGCTAATCCTATAAAACATTATGGTTGAGGGCCTGCTATTGAGCTGACCCTCTTTAAAAATTGTAGTGGAGGGAATATATACAATCTGAATGAGGAGGAGGAGTAGAAAACAAGATTCAACCATATAAACTTTTTTTGTGGTCGAAAAGGTGCATGGGAATACACTACAGTAGACTGAGTACATTATAAACAATACATTGAAAGGGCCTTTATGTTCAATCATCTCAGCTCTCCTCTGGTGGAGTTGAGAAGTCAGGGGCCATCCAGGCCTTGTTCATTTTTATCTGAGTCAACCTGTCACCATTGTCAGTGGACAAGCGGATATACTTATCAGTTATAATGCCACCAGCAACACTAAATACATGCTCAGACAAAACACTGGCAGCAGGGCAGGCCAGCACCTCCAATGCGTAGAGCGCAAGTTCGGGCCATGTGTCCAGCTTGGACACCCAGTAGTTGTAAGGCACTGAGGGATCATTTAGGGTGCTGACACGGTCTGCGATGTATTCCTTCACCATCTTCCAAAACTTTTCCCTCCTTGTAGCACTAGGCCGTGCTTCAGGGTGAGGTTGCTGGCGGGGTGTCTTGAAAGTGTCCCATGCCTTGGAGAGTGTTGCCCTGCCTCTGATGGAACTGATGTGTGTTCCCCTTGTCTCCCTACCTTGGTTGCCTAAGGAAGTACGGACTCTGGCGGCTGCGTTGTCAGATGGAAAATTTTGGAGCAATCTGTCAACAAGTACCTTCTGGTATTGCATCATTTTACTCGTCCTCTCTACCACAGGAATGAGAGATGAGAAGTTCTCTTTGTAGCGGGGATCAAGAAGAGTGAACATCCAGTGAATTGATCTGTGTAATCTAAAATGCATATAACGCGAGGGTCGCGGGAAAGGCAGCCTAACATGAAGTCAGCCATGTGTGCCAGAGTACCAACAGGCAAGACGTCAATGTCAACATCAGGATGACTCTCCATCCCCTCATCGTCCACCTCCTCTTCTGCCCATCTATGTTGAACAGATGGAATTAAGGTTCCATGGGAACTGCCCTCTGTAGCAGAGGCAACTGTCTCCAGCTCCTCCTCCTCCTCTTCATGGCCCAATTCGCGGTGAGAAGACGAACTGTGGGTGGTCTGGCTATCACCCTATGTAATATTCTCCCCCATTTCCTCGTCTGCCACATTCAGAGCGTCCTCCTTAATTGTGAGCAGTGATCGTTTGAGTAGACACAGCAGTGGGATGGTTACGCTGATAATAGCATTATCGCCACCAACCATCTGTGTGGATTCATCAAAGTTTTTTAAAACCTCACAGAGGTCTGACATCAATGCCCACTCCTCGCTTGTTAATAGTGGCAGCTGACTGGAAAGGCGACGACCATATTGCAGCTGGTATTCAACAACTGCCCTCTGCTGCTGACAAAGCCTGGCCAACATGAAGAACGTAGAGTTCCAGCGAGTGCTCACGTCGCACAACAGTCGGTGAGCTGGAAGCTGCAAGAGTTCTGCAGTATTGACAGACCGGCTGAAGCAGTGGACGACTTGTGTAAATGGGCACACACACATGTGCCTTCACTAGTAGCTCTGCAAAATTGGGGTAGGTTTTTATAAACTGCTGAACCACTAAGTTTAAGACGTGGGCTAGGCATGGGATGTGTGTCAGGTTGCCGAGCTCCAAAAGTGCCACCAAGTTACGTCCATTGTCAGACACAACCATGCCTGGTTATAGGTTGAGTGGCGAGAGCCACAGCTCGGTCTGGTACCTTATACCCTGCCACAGCTCTACGGTGGTGTGCTGTTTGTCCCCTAGGCAGATCAGCTTCAGCACGGCCTGTTGACGCTTACGCACAGCAGTGCTACACTGCTTCCAGCTAGCGACTGATGGCTGACTGCTGTTGGAGGTGGAAGTGGAGGAGGAGGCGGCGGAGGAGGAGAAGTGGGGGTTGGAGCCAGTAACATAGCTGGTGGCGGAGACCCTGATGGATATAGAGCCCGTAATCCTGGGCATGTGTAGCACCTGTGCCATCCCAGGGTATGACTCACTCCCGGCCTCCACAACATTCATCCAGTGTGCGGTCAGGAAAATGTAGCGTTCCTAGCTACCAGCACTTGTCTATGTGTCCGTGGTGAGGTGGACCTTCCCATAAGTGCGTTGGTCAGGGCACTGGTGATGTTCTGGGACACATGCTGGTGTCAGGGGCACAGCACACCGTAAAAAATAGTGGAGGCTGGAGACTGCCTACCGAGGGACATCCGCTGACATCAAGCTGCGGAAGGCCTCAGTGTCCACAAGCCTAAATGGCAACATTTCAAAGGACAGTAATTTCGAAAGTTGCGCATTTAGTGCTATGGCCTGTGGGTGGGTTAGCAACTTGCATTCAAATGCCTGTGTTATCGACATTTTGACGCTGCGCTGGGACAGGGAAGTGGATGTTGTTGCTGACTGTTCATGCGAAGGTCCAGGTGCAGGGCGAGAAGCATCCGGGCCTGCGCCTTCTACAGGGGATTGGCCAGCAGTGCGTAACATAGGGGAAGAGGAGGCAGGAGTGTGACCCGCAGACCCAGATTGTGGACCCAAGCGTTCGACCCACTTATTAGGTTACTTGGATGTCATGTGGCGGATCATGCTGGTGGTGGTGAGGTTGCTAGTGTTCACGCCCCGGCTCATTTTGGTACGGCACAGGTTGCAAACTACCACTCTTTTGTCATCTGCGCTTTCCTCAAAAAAGCACCATACTGCGGAATAGCTACCCCTTGGCAAGGTAGATGCCTACGCATGGAGGTGCACCGTGTAACGGTAGCGGGCCTGTTTGGTGTTGACCGACGTCTCCCATTTGCAACCCCATTTCCTCTTCCAGACTGTTGCAGTGCTGCGGTTCCCTCCCCCTCTGTACTGCTGTCCTCGCTCGGCTTTTCACCTTCCCATGTTGGATCAGTGACCTCACCGTCCACCACCTCCTCTTCCACTTCCTCACTCTGCTCATCCTCCTAACTTGACCTAACCACAACCTCAGTGATTGACAACTGTGTCTCATCATCATCCACCTCGTGAACGAATGATTGCCGTTCACCACCACCATCTTCTTCTTGAGACTGTGAAGGCTCAAGAGATTGGGAATCAGTGCACAATATCTCAGGTACCTCTTCAGGCGTGCTTGGCCAGAGAGCCAAACCAAGTACTGGCGATGAAAAGAGGTCATGTGGATATCTGAGTGTTATGCCCCGCTCTGGTGAGGTGTGGAGGTCTGTCAGGTTGGCAGCACGTGTGTAGTGTTTTCTATTTGCTTGGAACTTGGAGTGGAGCTGTACCTGCCTCCCTGCAGGTGCACTGGGTGGGGTCGTTTGTGTAAGTTTAAATTTCACCCCTTCCCAGTGTCCTGTGCGGGTTATAGCTTCTTACTCATCCTGAGGAAAGGTGGATTGGTTTCTCTGCTCAGCTACAAGATAAGTGTATTTTGGTTTCCTTTTGTAATCTGTCTAGGCTGTTAGTCAGAGACCTGCCTCCTCCAGGATTTGAGGAGGCAGACTGCCTTTTTCCCTCCCTTGTCCACTATCACAGGGACTATAGGGTTTCTTCAGTCTTAGGCACGGGGACATGTTTATTCCTACCTTTGAGGTCTGAACGTGTACACAGCAGTCTAGGGTAAGTTGATAGGATTTTGGCCTAGTCGCTTGTTTGTTGTTTACTTATGTGTTTATTGTATCTTGTACCCTTACCGGCGTGACACCAAGTGTGGGATCACTTGTTTGGCGAGACACGACATGGTGGGAGGAAGGAGGATCAGAATGAGGATTCGGTTGAACAGACTCTTGGCTACGGAGAATGGACTTTCTGGAAGGGTGCTTAACCGACTGAAAGCATTATCTTCTGCAATCCAACCGACCAGCTGTTCGCACTGGTCCGAATTGGACAATGTTGTCCTGCGCCGCCCAGCTAAATTGGACATGAAGCTGGGTAAGGTGGATTATTTTTGTTTTTTCTGGTGCACTGGCAGCAGGCACAGTTTCATTGCGCCCAGGGCCACAGCCATCAGTATCAGCATACTTCCCCGTCCCTTTGTGTTCGCCTTCTTCATATTAATGGTTTGGTCTGTAGATGTGCGCAGATTGTTTTACTGTCCGCTAAAGACACCGTTTTCTGATGCAGGACAGTATTGGATACAAAAACCCACAGATTGTGGACAGATTAATGCAAGTTGTAATATAGACAGAGTTTTCAGATTCAGTTCAGTATGGGATACAAAAACCCATAGATTGTGGACACAGTTTACTAGGCCCAGATTAACGGAAGTTGTAATATACACAGTGTTTTCAGATTCGGTTCAGTATTGGTTATAGAACACCACAGATTACGGACACTAAATGAAGACCAAATTATTGGAATTTGTAATACTGACAGTGTTTTCTGAGGCAGGACAGTATTGGTTACACAAACACCACAGATTATGGACACTAGATGTGGCCCAGATTATTAAAGAGTCAGTCTGCGGATGATGTACAGTGTATGCAGTGGCGTTGCGAGGGGGGTGCGGTGGGTGCGGGCCGCACCGGGTGACACCACTGATGGGGTGACACCCACCAGTGTCGGCAGAAGATAATTTATTCACTGCACTTGCCTGAAGCTGCCATGCTGTACAGGGAATCCCAGCTCTGACTCCATATATGGTTGTGTCCATATATGGAGTCAGTGCTATGAACATGAAGGGGGTGGCAACCTTTCAGAAATAGAGGCTAAATTAGATGTGCCCAAACATACTGACAATCCTGGGGGACACCCAATGTATTTTAATCTAATTTAGCCTCTATTTCTGAAAGGTTGCCACTAGGATTCGAACTCACAACCCTTTGCATGAGAGGCAAGAACACTAACCACTGAGCTATGAGCTCAATGGTAAACTAAGCTCGAAAAACCTCATAGTAGTCTAGCAAGTATTAGGTATTCCCATACAGCAGAAGTATAATTTAAATTTTTTTTTTTCAGTTTTTGTAAAAAAAACATGACACAAAATAAATGTGTAATTACTATATAGTAATTCCCAATTTTTTTTTTTTTATTTAATGATACTTCTGCTGTATAGAAATACCTTATAGCTGATACACTACTATAAGGTTTTTCCAGCATAGTTTAGCATTAAGCTCCATAGTTCAGTGGTTAGGGCTTTTGCCTCTGATGTGAAGGGTTGGGAGTTCTAGTCCTGGTGAAAACCTTTTAGAAATAGAGGCTACATTATGCATTCATGTATATCAGAAGTATGATAATATATATTTATACTTCTGATATATATATATATATATATATATATATATATATATATAAAGTATTATATATGGGAAACTATTACTGAGGTTTTTAGCCATAATATTAGTACAGCAGGATAATATGAAGCTCTGATGGGGGGGATGTGTGGAGGACACTGATGGGGGTGTGTGTGGAGGACACTGATGGGGGATGTGTGCAGGACACTGATGGGGGGAATGTGTGCAGGACACTGATGGGGGGAATGTGTGCAGGATACTGATGGGGGGATGTGTGGAGGACACTGATGGGGGATGTGTTCAGGACACTGATGGGGGGATGTGTGCAGGACACTGATGGGGGGATGTGTTGAGGACACTGATGGGGATGTGTGCAGGACACTGATGGGGATGTGTGCAGGACACTGATGGGGGGATGTGTTGAGGACACTGATGGGGATGTGTGCAGGACACTGATGGGGGATGTGTGCAGGACACTGATGGGGGATGTGTGCAGGACACTGATGGGGGGATGTGCAGGACACTGATGGGGGATATGTGCAGGACACTGATGGGGGATGTGTGCAGGACACTGATGGGGGATGTGTGGAGGACACTGATGGGGGATGTGTGCAGGACACTGATGGGGGATGTGTGGAGGACACTGATGGGGGATGTGTGCAGGACACTGATGGGGGATGTGTGCAGGACACTGATGGGGGATGTGTGGAGGACACTGATGGGGGGATGTGTGCAGGACACTGATGGGGGATGTGTGGAGGACACTGATGGGGGATGTGTGCAGGACACTGATGGGGGATGTGCAGGACACTGATGGGGGGATGTGTGGAGGACACTGATGGGGGGATGTGTGCAGGACACTGATGGGGGATGTGTGCAGGACACTGATGGGGGATGTGTGAGGACACTGATGGAGGGATGTGTGCAGGACACTGATGGGGGATGTGTGGAGGACACTGATGGGGGATGTGTGGAGGACACTGATTGGGGGATGTGTGCAGGACACTGATGGGGGATGTGTGGAGGACACTGATGGGGGGATGTGTGGAGGACACTTAGGGGGGATCTAGGGAGGGATGTGGGGATGTTGGGATGGGAGGTCCTGGAGGGGTGTTTGGGTGGAAGCTCTGGAATGGGTGGGAGGTCCAATATGGTATGCGTCGGTGGGAGATCCGGGGGCATAAATTTTTTGCTGTGGGGCCCAGTCATTTCTAGCTATGCCCCTGGGTGACACCACCAGGAGATGAGCGCTTGCATTATGGAAGCACTCATCTCCCTACATTCATCTGTATCGCGATACAGATAAACACTGCAGCAGGGCAAGGGAGAGGCGTCTCCCTTCTTTGTTCCTCTGATAGGCTGCTGGCCTTGTGCCGGTAGCCTATCAGAGGCCGGCGCAGGCGGCGCAATGACGTCATCGCGCCGCCAGAGCCGTACTGCTCGGGACACAGGCCAGAAGAGGCCTGCATCGCATCGCTGCCATGGAGGTACGTATGTGTTTTTTTTGTTTTGTTTTTCTGTATGCAAATATGTTGGGGGGGTGTGCTAAGCAGACAGAAGACAGACCGCCGGGGGTTGGGGTGGGGGGGCCTGCTGGGGGTGCCATAATTTGAACCCAAGCGATAACATGGATGGGGGTTTGGAGAGTAAACAGACAGCTGACGTGGGGGGGGCGGGGCTAAGCAGACAGATCGCCGCCGGGGGGGGGGGGGTGACACCATTTTCTACCGCACCGGGTGACACTAGCCCTAGCAACGCCACTGAGTGTATGTCACGAAAATACAAATAACTTGCTGCTGTGAAACACACACAGTAGAACTTAAAAGGATTTGGAGTTCTTTGAAAAGCTTTTGGTATTAAATATAGCACATTTTTATCCCTGCACTATCTGTCCCTTCCTTAGCACGGATGTCCCTGACACTGCTGTTAAATATATTGTTGATCCAAAACACCCACACACACAGTAGTCCTTAAAAGGACTTTTGGGCCTTTGACTAGCTTTCTGTAACTAAAATCGCTGAAATTCGCTCCCTGCTCTGCCTTTCCCTTCCTACCCGATGCTCTCCCTGGCCACGTCTGAGCCGAACATGCATCATCGAGTGCTATATAACCTCCGATGACGCGTTTCGGCCAGCCAATCACTGTAATACCAGCAGCTAACATGGCTACTGGCATTACAGTGAGGGCAGTACTTACTTGCACCTTTATTAGCTGCTTAAAATCCGCGAAACGTGCATGGAGGAGACTCAAGCATTCCGCTCGAGCACATGAGGTACTTGGCCAAGTACCGCCATGTTGCGAGCATAGCGATGCTCCAGCTGAATCGGCTGTTTTCATTTATGCAATTGAGCCTCTAGGATAAATGGGGGCATTGCCTTTACACCTGGAGGCTCTGCTTTCTCTGCAACTGCCGTGTCCCCTTTGCACTTTGACAGAGCCAGATGTGATCATCTTTTCACTGCCTGGTTCTGTCAATCAAAGTGGAGAGGAAAGGGGCAGTTGCAGAAAGAGCAGAGCCTCTAGGTGTAATGGTAACACCCCCGTTGCTCCTATAGGCTCATTTGCATAAATTAAAACATAACACAGATGTCTTCAGATGCCAAGTGCACATGTAACAAATGCCCTTTAACAGCATATAGTATATACAGTGGACATAGCACTTTTTTGTATTTAATCCCTTTGGGACCCAGAAAATGTTCATCTTTTCATTTTTTTTCTTCCCCGTCATTTATTTTTGATGAAGCCCTATTTTTGGAAGGACAATTTGTATTTTTTAATGACACCATATAACTTACCATATCATGTGTTGAAAAAGATTCTGTTTCAGATGAAAATGAAAAAAAAAATGCTATTCTGCCATTGTTTTTTAGGCTTTGTTTTTTTCAGCGTTTACTGTGTGCTAAAAATGACATGAAGCTCAGCAGGCCAGTATTGTTACGCCAATACAAAATTTATATAGTTTTAATATGTTTTATTGCTTCTAAAAAAATAAAAACCTTTAAAAAAAAATCAAAATTTTATTTGCATAGCCCTATTCTGACGCCCATAACGTTTTATTTTACATCTGTCTACAGAGCTGTCAGGGCTTACCTTTTCAGGATGAGCTGTAGTTTTATTGGTACCATTTTGGGGTACATGACAATTTTTTGTAAAAAATTTTTCCAAGGTTGAAATGACCAAAAAATGTCAATTCAGCTGTTTTGATTTTTTTTTCCCATTCAGGAGTGATTTGTTTTAGTATTTTTTAAGTGGACCGGAAATACGGATGTACGGATACTGTGTGCTGTCCGCATCTTTTCCGACGCCATTGAAAATGAATGGATCCGCACAAATGTCGAACGGATCCGGACCCATTCTACGGATGTGTGAATGGACCCTTGGGCTACATGCAGACGACCATATGTGTTTTACGAACTGGAAAAAAAACGGATGACATCTGTATGGCATCCGTTTTTGGGAGGGGATCCATTGTAATAAGGCCTGTCCTTGTCTGCAAACTAGAAAAAAATAGGACATGCACTATTTTTTTTGCGGGGCTACAGAACGGACATACTGATGTGGACAGCACAAGGTGGCCATTGAAATGAATAGGTCCGCATCCTATCAGCAAAAAAAACGGAACAGACGCGGTAACAAACGGTTGTGTGCATGAGGCCTTTGGCTACATGCACACGAATATGCCGTGTTTTACGGATCCGCAAAACACGGATGCCGCCTGTGTACCTTTCTGCAATTTGCGGAGCGGAACGGGCGGCCCATTATAGAAATGCCTATTCTTGTCCTCAAAATGGACAGGACATGTTCTATTTTTTTTTGCGGGCCACGGAATGGAGCAATGGATGCGGCAGTGCTGTCCGCATCTTTTGCGGCCTCATTGAAGTAAATGGGTCCTCACCTGTGCCGCAAAACATGCGGCTCAGTTGCGGAACCAAACAACATTCGTGTGCATGTAGCCTTAGGGCTTTTTCACACGACTGTGTGGTTTTGCGGTCCGTTTTTCACAGATCCGTTGTTCTGTTTTTTGGATCCCTTGTGTTTCCGTTTCCGTTCCGCTTTTCTGCAAAAACAGAACTTTGTAATCATTGCAAACACATGTGCAAAATGGGCTGGGCATAGTATTTCTACAGCATGGGTCCGCAAAAAACGGATGACATACGGACGTATGTTCCATATGCATTCCGTTTTTTTATACGGCCCCATTGACTTGAATGGAGCCACTGAACGTGATTTGCAGACAGTAATAGGACCTGACTCAAAATGTTGCGGAACGGAAAAACGGAAATACGGAAATGGAATGCATACGGAGTACATTCCGCATTTTTGCGGACCTATTGAAATGAATGGTTCCGTATACGCAAAAAACAGCCTGCATACGGAAAGCAAAAAACGTTTGTGTGAACGAGCCCTTATACTGCAGTTTATCACGGATGCAGCAATCACTGGTGTAGCAGGTCACCATTGCAGCCAGTGATTGACTGCGCCGGTCACATGTCGATGTAATAAAGAAGCAGGAAACAGACGTTTGGGGGACCCAGGAATCATCGCACCTGGAGAGGCAAGTGATTGTTAGGGTGAGTATGACTTCTCTTGTTTATTTTAGAACATTCTAAGCTCCTTTATAATTAATTATTTCTGTGTGGACAATCCCTTTAAATCCTTAAAGGAGTTGCACAGCCTTTAGTAAGTGATGGCTTATCCTCAGGACCGATTTACATTATTACGTATGGGTCAGTGACAAGCGGCTGGGTCACTTAATGTCTGCCCAGACTCCCATACAGAGTAATAATCCTTCTGAGGGGAATAATACATATTAACCAAACGTTACTATACTAATTGTAGCTGCTGATCTGATCTTCAGGTAGGAGCCACAGAACGCAAGCTGTAATACAGGAGATGCTTTTATGGGCGCATGCAATGATTAATATAATTATTAACCCCTTAATAAACAAGACTGTTTGGGCCTTAAAGGGGTTGTGCATCTTTGGGGGTAAGGGTTGGCAAAACCCCCTCTCCTAGTAGACCTCTGAAGGATAACTCCCTGCTTTCCGTCTCTTTCGCTCCCTGCCCTAGGATATAAACTTTGTGTATAACGCCGCTGCAGCCAATCGCTGGCCGCAGCAGTGGCCTGCTCCCCTTGCTTCATGACAAATTGGTCATGTGACGCAAGGGGGGCAGGTCACTGATGTGGCCAGCGATTGGCTGCTGCAGCATCAAACATGAAGTTTACGTCCAGGAGGGGAGTTTGCCACCACCCTCTGCTCTGTGTACAACCCCTGCTCCAAATATTGAAGGTATCCCCTATCCCATATAATTACTGGGACCCGCACTGATTCCAAGTATGAGAGTCCCGTTCCCAAGTCTTGATGGAGTGGCAGGTTGAGCGTGCGCCATTTATTCTTTACAGGACTGCTGGAGATAGCCCAGTACAAGCCCTCAGGTTCTTGATCTCTGTCTTGCCTCCTGGTTCCAGTTCCATCTACTCGTCTGGCATCTCCCATCTCGATCTTGGCTTTGGTCCACCTCTGCTCCTACATCTGCTCCATACATTCCTGCAGAACACTGGACACTACTATGGGATAGAGACCTAAGAAGATAAAGACCACAACCCAGTGTGGGGTTTCTGGGGTTCAGAACGAGGAAATTCCTCATACTCTCCTCCTCCATTTTGCCAGTGCCAAACCATTTACAGCTTAACAGGGTTTTCCCATCTCAGACATTGATGGACTATCGCTAGAATAGGCCATCAATGTCAGATAGGTGCGGGTCCCACCTCTGTGAGACCCTTTAATCTCCAGAGTGGGACTTCCAAAGAGAAAGGGGAGCACACTGCCCATGTGTGACGGGATCTCAGTTCATTTTTATGGGAGTTTGGAAAATAGCAAGTATGCTTAGCGGTGAATGGAGGGTGGCCGCACTTGCGCGGTGCACTCTCCTTGATTTAAGGTGGCCAGTTCTAGAGATAGGAGAGGGTCCCGGAGGTGGGACCTGCCTTACATGACACTGATGACATATCCTTGCGATCTAGCCATCTATGTATGAGATGGGACTACACCTTTTTGTTATGTTAAGCTTTCATACAGAGCTCTGTTCTCTACATGTACAGTAGATCTTGGAACATCCATAGTTTGGGAAGGAAAGTCTACTTCATGGCATCTTGCTCCACAGGAGACACCCCAGAGATTGGCATACCACAGTTGCCTGGCATTGGCGAGAGACCCTTTATAAAGACATAGTCAGGCCTTTTATAGAGAATAAAGGTTCTGATGAGGAGCTCCACAGGAGTCAAGGGAAAGCAAGATGTCTCCTTGGCCTTTCTAGGGGCCTCCTTCTGAGCTCCTTTTCCTTATTTCCAGACACTGCCGCATTATCTTCTTCCCGCCACTAGAGGAACTCCGTGCATACAGATTTTTACAGTTTCCATTGAGTTCAGTGGTAACTGTATACAGTTCTAGGCACTAAGCAGACACTTTTACAACATACTGAGTAAAGGGAAGTGTTACCCGCGTTCGTGGTGGTAGTGCAGACTAGTGTCACGATGCAGCCGACAGCGTCTGTTTTAACAGAGGAGAGACACAAGCATGTAGCTCAGTTGATGTCCAGCTTTAATATGAGTATCAGGCCCTAACTCTCCTCAACCAGTGTAATCATGTTAGAGCTCCCTCTAGTGACAGCCTTATGTTTTTGTGCTGTTGGGAGGTCTGAATTTAACCCTGTTACAGAAGCAGGGTATTCTGAGCTGTATGGGGCAGATTGTTCAATGCAGTTGTCTGGTGTAAATGCACTGAGAAAAATATGGTTCAAAGTGAGCATCATATTTATAAAGCACCTGTTTCACTTTTTACATGACCCTTATTTTTTTTTTTACAAATTTTTTTTTCCTACTTCGTTAAAAAAAAAAAAAAACATGTAAATTTGACGGAAATCTCACCAGAAGGCCCTTACTAAGTTTTGCTATGTGACCTGTGGCAGTGGAGCTGCCAGAGGGCCATAGGAAGGCCATTCAAGTGGTGTATCTCACTCAGAGCAAGCTGGGGGAGAACAAGAGAGGCTGGGAAAATATCCAGTGCTGAGCCACGCCCCCTGCATGATCACATGACTGTGACGTCACCCCAGGTCCTTAGGGTTGTCCACGGTTCGGGTTCAATGAAGCAGCCCCTTTTGGATTCCAAATGCCGTTATGGAATCCATAACGGGATGGTACGATAACCCGAACCCGAACTTTGGACGCTGAACTAAAAATAGAAGTTCGCTCATCTCTAGTTCTCACTTCCAAGATTTAGAACTTCCAGCAGACAATCTTGTATTTAAAGGGGTTGTGCCACCATTTACTTTCTATAATGCACCAGTTGTGAGATATTCTCTTTCCGTCATTATAACTGCGCCCCCTGGCGTTTAATCTGTTTAGTAATGTGCACATCCGCCTACTGTGCTGGATGAGTATGGTCACAAATTGCTCAGTTTTCAACTGCCACCAGCCGCATTTACTGTTAGAAGCTGTGTCAGTTTTAGGGAGAGGGCTGCAGCAGAAAGGACATGCCCCATGCACTGTGATGGGTAGAGGGGTAGAGCTAGAAAGGATGTCCCCCCCCCCTCTCGAGCTGTGGTAGGAGAAAAGGCTGCAGGAGAAAGGATGCACCCCCTAAAGCGTCATAGGGGAAACAGCTGTGGCAAAAAGATGCCCCCCTGAGCTGTGATAGGAGGAGAGCTGCAGCAGAAAGGATGCACCCCCTGAGCTGTGATAGGGAGAAAGCTGCTGTCCAAAGGACATGTCTCCTTAGCTGTGATAGATAGAGAGCTGCAGCTGAAAGGACATGTCCCCTGAAAAAGGACAAAAGAGATTCTAGCAAACTGTAGCAATGAATGAGGAGCTCACCGGATCCATGAGAGGTACAGAGCTGGTTCCAGCTTTGTTAGAAAGAGGTTGTCATGTACTTATATGATGTCTAACTTTCATTTTTACATTAGTCATGGGATAACCCTCTTAGGCCTCTTTCACACTTGCGTCGCCGGAAATGCCCGCCGGATCCGTCACAGCGCAAGACAACTGAAAGCATTTGAAGTCTGATCAGTCTTCAAAATGCTTTCAGTGTTACTATGGCAGCCAGAAAGCTACTAAAGTCCTGGTTGCCATAGTAAGTAGTAGGGAGCCAGGGGAGCAGATACTTACAGTCCATGCGGCTCCCGAGTCCCGGGGCGCTCCACAATGATGTCAGAGCGCCCCACGAGCATGGATCACGTGATCCATGCTCATGGGGCGTTCTGACGTCATTGTGGAGCACCCCGGGACTCGGGAGCCACACGGACGGTAAGTATACTTCTCCCCTGCCTCCCCACTAAACTTTACCATGGCTGCCATGGTAACCATTCACAAAAGCGATGCGCCGAAACGACGTTTAGCTTAAAGCTGGATCCGGATTAATGCTTTTCAATGGGCATTAATTCCGGATCCGGCGTTATGGCATGTCTTCCTGATTTTTGGACGGAGACAAATCCGCAGCATGCTACGGTTTTGTCAATGTCCAAAAAACGTTCACATACTGAACGGAAGACATCCTGATGTATCCTGAACGGATTTCTCTCCATTCAGAATGCATTAGGATAATCCTAATCAGTATCTTTCCCTCCTAGAGCCGCAAGGACGGAACTCTAGGATGAAAAGGAAGAACGCAAGTGTTGAAAGAGCCCTTACAGGCAACTTTACAAAGTGGGAAGTAATCTCAGGGCTATGTGATATGGGGCCTACAATTAGTACGTGCCAAGCAGTGTGGGCAGATAATCAGCTCTAAAGACATTTAACTATTTCATGTCGCCCATGATGCATCCAGTGGTCACTGTGCCATTATCAGTGCGTCACTTTCCTGAATGTGCCAGCCATTACTGGGTTAAAAAAAAGCTGCGTGGTGCCTAAATCCTGCTCTGTGGTGGGAGGTGCACAGACCTGAGATGGTAATTACAGTTCTGATAATAAGTAGCTTTTTGGTTAGAAAAGAGCCACTTTCCATTGTTCCAGCGCTGACAGCAGACACGCCCGGATGACAAGGGGATGTCCTCCATATTGGAGCTCGCCCTTCTTCCAAGTCATCAGTACTAGGTAAAAGACAAATGAACCTTCAGTCACTACAGCCATCAGACGCCACGGGCCACAAAATACATGGTCGCCTTAAATACACAGAGTTTACCAACTCTCCTGGAGCATCTGGGAGCCTCCTTAACCTTGACAATTTCTGTTTTTGCAGTTTTGTTTTTCACTCCCTGCCTTCCCGGAGCCATAACTTTTTTTATTTTTCCATTCACATAGACCAGGGAAGCTCAACCTGCGGCCCTCCAGCTGTTGTAAAACTACAACTCCCAATATTCCCTTCTGTAGGCTGATAGCTGTAAACTGTCCGGGAATTATGGGAGTTGTAGTTTTGCAACAGCTGGAGGGCCGCAGGTTGAGCATGCCTGACATAGACAAATGAGGCTTTGGTTTCTGCGGGACAAGTCGTAGTTTCAAATGGCACCATTTATTATGGCATACAATGTAGTAGGAAGCTGGAAAAAAAATTCTAAAAGGGGCGGAATTGGAAAAAAAAGCAGTTTTACGGATTTTGTTTTTATGGCGTTCCCTATGCGGTAAAACTAACCTGTGCATTTTATAACTCCCGCTCAGTACGATTACAGCAATACCACATTTGTATAGTTTTTTTTTCTTCTGTGTTTTAATACTTTTAATTCTCATGGCGATACTCCCTTTGTATCGCCATATTCTGACCCCCATAACCTGTGTGGGGGGCTCATTTTTTTGCGGGGCGATTCCTAATTTTAATTGATACCATTTTGGAGTGCGTACAACTTCTTGATCACTTTTTATTTACATTTTCCGCAAAAAATACGGATTATGTCCGTGTGCATTCCATATTTTGCAGAACGGAACAGCTGGCCCCTAATAAAACAGTATAGCGAAATTAGTGTTTTTTCTACTGCGGTGACAGGAGAGGAGGAGCAGGAGCAGCCCGAAGAGCAAGAGGGTGATGAGGAAGAGGAGGCAGAGGACCCAGAGGACCCAGACACACCGTGGCAGTATGCAGTGGAGATAGAGGCAGGGAAACCCTCAGAGTCACTTGAACAAATGGACTGCTGCATACTCACTTTTTTGCGAAGTGACAGCCGAATTGTCACCATTCGACAGAGGGATGACTTCTGGCTCTCCACCATGTTGGACCCTCGCTACCGGTCCAAAATGGGGGCGTTTTTTACACCCACTGAGAGGGAGGACAAACTGTAGTACTACAGAGACATCCTATGTAGTCAGCAAAGGACAGAGGCAGTTTGAGGACAGGTGAGGGCACAGGGCCTGCTCCCCGGCCATGCCAACTAAGGGTTGTGTCTGACGAACCCACCGACTGTTGGCTGGGGGTGTCTGATGTCACTTGGAATGAATTGGATGACCGAGTTAACCAATCAAAAAACCGCTGGGTTGCTGGTCAAGACCCGATTAGTAGATGACACTGGGAGCTCAGGCCTCTCGCTGCGACTCCAGCTGCCACGCCCCCTTAATCTGCTGCAACCTGTGCCTGCGCCAAAAACATTTATGCCTTTGCCACTCCTCTGTGCATGGCCTGGCACTTCTCTGTCTGACATACTTTTAGCTGAACTAAAATAATTAAAAGCAAATTAAAACAACCCTAAAAGCCCAGAATATATTTATCTTTTTGGACAGAAATAGGCCACTGACAGCTTTTAGCACAAATGCAAGTAAACGAGAGCTGTCTATATATTTCTCGTTTTGGACTAAAATAGGCCACTAAATTATTATAGCATAAATAACAGAAAAAGTTAACTGTGTATATTTTTCTCTTTTGTTTCTTACATATGCGCAAATAACAACAAAATGTGAACAGCGTATATTTTTCACGTGTTGTAATGAACTGGCAATATACGCTTTTAGCGCAAATAACACCAAATTGTCAACAGCATATATTTTTTCACGGGTTGTACTGAACTGGCAATATACTCTTTTATCGCAAATAACAACAAATGTCAATAGGGGGGAAAATTTCTCTTTTTCTCTGACCAAAAGCGCTTATAGCGCAAATAACACCCAAATGTGAACAGGGTATATTTTTCTCGGGATGTACTGAACTGGCAATATACGCTTTTAGCACAAATAACATCAAAATTTCGTTCGTTCAGAATCAAATTTTTCCTGAAATTCTGAACGAATTCGACTTTGTCAGCTTTGATTCACTCATCTCTAAATAGGAGCTATTCTATTAAACCTTGTTGCACTAATTGGGGTTAAAAAGTATTCTAATACTACTGCTTTTAGGTTGTTTGCAGACTTTGATACATAAGTACTTCCAGTAATCCTTAATTTTGTTATTGTGGTGAAACTGTGGTCTGATACTAAAGAATTTGAAGTGTTCACAGTGTTTTATATGTAATTCAATCCGTGAATCCTTGATTGTCTAATTGGAATGAAATTGCAGCCTGATACTAAAGATTTTAGGGTGTTCGCATTCTATTATACATAAGAATATCCATTAATCCTTAATTGTGTAATTAGGCTAAAACTGTGGTCTGATAATACAGATTTTTAGGGTGTTCACTAGAGATGAGCGAATCGAAGTTGACAAAGTGGAATTCATTTAGAATTTCAGGAAAAATTTGATACGCACGAATCCAAATTTCCTGACGCCTCATGGTAACGAATCACATTTTTTTTCTAAAATGGTTGCTGCACATGTTAAGACATGGAGCAAAGAACTATGGGAAAGAGGGATCACCCACAAGCCATGCATGCAGCCAATCAGCAGCCAGCCAGCTCTGTGATGTCACAGCCATCTTGGATTCAGCCATTTTCCAGTGTACTTAATACAGGGAGAGACATTAGCAGGCTCTAGGGAATGTGCTAGGAAAGACTTTAAAACTTTTATTTTGCTGTATAGAAGTTCAGGGAAAAATCATTAGAAGCGTAGGGAAAGGATAGGGAGGAATTATTCCACACTATAAAAAGAGAACAGGGTCCAATAAGGTAGTGTATAGCCTGGGTAATAGGAACAAGTGTATTGCACCTTGCTGCACTGACTGGGGATCCAAATTGCCATTAACTGCTGCTTTCGGGTTTACAACAGATGATACCTCTGTAATTCCAGCAAACCTTTCTTGTTATTGAGGTGCAAGTTCTGTGTGATACAGCCATTAACAGGGTGTATTACTAGGAAATATTTACATGTCTTATTAGCCCTTGTGCGGTGCAGTTATATGTTCTAAAGCCTTTTTTGGGGTGTATTAGTAGAAAAAAAGGGGGCTTATAAGCTGTTGTGTGGTGAAGTGAGAAAATTATAGCCTTTTTTGGGGTATATTAATTTACTTTTTATTTATTTGATCTAACAGTATGTCAGACAGAGAAGTGAAAGGCCCTGCACTGGGGAGAAGGAGAGGCCTAAATGTTTATGTGCAGGCAGCAGAGTAAGGGGGTGTGGCAGAAGGAGTTGCAGCGAGAGGACTGAGGTCCCGGTGTTATTTAGCGGTCGTGTCATGACCAGCAACCCAGCGGTTCTTGATTGGTTAACTCGTCATCCACTTCATCCCAAGTGACATCAGATACCACCAGTCGGTGGGTTCGTCAGAGACAACCCTTACTTGGCATGGTGTAACTGGCCAGCTAAGACCTGTCCTAGGTTGCTAATACGACTTGCATGTGCATACAGCTAGACATGCCAATGGCCTTAATACAGTTCATATGTTTATATGTTAAAGACAAAATCAGAGTTATTTACTGTAACTTCATGTTTTTGGATGTCATGTAACAGTCATATATTGTGTTCACAGAAGCAGAAAAGATAATATGCCTTTAAGATTCATTATATGACTGTAAGATAAGCTCAATGACACAGCACAATTATTAACAGAAAGCATAGAGTTATGCTGTTATTGAGCAGGAGTCTTGGCCAATCACAGCCAATCTCACACTGAGCAGGAGTCTTGGCCACTCACAGCCAGCCTCACACTCAGCCTGTGTGGGAAATTCCCTAGCAGGAGCTGCTAGAATTATTTAAACCAGAAGAGAGAAGCTGAACAGACTCACTCCAGTCAGAGCTGGGTTTTATGGCAGCAAAGAGGCCAAAATAAGTATTTAGAACTGAATTGAGACCAAATTGCATAAAAACATCCAAACTGTTCAAAGCAATTGTATAGACCAAACTGCAAACCAAGTAGAGCAAGTAGAACTATTAGTCAAACCTCAGATATTCTTCTCAGAGAGATCATAAAGTGCTTAAATAACTTAAAGTGAGAGTACAGATACTGAAGAGACAAATATATCCACTATTTTATGTTGCATGACAAGACTGAACAGTTGAACCACCATTTTGTGATACTTTATTCAACACGTGTTTTGTACATGGACTATCTGCTGCGGAGGCGGCAGTGTTCTATATGAAGAAAAGTTGAAGTTAATGAAGAAGTTATCTCAAGCATTTGGTGTGCTCTTTAAGCCTACTGTTTCCATAGAATGGCGCTAGAAGAATTAAAGCAGAGTAACAGTCTGGTTAGACTAAAAAGTTAGAGATATCAAAATTCACTTCATTGTGCTGCGCCTGCCACAGTGGAACTATTACCCTCAGAGGGCGAAGTGATAGCGCTTCTCAACTTGTACAGTAAAGACCACATTGGAGCAGCGGAGCACCAGCATATACCACCGCGCAGCAACTGTTCCTTGAGTGAGCAAGCAAAGACACCTCAGCGGAGCTACCATAGAGGCCATAGAACGTGTGTATTAGTCAAACTCTCAATTCGGTCAGTGGACCGACAAAGGTCCCTGTAGGGGTTCTAAACTAAATATCTTTATTGTTACAAATCTAAAATCACAAGACCTACAAGGATAGGTTAAAACTATCAGGAATGAGAAGGGGGTGACGGTTCCTCACTTGCAATTGGTGCCACCTAACACTACATAGATAATTTGTTTATTCCATGGGCGCAGGGCCTGTCACAAACCTGAGGATAGCAAGGCTACATTAAGGATCAGGTGTAGTTTGCATGTGTGGTACTACTGTGCAAAACTAGGAGTTCATTGGTGCACAATTAGGTGCAACCTAGGTTGCTACCATTGAGTGTTATCTTGCTGAGAGTGCTGGCAATGTTATTAATTTTATTTGAGCTGACACAACTATTATTAAGTCTCTGCTGGCCACTCTGTGGCACAGTTTGGAGTGGGAATTTATTTCTCATTCACACTCTTAATGGTGTCTATTGCGATTGGAATTATGACTCTAGAAGTGGTAAGTATCGCACTCAATCTCGCACAAACTCGTGGCACTTATTGCCAATGGTAATAGGATCGTAAGATTGGTGAAAATCACATACAGTTGATTCACATTCAGACTCAGTTCCGTTGTGTAGGAACTGCGGCTCAGTACCAGCACAATACTCTAAAGTATTTAAAGTGAAAGTCATTTATTGCCTGCATCTATTGCTATTGCATTTAAAGTGAAAGTCATTTATTTCCTCATTTGTCAGTATTGCATCTAAAGTGAAAGGTTCTTTTAATATTCGTATGGATTGTTATAGCATTTAAAGTAAAATGTCTGAGCCTAGTATTACCATGCCACTGTTAGAGGATACAAATATAGGGTAGAAGGTGAAGAGCAAGAAAACCTGTCTAAGTTAGAAGAGTCTGATGTAGCATTAGTCTTGCCGCAAACAAATATAGCCCAAGCAAATGAACTAAGACGTACATCACGTGCCAGAAAACCGACCCCAAAGATGCTGGAAAATTTGGAGCAAGAAGCTATATTAAAAGAGAAAAAGTTAACCCAGAAGTGGAAATTATACATTAGAGGGATTCGTGGAAAGCTAAAACAAGAAAGTATAAAAATGAACTTCAGTGACATGGTAGAGACGATAAAAGAATCTGAATCAGAGCTTATGGCAGTATATGTCAACCTGCGGTCATTTCCGACACCTTCCCAGGATATTGTAAGGAACATGGACACATGTACTGCGGTCACTAAATATTTAGTAAAGCTCATGAGAGAAGTATCATCTGCAGCTAACTATGATGAAGTTAAGGCAAGAAAAAGAATGAACAAGCTTTTTATGAGAGACTATGCTAGGCCCTTAGGGGGAACCACAATCTCAAGTGGGACTTCCTTCGCTAGCAGAAGTGCCAGCTACATATCAGAGTCCTCAAACACTTTAGCCAAAAGGAAGGAATTGGTTGAACAAGTTGCTGTCAAGAGAGCAGAAATTGAGATGGAAGCTGCCATCGAGGCACAGCGCCATCAAATGGAGGCACAGCGCCATCAAATGGAAGCTGAAATGAAAAGTCTGGAAAGGTAGAAAGAAGTTACGATTATAGAAGCCAGACTAAGAGGACACGAAGAGGACATGAACAGTGATCATAGGTCCAAATCTGTACTAAGTGAAGAAGTAGACTCCTACTTTCCTCAATATGCCCAGGAGAATAGAAGGAAATCTCCAGCATTTAGTGAGGAAATAAGTCATTATCCTTCCATCCCTGCTCAGAAAGACAAAGAGAGACCTAGTCCAGTGTTAGGAAAAAAAAGGTGTGTAAATTTACCCTCTATCTCTAATGGAAATGATGACGAAAGGGACTCACCTAATTCAGAACTAAGTGAGAAAATAGAACCGGATGATTCTATTCCTAGATGTCACTGCAACAGTCAAGAAAATGTTACAACAACTATTGTCACAGCAAGACAACAGAGAACAGTCCTTGCTAGACTTCCTATTCCGGAACCCACTGTATTTTCAGGAGACGTACTGATAGAGTGGAGGGCAAGTTTAGAAATAAGTGAGCATCATTGCTTCAGTCCGGTCGACAAGTTATTCTTCAGAGATATGTTGGTAGAGAAGCAAAGAAAGTTCTTGAAGGACACTTTTATAGAAAAGACTAAGAAGCCTACAAGCAAGCTTGGGAAAAATGTAATGCAAGATATGGCCATCCTTTCTTACTGCAAAGAGCTTTTAGAAAGAAATTGAATAACTGGCCTAAAATAGGTCCTAAAGAACACTTCAAACTGCAAGAGTATGGTGACTTCCTGCAAGCATGCAGCAATGCCATCCCACATGTTCAAGGACTAGAAGTACTGAACGACTATCTAGAAAATCACAGGATGCTAGCTAAGCTACCTGAAGAAGTGGCTTCTACTGTAGATGGAATTGCTATGTGACTAAACAGTTAGATCTAAGCAAGAACTTCCCAAGTTTTAAAGCGTTCTCTGATTTCGTCAATAAGAAAGCACAGATAGCATGTAATCCAGTAACATTGTCTTAAAATCCTTAGAAGAAAGTCCTGCAAGAGAGATAAGATGCGCAAGAGCAACTAGCTTTGCAACACAGTAGCTAAAGGTCTAGACGCATACGAGAGCAAGTTCAAAGTCACTACTGGGATCAGTAGAGAGACAGAACCGACAAATCTTCAGACTACCTTCAAGTGTATGTTCTGTGGAGAGAACCACTCCATACACAAGTGCCAACAATTGAGGGAGCAGTCCTCAGAAGAAAATAAAAGGTTTGTACTTTATAACCATCTGTGTTTTAGATGTCTAAGAAAAGGCCATGTTACTAAGGAGTATAAGAAAAAGGCCACATGCAGCGTTTGCAAAGGACGCCATCCTACACCACTACCTGAAGAATGTCCAAAGAAAGATAAATCCTCAATACCTAAAGATGCTGAGGAAGATAAGAAAGTATCAGTATTCTCTTGCAGGGTAAGGGAAGTAGAAAGCAATGGCACATCAATGGTTGTACCAGTGTGCATTTCAAATCCTAAAATTAGGAACAAGAAGGTATACGCCTATGCGCTACTGGATGCCCAGAGTGACGTCACCGTCATTGATCAAGAAATCTGCAAGAAATTACAAGTGGCTACAGAACCAGTGAAGCACAAGCTCACCACGATGACGGGGAGAGACACATTAGTGAACAGTCAAAGGAATGAGAGTTGGATGACTTCATTCAAACTGCACATTAACTCTACCTCCAGCTTATACAAAAGACGATATACCTCTAGATCGAGATTGCATCCCTACCTGTGAAACAGACAATAAATGGAAGTACCTATCTGTCATATCTTATGAAATGTCCCCGCTGAAGGAGTTTGGTGTTGGACTGTTGATTGTAAAGTGTTGGACTGTTGATTGTCTCGAAGCTTTGGTACCACGAAAGGTAATTACAGGAGGAAAGAGTAAACCCTACGCTGTTCAAACTGATCTAGGATGGGGTGCTGTTGGAGGAAAACAGCAGATTGCAAACTCAAGACAGGTGAGAGGATTGTGTCATCAAATATCTGTCCAAGAATTACCAACTGTAGGTTCAACAAAAGTAATCAAGATCCTTGAACCTGACTTTGCAGACATAAGTTTTAAAGAAAACAGTGTATCCCAAGAAGATATAAAGTTCGTATACACCCTAGAATAAAGTATTCAACAGAATCTTGAAATGCCCTTACCTTTTAGAGAACGACCTCGTCTGCCAAATAACAGAAATCTTGCCCTAGCAAGATTGAAATGTTCGAAGAAAAAGATGGGAAGAGATCCCAAATTTAAGCTGGATTATTTGAAATTCATTGAAGTCATCCTTGAAGAAGGACATGCAGAGAAAGTTAATAACCAACCTAAAGAAGAAGTGTGGTACATCCTACACATCAAGTAGTATTTGATTGCTCAGCAAAGTACGATGGTGTTGCTTTGAACGATCATCTACTAAAATGACCAGAACTTACAAACACTCTGCCTGGAGTACTCTGTAAATTCAGAAAGTATCCCGTAGCAGTCATGTGTGACATTGAAAAGATGTTCCACCAGTTTTATGTGAAGAATGAAGATAGAGACTTCCTGAGGTTTCTATGGTGGGAGTACGGAGATACAGATACAGAGCCAGCAGAATACAGAATGAAAGTACGCTTGTTTTGAGCAGCATCGTCTCCAGGTTGCGCCAATTATGGTATGAAGTACCTGGACAATCAGAATGAAAAGGATTGCCCATCAGCAGCAAATTTTCTGAAGAAAATCTTTTATGTAGATGATGGTCTTATAAGTCTAGAGTCCACAGAATCTGCAATCAAACTAGTGAAAGAAAGCCAAGAGTTATGCGCAAGAGGAAACCTGCGCCTTCACAAATTCATCTCAAACAACGGAGAGTTACTGGAATCCATCAGTGACTCTAAACATGCATGAACAATGTAGATCTCAATTATGATCATCTTCCAGTTCAGAATTGGGATGGAATGTAGAGAACGACAAGTTCTTCTTTAAAGTATCTATTGAAAAGAAAGTTGCAACTAGACGTACCATTCTTTCCGCAGTGGCGTCTATATATGATCCATTGGGATTCTTTGCCCCAGTAATCCTCAGAGCAAGAGAAATACTACAAGAATTATGCAGACAGAAGTTGGGATGGGACGAGCCCATACCTCAAAATTTGAGGCCAAGGTGGGAGTTGCATAAGAGGCTTGCAAAACTTGAGAGAAGTTTGGACACCCAGATGTTTTATACCTCATGATTTCGGAAAGTACAAGAAAATAGAACTTCATCACTTTTTAGATGCCAGTATTTATGGTTATGGTCAGTGTTCCTACATCAGAGTGATAGAAGAATAAAAGATAAACTGTGCCCTGGTTATGGGAAAGGCCAGAGTTGCTCCTACCAGTATTCGGACAATACCAAGACTTGATCTGACAGCAGCTGTTGTTTCAGCAATAAGCATTAGTAAGCAAGTTTCTGATAGAAGAATTGGAGTTAATAATAGATGAAAAATATTTTTGGACAGACTTACAAGTTGTCCTAGGATACATAAACAACGGAAGCCTGAAGATTCCATGTCTTTGTCGCCAACAGAGTTCAGAAAATTCGGGCAATAACAACAAATCCAGAACATTGGGATCACAACCCAGCATATCATGCTTCAAGAGGCCTGAATTGAAGAATTCAAACTGGTTCACCGGTCCAGAATTCCTTTGGGAAAAGGAAATCAATACCCAGTAAAAGTCATACAGAATTGTCTATTAGTGATCCAGAAGTAAAAGTTGTACAAACATTAAGCACTGCTGCCAAGTGTCAAGATGACATACTTGAAAGACTAGCCAGATGTTCAAAATGGAATACAGTCATAAACAGAGTAGCTCGAATTCAACGTTTGGCAAAGGGAATCAGAAAGAAGGAGTCATTAAATGTAGGAAAGAATGAAAGCTGAAGAAACAGTCATAAGACTCATTCAACAGAGATCCTACAATGAAGAGTTGAAGAGACTTGGTCAAGCACCTAAAAGGCTTCCAAACAACAACCCATTGTACAAGCTTAATCTTATTCTGTAGGATGGTATACTGAAGGTGGGAGGGAGACTGGAAAATGCATCGTTACCTAGCAGAGTGAAGCATCCAGCAATTCTACCCAAAAACTCTACCTTCCCAAGATTCATTATTGATCACTACTAGTGATGAGTGAGCATGCTCGGCCGAATATCTGTTCAGCTCGAGTATCGGTATTCTCGGCACATGGCGGTACTCGACCGAATACCGCATGTGCTCGAGAGCAATGCTCAAGTCTCTGCCCAGCACGTTTTGGGGGTTTTAACCAGCCAATAAAGGAGAGACATTTGCTGTTTTTACTTCCAAAAGCTTTTCAAAGACCCCAAAGTCCTTTTTAAGGACTACTGTGTGTGTTTCACAGCAGCAAGATATTTTTACTTTATACCTATTAGTGACAAATACTCTACTTCACCCGCAGACTGTGTCTTTAATAATCTGGGCTACATATAGTGTCCATAGTGTGTGGCTTTGTGAAACCAATACTGCAGAACATCTGCAAAAAGTGTCTGTATTATAAATTCCAATAATCTGGGCCTAATATAGTGTCCATATTCTGTGGGTTTCTGTGACATATACTGTCCTGCATCCGAAAACTGTGTCTTTAGCGGACAGTAAAACAATCTACACCACATCTAGTGACAAAACCACTAATATGAAGAAGGCGAGCACTAAGGGACGGGGAAGTGGACGTGATGCTGACGGTGCACGTAGAGGCTGTGGCCCTGGGTGCAATAAAAATGTGCCTGCTGCCAGTGCACCAGAAAAAAAAAAACATCAACCGTACCCAGCTCCATGTCCAACTTAGCTGAACGGCGCAGGACAACACTGTCCAAGTGCGAACAAACGCTGTCCAAGTGCGAACAGTTGGTCGGTTGGATTGCTGAAGATAATGCTTCCAGTCAGTTAAGCACCACCCTCTTGTCCAGTCTTTGCAGCTAAGAGTCTGGTCAACCGAATCCTCACTCTGATCATCCTTCCTCCCAACATGAAGAGGCTTGCAAAACGAGTTCTCCTACACTCGGATATTCCGAGGAGCTCTTTCCAGCGCCACCATTAGATTTGGCCCTCTCGCCCAGAATGCTTGAAGAGGGACCTGAGATATTGTGCCCTGATTCCCAACCTCTTTAGCCTTCACAGTCTCAAGAAGATGACGGTGGTGAACGGCAATTATTCATTCATGAGGTGGATGATGATGAGAAACAGTTGCCAATCACTGAGGTGGTAGTTAGGTCAAGTCAGGAGGATGAGCAGAGTGAGGAAGTGGAAAAGAAGGTGGTGGACGATGAGGTCACTGACCCAACATGGGAAGGTGAAAAGCCGAGTGAGTGCAGCAGTACAAAGGGGGAGGGACCCGCAGCACCGCAACAGTCTGGAAAAGGCAGTGGGGTTGCAAATGAGAGATGTCGGCGCACACCAAACAGGCCCGCAATGTTGCCATTTAGGCTTGTGGACATTGAGGCCTTTCACAGCCTGATGTCGGCGGCCGTCCCTCGGTACGCAGCCCCCAGCCGCCGCTATTTTTCACAGTGTGCCGTGCCTGCCTTACACTAGCATGTGTCCCAGAAAATCACCTGTGCCCTGACCAATGCACTTACTGGAAAGGTCCACTTCACCACGGACACATGGACAAGTGTTGGTGGCCAGGGACACTACATTTCCCTGACCGCACACTAGGTAAAAGTTGTGGAGGCTGGGAGTGAGTCGTACCCTGGGTTGGCACAGATACTACCCACGCCCAGGATTGCGGGCCCTACGTCCATCAGGATCTCCGCCAGCAGCCATGTTACTGGCTCCAATCCCCACTTCTCCTCCTTTACCGCCTCCTCCTCCACTTCCTACAGCAGTCAGCCATCAGTCACTAGCTGGAAGCAGTGTAGCACTGCTGTGGGTGAGCGTCAACAGGCCGTGCTGAAGCTGATCTGCTTAGGGACAAACAGCACACCGCCGTAAAGCTGTGGCAGGGTATAAGGGACCAGACCGAGCTGTGGCTCTCGCCACTCAACCTAAAACCAGGGATGGTTGTGTCTGACAATGGCCTTAACTTGGTGGCGGCTTTGGAGCTCGGCAATCTGACACACATCCCATGCCTAGACCACGTCTTAAACTTAGTGGTTCAGTGATTTATCAAAACCTTCCCCAATTTGCAAGAGCTACTAGTGAAGGCGTGCCGCGTGTGTGCCCATTTCCACAGCTTCAGCCGGTCTGTCAACGCTGCAGCAGCACTTGCGGCTTCCAGCTCACCGACTGTTGTGCGAAGTGAGCACGAGCTGGAACTCTACGTTCTACATGTTGGCCAGGCTTTGTGAGCAGCAGAGGGCAGTTGTGGAACACCAGCTGCAACATGGTCGTCGCCTTTTGAGTCAACTTCCACTATTTACAAGCAAGGAGTGGGCATTTATGTCAGACCTATGTAAGGTTTTAAAATTTTTTGAATCCACACAGATGGTTAGTGGTGTAACCATGCCACTGCTGTGTCTACTCAAACAATCGCTGCTCCCAATTAAGGAGGACGCTCTGAATGTGGCAGACGAAATGGGGGAGGACATTACACAAGGTGATAGCCAGACCACCCACAGTCCGTCTTCTCAGCGCAAATTGGACCATGAAGAGGAGGAGGAACTCGAGAAAGTTGCCTCTGCTACAGAGGGAAGTACCCATGGAACTTTAATTCCATCTGTTCAGTGTGGATGGGCTGAAGAGGAGGAGATGGAGAGTCATCCTGATGTCGACATCGATGTCTTGCCTGTTGGTACTCTGGCACACATGGCTGACTTCATGTTAGGCTGCCTTTCCCACACCTCTCGCGTTATACGCATGTTAGATAACACGGATTACTGGGTGTTCACCCTTCTCGACCCCCTTTACGAAGGGAAATCATCTTTCATTCCTGTGGTGGATAGGATGAGTAAAACGGTGCAATACCAGAAGGTACTTGTTGAGAGATTGCTCCAAAATTTTCCATCTAACAACGCGGCCGGCAGAGTCCGTGCTTTTTTAGACAAGCGAGGAAGGGAGACAAGGGGAACACACAGCAGTTCCAACAAAGGCAGGGCAACACTCTCCAAGGCATGGGACACTATCACGAAACCCCGCCAGCAACCTCACCCTGAAGCACGGCCTAGTGGTACGAGAAGGGAAAAGTTTTGGAAGATGGTGAAGGAATACATAGTAGACCGTGTAGGTTTCCTAAATGATCCCTCAGTGTCTTACAACTACTGGGTGTCCAAGCTGGACACGTGGCACGAACTTGCACTCTACGCCTTGGAGGTGCTAGCCTGCCCTGCTGCCATGAGCGTGTATTTAGTGCTGCTGGTGACATTATAACAGATAAGCATATCCGCTTGTCCACTGGCAATGCTGACAGGTTTACTCAGATAAAAATGAACAAGGCCTGGATTGCCCCTGACTTCTCAACTCCACCAGAGGAGAGCTGAGCTGATGATTAACATAAGGGCAATTTGAATCTATCATTTATAATGTACTGAATCTACTGTAGTGTATTCCCATGCACCTTTTCCACCACAAAAAAAAGTATATGGTTAAATCTTGTTTTCTCCTCCTCCTCCTCATCCAGATTGTATACATTCCCTTCACTCTAATTTTTTTTATAGAGTCAGCTGTACGGCATGCACTCGCATATCATGTTTTCGAGCGTCAGCTAACCTGCAGGCACTCGCATATAATGGTTTTGAGTGTCAGCTCACCTGCAGGCACTCCCATATAATGGTTTAGAGCATCAGCTCACCAGCAGGCTCTCGCCCCTAATGTTTTAGACGGTAACCAGCAGGCCGTTTCTCCAAATGTTTTTGAGGGTCACCAGCAAGCCACCAATCATAATTTTTAAAGGGTGTGTATGATGCCCTCCTTTTATGTGTAATAAAGGGTGTATTGTAGTGCCGTTTCCTTGTAATTTTTGGCACTTAGTGCATACGCTTTATGAGTGTAGGAGTCCCACTACCTGAACAATTGTAACACAATGTGAATGAGGCCCTCCTTTATGTGATATACAGGCTGTTTCGGAGTGCCTCTTGCTTGTAATTTTTGACAGCACTTGCACTTTATATACAATTGAATATACATCTGTTCCTGATCCATTTCGGTGGTGTTTCTGTCCCTTTCTGACCTTTTTCCAATGGACCAGGCACCCTCCCCTCTTCAGAACAGGGGGTGCCTGGTTGTCTCCCATTGACTTCCATTATACTCGGGTGCTCGGCCGAGCACACGAATATAGCAATGTGTTCGGGCCGAACACCCGAATAATTTGGTGCTCGATCATCCCTAAGCACTACCACAATAAATCCCTGCATCAAGGAAGAAGCTTTACCCAAAGCTGTTTGAGAGGAGGTTGTTACTGGATAGGGAAAGAAAGCAAAGTTATAGCAAAGTATATAAGTAAATGTGTAGTCTGTAGAAAGGCACGTAGACTCACTGAAGAACAAAGAATGGCAGATTTACCGGCAGATCGTGTAAACCCATCACCACCATTTCTTTATAATGAATTCGAATGGATTGTTTTGGCCCATTCATTACCAAACAGAACCGCAAAGAAGACATGAGAGATGGACTAATATTTACATGTCTAATCTACAGAGCAATTCACCTGGAAATGTTAGAAGATATGTCATCAGCGCCTTGAGATATTTCATAGCCATTAGAGATTACTGTCAGAGAGCTTAGATCTGACCAAGGATCTAATTTTGTCGGAGAAAAGAATGAATTGAAGAAAGCTCTAAAGGAGATTGATAAAGAAAAAGTAACTGAGTATTTGTTAGAGAAACAGTGTGATTTTTCACATGAATGCTCCACATGCAAGCCATATAGGAGGAGTCTCAGAAAGACAAATCAGAACTGTAAGAAATGTGTTAAGTTCAGTGTTGAAAAAGAACGCCAGAAGAATGGATAATGCTTAACTTAGGACCCTATTCTATGAAGTAATGTCCATTGTTAACAGTCATCCACTTACAGTTGATAACATCAACGATCCAACAAGATTGGACCCTTTAACTCCCAACCATCTACTTCACCTTAGGTCTGATTACATACAGCCACCGCCTGGCAAGTTCACCAAGGAGGATTTCTATGCCAAAAGGAGATGGCAAAGAGTTCATTATCTATCAGAACAGTTTTAGAATAGATGGAGAAAAGAGTACTTAGCCAAACATCCAGAAGAAATGTCCAAGTTGGTGACATAGTGTTAGTGAAATGAGAAGATTTACCTAAAAGTCTATGAAAATTGGCCAAAGTTCTAGAAGTTCAAAAGGATGAAGACAGACTAGTAAGAAGAGTGTTGTTACAAATAGGAGACTCAAAACTTGACAAAAAGGGAAAACGTCTGACTAGTCCACTCAAGTTGGAACGTCCTATACAGAAGTTAGTAGTTTCTACTTGAGAGTGATAAGACACTTGAGAGATAAGAACCTGATTACTGAATTACCAAAATTCATGTTTAAGTCCTACTACGGAGAACATAGAATTATAGGTCATTTTGGTGGGAGTGTAGCTGGCCAGCTAAGACCAGCCTAGGTTGTTAATACGACTTACATGTATATACAGCTAGACCTGCCAATTGCCTTAATACAATTCATATGTTTATATGTTAAAGACAAAAGCAGAGTTATTTACTGTATCATAGTAACATAGTATATAAGACCGAAAAAACACATTTGTCCATCCAGTTCGGCCTGTTTCCTACAAGTTGATCCAGAGGAAGGCAAAAAACCCCTGTGAGGCAGAAGCCAATTTTCCCCACTTAAGGGGAAAAAAATTCCTTCCCGACTCCAATCAGGCAATCAGAATAACTCCCTGGATCAACGACCCCTCTCTAGTAGCTGTAGCTTGTAATATTATTACACTCCAGAAATAAATCTAGTCCCCTCTTGAATTCCTTTATTGTACTCACCATCACCACCTCCTCAGGCAGAGAGTTCCATAGAATACTTTTCTATGTTTGTGTACAAACCTTCTTTCCTCCAGACGCAGAGGATGTCCTCTCGTCACAGTCCTGGGGATAAATAGATGATGGGACAGATCTCTGTACTGACCCCTGATATATTTATACATAGTTATTAGATCTCCCCTCAGTCGTCTTTTTTCTAAGGTGAATAACCCTAATTTTGATAACCTTTCAGGGTACTGTAGATCCCTCATTCCAGTTATTACTTTAGTTGCCCTCCTCTGAACCATCTCCAGCTCTGCTATGTCTGTCTTGTTTACAGGAGCCCAGAACTGTACACTGTACTCCATGTGTGGTCTGACTAGTGATTTGTAAAGTGGTAGGACTATGTTCTCATCACGGGCATCTATGCCCCTTTTGATGCAACCCATTATCTTATTGGCCTTGGCAGTACCTGCCTGACAATGGTTTTTGCAGCTTAATTTGCTGTTTATTAAAATTCCTAGATCCTTTTCCATGTCAGTGTTACCGAGTGTTTTACCATTTTAATATGTACGGGTGACTTGCATTATTCCTTCCCATGTGCATAACTTTACATTTGTCAGTGTTAAACCTCATTCGCCATTTTTCTGCCCAAACCTCCAATCTATCCAGATCCCTCTGTAGCAGAAAACTGTCCTCTTTAGTGTTAATTACTTTACACAGTTTAGTGTCATCTGCAAAAATAGATATTTTACTGTGCAAGCCTTCTAAAAGATCATTAATAAATATATTGAAGAGAATAGGGCCCAATACTGACCCCCTGAGGTACCCCACTAGTTACAGTGACCCAATCTGAGTATCTACCGTTAATAACCACCCTCTGTTTTCTGTCACTTAGCCAGTTACTTACCCACATACAGGCATTTTCTCCCAATCCGAGCATCCTCATTTTATAGCCTAACCTTTTTATTGTACTGTAAACTGTAACTTCATGTTTTTGGATGTCATGTGACAGTTATAAATTGTGTTCACAGACGCAGAAAAGATAATATGCCTTTAAGATTCATTATATGACTGTAAGATAAGCTCAATGACACCGTACAATTATTAACAGAAAGCATAAAGTTTTGAATCTTGGCCAATCACAGCCAATCTCACACTGAGCAGGAGTCTTGGCCAATCACAGCCAGCTTCACACTCAGCCTGCGTGGGAAATTCCCTAGCAGGAGCTGCTAGAATTCATTACACCAGAGGAGAAGCTGAACAGACTCACTCCAGCCAAAATAGGTATTTAGAACAATTATATAATGTTCCTATTGTTAATATAGTAATTAGGACTGTATACTGAACTAGTAATATGTGTTTACATACAGTTCCACCAAACTGCAAATTGCAAATTTCCACCAAATTGCATAAAAGCCTCCAAACTGCTCAAAGCAATTGTATAGAACAAACTGCAAACCAAGTAGAACTATTGGTTAAACCTCAGATATAACTCTCAGAGAGATCATAAAGTGCTTAAGTAACTTAGTGAGAGTACAGCTACTGAAAAGAGAAATATATCCACCATTTTATGTTGAATGACAAGATTGAACAGTTGAACCACCATTTTGTGATAATTTATTCAACACATTTTGTACATGGACTATCTGCTGCGGAGGCGGCAGTGTTCTATATGAAGATAAGTTGAAGTTAATGAAGAAGTTATCTCAAGCATTTGGTGTGCTCTTTAACCACTTCAGCCCCCCTAGCTTAAACACCCTTAATGACCAGGCCACTTTTTACAATTCTGCACTACACTACTTTCACCGTTTATTGCTCCGTCATACAACTTACCACCCAAATTAATTTTACCTCCTTTTCTTCTCACTAATAGAGCTTTCATGTAGTGGTATTTCATTGCTGCTGACATATTTACTTTTTTTGCTATTAATCAAAAATGACCTGAATTTTTGCAAAAAAATGACATTTTTTACTTTCTGTTGTAATTTTTTTTTTTAAACTACATTTCTATATAAATTTTTCGCAAAATTTATTGTTCTACATGTCATTGATAAAAAAAAAATCCAATAAGTGTATATTTATTGGTTTGGGTAAAAGTTATAGCGTTTACAAACTATGGTGCAAAAAAGAGAATTTCGGCATTCTGAAGCAGCTCTGACTTTCTGAGCACCTGTCATGTTTCTTCAGGTGTTAGAATGCCAGGAAAGTAGCGAAAAATAACAAGTTAGCGAAAAATGACACTTTCTGAGGAAAAAAATAAAAATAATAAAAATTCCATTTCTGCTAACTTCTGGAAAAAAATAAAAAATCTCCCACGGACTCACTATACCCCTCAGTGAATACCTTGGGGTGTCTACTTTCCGAAATGGGGTCATTTGTGGGGTGTGTTTACTGTTCTGGCATTTTGGGCGGGGCTAAATTGTGAGCAGCCATGTAAAAGCTAAAGGTACTCGTTGGAGTTTGGGCCTCTTTGCGCACCCAGGCTGCAAAAAAGTGTCACTCATGTGGTATCGCCGTACTCAGGAGAAGTAGGGCAATGTGTTTTGGGGTGTATTTTTTTACATATACCCATGTTGGGTGAGAGAAATATCTCTGTAAACTGACAACTTTGTATAAAAAAATTCAAAAAGTTGTCGTTTACAGCGATATTTCTCACACAAAGTATGGGTATATATAAAAATACACCCCAAAACACATTTTCCTACTTCTCCTGAGTACGGCGATACCACATGTGTGCCACTTTTTTGCAGCCAAAATGCACAAAGGGGCCCAAATTCCAATGAGTACCTTTAGAATTTCACAGGGCATTTTTACGCATTTTGGATTCTCACGCTTTAGGGCCCCTAAAATGCCAGGGCAGTATAAATACCCCACATGTGACCCCATTGTGGAAAGAAGACACCCCAAGGTATTCCGTGAGGGGCATGGCAAGTTCACAGAATTTTTTTTTTTTTGGCACAAGTTAGCGGAAATTGATATATATATATATATATATATATATATATATATATTTTTTTTTTTTTACAAAGTCTCATATTCCACTAACTAGTGACAAAAATAAAATTTTACATGAACTCACCATACCCAGCACGGAATACCTTGGGGTGTCTTCTTTCTAAAATGGGGTCACATATGAGGTGTTTGTACTGCCCTGGAATTTGAGGGTCTCCGCAATCATTACACGTATGGCCAGCATTAGGAGTTTCTGCGATTCTCCTTATATTGAGCATACGGGTAATGAGATTTTTTTTTTTTCCGTTCAGCCTCTGGGCTGAAAAAAAAAAATGAACGGCACAGATTTCCTCATTCGCATCGATCAATGTGGATGAAAAAATCTCTGCCAAAAAATGTGCAAAAGAAAAAAAAAAAAGTAGTAAGGCCCCATTCACACGTCCGCAAAAATGTCCGCATCTATTCCGCAATTCTGCGGAATAGATGCGGACCCATTCAGTGTGAATGGGGCCGGCGGTGATGCGGAGAGCACACTATGTGCTCGCCACATCAGCATTTGTGGAGCTGCGGCCGCAAACTTCCGGGTTTCGGCCCCCAAACATCCAGCTGCAGCTCCGCAAAAGATAGAGCATGTCCTTTTCTTGTCCGCAATTGCGGACAAGAAAAGGCATTTTCTATATAGTTCTGGCAATGTGCGGATCCGCAAAATGCGGAAAGCACATTGCCGGTGTCCGTGTTTTGCGGATCCATGGATCCGCAAAACACATACGGACATCTGAATGAGCCTTACAGGGGGGTGATTAGTGACAGGGGGTCATCAGGGGGTTGATCAGGGGTTAATCAGGGGTTAATCAGTGACAGGGGGGGGGGATGGATGCGGGGGTCTGTGTGGTGATTGGTGCACTTACAAAAGTTTCCTTTGGTGGTCCCAAGCAAAAGGGACCACCAAAGGAACGAACAGCAAGCATATCAGACGCTGTTAACAAAACAGCGTCTGATATGCCATTTTTTTTTAACTTCTACAGCCTGCCAGAGCACGATCAGCGCTGGCAGGCTGTAGTTAAAGTTCTCCCTGACGCGATCCTGTGAACGCGCGTTCACAGGAAATCTCGCGTCTCGCGAGATGACGCACCCGCGCGTCTAGGAGGAACAAACCGACCACCGCCAGGACGCAATCCTGCGTTCGGCGGTCGGCAAGAGGTTAAGCCTACTGTTTCCATAGAATGGTGCTAGAAGAATTAAAGCAGAGTAACACTCTGGTTGGATTAAAAAGTTAGAGATATCAAAATTCTTCTAATGCCACAGCTCAAAGGGTAGTTTATTGTGCTGCGCCTGCTACACATGGCCCAGGAGCAGCCCCTATGCCCTCACCTGTCCTCAACCTGTCTCTGTCCTTTGCTGTTCCCTCAGCCACAGAAGTATTGCATGCTGTGGGCTCAGCTCGACTATAAAGCGAGGATGAACTACTAGAGGACAGTCAGCAGCTACTGCCCAGCCAAGATCTGGAGAAGACATCCACCGCTTCCTCCGCTAGGCAGGCAAGTAGTGATGAGGAGAGTGGCGTGAGAGCTGGTGTTGCGAAAGGCCAGGCACCTGGCTCAGACACCGTTGAGGAGGACATCAGTGACGTGCAGATAGTACTCGATGATGTAGCTGATCGCAATTAGGAGCCATGTGATGAAGGGGCTTCATCATCATCAGGAGAAGAGGGTGGCAGCTTGCACGTGAGGCAGCGGCGGAGCCAGCAAGTCGTTAGCGTGGACGGGAGTTAGCATGGTGGCAGCAGTGGGAGGTCGGGAGCCAAACGTAGCCGGGGTAGTGTCATGACCATGGGCATGCAGTTGACAGCAGCGTGGTTTGGTTGTTTACCGCATGTGTGGGTTGTTTCGTGGTAGCCTCACGTGCGGTTGCCGCTGGCAACATGGTTGGGTTATGCATGCGTGTCTGGTTCCCCCGTTTGTGTGCACTTTCCCTGGGTGCGACGTGCACAGGGTAATGTTTGTGTGTGCTGGGTTTGGTGGGTGTGACCTCAGGCTCCAACACACCAACATATAAAGAGGCCTGAGGTCACACCCACCAAACCCAGCACACACTGTGGCCACATGGCTCCCTCCCTCCCCCATTGGGCCGCTGCACTGCTGTTGCAGGGTCCTGATGCTTGTCATGGCAACTGGATGCCTTCACAGGCATCCGGCTTGCCATGGTATATCTAAGGCTGATCAGGCTCATGCTAAGGTCAAAAAGTGTATAAAGTAAAAAAAAAAAAAAAAAAAATTATATGTGCGGATAGGAAAAAGTTAACAATTGAAAAAAATGAAAAAAAACTAAACATTTTTGGTATCGCTGCCTCCGTAATGACCTGCTGTATGAAAATATCACATGAACTAATCCGTCTGGTGAACACCGTAAAAAAGATAATATAAAAACCGTGCCAAAAAATAAATTTTTTATCACCTTACAAGACAAAAAGTATAAAACCAAACAATCAAAAAGTCATATGTGCCCCAAAATGGTACTAATCAAACCAGCACTTCATCCCGCAAAAAATGAGACCCTACATAAGAAAATTGAGACACTAAAACATGATTTTTTTGTTTCAAAAATGCTCTTATTGTGTAAAGCCAAAATACCGTATTTTCCAGCGTCTAAGAGGACCCCCTACTGTTCCTGTTAAAATATGGGGGTTTGGGCTATACTCGGCGTATAAGACTACACCTCTTCCAACGCACACCAAATAAAAATTAAACAGACGATCCGAGCATGAGAAAACCACTGAGAGCAGGGAGAGGAGGCTGCTTCAGGATCGACTGGCTGGGATGCAGCGCACGGTGGCTCAGATAGAGGGCGCCTGTCCTTGAAGCTGGAGAAGGACAGCTTCTCCACTCCGGCTTGGAAGTAAAGAGGACCTTTCACTGGTCTGAATTGTTAGATAATGATATATACCGTGATACGTGATATAATGATATGTGTAGAGCGTTGCCCGGGGATAATAGTAAGTGCAGGGAGATCCCTGGGCACCACTCTACACATACATATCATTATCTAACAATCGTTGGACCAGTGAAAGGTCCTCTTAAGTTTTAGCTCGCAGTATACCGGCGTATAAAACGACCCCCGACTTTTGAGAAGATTTTCATGTGTTAAAAAGTAGTCTTATACGCCAGAAAATACAGTATATAAAAAAAAAACAGACATATTTTGTATCGCCGCATCTGTAACCTGCTCTATAAAAATATTACATAAGCTAATCCGTCTGGTGAACACCTTAAAAAAATTTAGCAAAATAAAAACTATGCCAAAAAATCCATTTTTATCACCGTACAACACAAAAAGTGTAATACCTAGTTAATACCTACCAAAAATTGATATGTGCCCCAAAATGGTATCAATCAAACTATCATCATATGAGCCCCCACATAAGACAATTGGCCAACAAAAAAAAAATGCTTTATTGTGTAAAATAAAATAAAAAAATGCTCATATTCGGAGTCGCCATGTCCGTAACGACATGTTCTATAAAAATATCATGTGATCCAAACTGTCTGATGAACGCTTTAAAAAATAAAGAATGTGCCAAGAATTTTTTTTTTATCACCTTACAGCACAAAAAGTGTAACACCAAGCGATGAAAAAGTCATATGTGACCCAAAATGGTACCAATAAAACCGTCATCTCATCCCGCAAAAAATGAGACCCTACATAAGACAATCTCCCAAAAAAATAAAAAAGCATTTAGCTTTCAGAAAATTGAGACACTAAAGCATGATTTTTTTTTGTTTAAAAAATGCTCTTATAGTGTAAAACCAAAATATATTTTTAAAATCAAACATATTTGTATCACCGCATCCGTAACAACCTGCTCTAGAAAATATCACATGAGCTAACCCGTCTGGTGAACGCAGTAAAAAATAAAAATAAAAACTGTGCCAAAAAATAAAATTAATATGTGCCCTAAAATGCCCTAAAATGAAACCGTCACCTCATCTCGCAATAAATGAGCCCCTTCATTAGACACTTGCCCAAAAAATAAAAAAAATATGGCTTTCAGAAACTGGAGACACAAAAACATGATTTTTTTTCAAAAATGCTTTTATTGTTTTTCAAAAAATGCACATATTTGGTATCGCCGTGTCCTTAACGACCTGCTCTATAAAAATATCATGTGATGCAACCCGTCTGGTGAACGTTGTAAAAAATAAAATAAAAATGTGTCAAAAAAGTTATTTTTTTTTTTATCACCTTACATCACAAAAAGTGTAATACCGAGCGATAAAAAAGTCATATGTGCCCCAAAATGATACCAATCAAACCATCATCTCATCCCGCAAAAATGAGACCCTACTTAAGGCCCCTTGCAGACGAGCGAGTATTCCGCACGGGTGCAATGCTTGATGCGAACGCATTGCAAAAGCACGGAATCCGGACCTATTCATTTCAATGGGTCTGTGTACATGTGCGTTGGTTTTCACGCATCAAAAATTCTGTGATTTTTCACACATTGCTGGCCCTATAGAAGTGAATGGGGCTGTGTACAAATCGCATCGCATCTGCAAGAAGTGCAGTTGCGATGCGTTTTTCACGGATGGTTGCTAACAGATGTTGTTTGTAAACATTCAGTTTTTTTTGCACGCGCGTGCAAAACGCATTAAATCACATTGCACCAGTGCATAAAAACTGGACGCGATCTCAAACAAAACTGAATGTACTTGCTTGCGAAATCGCGCAGTTTTCACTGAACGCATCCGGTCCTAATCCGCTCACGCTCATTTTCAAGGGGCCTAAGACAATCGCCCCCAAAAAATCTATAAAGTATGGCTTTCAGAAAAGGGAAACACAAAAACATGATTTAAAAAAAAAATAATTTTATTACATTGTATGTAAATCCAAAATAAAATTGAAAAAATAGACATATTAGGTATCGCCTGCTCTTAAAAAGTTTCACATTATCTACTCTGTCAGGTGAACATTGTAAAAAACAAAAAATAAAAACTGTGCCAGAACAGCCGTTTTTTGGTTACCTAGCCTCATAAAAAAAAAAGTGTGTGGTGTGTGTATGTATATGTGAGTGTATATATATGTGTGTATATATATATATATATATATATATATATACACACACAACGCACAACTACCTCTAGCAAAAGATTTATATACTGCAGGAATAACTCTATTATATAACAATTTAAGTACAGCAGTACATCAGGCCAAATATAAATATGGAGGTGCAGGCCAATGGATCCGGCAACAAATCCAGGACAATATTAGTGATGAGCGGAAGGGGCAATATTCGAATCTGCGATATTTCGCGAATATTTGTCATATATTCATGAATTCGCGATAGTTTTCTTGATTGCGAAAATCGGCAGTGTAATATTCGCGTATTGCGCGCGCATTACAGGCGTGGGTCGCTTTTGCTACATTTTTCAAGCTGCTAGAAGTTTACTGAGACTGGAGAAAATGGTTGGCATGGCAGAACATTACAATAGCTTTACATGCAGATAGAGTGCTCCAATATAGTCGCGATTGTGCAAATCAGCAATTGCAGCAATATTTTTGCGCAATATGGGCAACTTCACATTTTAGCAGGTCTGACTACATATTAGTGATTGGTGCACTTAGTATTGTTGTGAACTTGTGACATCACAGAATTGGGTCTGTAGCATGCAGGGAAGTAGCTAAAGGCTCATGGGCCCTGGTGCAAGAGTTCAGCTTGGGCCCCCCTTCTCTCAGTGCTTTGTGGCAAGGGGCAGGAAAGCACATAGCCTTCATGCTGCCTGAGGCAAAAATTTAAATGAACCCCCCCCCCCCCACCAGTTTTATAAATGTTCCCCCAGTGGCATTGGTAGGGCTGGTGTCACCCGGTGCGGTAGAAAATGGTGTGACCCCCCCCCCTTCCCCCGCCATGGCTCCAGTCACACACTCCTGACCCCATATGCTGCTCTCTGTGTAAGTGAGGGGCTGCGCCACCGTACGGTACACGTAGCACACAACACACCTGTCAGAGCACCCACCTGCAGTGGTGGATCCAGAGCCTGGTCTCGGGAGGAGCACTTCCAGATTGTTTTGTGTCAGCGAACAGAAAATAACAGCAGGCTAAGGCCTCTTGCACACGAACGTGTGCACCCCGTGCTGTGGGCCGCAAATTGCGGCCCGCAATGCTCAGGCACCGGCCGTGGGGCAGCCGCAGCTGATCGCTGACCCATTCACTTGAATGGGTCCGCGATCTGCCCGTTCCGCAAAAAGATAGGACATGTTCTATCTTTTTTGCGGGACGAAAGAACGGAACGGAACCCCGCGGAAGCACTCCGTAGTGCTTCCGTACTGTTCCGTTCCGTCATTCCGCACCGTTCCGCATCTCCGGATTTGCGGACCCATTGAAATGAATGGGTCCGCATCCGTCATGCGGAATGGTGCCCGTGTATTGCGGATCCGCAAATGCGGTCCGCAATACGGGCACGGGGTGCACACGTTCGTGTGCAAGAGGCCTAAGGCTGGCAAGGCAACTTGAATTATGCTAAAGTAGCTGGGCTAGGGCCATTTTAGTGAACTCTTTTAGTGTGACAGTTGATTTGCATGTGGTCATCACAAGACCGTCATGCTGGCCATTAGGCCATAGTAGTGTCACTATGACACTATGGCCGGTGTGATGGTCCCGTGATGACCACATGCAAATTGACTGTCACACTAAAAGAGTAACTGTAGGCTATATGACAGGAGGCTGGTCCTGGTGGTCAGTGGTGTGGCCTGTGTTCTACAAGGCTTATTTATTCTACTGAGAAATACAGGGCACACTACAGCATAATATACCGGAATCTACAGTATACACTGTAAATATATCAGCCCTCCAACCAAATAATATCACCGCCATACAATGACCAGATAACATCTACATACAGTGACTGGATAACGCCGGCATAAAGTGACTGGATAGCACCTCCATACAGTGACTGGATATAGGGTATAAGGGTCCACAGTATAGAGCAGTGATGGTGAACCTTTTAGAGACCGAGTGCCCAAACTATAACCCAAAAACCACTTATTTATCAAAAAGTGCCAACATGGCAATTTAACCTAAATTCCAATATGGTCTGTCTTCCATGTACTTTATCATTTATGTAGCTATAATATCCTGCCTACAGTCAATGCGCTGCCTGTGCTGTTTATAGCGCGCCCTGCACTGATGAATGGAAGGAAAAGTCTAAGGCATATTGGTACACCATAGACTTTTTTATCTTAGTCACCATCAGCACCCTGCGGGTTCCAGTCCTGCCATTCCACCTTCTGTTCAAACTTTGGACCTGGAGAGACGTCAGTCATTGCCTGGAGAGGCAGCTTTTACAGGCCACAGCAGCTCCGCCTCGCCTCGCCTCCCTCCAGACAGCTACTGTTGTCTGCCGCGGCGCCAATGCCACTGGCCAGTCAAGCCTCCTTGCCCTGAGCCACACGCACCACTCAGCGCCACACGCACGGCACACATGTAGGCGGGTGCCCAGCAGCGCTCCAGCTACTCCAGACAGTGGTGAAGCAGCCCGTCCCAGGTGAATAATTTAACACTTCTGCAGTGCAGCCGCGCGGCACCACAGGCAGTCTGTCAAACCCCTTGATGGCCGGGCCCACGTGTAAGGGTACTTTCACACTTGTGTTGGTGCGGATCCGTCTGTTTATTTGCACAGACGGATCTGCACCTATAATGCAAACGTTTGTATCCGTTCAGAATGGATCCGTTTGCATTAGTTAAAAGAAAAACTGATCCGTTTTGAATTACATTGAAAGTCAATGGAAAACGGATCCGTTTTCAAATGCACCATATTGTGTCATTGATAACGGATCCGTCCCCATTGACTTACATTGTAATTAAAACCGGATCCATTAGGCTCCGCCTCTTCAGACGGACACCAAAATGCTGCATGCTGCGTTTTGGTGTCCGCCTCCAAAACAGAATAGAAGCGGAACGGAGCCGAACTGATGCATTCTGAATGGATCCTTATCCATTCAGAATGCATTGGGGCTTAACTGATCCGTTTTTGACCGGAGCCCTGAAACGGAATCCAAAACGCTAGTGTGAAAGTACCCTAAGACGTGAGAGAAGGAGTAAGTTAGTTAGACAGTCCGGCGGCTGGTGAGGGCAGGTGACACCCCATCAAACTGGTGTCACCCGGTGTGGCCTGCACCCCCCTCGCCACTGTGTCACCCATTGTATGGTATTCACAGATCACTGGCTCTAGATGCACAAGTCCTTTAATTATATCCAGTGTGGCTGAAAACACAGCAAGGGCCAGGCCTGTCGCCTACACGTGTCCTCCTCAGTCCACACCACCTTCCCCCATTCCAAATCCTTGACCTAACCACTTCCTTAAAGCCAGAGCTGTAACTTGACCAGCGCCCTCAGGCCTGACTGCTACCTCTGCATCCCTGAAATTATGTACACAGTGATTGCCTCTGGTGAATGCTGTTCAGGACTCACATATTATTGGTCTCATGCGATGGATAGAGCCAGTATGACAGTAGAAATCTCACATGAGATGGTTCATCAGTGGTCTTATTGCGGACGCTGCAGTCGGTGGACAGCTGCTTGTGAAGTTCATTCCAGTTAATACTCAGTTTCTCCAGGAGACACTTATTTAAGCGCCATAGCTCCTTACCCTGGGTTCACACCTGAGCGTTTTACAGCGCGTTCCGACGCGCTGTAAAACGCTCAACAGGCGAAAACCCATGTTTCCCTATGGGCATGGTTCTCACTTGAGCGTTTTACAGCGCGTACGAACGCGCTGTAAAACGCCCTACGCCCAAAGAAGTACAGGAGCTTCTTTGGGGCGTTTTTTTGCGCGTATTGTGATTGACGCCAGAGTGGTCAATCACACGAAGCGCGTATCAAATATGCTCAAGTGTGAACCCAGCGTCAAGTTGATCAGAAGATGACATGCTCTTATATTCCACCAATTCCTATATCATTTCTACAACAAAGGAGAAGACATCTTGTAACATTCCCAGTGTCAGACAGCCAACTGTCCCCTAAGGCTCTCCAGTGGTAGCAAAACTACACCCCCCTGCATGCACTGACAGTTATGCTTAGAGTTGTAGTTGCAGATCCTTTAACTAACACATTGACAACCAAAATGAATGCTCTTCCAAAGCCACAGGGGTTGTCACTGAGCTTCCCCAGATGCCTGAGTAATCAGAAGGTATACTGGTGTATGAGGAAGATGGCTGGGGATACCATGATGGATATCACCCAGCTTTCGAAGAACAACTGTAAAGTAAGAAACTGTCTCGCAGAATCTCTAAACACTTTACAGAAAAGGAGGACACTGGGGGAGATTTATCAAAACTGGTGTAAAGCAGAACTGGCTTAGTTGCCCATAGCAACCAATCAGATTCCACCTTTGATTTTCCAAAGAAGGTGTGAACATTTTTAGGAGGAATCTGATTGGTTGCTATGGGCAACCAGTTCTACTGTACACCAGTTTTGATAAATGTCACCCATTGTATGGTATTCACAGATCACTGGCTCTAGATGGAAAATTCCTTTACTTATAATCCAGTGCAGCTGAAAACACAGCAAGGGCCAGGCCTGTCGCCTACACGTGTCTTCTTCAGTCCACAACACATAACGGACAGAAGAGGATTAGTCTGAACTCTACCGAACATCCCCATCAATCTCTGGGGACTTCATACAAACATTATGCCGGCTTCTGCCAGTCTTCTCCCCGGTGAACTTTCGACATTGGTCCCTGGTGTATTAGTGTTCAGGTTGGTGAACCAGCACCATCTGCTGGTCCTACAACAAAATAGAACTTTTCTAAAAGCAGGGACGCACGTGTAAGAGGAATCCAGTAGAAGGAATGCTGAGGTCTGGTTGCCACTTTAAGGCCTCTTTGACACGGGCTTCAAGGATTTGGTCCGGATGCGTTCAGGGTGCGTTCAGGGAAAATCGTGCGCTTTTGTGTGCGAGTGGTGTCAAGTTTATATGCGATTGCGTTGCGTTCTTGCGTTTTTTTCCACGTGTGTGACATGTGGATGGCATGCGTTTTTCACGCGCGTGAAAAAAAACTGATGCATCCACTACATTCACCTGTGACTGCAAACTAATATATATACCCCCATCATGCCTTTTATTCATGGGCAGCACCATTTTTTGGAGGATTGTTTGTTGTGTGGTTGGTGTGTGTGTTTAGTCTTGGATTTTCCTTGGCAGGATGTCCACTTTCACCATGTCATCCACTGACCATGTCTTCCTGCACTGGCTGGTCTACTGCTGTTTTGGAGAGCAGCCAGAAATGATAGAGGATGAACCGCGGCGGAAGCATATATGGGTGCATCCTATTGTTTTGCAGCGGGCCAGCAAAAGTGTATTTGTTGGATTGTACTCTGAGCTCCGGGCACTCCCTCAGAAGTTTTTCAGTTATTGCCGCATGTCGGTGTCAACGTTTGATCTGCTTTTGGGGGAGTTGAGGCCCTCCTTAACTTTCCAGAGCACCAATATGCGGTGGAGTGTGTCCCCTGAGGAACGTCTCATTATTAGTAAGTCTAAATATTATCACAATAATACTTTAATGACCCACTGTTTTCAAATACATTGTAGTTTAATCAAAGGCATATGTCTTTTATATTGTTAATTACCATTATGTGCTTTGTTCCTTCATACTTGACACATTGCCATTAAATAGGGGCAAGTAATGTACTTGATTTCTAAATGTATGCTATCCTGATTATTAATTTTTTGTCCTTTTCAGATATCTGGCGACTGGAAATTCTTTTTCGTCTTTACATTTTGATTTTCGAATGGGGACCTCCACAATTGCTGGCGTGGTACGGGCTACATGTTCCGCCATTTGGTTGACACTTAAGTCTTCAGTGCTGCCACATCCAACCAGGCAGCAGTGGCTTGATATAGCCCAGGGCTTCCTGGAGAGGGCTCAATTCCCAAATTGTATTGGTGCCCTTGACAGGAAGCACATACGGGTTAAGAAACCACCAAACTCAGGGTCCCAATACTATAATTATAAGCAGTTTTTCTCTGTAGTTTTGTTGGCCTTGGCTGACACAAACTACTGGTTTATAATTGTAGATATTGGGTCCTATGGAAGTACTGCAGATGCTCGCATCTTCAGGGCTTCTAGAATGGCTTCAGTCCGACCAACTGGACGTACCACAGCCAGCAAGCCTTCCTGGCTCTACTGGGCCACCAGCGCCTTATGTGGATGTAGGTAATGAGGGATTTGCCCTTTCAAGCCACCCGATGCGTCCTTTTCCCCGACGAGGTTTGGATGTCAAGAGGCAGAATTTTATTTAATGCTTAAGTAGAGCCAGAAGGTTTGTGGAGTGTGCCTTCGGGATTTTCTCAAATAAATGGCGGGTTTTCCAGTCGGCCATCCAGCTAGAGCCACAAAATGTCAATGTGGTCAAGGCGTGTGTAGTGCTGCATAACTATATACGCACCTATGAGGCCACACCTGATGAAGACGCCAAAGTCTACAGTCCGCCATCAGGAGGAGAGGCGTTACTACTTGGACGATCTGGATATGCTGGACTGAGAGTGAGGGAGTTATTTGCAGATTATTTTATCTCCCCTATCGGTTCAATACTTTTTCACCAGTGGTTTTTCTTTAGTTAGCTTTATCATATTTTAGTTAGAGACTCGCAAGATAATAAGGACCCTTGACGTGGGTTGCGAGCTTACATATTTTGCATACAGATAGTGTATTCCACATGGTGTGTGAAATATGTACTAATACCTCATTTATCTAATAGCTACACTTTGTTTCACATTTGCAAGGGCTATTTGGGCCTAATTTAGTGTTTCATCTGCAAATGAGTATATGTCTCATACAGAATAAAATTAATATGCAAAATAAATGTGGAGCCCCAGTTATGGGTCTACAACAAAATGAAAGCCAGATATCCCTCAAAGGAAGGAAAACCGAGCAAAGGGGTGTCTCCATTACAGAGATCACCAAATCCACCATATTAAGTGGCCCTATGTCAAGATCCCGCTTTTTTACAAGCTTTAAGGATGAGACAGGGAAAACCTAAGCTAGGTATCCATCCACAGACAGCTGTTTCGGGGTGTTGCCCCTCATAAGTGTGGAGTAGGATTCTGGCTAACCGGGAGCAATGCCTCGGAGACTACTCAAACACACCAATAGCTGATCTCAGGGAGACCAGGGGGCAAACAGATCCTGGTTTACCTCCACCCAGGCAGCGTCCTTTTTATAACGGTCCTGGTACTCCCCAGACCGAAGATCCCAGAGGCAGGGCCTGTCCTGCACCAGGACAATGAGTTTCTCCACGTCCATGGCACGTGGTGTTTTTGGCATTGTGGGAAATTTTGGCTCCGCAAGGGCTTGGAAATGATGAAGCCAACTTCACACTCCTGTGTTGACACAAACCAGATGCAGCCAGATGCAGAGAAACACCTACTTCCTGTACTATATCCCATGAGTGTTGCTAAGTTACTTGCGTGAAAAACGCAACACAGTGTATCCGGATGCTTTGCGTTTTTCATGCAGTCCCATTCACTCCTATGGGGCCTGTCGTGCGTTAGGCGTAGAGAATGCCTGATCAGTCACCCTGGTAACCGAACCAGCCGTGGTACTACAAGTCACAGCAAGCCTCTAACGTTATAAGGGGTCCACATAATTCTCCTGTGGGCCCCCCTGACTTAGAGGCCCGGTCGCAATTGCGACCGCTGCGACCCCTATAGCTACGCCACTGGTAGCATATATGTATGTATGGACAGCAGAACCTATCAGCTACACTATATCACGATCTAACCTACACTGACTATCTTACACTAACTATCTTTATTTCCCTTAGGGATTTAATCAAATCTCCATTTTCATTATTTCCCTTAGGGATTTGATCAAATCTCCCTTTTCATCATTTCCCTGCGACATATATATAAGCTAACTAATGTAATGTGAGACAGCAAAACACAGAACACAGCAATGACACTACTGTCTCTCAGAACTGTAAAAAAATGCAGAAAATGGCTGCTGGGGAGGTTCTTGTATAGTAAAGGGGTAGGCAACTTTCCTATTTGTTGCTAGGGATGTTGCTAAGCTCAGACAAAGACATTGCTGCCTTTTCATTGGCCCACAAGCAAGAAGCAGGGAGGGACCATGGGTTCAGATGGAAAAAAATTACAAATATTCAAAAATACGAATATATAGCACTATATTGTAAATATTCGCAAATTCTCGAAGTGCCGATATTCACAATAAATATTCGCAATTTGAATATTCGCGCCTAGCAGTAGACAATATAAGAATTTTAAAAAAGTGCAGCACTCTCACAAAAAATGAGTGAAAAGAAAAACACTTTATTCACCCTTGTGGTCACAACTAGGGATGAGCGAACTTGTGTTTCAAGTTTGGTGTACAAGGTTTAGGTTATGTAAGAATTCCGTTATGTATTCTGCTACCACGGGACATAAGTAAGGGTCCATTCACACGTCCGCATAATGGGTCCGCATACCTTCCGCAATGTTGCAGAAAGGATGCGGACCAATTCATTTTCAATGGGGCCTCAAAAGATGGGGATAGCACACCATGTGCTGTCCACATCCGAACTTCCGTTCTGCGACCCTGCAAAAATACACGGACAAGAATAGCCATTTCTATCATAGTGCTGGCCATGTGTGGTCCGCAAAATGCGGAACACACATAGCTGCTGTCCATGTTTGGCGGAACAGTTGCGGACGTGTGAATGGACCCTTATGATCTGTACCAGAATTCATAGATAACCTGAACCTTGTACGCCGAACTTGAAACACAAGTTCACTCAACACTAGTCGCAACGTTTTAGCTCTTAGCTTGAAAAAAATTCTCTGTGAATGAGCTGAAAACATTGCGACCACAGGAGTAAAAAAAGTGTTTGAGAGTGCGGCCTTTTTATTTCTTTACATATATATATATATATATATATATATATATATATATATATATAATTTATCAAACTGGTGTAAAGTTAAACTGGCTTAGTTGCCCATAGCAACCAATCAGATTCCACCTTTCACCAGGAATAGTTTTGATAAATCTCCCCCACTGTGTACTTATATGTGTAGTACATAGCATTGTTTGTCACCACACTACTAATCTGTGTGGAAAAAGTGACAGTTCACTGTGCGGACTGCACACAATACTGTGTTTAGAAGAGAGTGCATGTAGTGAGAGCATCAGTAGTGATATCTATATCCTGCTTATAACGCCATGGTTCTAACTGTAGATCGCTGCACTAACGTTACCAGCAGAAATATCTATTGTGTCTAAAAATAATGGCCTTTCTACAGAATGGAAAGTGAGAAATAGATCTGCTGTAGCATACTGTAAGACTCACCATGTTGTGGATTGGGATGAAATCTTACTACCAAGTTACTTGCAAGTTCCAGTAGCCTATATGTAAGTGGCTGCTAGCTGTGCTGTGTAACAGGATGTGGGGGCGGGGCAGCAGAGCTTGTGCTGATACATGTGAAATCCACAGGAATGCCCACAGAGCCTCATAGGAAATTACTGCAGTCAGCAAAATTCATAGAAGATCCTTTCTGAGTGAATATGAAGCAAGGCTGATACCAGTAAACAAACAAGTGCAATTACGGTAAGATATGGGTTTATTGATTTTTAGTGCACAAAGGTGTCCATAGCCTTTACATCTTATATTTCAGTCATTTAAGTTTCTGCTCATACTGGGCTTTGAAGTCAGGGAAGAGTTTCATTTATACAGAGATAGCTGTCAATCACTGATAGAACCACCTCCCTCACTTTAAAGCTCAGAATGAACAGGAATGTAAATAAATTTAATATAACTTGTACTGAATTTTTTCCCACAACATATCAATCTGCTCAGCTTTTCCTCGTCTATAACGTGCTGCCTGCAGATTTTTTTGCAATTTCATGATGACAGGTTCCCTTTATCCCTTAGGATACCAGTGGCTTTTTTTGTTTTTGCATTTTCATATTTCTTCCCTATCTTCATTGAGCCATAACTTTTTTATTTTTCCATTCATAAAGCCATATGTAGGCTTATTTTTTGGGGTGGGACAAGTTGTAATTTCTAATGCCACCATTTAATATTACATACTATGTAGTTAGAAGCAGGAACTATAAGATGCAATCATCAGATTGCTATTCTCATATATTCCAATGCAATAGCATTGGAATATATGAGAAAATCGCATATTTCCTATGGAGCCTATTACAGTCATAGGCTCCATAGGAATACTATGTAGTAACCTAGGTTTCATTCACAGAAACCTAGGCTACTACATGCATGCTCCGGCTCCCCCTTGTGGCCATCAGGGGAGCCGGAGCACAAACCGAAAGTGAAACTTTAGTTTTTTGCGCGATCAGATGCCATGGTCAGGATTGACCACGGCATCTGAGGGGTTAAATGTCCGCGATCGGCATCGCTGCCGGTCGCGGACATGAGCTGCGGGTGTCAGCTTGATGAATCAAGCGTTTACCCGCAGCTCATGCGCCCGCGGGCGCCATCTTTAACCACTTCAGCCCCCCTAGCTTAAACACCCTTAATGACCAGGCCACTTTTTACAATTCCGCACTACACTACTTTCACCGTTTATTGCTCCGTCATACAACTTACCACCCAAATGAATTTTACCTCCTTTTCTTCTCACTAATAGAGCTTTCATTTGGTGGTATTTCATTGCTGCTGACATTTTTACTTTTTTTGCTATTAATCAAAAATTACCGAAATTTTTGCAAAAAAATGACATTTTTCACTTTCTGTTGTAAAATTTTTCAAAAAAACTACATTTCTATATAAATTTTTCTCTAAATTTATTGTTCTACATGTCTTTGATAAAAAAATCCAATAAGTGTATATTTATTGGTTTGGGTAAAAGTTATAGCGTTTACAAACTATGGTGCAAAAAAGTGAATTTCGGCATTTTGAAGCAGCTCTGACTTTCTGAGCACCTGTCATGTTTCTTCAGGTGCTAGAATGTCAGGATAGTATGAATATCCCCAAATGACACCATTTTAGAAAGAAGACACCCCAAAGTATTCGCGGAGGGGCTTGGTGAGTTCATGTATCATTTCATTTTTTTCACAAGTTAGCGGAAATTGACACTTTCTGAGAAAAAAAAAAAAAAAAAGTTTCAATTTCTGATAACTTCTGGCAAAAAAAAAAAAAATCTCAGACGGACTCACTATGCCCCTCAGTGAATACCTTGGGGTGTCTACTTTCCGAAATGGAGTCATTTGTGGGGTGTGTTTACTGTTCTGGCATTTTGGGCGGGGCTAAATTGTGAGCCGCCATGTAAAACCTAAAGGTACTCGTTAGAATTTGGGCCCCTTTGCGCACCCAGGCTGCAAAAAGCGGCACTTATGTGGTATCGCCGTACTCAGGAGAAGTAGGGCAATGTGTTTTGGGGTGTATTTTTACATATACCCATGTTGGGTGAGAGAAATATCTCTGTAAATTGTCAACTTTGTATAAAATTTTTAAAAGTTGTCGTTTACAGAGATATTTTTCACACAAAGTAATGGGTATATATAAAAATACACCCCAAAGCACATTGCCCTACTTCTCCTGAGTACGGCGATACCATGTGTGCCACTTTTGCAGCCTGGGCTGCAAAGGACCCTAAACCAATGAGTACCTTTAGGATTTCACAGGGCATTTTTACGCATTTGGATTCCAGACTTCTTCTCACCCTTTAGGGGCCCCTAAAATGCCAGGACAGCATAAATACCCCACATGTGACCCCATTTTGGAAAGAAGACACCCCAAGGTATTCTGTGAGGGGTGTGGTGAGTTCATGTAAAATTTTATTTTTTGTCACAAGTTAGTGGAATATGAGACTTTGTAAAAAACAAAATTAAAAAAAAAAAAAAAAACAATTTCCGCTGACTTGTGCCAAAAATAAAAATTCTGTGGACTCACCATGCCCCTCACAGAATACCTTGGGGTGTCTTCTTTCCAAAATGGGGTCACATGTGGGGTATTTATACTCACCTGGCATTTTAGGGGCCCCTAAAGTGTGAGAATCCAAATGCATAAAAATGGCCTGTGAAATCCTAAAGGTACTCATTGGTTTTAGGGCCCTTTGCGCATCTTGGCTGCAGAAAAGTGTCACTCATGTGGTATCGCCGTACTCAGGAGAAGTAGGGCAATGTGTTTTGGGTGTATTTTTACATATACCCATGCTGCGTGTGAGAAATATCGCTGTAAACGACAACTTTTTACATTTTTATTCAAAGTTGTCAATATACAGAGATATTTCTCTCACCCAGCATGGGTATATGTAAAATACACCCTAAACACATCGCCCTACTTCTCCTGAGTACAGCGATACCACATGTGTGATACTTTTGCAGGCAAGATGCGCAAAGGGCCCAAATCCAATGAGTACCTTTTAGGAGGGCATTTTTACGCATTTTCTTCTCACGCTTTAGGGCCCCTAAAATGCCAGGGCAGTAGAAATACCCCACGTGTGACCCCATTTTTGAAAGAAGACACCCCAAGGTATTCCATGAGGGGCACTAACTCCACTAACTTGTGACAAAAAATAAAATTTTCCATGAACTCGCCATACCCCTCACAGAATACCTTGGGGTGTCTTCTTTCTAAAATGGGGTCACATGTGGGGTTTTTGTACTGCCCTGGCATTTGAGGGTCTCCGTAATCATTACACGTATGGCCAGCATTAGGAGTTTCTGCGATTCTCCGTATATTGAGCATACGGGTAATGAGATTTTTTTTTTCCGTTCAGCCTCTGCGCTGAAAAAAAAAAAAAAATGAACGGCACAGATTTTTTCATTCGCATCGATCAATGTGGATGAAAAAATCTCTGCCAAAATCAGTGACTGCGGTGCGGTGGGCTGGGCGCTAGCTACCTAACAAGTAGCTAACTAACTGGCGGTGATAAGGGACCCTTATGCCCCATTCACACGTCCGAAATTCTGTTTGCGGAACGGAATTGCGGACCCATTCATTTCTATGGGGACAGACTTTGTCCCGCTCGGATCCGGAATTACGGATCCGCGCTTCCGGGTCTGCACTTCCGTTCCGCAAAAATATAGAACATGTCCTATTCTTGTCCGCAATTGCGGACAAGAAAAGCATTTTCTATATAGTTCTGGCAATGTGCGGATCTGCAAAATGCGGAAAGCACATTGCCGGTGTCCGTGTTTTGAGGATCTGCGGATCGGATCCGCGGATCCGTGAATCCACGGATCCGTGAATCCACGGATCCGCAAAACACATATGGACGCCTGAATAAAGCCTTACAAGGGGTGTGATCAATGACAGGGGGTGATCAGGGGGTCTAGATGGGGTGATCAAGGGGTTAATAGGTGAGGGGGTGGGGGGTAAGTGTAGTGTTTGGTGCAACTTTTACTGTAGTTACCTGGTCCTCTGGTGGTCGATCCCAGAAAATGGGACCACCAGAGGACCAGGTAGCAGCTATATCAGACGCTGTTCATAAAACAGCGTCTGATATAGCTGTTTGATGCGATTTATATCGCATCTACAGCCTGCCAGCGATTGATCATCGCTGGCAGGCTGTAGTCCAACTCTCGAGTCAGCGCTTCACTGTGAACGCGCGCGCACGCGCGTTCACAGGAACTCTCGCGTCTCGCGAGATGACGCCCCGGCGCGTCCAAACAGAAGATCCCGGCCGCCCGCAGGACGCAATCCTGCGTACGGCGGTCGGGGACTGGTTAAAGTGCGGACGAAGGGCGTACATGTACGCCCTTCGTCCTTAAGGGGTTAATGTCTAAATGGTGTAAATATAAATTTAAACTTTGAGAAAATGTTTTCTGACCTCTAACTTTTTTATAGTCACATTTACTGAGCCGTGTGGGGGCTGTAGTTTTTATTGATACCATTTTGGAACGTGTGTGACTTTTTGATGGCATTTTATTAAATTTTTTTGGGTAAGAGAAGCAATGAAAAAAATGGCAAATCGCCCATTTTGACCCTTTTTTCCGTTATGCCATTTGCCATCTCGGCAAAAAAAAAAGTAGATCTTAATAGTACAGGAGATTTTGGACGCGGTGATGCCCATAATGTTTGTTAGCTATGTATTTATGTTTTATTCTACAGAAGGGGGGGGGGGGGTGATTTAAAGTTTTACATTTTTAACATTTTTTTATCTATTTTTTTTGTTTTGTAACAAAAATGTTACAGTTTTGTAACTTTCTATAGTTTTGTAGCTCGTGTTTGAGGCTACAAGATGCTGTATTTAAAAACTACAAATCTGTACCATTATGTTTATTATCATATATCTATGTTCATGCAGAATTGCTCGTTTCTTATGTTATCTTCTTGGGACACATCATATTTAAATCAATTACCGGAATCCTCCCTGGCCACAGAGAATGCTGGTGATAACCCTGGATCCACGTGCTTCCGGGTTTTTTACGCTTTAGATGCCATGATCACGCCATCTTAAGGCTTTAATGAGATCCTTAGCTACGGGTCTATGCTGTTTGAAACAGTGGAGACCTGCTGGCCATGGCGACCGCTGCATGCAAGATTAGGCATCATGTTTGCCCATCGCTCCAGTGCCATACAGCACTGGTAGCGAAAGGATTATGCCCCTCTTTTAATGTCCTGCGTCCTGGCACAGGTGCTCGATGATGTCATCACGTACGCCTACAACGGGATTATACTACCACATAGGCCTCAGGCCTACTAGTATGTGGATGTTCGGGTCGGCGTTGGGCCCCCCAGCAAGGCCGGATCCGGGGCTGCCTACCCGAACGCCCCTAATCCGCCATTGGCCCAGACACCGCAATGTTCAGTATGAAGCCGAACATTCTGGTTCAGGTTCGCTCATCCCTAGTTGTGAGCTCCCCACAGGCTCTACTTCTTGAAGAATTCCACCCAGGGATTTGTAAGGAAGCTTGGAAGCTGCTCCTTACTCAAGGCATTGTTCAGACCAGTGAGAAGTACCTAACATGCGTCTTCTTCTGAGCAGAGAAGATGAAGTTGAGGAGTGGATGATGGGTGGTGTAGTAAAGCTTCCAATGGATCAGGCTGCATACACAGGAGCAGAAGCCAGGCACACAGGGGCAGCACACGAGAGCTGGGAGCTCTGTGTCCGACTGAGAACTGAAGAGGAGACCTCCATGAGAAGAAGGGGGAAGTCAACCAGGTGTGGGGGAGAGGAGCACCTTCCAGGAGAAGAAGGGGGAAGTCAACCAGGTTTGGAGGAGAAGAGCACTTTCCATGAGAAGAAGGGGGAAGTCAACCAGGTGCGGGGGAGAGGAGAACGGCATCATCCCCGCAGGGAACGGCGCATTACTGGTTAGTGTGAAGGCTGAGCGACTGGAGGGATCCCCAGAAGAGGGGGATACACCTGGGCACTGTGCTATGGTAGCGGGGTAGAGGTTTGGGGCTCGGGATCCGCAGCTCAGAACATGGCGGAGAATGCGGGGACGTCCTGTGATATGGATATGGAGCGTCTCTGACAAAGTATGAAGAAACGGGGAGAGCTGTGTGCTGTCCGCATCAGTATGTCCATTCCATGGCCCAGAAAAAAAAAAAATTGTGCATGTCCTATTTTTTTCTAGTTTGCGGACAAGGATAGGCATTATTACAATGGTTCAGCAAAAAAATAAATAAAACTGATGCCATACAGTCTGCATCCGTTTTTTTTTTTTTTTTTTTGCAGATCCGCAATTTGCAGACTGCAAAACACATACGTGTGCATGAGGCCTTATTTCTATGTTTCCTCTTTTCTTACTGAATTCTGAGAGCTTTTCCCGGGGATGTAATAAGCTGTCTTGAGTAGGAATTGGGTGAACGCGGCAGGAAAAGGGAAATGACTGTCATGAGTGTGCTGTAAAGGGTTTCATTTGACTTGGGGTCCCGCTCTCACACTGCCAGCATACTGAGGGTGGCACCCTTCATTAGTGGAGTTTAAGCTGGACATAAAGCTGCACTGAACTGGTTGTGGGGATCACCCTCTGGGTGCAGGCGATGTAAGGCTGTGTTCACATTACATTTCTGTCCCACATTTGAAACCTATGTAGGGAAAAGGAAGGAAAAGTGTAGAATACTGCACTATACATCCTGCAGAGTCCAACAAAAAAACTCTGTATGCTAGTTTACAATGCACCGTGACACTGATAGGGGTGTGAAAATTAAAAAAAAAACTACTTGTTGAAGGACTAAAGTGGGGACTCCATCTACTTGTCCCTCATGACAATCTACTTGTCCTGATACAAAAAATAATTTTAAATCACAACCATATTTAAATAAGGTCTTTATTGATAGCACCTTAGAAGACAGGCCCAAAATGTATGGGGGCCACAAGGAGACGTTATACTGTATGGGGCGACCACAAGGAGACGTTATACTGTACGGGGGCCATCATTTGCATATTGAATAAAAGTATTTTTTAGCCCAACTCTGCAACGGACCGAAATATGGTAAGAAGCATTTTAATATGGGGACTGTTATGAACAAAATGGTGTTATTGTTATATAATGGACATTTGTGGTGAAAGACTCCCTTTAATGTTTGTACAAAGTCTTGGTAATGTTCCAGTAGATGGCAGCAAGATCACTTACTGCTTTATATGTTAGCTGCCCCATGGGTCAGAGAAAAGGCTATTTGTAGGCATGTCACTCAAACTACTGCACTGACGAGGGGGCGGAGCCGAGCGGGACGGTGACGGAGCCAAATGACATAGAGCGAGGGGCGGAGCTAAGTGAGGCAGAGCCGAGCGAGGGGGGCGGCACCAAGCGAGGAGGAGACGGAGCCAAGTGAGGCAGAGCAGAGCGGAGGGAGACGGAGCCAAGCGAGGCAGAGCAGAGCGAGGAGAAGGCGGAGCCGAGTGAAGCAGAGCAAGACGAGAGGCAACGGAGGTAGAGCAGAGCTGCCAGAGCAAGATGAGAGGCGGCGGTGAAGAACCAGACTTGTTCGGCAGTTTATGACAGGTTTATTTATGACAAGTCTGGTGCTCGCCCCCTCCCTCCAGTGCACTTGCGGCCATGTCCAGCCCACACCGCATGCTAGTAGTAATACAGGAGGCATATTGTCCAACCCTATCTCATCCCAGTGCTACTTGCCCGAAGCAGGGCTAAGCTTCTGAACAAACTACATGCCCGGCACCCAGAACTGCATGTCCGGGGCGTCGGGCGATACGATTTCCACACCCCTGGACTGATAAAAACTGCTGTAGGGCGTCTGTCTGAGATATCCTGGCAAGGACACGTCCTGTGTATGTGGTAAATGTGAGACAGAAACATGATGGGAACGCAGCCCAAGATCTGTGCCAAAAGTCACATCAGTGAATGGAGAAGATGAGGAAAGAGAACCTCTACATCAGAGAAGATGTCATTGGCTGTATGTGGGCATGATTACTATGGAAAAAACACTACTGCAAGGGGGACATAACTACTGTGTGGGGGTGCAGTACCACAGACCTAGGAGTATCTGCAAATGTTTTGGGTCTGTCCCTATTGTGTTATGTATGTACACCAGCATTACAAGGTATGGTTGGCATGGACAAGGTTAACCACCCTATATCTTCTGTCTTGGTAGGAGTGGGCTGGTCCTGCGTCCTCCCTGGAAGGTCGAGTTCTAGCTGGGACAGCAAGGAGTAAGGAAGCATGTCCTATTGCTCCTGGGGCCTTAGGGACTAGATTATGATCCAATTCTCCAGTGAGACCACTACTCCAGAGAGACTAAGAGAATTCTAAAATTTGCACTCTGTCTAAACTACTGCAGGGTATACTAAAAGTTATTTTTCGCACTGCGTAAAGAGAGACTTTTATTCTTTGACTTCTGGCCCGAGTCTTTAAATCACCTTTCCACTGCACCGATCCCCATGGAACAACGGCCTGAGGAATGACACAGTGACACATCTCACCAGGGCCCTGTGTTGACCTTCCCAAATTCTGCTTCTAATCGGAAGGGGGTGAATGTGGTCTCCTGAGGCTGAATTTGGCTTCTAGTTTCTAAAGCAAACCTTCTCATCTCCATCAACTCATCACCGTCTGGACATGTTCAGGCAGTTCTTTCTGGAGGTGGAAGCATCCTCCATGGGAGCTGGAGACGTTTTTACTCAGAAGAGTACCTCTGGCAAGATGCCCTCCCTGTTTTTTTCCTCTAAAGGCCCACTCCACAGCAGAATGTAACTATTCCATTGGTGACAGGGAATTGCTTCCTATAAATTTGGCTTGTTATCCTGTCATTAATTACACTAAATGACATCCCACCTGGAAAAGGTGAGGAGTTGGGGCAGAGGATGGGAGTGGTAGTAACCCGAGGATGTGTTGTGTCACGATGTACTCCCTCAGGCCGTTGCTCCCTGGGGATCGGTGTAGTGCATAGGTAGTTTTGAAGAATGAGGCCAGAAGTAAATGTAGAACATTCCTTTTACTAAGTGCAAAATGTAACTTCAGGACAGGTACATTGCTTAGCAGCAATTTACTTTTATTAACAACGGCCTACCTAGTTTCGGCCTACCTATGATCGAGTCTGTATCCGTTCCAGATTTCCTCTTTGAGCACTTGCCTCTTCTTTTCGGTTTCTGTTGATTCTTGGGTCTTTTTATTTATTTATTTTTCCTTTAAAATTTCCTTTGCTGAAATCCAAATTGATAAAAATGAAGTTTTGGACACTGGTGGAGGATAACTTGGTCCATTTGGATGGCACCACGCCACCACAGCCCTGAAAACCCTTTCTGAGATGAGACTGGAAGCTGGGCAAGAAAGAAATGTGCATGCTGTGCCAGTTCATGCCAATGTTCCAGTCTGCCTGCCCATAAATCCATGGGAATTCTAAATGCAGGCGTGTCTGAATTTCGCTCAGTAATAGAGGGAAATAAAGAGAGCAAAGGGGGCGCACAATAGGGTAGTATGTTCGACAAAATTGATCTAGTCAGCAATTGATGAGAATGGAGGCTCACCTTTATAAAGTTGTGCTAAAGATAGGCACAACCCTATTGTAGACTTTACCGAAGTGACCAAATAACTAAAGTATGAACTCAGCCTTAGGGTAGCTTCACATTGGCGTTTTTGTTTTCCAGCATAGAGTTCCGTCGTTGGGGCTCTATGCCAGAAAAAAACGCTTCAGTTAAGATAATACAACCACATGCATCCGTTTGAACGGATCCGCTTGTATTAACTTTAACAATTTTTTTAACATTGTCAAAAACGGATCTGTTTTGAACTCCATTGAAGGTCAATGGAGGACGGCTCTGTTTTCTATGGTGGCAGAATGTGCCAGAGAAAACGGATTCGTCCCCATTGACTTACATTGGGTGTCATGACGGTTTTGCTCCGCATCCCAGGACAGAAAGAAAACCGCAGCATGCGGGGCTGAACTGATCTGTTTTGGACCGTTTGTGAGATCCCTGAAATGGATCTCACAAATGGAATCTAAAATGCAGGTGTGAAAGTAGCTCTAGTCTACAGGTCGCTATTCTGGCCACCGTGCCCGAGGAGCCAGTTCAAAAGCACCTGGCCTCCTTGCCAGGGTACTGCCTAATTTCTGCTGCAAAAAACATTGATTCAGTAGGCCGTGAAAGACATGTACTGTCCCTACCTGTAACAGCTGGTCCAAATGTCCACTGTGGAGTGCAGCTTGCCACACAGCGAGAATCGTAAGGAGTGACACGGGTTCGCCGCCACATGAGAGTACAACGTGGCCAGGTGTGGAGTTAGCTTGTAGACAATCTAATTGCTGGTGGAGAACAGTGTTCTATGGCTAAACATTCAGTTATAAATGTCTCACGATGGAGCAGAGGACAAGGAGGAGTCTTAGCAGGAGAAGAAGAAGGTGATGGGGATGACGACAAAGATAACGTATTGCTTGGGGTTGTGGGTTGGCTGCCACAAAGAGGTCAGGAGAAGGAGGACAGACTTGTTCCTTAGGGGAACTATAAAAAAAAGTATAAGAAAAAGAATAATCTAAAAATGTAAATCACCCCCTTTTCCTAAAGTTAAAATAAAAATACATAAGCAATTTTAAAGAATAAACATCATGCCTATCGCAGCGCGCGAAAATGTCCGTGCTATTAAAACATAAAAATATTTATCCCATACGGCAAAACAAGTCAAAATAGTGATTCACTGTTTTTTTGTTGCTTCACCTGCAAAAATGTAATAAAATGTGGTCCAAAAGTCATACACACTCCAAAATTGTATCCATGAAAAGTACAGATAGCCCCGCAAAATATGAACCCTCACACAGCTCCGTACAACTAAAAGTAAAAAATGACATGGGGGTAATGAAAGAAACACCACAAAGGAAACGTAAAAACAAAAGCCATCATTTTTTTACTTTTTTATAATTCAAACAAAACTGAACAACCCCCAAAAGAAAATAAATAAATGAATTAATAACTTGGAACAGTGTGGACACAGAAATAAACAGAAACGGATGATTGAGGGCCAGGTCTGACACTTAATATCACATTATCACTCAGATAATTCGATGTATCACCAATGAAATAGTTAGAACAGAAGAAGGCTCTTATTAAAGTGAAGTTTTAATATCAAAAAGGACAGTGAGAACAAACAATGTGGTTATCATAGAAAATACAACATTAAAGAGGACCTTTCATCACCCTAACAAATCTAAACTAAGTATACATACGTGGAGAGCGGCGCCCAGGGATCTCCCTGCACTTACTATTATCCCTGGGTGCCGCTCCGTTCTCCCCGTATGTCCTCCGGTGACTTCAGCTCTGCGTCTCAACTGGGAGGAGCCTGCCCTTGTTCTCCTGGGCGTCTCCTTCTCCCAGGCTGTAGCGCTGACCAACCGCAGCGCTCAACTCATAGCCTGGGAGAAGAAAACCAGATCCACAACAGATGTGATGTTGCTCTGATACAGGAGTCCCATCTGTTGGAGTTGGACCAGCACCGTTGCATACACCGCCTTTACCCACATATTTTCTATTCTCCAGCTGCTAAGAGGAGGAAAGCCGTGACGTTTATATGTATGAAAGCCACTGTGGCGTTTCAGCTGCATAAATGTATTACTGATGGTTCAGGTAGATATGTGATCCTTGTGTGCTCTCTTGAGGGACGACCCTATACTATAGTCTCTGTGTATGCGCCCAATTCTCGACAGGTGTCCTTTTTCAATAGAGTACACAGGAAGGTCATGAAATTGGTGCAAGGCGCGATTATTATGGGAGGAGATTTTAACATTCCGATTGATGCGGAGATAGATTGCGGATCTAGTGCTGGTGCCAGACGGATGGATCTGCGCCAAGCATTGAAAGCCTTGGGCTTGCATGATATCTGGTGGTACCAGCTCGGGTCTGAACGGGATTACATGCATATCTTATCTTCGCATCAATCGCAATCTCGAATAGATTTCTTTCTGGTTTCTAGGGACTTGCTGCACTCTGTGCTTCGCACTGACATTTCTGCAGCGTCTTGGACCGATCATTCTCCTATTTCCATTAAGGTATCCTCAGGCCGGCCTAAACAATCTCCCCCCCTTTGGAAATTGAACCCGTACTTATTGAAGTGCCCCCACAGAGTGAAGGAATTTGAAGGGCACCTCACTGAGTTTTTTCAATTTAATGATACCCCAGGTGTCTCTCCCTCTACCTTATGGCAGGTGCAAAAGGCGTATATGCGAGGGGTTCTGTTGCTATATGCCTCCCGGTGGAAGCGGGGCAGAGAGGCGCAATTGTCAGCAGCTACATCTCAATTAGAAATGGCCAGTCAGAGGTATAAAACTGACCCGACTGCTGCGCGTTTGTCTGATCTGAGGAATTGTAACCTGCGGTCGTTGCTGTTATTCAACTATGAAAAGTCCCTGCGCAAAATCAGGTCCCACTATTATCATATGGGGGACAGAGCCGGCTCCCTCCTCGCTAATAGGCTCAAGAAGAGGGCAGTTAATGCGAGAATAGACAAGTTGCATTTTGGTGGCAATACTATAACGCACCCTCAGGAAATATCAAATGCGTTCGCCTCTTATCATGCCCAATTATATAATTTGAAGGATGATCCCTCTACTCTCCAGCCCAGTGCTTCAGATATGTCTTCCTTTTTGGGTGGTGTCACATTGCCCAAATTGACGGCCTCCCAGTTAGCCTCCCTTAGTGAACCTATCACTGAATCTGAAATCGCAACGGCACTTACGTCAACTCCATCCGGTAAGGCACCTGGCCTGGATGGCTTTATAGTGCAGTATTATAAAGTGTTCCAAAAACGGTTGGTTCCTTATTTATGTTCCCTGTATAACCATTTTTTCACCACGGGAGTCATCCTGGCTGACATGCTGTCTGCTATAGTGGTCACTCTCCCTAAACTGGGTAAATCTCCCGACACCCCTGCTAATTTTCGTCCTATATCGCTGCTAAATTCGGACTTAAAGCTATATGCCAAATTGTTAGCGATCCGCATAAATAAATACCTCCCCTCCCTTATAGACTCTGACCAAGTAGGCTTTGTCCCGGGAAGGCAAGGCAGGGATGGCACCAGAAGGATGCTTAATTTGGTACAACTGACGGCTGGATCCAGGAGCCCCACAATGCTAGTGTCCTTGGACGCTGAAAAGGCTTTTGACAGGGTACATTGGGGGTTCCTGGATCGAACGCTCCAGGCCTTTGGATTCCAGGGGCATATCCGGAAAGCGGTATTGGGCCTATACACCCGCCCATCTGCCCGGGTCCTGGCTTCAGGTTTTTTATCTGATCCATTCACTATTTCCAATGGCACTCGGCAGGGGTGTCCATTGTCGCCGCTTATTTTTGCGTTGATAATGGAGCCCCTGGCGACTACGGTGAGAATGTGCCCTCGAATTAGTGGGGTCCGGGTGGGCGACACTTCACATGTTATCGGGTTATATGCGGACGATGTCATCTTGTCCTTGACTGACCCGAAGTCTCGCTATCTGCCCTCACCGAGGTCTTGGATGTTTTCTCCAGATGCTCGTACTGTACTATAAGTTAAATATTACCAAGACTAAGATATTGGACTTTCACATCCCTGTAAATGTAGTAGAAAGGCTGAAACAGCGCTACCCTTTATAATGGGAATCTGTGTCGTTACATATCTTGGGTTGGAATTAGGCAGGAGCATAGCGGACATAATCTCCATTAACTTTTCTAAGCTCAGGCTACAGGCGGACTATACTAGACTGTCGCAGGTACATCTGTCATGGATAGCACATATTAACGTCACTAAAATGTTGGTACTGCCGAAAGCCTTGTACTTATTTAGATGCCTACCGGTACAGATCCCTAGGGGCCTCATAATTCAGCTACAATCGGATCTGATGAGGTTAATTTGGGGAGGCCGTCGTCCACGTGTACCAAAACTCACCCTCTATCCGTCGATCCGGTCTGGGGGGCTGGGAGTTCCTTGCTTATATAGAGCTTGGCGGAGCAGGCATTGGAATGGTGGACACCATCTGCCCCCCACAAGTGGGTTGAAATTGAGGAATCATTTGCTCAGCATCATTCCCTGCCTGCTCTTCTTGCTGCGCTCAACATGAAATTCTCTCATCCTCCTGTGCCGCTGGCCACTATGCAAGCTACAGTGTTCATATGGAACTATGTTTCTCACACTTTAAAGTTAGTCAGGATTCCCAGGGATAAATTTCCGCTGCTATCCCTGATATACCACTCCCCGGACCTGAACCTCAGCGTTTGGTCTGGCTGTGGAGTTCAAACTTTGGGATGTCTGTTCTCCGAGGGGCATATGGTTGATTTTCAAACACTCCACTCCTCGCGCTCTATTCCGAACTCTCAGTTCTTTCAGTTCCTCAGAATCAGACATATGCTTAGCACTCTCCTAACGGTTACCTCAACCCCCCCCTGACAATCCCTGCCAAGTGTGGTTTGTACGACACTCATCAAGGCGCCCCAGGATTTCAACATTTTATGCTGAGCTCTTTTCCGACCAATTAAATAATAAACAGCTGTTTATGATTAGGTGGGAGCAGGAAATGGACGTACAGTTCACCCTGGCCCAGTGGCGAGCAGCTTTACGCTGGTCTCTATGCACTTCTAAATGTGTAAATCATATTGAGCAGGATAGGAGAATCCAATTTAGATGGTACTTAACGCCGAACAGGCTGGCGCATTGCTCCCCGGGATACTCTCCCCTATGTTGGAGGGGCTGCGGTGCAGTAGGCACGCCTCTACACATGTGGTGGTCCTGTGCATATACTAGGTCCCTATGGAGCCACTGACACAAGTCTTGCACTTTCACCTGCCCTGGTAAGCCTCGGGATTGGTTTGGAAGACCTCCCCCCGTCTTTACGGTGGCTGGTTGCCCATATTATCTCAGCTACAAGGAATGTAATAGCGCGTCATTGGAGGCAAGCTGTCACTCCACATATTGACGAGGTGATACAATCTGTGAATTATCATATGCACTGTAATATGGTCTTTGGCTCCTCTCCCTCTGCACGCATTCACTCCCATAATCACTGGGTATCATGGCTGTCAAGCACATATGCTACCGCGCTCCCAGATAGTCTGTGGTGATTTGGTCCTTTGCTGTCTATAATTTCTATGATTTGCTATGATCTCGTTTTTATCTCCCCCCTCCCTTTCTTCTTCCTGGGGTACCTCCTCCTTAATGTCTCCCCCCTCTTATCTGCCAGTCTAAACCGCTTTATTTTCCATTCTCTTTTCATGCTAGTACGCTGCCATTTGCTATGTTTGCTCGCGCATGTCTATGGCTGTTCCGTAATATGTTCTCTATTAGCATATTCCTATGCCTATGTCATGTTCCGCACCATTGTATGCACCTTTTGTTGTACAAGATGCTATATATGCTGCATATTTACAGCCGCTCCTCGGCTCGCCCGTATCTATATGCTATGCCAGGATTAGTTGAGCGGAGCGGGCTCCTGCTTCTGCCTGCTCCACTCAGCTAATCCTGGCATAGAACATGGATACAGGGATCACACACACACGTGCAATCCCAGATACAGTACATGATTGAGTTTGTAGCAACATCATGGTCATTAGAGGGGCATGAGTTACCAACTCCTGAGCTCTAGAGACTCCATTGACTATAATGGGGTCTGCTCAGGATGCTGCTCCTTTAGGCTGGGTTCAGCGTGTCCGGATGTGTTGCGGATGCGTTCAGTGAAAACTATGCGATTTCACAGGCAAAGCCATTCAGTTTTGCCTGCAATTGCGTTCAGTTGTTCAGTTTTTCCACGCGGGTGCAATGCGTTTTGATGCGTTTTTCACATGCGTGATAAATAACTGAAGGTTTACAAACAACATCTCCTAGCAACCATCAGTGAAAAACACAATGCACCCGCACTTGCTTGCGGATGCAATGCGTTTTTAACGCAGCCCCATTCACTTCTATAGTGAAAAATGCAGAATATAGAACATGCTGCGATTTTCATGCAACGCAAAAGTGATGCGTTAAAAAAAAAATGCTCATGTACACAGACCCATTGAAATGAATGGGTCAGGATTCAGTGCGGATGCAATGCGTTCACATCACACATTGCACCTGCGCAGAAAACTTGCCCGTGTGAATGTAGCCTTACTGGACAAAAAAAAGTCTTGCATGCAGGACTTTTTTGTCCGGTCTTTTAAACAAACTCTGTGACAATGGCCCGAATGCAGATGTGAATGGATAGTATTAGATCGAAGTATAGCATCACATGCACGTTTACCACACAAATACAGAGCAAGAACCAAGATCACTTCATACATACAGCACCAGTACAAAACCCATAAGTCAAATTCAGCACCAGAGACATGTTTACTACATAAATATAGCACCAAAAACAAACCTATAAGTCGAATACAGCACCAGAACCAACTTCACTACATAAATACAGCACTAGAACCATGTGCAGTACACATAAACTTCACCAGATTTTAAAGGTTCAGTACAGATACCATTTTAGTAGTCAGGTCAGCCCTCGCCACATAGGCTTGTACGGTGTGAAACTACAGCTCTCAGTATGGCCTAAACAGTAGTAAAGAGAGTTGTTGTTTCACAAAACAGCATACCACCCATCATCAGCTGTAGATCCTCCAGGTGACTACAACACTCATCATACACAGTCAGAGGCAGAAAAATAATTTAGATTTAGTGACTTACAGGTGACGTTTCCTCCTGAGTTCTCCCCCATCTGGTTAAGGCCACCATGATATCTCCCGGCCACAATTCGGCTCTGCAGATTTTGCTGAGAAGATGTCTTCAGCTTCTCTCTGTACCAACACATTGGCACCCTGCATACTAACACAAATTCATCTTAGTGCCGCATGTTGTGCCCTGAATATACTAGCTAGACACAGGGATCCCAATAGTAGTGCCACATACTCTGTGATCTCTGTATATAGTGCCACATGCTCTGTGCCCTCTGTATATAGTGCAACATGATCGGTGCCCTTTGTATATAGTGCACCATGCTCAGTGCCCTCTGTATATAGTGCCATATGCTCTGTGCCCTCTGTATATAGTGCCACATGCTCTGTGCCCTCTGTATATAGTGCTACATGCTCTGTGCCCTCTGTTTATAGTTTAACACGCAGTGACCCTAATTTTAGTGCCACATGCCCTGTGCCCACTGTATATTGTGCCACATACCTGGTGCCCCTTATAATTAGAGCCACGTATACATGCCTCTTATGTATAGCACCTCTTATAGTTATACCTCTGTATAGTGCATTGTATGTGCCCCTTATGTATAGTGCCTCTTGTTTATTCCCCCTTTATGTATAGCACCTTTTATATGAGTCCCCTTTATGTATAATGCCTCTTATATGTGCCCCCTTTATGTATATTGCCTCTTACATGTGCCCTTTATGTATAGTGCCTCTTATAAATAGTGTTCCTTATACACTGCTCATAACAAGTTAGGGATATTTGGTTTGTGGGTGAAATTTCAGGATGAACCTAAAATGCGCTATAACCTTTACAGGTGAACTGAAAGAGTAACTAAATCTTTGTGTAAATTTTTTATGAGATGTCCCTAATGCAATAATAAAAGTGTTTCTAATATACTTTATTAATTAATGTTGTATTTTTATTATACTTTTACCTACTTAAAGCGTACCATTCCCTGTTTGCTTAAAATACAGTTCTCTGACTAGAGTTGAGTGAAGACCTGGAAGTTCGGGTTCGCTGGGTTCGGACGAACTTCGTCTCAAAGTTCGAGTACAGGACCTGAACTTGCCCCGAACCCTATTGAAGTCAATGGGGAAACGAACTTTGGGGCGCTAAAATGGCTCGAAAAAAAGTAATGGAAAGGGCTAGAGGGCTGCAAAAGGAAGCAAAATGGGACAATTGCCCTGCAAACAAATGTGGATAGGGAAATGACTTAAAATAACATAAAATACATAAAAATTAAAAATAATCATCTTTAACTAGGAGGAGGAGGTTGAGTAGGCGGTGGATGTGCCAGTGTAGGTGGAAGCGGTGGTGAAGGAGGTAGTCGCCAACAACACAGTTTTTTTTTTTTTTTTTATATTTTCTTTTTTTTATAAATTTGGGTAGACCCCAAAACATTGGGAAATATAAAAACAAAAACAAAGAGAAAGTGTGCTGGAGTATAACAATGGCTGGGTGAGGCCGGTATACATGTCTATTCTGCACAAGGTACGGACAAGTCCTGTGGGATCCATGCCTTGTTCATTTTAATGAACATGAGCTTGTCCACATTGGCTGTGGACAGGCGGCTGCGCTTGTCTGTGATAACGCCACCCAGCCGTGCTAAACACACGTTCAGACAACACACTGGCTGCAGGGCAGGCCAGCACCTCCAAGGCATAAACGGAAAGCTCAGGCCATGTGCCCAATTTGGAAACCCAGAAGTTGAATGGGGCAGACCCATCAGTGAGTACGTGTAGGCGTGTGCACACATACTGTTCCACCATGTTGCTGAAATGCTGCCTCCTGCTAAGACATTCCATATTAGCTGGTGGTACTGGTTGTTGTGGCATGCTGACAAAGCTTTTCCACATTTTGCCCATGCTAACCCTGCCTTCTGAGGTTCTGGTGGTGCCCCAGCTGCGTTGGCGACTTCTTTCTCCTCCTCTGCCTTCGCCTTGTGCTTCCACTGAGCCCTCACTGTCAGATGGGAATGCAATCAGCTGTGCATCTACCAGCGTGTGCTTGTAGTCGCGCATCTTCAGATCACACTCCAGTGACGGAATTAACGATGGCACGTTGTCCATGTAATGGGGATCCTGCAGGGCGGCCACCCAGTAATCAGCACTGTTTAGAATGTGGACAACTCGGCGGTCGTTGCGCAGGCACTGCAACATGTGTGCCAAGCTGCTCAGAAGCAACAACAAGCTGTCCTCTATGGGAGGTGTATCATCTGTGTCCTCTGTATCCCCCCAGCCACGCTCCAGTAATGCCCATGAGCTGCTTTGGGTGCCACCCTGCTGTGAACACGGTACCTCTTCCTCCTCCTTCTCCAGAACTGTGCCCTGACTGGACAATTGTTTACCTGGCCTATGTTGGTGCAGTAACCCACCCTCCGAGCTACTTATGAATCACTGGCCTGATAACCGTGGAAATGTCCCCCCACAATCTAACAGATGGAGTTATTGACTGTATTTCCCTGTCAGATATGCAGCGCAGGCCGCAAGGGTTACTTTACAGCAAAAAAAAATGTGAATTTGTCACCCCACACAAAGTAACTAATGGATTTACTGAATTTATTTCCTTGTCATATATGCAGCGCAGGCTGCTACTCCTCTTTTTTTATTTTTATTTAAAATTCAAATAACATGTGAACATGCAGAAGTAATATACGTCCTAGAATGTCCCTGTCCCCTTCAATACGTGGGCAGGACTTTAACCCCTTAAGGACACGGCCCTATTTCACCTTAAGGACCAGGCCATTTTATGCAAATCTGAACAGTGTCCTTTTATGTGGTGATAACTTTAAAACGCTTTTACTTATCCAGGTCATTCTGAGATAGTTTTTTCGTCACATATTGTACTTCATGACACTGGTGACATTTTTACAAAAACTTCATATTTTTGTATAAAAAATACTTAATTTACCCAAAATTTTTAAAAATTTGCTAATTTTCAAGTTTCAATTTCTCCACTTCTATAATACATAGTAATACCTCCAAAAATAGTTATTACTTTACATTCCTCAAATGTCTACTTCATGTTTGGATCATTTTGGGAACGCCATTTTATTTTTTGGGGACGTTACAAGGCTTAGAAATTTAGAAGCAAATTTTCAGAAAATTTCTAAAACACACTTTTTAAGGGCCAGTTCAGATCTGAAGTCACTTTGTGAGGCTTACATAAAGGAAACCACCCAAAAATGACCCCATTCTAGAAACTATACCCCTCAAGGTGTTAAAAACTGATTTTGCAAACCTTGTTAACCCTTTAGGTGTTCCACAAGAGTTCATGGCAAATGGACATAAAATTTCAGAATTTAGAATTTTTGGCAAATTTTCAATTTCAATCCATTTTTTCCAGGAACAAATCAAGGGTTAACAGCCAAACATAACCCAATATTTATTGCCCTGATTCTGTAGTTTGCAGAAACACCCCATATGTGGTTGTAAACTGTTGTATCACCAAACGGCAGGGCATAGAATGAAGGAAACGCCATATGGTTTTTGGAAGGCAAATTTTGATGGACTGGTTTATTTACACCATGGCCCATTTCAAGCCCCCCTGATGCACCCCTAGAGTGGAAATTCCTAAAAAAGTGACCCTATTTTGGAAACTACTGGATAAGGTGGCAGTTTTGGTGGTATTATTTTTAGGGTACATATGATTTTTGGTTGCTCTATAATACATTTTTGTGAGACAAGGTAATAAAAAATAGAAATTCTGAAATGTAATCTCCATTTGCCATAAACTCTTGAGGAACACCTAAAGGGTTAACAAAGTTTGTAAAATCAGTTTTAAATACCTTGAGGGGTGTAGGTACTTATATGGGGTCACTTTTATGGAGTTTCTACTCTAAGGGAGCATCAGGGGGGCTTCAAATGGGACATGGTGTCAAAAAACCAGTAGAGATGTCCCGAACTATTCGCCGGCGAACAGTTCCCGGCGAACATCGCTTGTTCGCGTTCGCCGCGGCGGGCGAACATATGCGATGTTTGGTCCGCCCCCTATACATCATCATTGAGCAAACTTTGACCCTGTACCTCACAGTCAGCAGACACATTCCAGACAATCAGCATACCCTCCCTCCCAGACCCTCCCACCTCCTATCAAAAAGCAAGGACAGCATCCATCTTAGATTCATTTTGAAGCTGCAGTGTTAGTTAGAGCAGGGAGAGTGCTGCTGCTGCTGAATTAATATAGGAATTCTAGGGAAAGCGTTAGCTACTAGTGTTCTGTGTCCATTCCAGTCCTCAAAGACTAATCTGCTGTAAGGACAGCGTCCTTACAGCACCCCAAAAAGCCCTTTTTAGGGCTGGTACATCAGTCTGCTTTATTTTTTTTTATATATATATAGCAGTTGCCTGCCCGTGTGTGAAAGGCCGCAGGCCCACAGACTGTACTGTGTGCACACCACTCATATAGGGTGGCACAGTATTTTGCAGATAAAAAAGTCATTACATTTTTACCCTTTAATATAATTGCATTTGCCTGCCAGTGTGTGTCAGGCCCACAGACTGTACTGTGTGCACACCACTCATATCAAACACAACAATAGCTGATCTCAGGGAGACCAGCTACAAAAAACACCGCGGAGCCTCACTTAAGAGTCTCAACACAGCAATCCGAAGTGCAAAGTTCCCTGGGAAACAGGAATATGCAAAATAAATGTGGAGCCCCAGTTATGGGTCTACAACACAATGAAAGCCAGATATCCCTCAAAGGAAGGAAAACCAAGCGAAGGGGTGTCTCCATTACAGAGATCACCAAATCCACCATATTAAGTGGCCTCTATGTCAAAATCCGCTTTTTACAAGCTTTAAGGATGAGACAGGAAAACCTAAGCTAGGTATCCATCCACAGACAGCTGTTTCGGGGTGTTGCCCCTCATCAGTGTGGAGTAGGATTCTGGCTAACCGGGAGCAATGCCTCGGAGACCACTCAAACACAACAATAGCTGATCTCAGGGAGATCTCAGCTATAGCTGGTCTCCCTGAGATCAGCTATTGTTGTGTTTGAGTGGTCTCCGAGGCATTGCTCCCGGTTAGCCAGAATCCTACTCCACACTGATGAGGGCAACACCCGAAACAGCTGTCTGTGGATGGATACCTAGCTTAGGTTTTCCTGTCTCATCCTTAAAGCTTGTAAAAAGCGGATTTTGACATAGGGGCCACTTAATATGGTGGATTTGGTGATCTCTGTAATGGAGACACCCCTCGCTTGGTTTTCCTTCCTTGAGGGATATCTGGCTTTCATTGTGTTGTAGACCCATAACTGGGGCTCCACATTTATTTTGCATATTCCTGTTTCCCAGGGAACTTTGCACTCGGATTGCTGTGTTGAGACTCTAAGTGAGGCTCGCTGAGTTTTTTGTAGCTGGTCTCCTGAGATCAGCTATTGTTGTGTTTGAGTGGTCTCCGAGGCATTGCTCCCGGTTAGCCAGAATCCTACTCCACACTGATGAGGGGCAACACCCCGAAACAGCTGTCTGTGGATGGATACCTAGCTTAGGTTTTCCCTGTCTCATCCTTAAAGCTTGTAAAAAAGCAAGATTTTGACATAGGGGCCACTTAATATGGTGGATTTGGTGATCTCTGTAATGGAGACACCCCTTCGCTTGGTTTTTCTTCCTTTGAGGGATATCTGGCTTTCATTGTGTTGTAGACCCATAACTGGGGCTCCACATTTATTTTGCATATTCCTGTTTCCCAGGGAACTTTGCACTTCGGATTGCTGTGTTGAGACTCTTAAGTGAGGCTCCGCGGTGTTTTTTGTAGCTGGTCTCCCTGAGATCAGCTATTGTTGTGTTTGAGTGGTCTCCGAGGCATTGCTCCCGGTTAGCCAGAATCCTACTCCACACTGATGAGGGGCAACACCCCGAAACAGCTGTCTGTGGATGGATACCTAGCTTAGGTTTTCCCTGTCTCATCCTTAAAGCTTGTAAAAAAGCGGGATTTTGACATAGGGGCCACTTAATATGGTGGATTTGGTGATCTCTGTAATGGAGACACCCCTTCGCTTGGTTTTCCTTCCTTTGAGGGATATCTGGCTTTCATTGTGTTGTAGACCCATAACTGGGGCTCCACATTTATTTTGCATATTCCTGTTTCCCAGGGAACTTTTCACTTCGGATTGCTGTGTTGAGACTCTTAAGTGAGGCTCCGCGGTGTTTTTTGTAGCTGGTCTCCCTGAGATCAGCTATTGTTGTGTTTGAGTGGTCTCCGAGGCATTGCTCCCGGTTAGCCAGAATCCTACTCCACACTGATGAGGGGCAACACCCCGAAACAGCTGTCTGTGGATGGATACCTAGCTTAGGTTTTCCCTGTCTCATCCTTAAAGCTTGTAAAAAAGCGGGATTTTGACATAGGGGCCACTTAATATGGTGGATTTGGTGATCTCTGTAATGGAGACACCCCTTCGCTTGGTTTTCCTTCCTTTGAGGGATATCTGGCTTTCATTGTGTTGTAGACCCATAACTGGGGCTCCACATTTATTTTGCATACACCTCTCATATAGGGTGGCACAGTACCTTGCAGATAAAAAAGTCACTTAATTTTTACCCTTTAATATAATTGCATTTGCCTGCCAGTGTTTGTCAGGCCCACAGACTGTACTGTGCCCACTGCCCATCACTCATATAGGGTGGCACAGTACCTTGCAGATAAAAAAGTCATTTAATTTTTACCCTTTAATATAATTGCATTTGCCTGCCAGTGTGTGTCAGGCCCACAGACTGTACTGTACCCACTACCCACCACTCATATAGGGTGGCACAGTACCTTGCAGATAAAAAAGTCATTACATTTTTACCGTTTAATATAATTGCATTTGCCTGCCAGAGTGCGTCAGGTCCACAGACTGTACTGTGTGCACACCACTCATATAGGGTGGCACAGTACCTTGCAGATAAAAAAGTCATTTAATTTTTACCCTTTAATTTAATAGCATTTGCCTGCCAGTGTGTGTCAGGCCCACAGACTGTACTGTATGCACACCACTCATATAGGGTGGCACAGTACCTTGCACGCATAGTACCACTAATCCAAAAAAAAATGACAGGCAGAGGCAGGCCACCCCGCAGGGGCCATCGTGGTCGTGGTGCTGTGATTTCCTTTGGCCCTAGAATAATGCCCAGTGTTCAGAGGCCACGTACTCTGAACTCGAAAAATTCTGAGGACATAGTTGACTGGCTTACAAAGGACACCAAATCTTCTACAGCTTCCGCTCGGAACCTTGACTCACCATCCTCCTCCAGCTCAGGTTCGGACACCTCTTAAGTTACCACTCGCCCGCCGCCACCACCAACACTAGCACCACAGCCGCTTCACTTGATCTGTCAGAGGAGTTATTTAAACATCATTTGGAAGAAATGAGTGATGCGCAACCATTATTGCCAGAGAATGTAGATAACAGGGATATGTCTCAGTCAGGCAGCATTACACACATGGGCGTATGGTGTGATGATGATGATGTTGTACCCGCTGCTGCTTCCATTGCTGAGTTGTCAGATACAAGTGACGTGGTTGATGATGATGATGTGTCCGTGGATGTCACGTGGGTGCCCGCTCGAAGAGAAGAAGAACAGGGGGAAAGTTCAGATGGGGAGACAGAGAGGAGGAGGAGACGAGTTGGAAGCAAGGGGAGGTCATCGCAAGGAGCTAGTGGAACAGTCAGACAGTATGTATCGGCACCCGGGGTCAGCCAGACAGCACGCCAATCAACGCATGCTGTTGCGACCACCAGAATGCTGTCATTGCAAAGCTCAGCAGTGTGGCATTTTTTTTGTGTGTCTGCCTCTGATAACAGCGATGCCATTTGCAACCTGTGCCAAAAGAAACTGAGTCGTGGGAAGTCCAACACCCACCTAGGTACAACTGCTTTGCCAAGGCACATGATCTCACATCAAAAACGCCTATGGGATCAACACATGAATACAAGCAGCACACAAACTCAAAGCCACCATCCTCCTCCTGGTCCAGCATCTTCAGCCACGTCAACCAATGCTGTCCTCCTTGCCCCCTCTTAACCACCCGTCACTCCGCCTCTCACCTTCAGCAGTTCCTGCTCATTTGCCCACAGTTAGGTGTCTGTCAAGGAAATGTTTGAACGTCAGAAGCCAATGTCACCCCCTTGTCTGACACCTGGCTTGTCGGAACTCTTAGCCCGCCAGCTTTTACCATACAAGCTGGTGGAGTTTGAGGCCTTCAATAAAAATTTAGCTATTGGGACACCGCAGTGCAAGGTATCGGGCCGAATTTTTTTTTCTCAAAAGGCAATCCCCAACTTGTACTTTATTGTGGAAAGTCATAGCATGTCTGGCACACAGTGTTGGGACAAGGGTCCATCTGACCACTGATACCTGGTCTGCAAAGGACGGTCAGGGCAGGTATATCACGTACACTGCACATTGGGTAAACCTGCTGACAGCTGCCAAGCATGGAATGCGTGGCTCTGCAGCGGAGTTAGTGACACCGCCACGACTTGCAGGCAGGCCTGCTGCCACCTCCTCTACTCCTCCTACTCCATCCTCTTTGCTAACCTTTTCGGCTGCATCCTCTTCTGCTGCTGCGTCTTGCTCCACATCAGCTGTGCCCCCCCAGCTCCCGGGGGCTATTGCACATCACGGATACGACAGTCTTGGGGTTGACTTGCCTGAAAGCAGAGAGTCACACCGGACCAGCACTCCTGTCTGCCCTGAACGCATAGGGGGATCAGTGGCTGACCCCGCACCAACTGGAGATCGGCAAAGTGGTGTGTGACAACGGAAGCAATCTGTTGGCGGCACTGAATTTGGGCAAGTTGACACATGTGCCGTGCATGGCACATGTGTTGGATCTGATCGTACAACGCTTTGTGTATAAGTACCCAGGCTTACATGACGTCCGCAAGCAGGCCAGGAAGGTGTGTGGCCTTTTCAGGCATTTCTACACGGCCATGGTGCACTTTTCCGATATTCAGCGGCGAAACAACATGCCAGTAAGGCGCTTGATTTGCCACAGCCCGACACGTTGGAATTTAAGACTCCTAATGTTCGACCGCCTGCTCCAACAAGAAAAATCCGTCAACGAGTATTTGTATGACCGGGGTGGTAGGAAAGCCTCTGCGGAGCTGGGTATTTTTTTGCCACGTTACTGGACGCTCATGCGCAATGCCTGTAGGCTCATGCGTCCTTTTGAGGAGGTGACAAACCTAGTCAGTTGCACCGAAGGCACCATCAGCAACCCTATCCCATTTTTTTTCTTCCTGGAGCGTTCCCTGCGAAGAGTGCTGGATCAGGCCGTAGATGAGCATGAAGACCATCACCACCAGAAACAGCCTTATCATCATCGCTTGCTGGACCTGCGGCAACGGTGGAAGAGGAGTCAGAGGTGGAATGTGGCTTTGAGGAGGAGGAAGACCAACCACAGCAGGCATCCCAGGGTGCTCGTTGTCACCTATCTGGGACCCATGGTGTTGTATGTGGCTGGGGGGAAGAACAGACCTTCAATGAGATCAGTGAGGACGAGGAACGGGAGATGAGTAGCTCGGCATCCAACCTTGTGCAAATAGGGTCTAAGGCTGAAGGAGAACGACCTGTGGCTGAAATTTTACCGAATTACCGGAAGTCGGAAAGGATGTAGCAGTTCCAAAACAAGTTAAAAAGTATACTTTACACAGCGTATAAGGGTGATGTCACAGCACAACGGGAATCTAACAGGGGAAGAGGTGAAAGTAATCCTCCTCCTACCATGACCACACCGGCAAGGAGAGGACACTTTACAGATGTGTTGTTGATGGAGGACATGCAGAGCTTTTTAAGTCCTAGGCATCGCCACAGCCCTTCGGGGTCCACCCTCAGAGAACGACTTGACCGACAGGTAGCAGACTACCTCGCCTTAACTGCAGATATCAACACTCTGAGGAGCGATGAACCCCTTGACTACTGGGTGTGCAGGCTTGACCTGTTGCCTGAGCTATCCAAATTTGCGATAGAACTTCTGGCCTGCCCCGCTTCAAGTGTCCTGTCAGAAAGGACCTTCAGCGCAGCAGGAGGTAGTGTCACTGACAAGAGAAGTCGCCTAGGTCAAAAAAGTCTAGATTACCTCACCTTTATTAAGATGAATGAGGCATGGATACCGAAGGGACTAACAGTGGGGGATACATTTGACTAAAAAAAGCCAGATGATATGCCTTGGGCTAAAAATGGTCCCCACGCTGCTGTATTTAATCTCTGCATGCTGGATGACTTGCGTGACTTCTCCGCCACCAACTAGGGTTCAAGCCGCAATGTTTTAGTACACTTTCTGCTTGGAAAACATAAATTTTTCCGGCCGCTGCTACAGCAGCGGCTGCAACAATACCAGATTTTTCAGGCATGTGTACATGCCTAATTTTTCTGGCCTCTGGTGCTGCACTGTGGCTGCAAAAACAAAACAAAAAAAAGGCACATACATGTGTCAATTCCCCTTCGTGATTGTTACCTTGTTGTGGTGAAGGGGCTTGCGTATCACGATGAAGCGATCACCTCTATGAGTGTATTGGCAATGTTGGCACACCCCAGATGATAAGGTCGTTGCTTCATTGTGAACAGACCAAAAGCGATCGGCTGGATAATTTTTCATAGAAAAAACATTAATTTTCTTTGTGATCATCTAAGGTGATCATTAAAGCCTACTAGACCAACAATGGGACCACAATGCAGAATCATTGTTTTTTGGGTCACTTAATTGTCAATGCAATCTCCCAAACGTGCGCACGAGCACAGTCATCACTACACTAAGATTAACGCATGTGCTGACAACTCTTTGCGGTTGTCTAAAATCTATTCGATACACGTCCCCTGATAGGGGACGTAACAGGGATTAAACTGATAAGAATAGTACTACTTAACACACCACTCATATAGAGTGTCACAGTACATTGCAAGGCACACGCGCAGTGCCCCAAATTGGAAGGAAGAGGACCGACCAATAATCTTTTTCCATCTCCCGGTTTCTAAAATCTATTCACGTCCCCTAATAGGGGACGTAACAGGGATTAAACTGATAGGAATAGTACTACTTAACACACCACTCATAAAGGGAGTCACAGTACATTGCAGGGCGCACGCGCAGTGCCCTAAATTGGAAGGAAGAGGACCGACCAACCATCTTTTTCCATCTCCCGTTTCCTAAAATCTATTCCATACACCGGCCTCTGATAGGGGACAAAACAGAGATTAATCTGGTAAGAACAGATTTTTTTAATTAAAAAAAAAGAGGACAGCCTCTGCGGAGCTGGGTATTTTTTGGCCGCGTTACTGAACGCTCATGCCCAATGGCTGTGGGCTCATGCGTCCTTTTGTGGAGGTGACAAACCTGGTCAGTCAAACCCAAGGCAACATCATCCATCAACCTCATCCCATATGTGTTTTTTCTGGAGCATGTCCTGCGAAGAGTGCTGGATCAGGTCGTAGATGAGCATGAACCAAATATTCGGATTCAACCAACTTTTTTCAAGAAATTTCGGCAAACTGACGAATCGAATTTTTGAAAAATTCGCTCATCTCTAGCACTCATATCTATACTTTTTTTAAGTTCTGAGTGGTATTACTGAATTGACAAAAAGGAATATTTCTCTGAGGAAGCATGAGGTTTAACCATAGCCCTACGTCTTTGGTACCCCATTGTAAATTAGGATAAACGGCTACATTTAGTCGTACATGCACCAAACAGAACCGCCAAAGTTGTGGTATACTTCTAAGATACAATCTATGTGGTAAAATAAATTGCTGCACAAGTCGGGATGTTTTTCACCTAGAACAGCTGCGTACACTTGTATCCAGTTGAAAACTATTTATTTATTGTGCGTCTCTTTTCTTCTTCTGTTTTGTCTTTTTTTAATCAATTTTCATTAGATGAAGGAAATAATGGAAATATATCTATATATTATTTTTTTCCAAGTCTTTGGAAAATGGCAACTGGCATCCCAGAGGAGAAATTTGACATATCATGGCTTTCTTAACACAGTTCCCTTTAATACCTGTACTCAGTTCAAGGTTAGGTACGTCTTTTAGGATATTGTAAGTCAAATGATGGAAGAATTGTATGGGGTTAATTTTTAAAAAAAGGTTTGAAACTCTGGCCTGCCCAAATTCCTGCCAGGTCTGGATCGTTCTCTTTATTCCTATGTGACATGAGTTCAATGAATTCACTAAAAAGTTGAAGCTTAAATGTATCTTTAATGGAAGTGCGCTGTTGTGAGCAGCTACCATAGTTATTGTCAGTTACTGACATCTCACCCTCCTGTTGATGTCCAACTGTAGTAGCTCGCACTGTCCTATGATCGTTACTTCGGGTCTGATTCCTCTTCTTTCTCTAATTCCTGTTCTGTTTCTGACTTTTCTTTTCTCTTCTTTTTACTTATTTTCTTTTTTGATGGTGGCGCCGGGGTTTAGATGATCCTATTGCGTCTGTTCCTCTTCCAATTAGGACTATTACTTGAATCGAAACTGCGCATGCGTGCGCAAGTGACATTTGTTAAATCCATTAGCTCTGTGCTCGTGCTCCTCCCTGCGCAGCAGACTGAATTAGAAGATCCAGGTATCTTCAGGGTAAAGGTTTTGATTTAAACATTTCTTGAGCCACTCTTTGCCTCCCTCTCGGCTTTGTAGATAAGTTGTTTGAGGAATTCCTACATTGTGTATCCAACAGCAGGTGTGTGCGCTTGTTGAAATCCCTACGTGAATGTGCACTAAATGTTTGTTCCCTTCTTTTATTGGTTCCCTTACCATCCGTTGGCTTACTATCCACCAATCCGGACAAAGATCTTCTGTCTCCTGAAAGACCAAAAAACTTCATTTGGATCAACACAACAATTACCAGGTAATATTAATAACTTTATTTAGTATACACATGGTAAAATATAATGAACGGAACTATGTATCACGTCTGAGATGGCAGGTAACAGACATGCGGCGCAGAGGGGAGGGAAGAGGAGTACCCTTCCACTAGGGAGAGGGAGGAGTGGTGACCCCTAGCTCACCTGGCACTGGCAACTGGCTGCCCTGACGTCCCTAGATGGGCTGTTAACCCGCACGCCCTGAAAAAAGCCCTAGGTAGTCCTCACCACTGACACCTAGGGTAACAACAGGGAAAGGACAAACAACACAAACACAATAAACAATCCCGAAGGGAGACAACAACAGGAGACAACAGGAGTCAACCGGAGATCCAACAGCTCCAGTTCCAACGGCTTCACAGCAACAGTCGTCTACCTGAGGTCAGAATAGAAGATCTGGAAGGAAGGTCTATATCTGGCAACAAGGGAAGCAGAAAGGGAGAATATATAGTAGCTGGGAGTGGCTGACAGAGAACAGCTGAAAGTAAGAGCTACAGATTCCTAAATGGGACAAAAAGGATTGCAAACCTAAGCAGGAAAACCTGGAACGGTATCCATTCTCACCATTAGGTCATGGACCGATTCCTTGAGAAACTCAGAGCGTAGCCACCCGCTGCGACCTTCTGGCCCCAGGCACAAGAGGGTCAGCGATAGGTCGTGACACCCTCGTGACACTATGCCACCATGCTTTCCCTTCAGTCTTTAAATCCAATACAAACATGCTATGACTAAGAGTGGTTAATACACATATAACCAGTTGTTTTTTACAGTTGACTATGGTGGATTTTAACTTACTTTCAAATAAAGGGTTCTTGATTTTTACTGCAGGACTGTATGATTACAAGTGGCTATATCTACATTAGGCTAAAGTGTGTGCAGCCCATTCCTGGGATCATTTGCTGGTGAGCTGTAACTTTGGGGTAGATTTGTCAAAACTGGCCTACAGGAAAATTGGCTTAGTTGCCAATAGCAACCTATCAGATTCCACATTTAATTTTTCAAAGGAGCTCTGAAAAATGAAAGATGGAACTCTGATGGTGAATTCATAATAACATACATAGTAACATAGTACTTAAAGGGCTTCTGTCACCCCCCAAAAGTCATTTTTCTTTTTTGTGCTTACTAAAATCCTTATAGGGCGATTATTCTATATATACTGTTTTTACCTTTTTCTGTCGGTTATTTTAGCTAAAAAACGCACTTTTTAAATATGTAAATTACCTTGCTACCAGCAAGTAGGGCGGTTACTTGCTAGTAGCCGCCGCATCCTCCTTTCCAAAAAACGCCCCCTCCTCCTGTTGAGTGACAGGGCCAGCGAGCGCTCTCCTCCTCTGGCTGGCCCTGTCTCAGTTCCAAATCGCGCGCCTGCGCCGTCCCAGTCTTCAGTTCACTGAGAGGAGGACGCTGCTCGGCCGCTCCTTCCTCAGTGCGCCTGTGCCGATGATGTCACATCTACACCCGGAAGAGAAGTCGACGGTAAAGTAAATAACCCTAATTTTGATAACCTTTCAGGGTACTGTAGTCCACCCATTCCAGTTATTACTTTAGTTGCCCTCCTCTGAACACTCTCCAGCTGTGCTATGTCTGCCTTGTTCACAGGAGCCCATAACTGTACACAGTACTCCATGTGTGGTCTGACTAGCGATTTGTAAAGTGGTAGGACTATGTTCTCATCACAGGCATCTATGCCCCTTTTGATGCAACCCATTATCTTATTGGCCTTGGTGGCAGCTGCCTGACACTGGTTTTTGCAGCTTAGTTTGCTGTTTTTTAAATTCCTAGATCCTTTTCCATGTCAGTGTTACTGAGTGTTTTACCATTTAGTATGTATGGGTGACTTGCATTATTCCTTCCCATGTGCATAACTTTACATTTGTGTGTTAAACCTCATCTGCCACTTATCTGCCCAAGCCTCCAATCTATCCAGATCCCTTTTAGCAGTATATTGTCCTCTTCAGTGTTAATTACTTTACACAATTTAGGGTAATCTGCAAAAATTGATATTTTACTATGCAAGCCTTCTACAAGATTATTAATAAATATATTGAAAAGAATAGGGCTCAATACTGACCCCTGAGGTACCCCACTAGTGACAGTGACCCAATCTGAGTGTGTACCGTTAATAACCACTCTCTGTTTTCTATCACTCAGCCAGTTATTTACCCACTTATAGACATTTTCTCCCAGTCCGAGCATTCTCATTTTATATACTAACCTTTTATGTGATACAGTGTCAAATGCTTTGGAGAAGTCCAGATATACGACATCCATTGATTCAGCGCTGTCAAGTCTAGAACTCACCTACTCATAAAGACTGATTAAATTAGTTTGGCATGACCGATCCCTCATGAAGCCATGCTGATATGGCGTTATTTGCTTATTTCCGTTGAGATCCTCTACGATAGCATCAGTCAGAAAACCTTCAAATAGTTTACCCACAACAGATGTTAAACTTACCAGCCTATAGTTTCCGGGCTCTGATTTTGGACCCTTTTTGAATATTGGCACGACATTTGCTATGCGCCAATCCCGTGGAACATTCCCTGTCAGTATAGAGTCTGCAAATATCAGACATAAGGGTCTGGCTATGACATTACATAATTCCCTTAGGATACGGGGTGTATGCCATCTGGTCCTGGAGATTTGTCTATTTTAATGTTTTTAAGTTGCTGGGGAATTTATTTTTACATTCTGCATTTTATCTGACAGTTTATTTTCCTCAGTGAATACATTGGAGAAAAAAATATCTAACAGCTCTGCTTACTCCTCGTCGCTCTCTGCAACTCCCCCCTCATTACTAAACTAAATATATGGACAAAGACCAATACCAAGTCTCGTCTACACTCAGGGAATGAAAGTAACTAATAGGAATGAGTGGCCCTTAAATCAAAAATAAATCTAAAACATAACGTTTATTCATTTAAAGTATTAAAACCAGAAAGGCCCCTTTAGAACACATTAGTCTTGTGTCACTGCCCAGAGGGGGGCAAATAGGGGATGTAGTGATTACTAGCTGGCTTGGGGGCCGATGTAGTAAAGGAAAATAGCAGGTGCTAACTGCAATATCTAATAAAGCCCTGGGTCTCTCCCTACTCACTAGATAAACGTGCAGTGGTAGACCCTAACAGGCTGTCGCGGAGCACCCGCCCCGAAAAGGGCGACCTCCAGCCGCTGGAACCTTGGATCTCACTAGAAAACCCTATTGCTCGTACTCCCTCTCAAGGATTAGAGATAATGAATTGCATCTGACGCGTTTCACCATGCCTTTATAGACATGGGTCATCAGGGATGTCAAGTGCTGATAAGCGGGACAGCACAGCGCAGTGGCGTGATGCCGTGCGCCCGCAAGACATTTGGCAGTGGCAACATTGTATCACGGGCTCAGGCTATTTAAAACCAATCGCTCTGTGGGGCGTTACTTATCCAAGCTCCATACGGAGTGTCACAGGCTACGTCACTCGCATGCCTCGGCCGCGCCCAATCAGGGTCACGGTCAACAGCAGCGAACGCTTAATCTTCTTCTTAAACTTTTATTCCCATATCCCGTACCTCTCACAATGAGATTTTAGGATGCTTTTAAAGATATCCCATTTTGTGGCTGTATTCTTATTTTTGAGGACTTTGTCCCAGTTTGTTAGGCCTATTGTCTCTCTTAGTTGGCAAAATTTAGCTTTTTTGAAGTTTGGTATTTTTGTTCCTCCCTGTAGAAATGCTCTTTTGAATGATAATTGGAAGTTTATTACTTTATGGTCACTATTTCCCAGGTGTCCCCCGACCTGCACGTCTGTTGTTCTATCAGGTCTATTGGTTAATACTAAGTCCAGTATGGCCGTCCCTCTAGTCGGGTCCTGAACCAGTTGGGAAAGGTAATTGTGTTTGGTTATTGCCAGGAACCCGTTTCCTTTATGCGATGTACAACTTTCAGTTTTTCAGTCTATATCTGGGTGGTTTAAGTCCCCCATAATAACCACCTCATTATGATTTGTGGCCTCATCTATCTCATTTAGTAATAGATTTTCTGTGGACTATAGTATATTAGGTGGTTTAAAGTAAACTCCTATTAGTAATTTATTATTGTTTTTGCCTCCATGTATCTCTACCCACAGTGACTCCACATGTTCATGTCCCTCACTTATACCTTCTCGGACTGTGGGCTTTAGACAGGACTTTACATAAAGGAAGACCCCTCACTAAAAGAGTTCAAGTGGGGCCTGGATGTATTTCTGGAGTGTAATAATATTACAGGCTATAGCTACTAGAGAAGGGTTGTTGATCAAGGGAGTTATTCTGATTGCATGATTGGAGTCGGGAAATAATTTTCCCCCCTAAAATGAGGAAAATTAGCTTCTACCTCAGTTTTTTTTGTCTTCCTCTAGATCAACTTGCAGGAAAACAGGCTAAACTGGACGGAAGGGTGTCTCTTTTCATCCTTACACACTATGCTACTATGAATCTGGTTGCAACTAACTAAGTTAGTTTTCCTTTACACCAGTTTTTAAAAATCTCCCCCTTTGTCTTTTTATATGCTCTAAACGAATTCCGCTGTTTCAGAATAAGTGCAGCTGTGTAATATTGACTGGCATTATGACACTTAGGACACTTTGATGCTGGGGCCTCTAAAACTGCACAACTTCAGAAGTAGCACTTTAAGTATTAGCAGATTCAGACTATAAACTGAGTATAGGAATTCAAACTCCAGCTCACTGAAAATGTTTTATTAAATTAAAATGTTTATTAAATAACATAAAAAACAAATATAACCAGCATGTTTGATAAGAATAAAAAAATACTAAAATTACATAAAAAAATCACATAAAAACATATTTTGTTGAATTCTAAGTAACAACATTAATTTATAACATTATGTGCCTAACATCTTGCTTTTGACATTTCACAGCAATGTACTGTTTACACTTACTGTAATACCATATGTAAAGTACAGATACCTAGTAATACTCCCCACAAAACTTAGATTCTGCTGTGAGCACTGAGCCATCTCTTACCCGCCAGCAAAATGCAGCAGGATGAAATCTCTAAACTTTAGATAATTGACAGTCAAATGCTTACTCAATTGACAGCTATGCCTTCCAACCACACACACAGTCAGTTCAGGCAAGCATGATTGCGCTGTAACTGTATAGAATGGAGTGCGCTGCTGCCAGTATATCTCTCCTGAAAACAAAAAGATGACAACCAACAGTTGGATCTTTTTCCTGGAATCTGCCATCTGGAAAATTTGGGACACACCCATGCCAATTAGGTTTGTAATTATGCCAACCTTAAGTAATGTGGTTATGATAAAATGCAAATTATGGCGCAAGTCTATAAAGAAATGCAATTCCAAAGAAGTTGGGACCCTGTATAAAATGTAAATAAAACAGAATGCGATGATTTATATTTTATTCTTAATAGATCATAGAACACGTATCAGATATTGTGAGACATTCAAAAATAAGAGGAGGAGGCAGCAGGAGGAGGCAAGAGGCCAGGCGGGTGGGCACTGGCAGCGTAACTCAGTACGTCACGCGCCTGCTCCACCCACTTTATGAATGAAGCAGGCGGCGCGGGCACGTGATGTACTGAGTTACGCTGCCAGTGTCCGCCCGCCCGGCCTTTTGCCTCCTTCTGCCGCCTCCTCCTCCTGCTTGATAGGAGATTTGTAAGTGCAGATTAATGGATCCATTGTACTTTATTATACCATAGTTTAACAATGCTGACAGTTATAGGATTATTACAGTGAGCGGGGCCCGCTGCAATAGAATGCAGTGACTGCATCGGGCCTCGCTGCCATTACAAAGCTATGGTAGATGCCGGCCCCCACATTTATCAATGGCTGACACTGTTATGGGGGTCTGTGGCTGACACTGTTATGGGGGTCTGTGGCTGACACTATTATGGGAGTCTGGGGCTGACAGTGTTATGGGGGGGATGGCACATATGTAGCATAAAATACTTTTTATGTGTGAACCACAGATCGCCCCCAATAACAGTGTCAGCCACAGACCCCAATAACAGTGTCAGCCACAGACCCCAATAACAGTTTCAGCCACAGACCCCAATAACAGTTTCAGCCACAGACCCCAATAACAGTTTCAGCCACAGACCCCAATAACAGTTTCAGCCACAGACCCCCAATAACAGTGTCAGTCACAGACCCCCATAACAGTGTTAGCCACAGCCCCCCATAACAGTGTCAGCCCTAGACTCCCATAGCAGTGTCACCCACAGATCCCCCATAATAGTGTCATCCAAAGACCAGCATAAGTTCAAAATCCACCAAAATCACACCTTTTGGTTTGAATTTTTTTTTTCTTATTTTCCTCCTCAAAAACCTAGGTGTGTCTTATGGGCCGATGCGTCTTATAGTGCGAAAAATACGGTAATTTTTCTTTCATGAAATGTTAATATCTGGTAGAAATGGTAGTGTCTCACTTTCAGCATCTGATACGTGTTCTATGAACTATTGTGAATAAAATGCGGGTCTATCAGATTTGCAAATCATTGCATTCTGTTTGGTTTACATTTTACACAGTGCACCAACTTTTCTGGAATTGGGGTCATACGACAGCGATGTAGATTTAGGTTTCCTTTACAGTTTTGGAAAGAGTGGTATGACTGGTGCTGAAAAATTGCTACAGTTTTTTTTTTTTTTTAAATCAGGGGAATTTTCTTAGGCTGGGTTCACCATCACTGTTTCAATTTCCATTCTTCTGATCCATCAGAAGAACAAAAAAAAGAAGGATCCTGTATTTTAAGCATTTGTTATGCACAATTTGCATCCGGTTTAGCCATTTCCATCTGAGATCCTTTTTTTTAGAAAAGTTTGGAAAAAAGTCCTGCATGCATATAAAAAAGTGGATCTTCAGGATGTGTTTTATTTACAGGATCTATTTTCTAAGGATCTATTTTTTTAACTGGATCCGTTTTTTTTTTCTGCTCTTCTGACGGATAAGAAGAACAGAAAGTAAAACCTTGATGTGAACCAAGCCTAATGGTTTGTTGCTGCTCATGCTTCTGGTCTAGTGAATTTTTACACTGTATTGTAGTTTTGTGCTATGAAAACAAGCACAGGATAATGGGGCTGTCATTATGGGCTGCCAAATTTCACTGGGTTTGCAAAAAGATCCAAAATATGGACTTGTATGGAGCTGTTAACTTTTTCTTTTGGGCTGGGTTTACACTTACTGCATTGCAAAACCGGAACAATCATAGTAAAAAGCACTAATATTGCCACATAAAAATTACAATTCAGGTACTGCTCTTAAGCAACATAACTGACACTTTTTAGTAGTGGTACATACTAAGAGCTGACATAATATTCACTTCTGGTAGTGAACACAGCTCATAAGCAACATAAGCCATTTTCCCGGTGTTGAGACCCTATGACCGGAAAATGTAAACACAAGAGTTAAAGTAGCCTAGTTGTGCATGATTCACTCTACATCCAAGAACATATTATGAGTGTGGTGGTATTCTACGGGCATGTAGCGAAGCTGATTTTGTCAATAGTTTAATTTTGTGCACCATAGTTATTCACCGAATTAAGACAAAGTGTATCTGCAATGCTATGGACAGTCACCAATGATAACAGACAACAAACTCGTCCCTATTAGGCCTCATGCACACAGTTGTTTGATTCCGTGTCCGTTGCTCCATTTTTCGTGATTTTCTGCGGACCCATTGGTTTTCAATGGGTCCGTGGAAGCCTCGGCAAATGCACCGTTTGTCCTCCGCGTCCGTGGTCCGTGATTCCAGTCCGTCAAAAAAATATAACCTGTCCTATTCTTGTCCGTGAAAAACGGTTCACGGCCCATTCAAGTCAATGGGTTCGTGAAAAAATGTGGATGGCCATCCGTGTGTCATCCGCGTTCCGCTTCCGTTTTTTTTTGCGGATCCCTTGGCAGGCACTTGGGAAAAATTGTCAGCCTGTCTTTTGGTAAAATATTTTGGGTCATGTCCGCTAAAAAAAACGGAAGACACACGGAAGGCAAAAACGGACACGGATCACTGAACAATGGAACCCCTTTTTGCGGACAGCATAAAAAAACGGTCGTGTGCATGAGGCCTTACACCGCACACAGAATCTGATGTAGAAAACAGCTAGACATACTCTATTGCTGTATTAAATTCAATTTGGTCAATAAGTCACTTATTACGAATAGAAATGTCATTTAAATAGAAATTTTAAGTGTCAATTTATTCATCTACAAAGAAATAATACTTTATCACAGTGCATTTATCTCCACATCTGAAAACTGGCAATGAAAGGACAAGTACATTTTTAGACCACATGCTGATTATGTCATATTACAAGCTGCATTTAATATAGTGTGCAGTAAAGGAGAATACTAGCAGGACTGATACTTACTTCAGGTATAATACCATACTGTGTGCAGGAATAGACTGCCATCTCATGGACAATGGAAGGCATGAGAAAATACCAACTGCACATATTCCATGCTGAAAGAACTATTTTTTGTCATTTGCTTAATAGGCCTCACACAGCATTTCGTGCTGGCAGAATTTGGTATGGAGTCTGCGCCAAAATGTAAATCCGCCTCATAATGTATTTAATGGTTTAGGGGTTATGGCTGCGACTACACCAAGAAAGGACATTTCCTTTTGTTATGCGGCAGGTGTGGACCCACTGTGTCACTTAAACAGATTTGGCATGGGTCTACCCCCAAGGGCATTATCTAAGTGGTATGCACCCTTTAATACCCATACAGGGATCTGGACTTTGCTATAGGGGAACCACTTGGCTGCTACCATTGAAAGTAGTCTCTGTTCAAGGGACTGTTAACCAAAGAGACACCAGTGTGGAGCACCAAGGGATCAGGCTGAGATCAAGGCAGGCAGATCAGGTTCAGTAAGGAGGTCAGGCAGAAGTCAGGACAAGCAGTGACTGGTCAAAATCCAGGAAACAGGCCAGAGTCGCTACATAGGTAAACATAAACATCACAGGCAGGAACTAGCGAACTGGAACCTAATGCTCATGCACCTAAGTACCTCAAAGTGGCCAGCCATAGGCTGGTGAAGATTTGGGTGGGCACAAGCTGGCCCTTTAAGAGCACAGCCTATGGGCAGATCAATAGATGCCTGGCCAGCAAGCAGCACACCTGCAGCCGCCAGCCAGATTTTTGGTGCAGAATCCAAAAATACCATCTAATTAACAACACCAGTAGCAAAAAACGCTTGTGTGCCCCATTTCCCAAAGAACTTAACATCTGGAGCAGTTTTTACTGTGAAAAATGTGGCAAAAGATGACACTAAAAACACAGAAGTTCAGAAAATATACCAACAAAACACACAGTTTTTGTTGCTCGTTCGACTATGGGCTTGGTGGGGCAGAGCGTGGGTTAGCTGGAATAAGAGTAGCTTAAAGAGGACCCGTCACCCCTCCTGACATGTCTCTTTTAGTAACTACTTGCATCACCCATGTAATACCAATTCTAGAGTATTATATGTTGCGCCATTCCTGTATTATTCCTGCTAGAAGTTTACAAATAAATTGCCAGCAGTAAAGATACTACTGGGTGTTACCAGTAGCGGGCGTATTTGAGTCTGTCCAATCAGTGCTGTCAGTGTCATACTGTGCAGGGACCCCCCCCCCCAACTGGTAGCACCCAACTGTACCTTTACTGTAAGCTGCTGTCAATTCATTTATAGTAGATATAACAGAGGAATGACCCAATGTAGAGCTATAAGCTTAGATGCTCCAGAAATGTTATTACATGGGGAATGCAAGTAATAACTAAAACTGACGTGTCAGGGGGGTTGACAGGTCCTCTTTAAGATGCACCATTTGTGCCACAATTATGGTGAAAAGTAAACCACTAAATAAATAGTAAAATTAGACCAATCTATTATCCAGCATGAGCCATTTGATTAATCTGGCACATTTTTAGACTGGTTTAAAATGACACTGGACAGGATTAATTAGTCTGCCCGAATATGCATTCGTGCCATTGTGATATTATAATATATAATAATGATCATACCACTCGTCAGATGCAACACCCAAGGGAATAACATTCATTTGTATCATTTTATACTTGTTCACTGTGACTTTATACCATGCCGCAATATTAGGAGTTGGGAATATAAATCTTCAGTCAAAACACAGAAGTGATTCCAAAGAAAGTGGTTCAGCATTCTTCTAGACCCAGCACATGGACTATCGCTTTGAAACAGAAGTTCTTGTGGAATCAAGGCCATCCAAGAAGCTGACCAAGGTATCAGCAATTGCTCTTCAACTAGACCTACTGCAGCCTTGGATCCTTTGCAATCTGTCGTAGGCTTAATTCCAGTGGTGGTGTAGTAAAAGGATACCACAAGTAGAGTGAAGCAGCTTGTTGAAAGATTATTCAACCATCAGCAGATCACTACTGGCTGAAATGTGAGCAAATCAAGGCCAAGGCGTCTCTGCGCTGTAGTCTCTGAAGAGTGTGCACCAAGTGCTGTAGTGTACACGAGATGTTGGAGGACAGGTGATTGTGCAATGCTGTAAATCCTGTCATGCGATCCACAAGATGTGGCTGAACCCCTAAATCAATTCCTATATCCCGGAAATCTTTCACTCCAGGGGTCATCGTGTCTAGTTTATGTGCAAGTACCACAAGCAGAGAACCAGGAATTTGAGAGATGGGAAGACCTGGCAGAAAAACAAACAAACATTTTTTGTTACAGACAAGCAAGAATGCTTTAGAAAATCCAACATTTAACAGTATTTTATTTATAGATCCAAAATGTTTGTCCTTCTTCATTTCATAATACTGTATTAGGCCCCTTGCACATATCTGCTGATCAGATGTGGACTCATTTGTTTCAATGGGGCCGCATCCTTAAGTCTATTCTGCGGCCTTGTAAAGAAGATGTGGACGAGGATAGGACAGTTCTACAGAAGTCTACAAAATGGTGGCATGTCGGAATCTATGTTTTGCAGACTGCAAAAAGGATACGGCCATGTGCATGAGGCCTTAGAAAGCAAAGCTCCAAATCCTGAGCTTCCTTTCACAGCTAAACAGGGGTGGATTTAAATGCTGATGAGCCCACCCCCCTTCCCCCCAAGATGTTTTCATCCGCACGACGGTGAGATGCAGGCTTCAGAAGAGACTCAGGTGTCGGGGAGCGAGGTAAGTACATTGTGTGTGAGGGACCCGGGAATATGGGGGAGCATTTTAGGGTAGGACGACAGCTATCGATTATTTTAGTAATCAAGTATTCTACCAATTAATCCAATGATTAATCAAGTACTCTAATAAGAAAAAACTAATTAAAATAATGTTTCCTATAAAAACTCATCAGCCTCCCTTCCATCAGTCTTCCCCCCCTTCCCCAGTGCCATCCCTCCAATGCAATTAGTTCCTCCAGCAGTGCCACAAGTCCCCCCCTCCCAATGCCACCATCTTCCCCCACTGCCATTAGTTCCTCCACTCCCCCTCCTAGCCATCAGTACCCAGCCGCAGCGCCAGTGAACTAAAATACTTAACTTTCCTGTAGAGAAAAATAAATACCTTTCCATCCTCTTTTCACGCGCTGCACTGGGACCTGACGTCACACAGCATCAGGTCATAATGTGCGCTTACGTGCACTATGTCCTGATGACATGTGTATGCCAGGATCCAGTGCAGTGATGTGCGGGCAGGCGGGTTACCACAGAGCGTGAGTAATAGCAAGCTCTTTACTCACACTCTGTGGTCACATGGCACAAACATATCATCGATGCAAAAAATTTGCATCGAGGATGTTTTTGTGCAGAGTTCATCGATTCATTTGAGTAATCGTTTCAGCCCTATTCCAGGGGTTGGATAACCCCTTTAAAGAGTTCCAAAGATATTCCTAGCAAATAGGTGGGGCTTATGTAAATCTTGGCCATAAGTGAGTGTTCTGAAGCAGATTTGAAGCATACCAACTTAAATATTGGTAACTACGTGTAAGCAGTAGCTTCCTGGTTGTGTTGGCCCTAGAAATTAATGGTGGCGCTAAGTCTACCAGAGAAGGATCAACTTTTTCTATCAGATCTTTGCTCTGGCTATAGATATCCATAGGGCACATGATCAGGATTAGGCTACTTTCACACTGGCGTCTTGTGCGGATGCGTCATTTATCTGCACAGACGGATCCGCACTGATAATACAACCGCATGCATCCGTTCAGAACGGATCCGTTTGTATTATCATGAACATAGGCAAAACTGATCTGTCTTGAACACCATTGAAAGTCAATGGGGGGCGGATCCGTTTTCTGTTGTGTCATATTGTGTCATTGAAAACGGATCCGTCCTGGCACACAATGTAAGTCAATGGGGACGGATCAGTTTTCAATGACACAATATGACACAACAGAAAACGGATCCGTCCCCCATTGACTTTCAATGGTGTTCAAGACAGATCAGTTTTGCCTATGTTCATGATAATACAAACGGATCCGTTCTGAACGGATGCATGCGGTTGTATTATCAGTGCGGATCCGTCTGTGCAGATACATGACGCATCCGCACAAGACGCCAGTGTGAAAGTAGCCTAATCCTGATCATGTGCCCTATGGATATCTATAGCCAGAGCAAAGATCTGATAGAAAAAGTTGATCCTTCTCTGGTAGACTTAGCGCCACCATTAATTTCTAGGGCCAACACAACCAGGAAGCTACTGCTTACACGTTTGGCTCAGTTTCATCAGAAGGACACCAAAACGCTATAAGCAGTGTTTTGGTGTCCGTCTCCAAAGCAGAATAGAGACTGAACTGATACATTCTGAGCGGATCCTTTTCCATTCAGAATGAAAACTCATCCTCATTGGACCGCTTGTGTGAGCCCTGAACGGATCTCCCAAACGGAAAGCCAAAATGCGAGTGTGAAAGTAGACTAACATGTGCATATATTTCTACAAACTAAATTTAGATGTATGGGACTATCACGGAAATTTCTGCAACTAATCTGCTGTGTGTGACTATACCCTAAGGCTAGATTCACATTCCATTGTATACAGTTTTTGATGCAATTTTCTTTGTAGTTTTTTAAGTCAAAGCAAGGAATGGATGCAAAAGAAGATATTTCCAGTCTCTCCTTCATACTGTACCTCCTTCCTTCATTTTGAATCCATTTCTGACCTAAAAAACTGCTTTAATATTCACTGTGTAATAGTCACAAATGTTTATACAGGGAAGTTTTTCCAGTTTTTTTTTTTCCAGATGATACTTAGGCCTCTTGCACACGAACGTATTTTTTTTTCAGTGTTTTGCGGTCCGTTTTTATCGGATCCGTGGTTCTGTTTTTTGTTTCCGTTTTGTTTCCGTTGTTCCGTTCCGTTTTTCCGTTTGGCATATACAGCATACATTAATTCCATAATAAAAATTGGGCTGGTCTTAAAATTTTCAATAGGTTGTTCTGCAAAAACGGAACGGATACGGAAGACATACGGATGCCTTTTCGTATGCTTTCCGTTTTTTTTGCGGACCCATTGACTTGAATGGAGCCACTGAACGTGATTTGCGGACAAGAATAGGACATGGTCTATATTTAAACGGAACAGAAAAAACGGAAAAACGGAAATGGAAGGCATACGGAGACACTTCAGTATTTTTTGCAGACCCATTGAAGTGAATGGTTCAGTATACTGTCAGTATACTGAGCTGAAAAAACTGCCAGTATACGGTCCGTAAAATACTGTCGTGTGCAAGGGGCCTTAGTCTTCATTAATGCACAATAGTATGCTCTGTGTATGGAATTGTTACTAGCATTTTTCTCCATAGGTTTCTCTAAAGAACAAAATATCAGGAAAAACATCTACACAAAATGAAAACACGAAACATAAAAATGCTTAAAGCATTTTTTTTACATGCATCTTAAAACACAGAAATAAAAGTATATGTGTGTGAAGAGGACCTTACATAGTAATTAAGTTTTCATATAATTTGCATAAATCAATATTACAAGCTACCATAAGAAACGTTGTAATATATCTTATCAGAGAGAAATGTCTAGTTATTCTGTTATCAGATGTTTGCCTCCCTAACTTACTTAATGCTCACTGAAGGATCAGTTTACACATGTTAACACAAGTCAATGGAGAGGGGAAGGAGGGTTGAGTAAATAAGTGCTGACTGAGAAAGTAGAGACACACACAAAGAGATAGGTGCAGCTAAACAGGAAGTTTCTATCTCAGCCAACATGCTATATACATGTCCTTACAGGTCAGTACCTACCTGTAAAGCCTCTATATATAGGTACACTTTAAGGCAGAGCTAACGGTCGAGGCCAAGCATATAAAAACCAACTAATACATATTTTTGGGTGTTACATTTTAATTATGAATTTTGACACTTACCTAGAGTCGCACTATCCAAGCCAGACAAAAGATCATCCCATATCTATGAAAATAAATGATTTGAATATCAATTTCCAATAAATGTCCAACAGTGCTCCATTTATATGTAAAGAAAAACTTCCGATGTATATATCTGATGTACCCGTTTGCTAAACTTGTGCAAAAGAATGTCCTGTTTTGAGGTACAAACCTCTTCCCTCTGGTAAATGAGGTCATGAAATTTGATATATGTGTCATATTGTACCTGAGGAAGAGGTTTATACCTCAAAATGTACTGTTACTATTGAGATCATAAAATTGTCTAATACTTTGATCATTTGGATTGTTTTTACCAATCTCTTTGTGATTCGGTTACATCAAGTTTGCATTTTACATGCATACTATCTATACTTCTGATGGAAACCTGGATGTTACCAAGACCCTTTATCAAAGCGGCTTCACCCATACAGTATACACAGTACAGCACTCATACCCTGATTGTTGTTTCCTTCACACAACCAAAACACAACTGTTTATTTAAAAAAAAGTACTCTTGTTTTTTTTTTTTACGGGACTGTATGCAACTGTGTAGCCATAAAGCTGAATATTCAAACAACAATATTGACTTGTTCTGTTCATCAGACCTTGTGTAACTGATTACCAGCAATCCTCAGATGAGTTAGGAGTGGTGAGTGGTCAAATCCAGTTCAGTAATGGATGAAAGTCAACATAAAATAATCCAGCACTTTGCTACAATAAAACTTTCCAAATTTATTCCATTCTTAAAAAGCGTAAGACAACAAAAAATGTGACAAAAATGTAGCAGCCGACGTATTTTGATTGGCTAAATTTACCTAATTAGTCATGGCTTACAAATTAAAAACACACAATTTAAAAGAAAAAGACCGCTCCTGGCATCTAGCTCAGGGTGGGGTCATGTCATTGGAGTATTTTGAACCTCTAAGAGACAACACCATAGAAAGTGTATTGCATCCATATCTCAAAGACCTGGATAACATAACATATTAATAAAAATAGGAGACATCTGTGGGCAAATTCAAGCCCTTTGGAATATCCACAAGGTCTCTCCAGCAAGCATTTTTATTGCCGATTCCCACCCATTTAAGGCTTATATACCGTGTCACATCCACAAATTTTAAGGTGGGTGAGATTTCCACCTATGTGTCCGCAGCTGGTATCATCACTGTGGGCGCGCCATGGTCTCGCAGTGACTGAGCTAGCAGCATAGCGCATGTGCAGTTAGTATTGTAAAGTCAATGCTCTTACTATATACTGTGATGGGCTGGCCAAGGCATGTCGCAGGCATTAAGGAGTGCACGGGTGAGGTACTGGGCTCTCAGGTAGCAGCCTTACACACCTAAAGAGCAGAAGCTTAGTGATGACCGCACAAGAGGCCCCCATAAGCAGGTGGAATGAGCGGTCTTTACAGCATTAAGCCCTAGAAATAGCAAGACAAATCAAACAGCAGACAGTGTATTCAGATGCTGCCAGACCCTTCCTAGGACCATCATGGACAATGGAAAGAGAGTCTGACCACCTAAAGGTAAACATGACCGAAAGACAGGTGCAGACTGCTTGCACCTCATCTAGAGTGTGGAGAGCCCATCCCTTGGGTTTAGTTGGAGCTGGATAAAATGAGGGCAAACCAATAGCCTTTATAATGTGAAAAGGGGAACCCCACCTTCAGTGGAAAGGAGGGCACGAGATGGAGGATGACCATATCATTATGGGGCACCAAGAAGGGGGATGTACAAGACAAAGCCACCAATTCCAAAACTCTACGGATAGAGGTGACTGCAACTAGGAAAGCAACCTTGAAGGAAAGAAAATGTAAGGATATGCCTGCAAAGGTTCATAAGGGGGCTGCTGTAGAACTTTCAGTAGGAGGTTAAGCTATCAAGGTGGTAACGGGGAGCAGTAAAGTGGGGCTACATGGGCCACACCTTAAAGAAAGGTGCGATTTGCTGAATTGTTGGCGAGATGGAGCTGAAAAAGTACAAATAGCATTGAGACCTGAAAGAATGGAAGGGAGGGAGAAACACATGGAGGAAAGGTGTGACTGTTTGCACCAACGAAAAAAAGGATTTCCAAGTACAGAGCTATGTAGATCCGAAAGGAAACTGGTTTCCTGGCTTTGATCATGGTCTGAATAAGGGGATCTGAGAATGGCAGGTTCAACAGCCATGGCGTTAAACACAGCAAAGGTAAATTTGGGTGATGAAAAGGACATTGGGAGAGAAGATCCTGCTGCAGAGGAATGATCCACTAGAAGGGTGATTAGGGATGCATACCAGACTCAATAAGGCCAATCTGCAGCAATCGAGACGATGGGAAGACCCTTGGCCCGAATCTTGCAGAATAGAACAGCCGTGAACTTGACGGTTGATGTGGGACGCTATGAGGCCTATTAGACTGGATAAAGAACCCATTCTCCTAGGTCTGAGCGTTCTCTGCTTAGGAAATCCATGAGCCAGTTGTCCATGCTGGGTATGTGAACACCTGGTACATGACTCTCCACCCATTTGAAAATCAGGGAGGTCCCCGCCATGGCTGCCTGACTCCACGTTCCTCCTTGATGGTTGAGGTACTCTACTGCTGTAGAATTGTCTATCTGCATGCAGAGCAGGTGGCCAGCCAACTAGTTAGTCCATTGTAGTAGGCATAACCTTATGGCTCTCAGTTCCAATGGGTTGATGGGAAGGGATGATTTTTTTAGAGAACATGTCCCCCTCCCCATTTGTGGAGGCTGGTGTCTGGTGCAACAATTATCCGGGGATTAAGGATCGGCCAATAGTCAGTATTGGGGAGGATAGTCACTAATGAAGGGAGAAACGGACAGACAGTGGAAGGCAGATCTGATTGTCTACTGATGGCAGAAACTTGTCCCATTTATACAGGATTGTGAGCTGAAGAGGACAAGAATAAAATTCAGTGTACCGGACTGCTTCCATTGCGGCAACAATGAGCCCCAGAACTTGCATGCAGAAGTTAATCGGTAACGGACATGGAGGAGAAATCTTGCGGACACTGCTGCGCAGGCGGGTTACCTACTCCAGAGGCAGGATGACGAATGACATCCCTAAGAAGATGATCCTTTGTGAGGGAATCAGGCTGGATTTCTGGATGGTGACCAGCCACCTGAGGTGATGAAGAGTGTCCAGGACTATCGTCATGCTGGCTAAGTTAAATGTCCTGGAGGGTGCTTTAACCAGGATGCCATCCAGGTATGGGATAGAGAGATCTTGATAAATGTCCTCGGTGCCATCACTAAACTGGAAAGCCATGAATTGGAGGTGGAAAGTGCCATTGCAAATCTAAAGTGATGCTGGTACAGGACACTGATTGGAACATGAAGACAGGCATCTTGGATGTCAATAGAAAACATAAATTCCCTAATATTTATGGAAGCAATGAACAAGCTCAGAGACTCCATGTAAAAATGCTGACAAACCAGTTGAGGATCTTGTGATCCAGCACTGAACCCTCTTTCTTAGGAACCACAAAAAGGTTTGAATAAAACCCATTTAATATTTTTTGCTGGGACACGACATGATTACTCCCTGAGAAAGTAGGGTATGGATGACTTGGAACAGTGGCTAGGCCTTGTCTTGGTAGGCCGGGTGGATGTTCAGAAAGAACGAGCGGGAGATGTGGAGAAATCTATTTTGTGTCTCTCATACACAGGCATCTGAAATGTGGGTAAGCCAGACCTCCGGAAACAGATGTAACCAATCCCCACATAAGCAGGCTCAGATGAGGGCATGCAGACCTGGACTTGGTAGAAAAGGGTATGAGGCCTCCATGGCTTAAAGGACAGTGTCCTTCTTTGGTCCAGAGGATATTTGGAGTCCAAAGCTTGCCAGCTTACAAACTAGTGAAAGGAGCAAAAATAAGGCCTAGTCTTTTAGAGTCATTAGCACAGGCTGCCTTATTTTGTGGAAGGGGGATACGCTTTCCCCTGGTGGAATCCAAAATTATCTTGTCTGGTTTCTTATCAAACAGATGAGGAACCAGAAAAGGAAGGCCGTGAGTGCTTTTTTTGGAAGCGTTATCTGCAGCCCAGCAAGAAAGCCACAGAAGTGTGCTATCAATTGAGCTGCATTCAGGGACACTTCACAGATGTAGGAGCTTGCTTGGAAAATCTGAGGGGCATTATCTACCAGTTCTTCTTTGGGTTCTTCCATAAGGATACCTGTAGCTTTGCTGACCTACGTGGAATCAAAGATTGGGCAAATAATGACCCAATGACTTCAAAGGATGATTTGGAAAAGGACTCTAGCTTCCTATCCTTTCAGTCAGAAAAGGATGCTGTGTCCACCTTGGGCAGAAGCTGTAGAGTGTCTAGTGGTGATGATACTTACCTGTCCGCCGCTGTGATGGTACCCCAGTTCTAGCAGGGTTATACCCTTTCAGTAAACTGCCCATGGGGAGGGTAGTTACACTGGAAATTTGGGTCTCAGTATTTTAGGTAACCCCAAGGCACGTGGAAAACTGCATCCAAATACCAATAACTTTATTTTTCTTTCTACAGAACTGTGTGAGTTGTAATTTTCAAAGGTATCATTTTGGGGTACATAAGATTTTTGGCTGCTTTTTACATTTTTTTTGGTGGTAAATATGCAAAAACAGTTATTCTGGCATTATTATTATTTTATTTTTTACTGCGTTCACTGTGCAGGATAAATTACTAGATGCCAAATAAGTGAAGGGGATTTCATTTTTTGATTTTTTCCTATTGAAAAGCATTTTGTTTCAATATTCTAAAAAACTGTGAGTTTTTTTTTTAACAAAACCCAACCACTTATTAGTGCAATCTTTTGATCACTTCCATCATACATTGTATTGCATATAGTACAGTGTACTATGCTGTCAGTAGAAACTGAAAGGCAAACTATCTACCTAATCTATCTAATTCACAATATACACAGGGCAGACCTGGGGTCACTGGACCCCGGCTGCCGTGTACAGACCCTGGGATCTTGGGGTTAACTGGTCAGGATCAGCACTTATATACATCCTGGCCATTAAATCAGTTCCAATCAGCACAGTTATATGAGATTATTCTAGGTTTGTTGCTGTAAAAAGGCAGTGGCCTAGAATAAGGCCCCTTAATGACTGTGTGAAAAGTCATATCAGAGGTCATTGAGGGGTTAAGAATGGAATAAACTTGGAAACTTTTCTAGGAGCAACTTGCTGGATTATTTTAAATATAAAGTTGCATACATCTGGGGCATATATTGAGCAGTCCTACCAAAGGTAACCTGTAAATGTAGTGTGAACCAGCCTCACGGATTATTCCCAAGTGTGGTAATCCAGCATCAAATAATTTTCACTTTGGTAAAAACATATTGCAGAAAAACTGAAGCCATTACTCTTTTTTTTAAATATTTTTCCATGACAGTCTGATAAGTTGGAACATTTAACAATTCAGTACTTATCAGTTCTCATTGTTGCAAGATTTAAAGGAATTTTACTTAGTTTGCAAAATGGCTCAGATTACCAATAAGGAAGAGACAGATATTACCTCAAACTGACATAGGTACCTTACCTCATTCTTAGTGGTGGATTCGGCAGACGTGGTGCAGGAACAGATATGCAGCCCCGTTTCTTTATGTGGATTCTTGTCATGAGCCTGGCTGGCATCTTCTGAGGAGAAGTTCTCTAAATCTAGCTCAGTGCATTCAACAGGTGCATGAAACCAGTGCTGCTTCTCTGATGCACAGGAATGAGTCTGTGTTGAAAGTGGTTCTACCACACCCTGGTTGGGATCCGTGGAAGGTCCACAACCAGAGAAGCAGTCACTGCAACCTGAATTTCGGATCAATGGTTGTGTCTCTGATACACTACGGGAATAGTGAGGCTTCACAGGAGGAGGTGGTATGGCACAGAGCTCCACGGATGGCGGCAGAGAACATAATGCAGTGGAAACTGTGCAAGAATTTGAGGCAATGCTCTTTGAAATCTCTTGTCCTTCCTCCAGCGGTCCTGGTATGGAGCAAATTCAAAATGAAAATGTTTTTACAATTTTGCCTTTCGTTATATCTCTTACCCTACTGGTATATGGGCTTATTTATTTCTCAGCCAAATAAAATTATTCTACATGCTGAGCAGTCAGGTGAAGTCTATACAAACACAAAGAGATTTTCCAGTTGATCTGCCTTTTTCCCCCCTAGATAAAAAGCCTTTTGTTGTCCATAGGATGTGTACAGTACATTAACACTGCCCAATTCACTTTAATTTACTACATTCCATGTAAAAAATAAAAGTAATATAGTGCAATCAACAAGGTATCTGAAATATATATACATGCAATAAAAAATATTGTAAGGTTTTAATGTACATTATACTGTATTTTCTTCTCTGGTAGTACTCCTCGCTGTTTCTACTACGGCTGAAATTATAAATCAGTATAAATAATACTGACCAATCTTCATACCACCAAGTGTTAATACACGTCTATGCAAAGTTCTCTCATACCCTGCAATAATCAATCTTCAAAATAAGAACAAAAAAGAGCACACAAATGTGCGGCAATTTACTGCCAAATTCCAGCTTTATGTTCAATATTGTGAATAATAAATCCTAAGCATAAAGTAAACGTAGATTCCTCCACGTGGATCCCCTCAGTACAAATGTCTTAAGGTATTGTTATACTTTGCACCAAGTGGAGTGGTAATGCACTTTATTTATATAACGCCAACCAATTCCGCAGCGCTTTACATTCAGAGGGTTCAACATTTGAAACATGAGGAATGAGGGCCCTGCTCACAAGAACTTACATTTTATGAGGAAATAGGGGTAAGGCTACTTTCACATTAGTGGCAGCCTCCTCCGGCGGCACGAGTGCACTAGCGGCAGCAGGATCCGGCAGGCTGTTCACCCGCCGGAACAGACTGCCGGAGAAGGCCGCCGCTAATGTAAAAGTAGTCTAACACAAAGGGAAATAGTGCTTGTTTTGTACAATGGTCCAGCCATCTCAACAAAAATAGGGGAGTATATACAAAGTTGCATGAGCCAGTCACCAGCCAATATTTGTGGTGCTTCTGACTAGACGGGGTCTGGTGGAAAGTGTTTGATGATGGGTCAGATTCTGAAGAATGATGTTGAAGGGGGGAGGGGGTTGAATGGAGAAGTTAGATTAAGGTATGTGATAGACCACCCTACAAAGATGTGTTTTGGGAGGGCCAATGACTGTGGATATTGTAAATAAACCTAATTACTTGGGGTAGGGCATTTCAGAGAACTGGTGAAGCTCAGGAGAAGTCTTGAAGTCGTAACTTATTTGCAGAGTGTACAGCACGGGTAGGGTGGTAGACAGAGATGAGGGAGAAGATGTAGGAGGGTGCAGCACTAAGGAGAGCTTTGTGCATGAGAATGAGCTGTTTAAATTGAATCCTATACTGTATGGGCAACCAGTGCAATGACTGGCACAGAGTGGAGCCATCAGAGTAGTGGTTAGATAGATTAGCTGCTGCATCCAGGATACACGAGACGAGAATGGATCAGGGCAACAATGAGAGTTTTACTTGTTTCCACAGTAAGAGGGGCAGATTATAGAGATGCTTCTAAGCTGCACGAGGCAAAAGCAGGCAAGCGACTGAATATAGGGGTGAAGAAAAGATTAGTGTCAAACACAACACCGGGCATGCTGCCTAGGCATGATGGTAGTGCCACACACTAAGATGGAGACATCAGGTTTAGGTAGGTTACCAGATGGAGAAAACACAAGTAGTTCAGTTTCTGATAAATAGAGGACATGTTGATAGAGACAGCAGACAGACAGTCACTGGTGTTCTGAAATACAGGGGTGATGTGACAGGATGAAGGATAAAGTTTGGTGTTATCAGTATAGAAATGGTACTGAAAACCAAATCTACTTATAGTGTGTCCAATAAGTTCTATGCAGAAAGAAAAGAGGAAAGGACTTAGGACTAAATCCTGGGGAACACCAAAAGCAAAAGGAAGAAGAGAAGAAGCAGAACTAGCAAATAAATCATAGGCTGAAAGAGAGACTACAGAGATAGAAAAGAGAGAGCAATCTACTTAAAGCCAACTGCCCTTTGGTGAGGGCAGTTTCTTTAAAGCATAGAGTGTGGAAACTAGATAGATTGTAATGGATCAAGGAGAGTTAACAGATAGGCAGTGGATGAGGCAAGAATAGACCAAGCACTCCAGGAGTTTAGAGATGAGGCGAAGATTAGAGACAGGTGATGATAGTGTTTAAAAGAGGAAGAGAACATACAAGAAGAGAGAGAGTTGAACATTTTGGTTAGGTGAGTGGAGACAGCTGGGAAGGGAAGAGATTGGAAGAGATGTGAAGGAACAGGGTCAGTAGTGCATGAGGTAGGATGAGAAGAAGACAGGTCCTCGAGACCTCTTCTGTGACTGGGTCAAATGTAGACTGTTCGGGTGGTTCGGTAGAGAAAAGGATCTGACATTTAGAGGCTGGGAGCTGATTTTCTGCTTGATGTTTTCAATTATCTCTGAAATATGTGGCCAGATCGTCAGCACAGATATCTGTAATAGATACCTGCACTTTTGGACTGAGGAGGGAGTGAAAAGGCTCTCGGGTATTTTTTGGATTATTGGATAGTGAGGAAATAAAAAATCAAGGATGTGGTGGAAAAGACATGAAACATGTTTGGTAAGGTGAAGGGTAGAGTTATAAGTTCTCAGTATAAATTTAGAGCTTCTAACTGCATGGGGTATGGTGGAAAGTGTTTGATTATGGGTCAGATTCAGAGGAATTATGTTGAAGGGTGAGGTGAAGGGCCAAGTTCTAAGTACTCAGTATAAATTCTCTAGGGTATGATTTTTCTCCTTAGGCATTCAGCAGACCTGGAGCATCATCTGAGGATGTCATTATAGTGTTTTGCAACCAGATCTGGACAGGATAGGTAAAAGATTGGAGACAATGATGACTGTAGAGTGTCTATAGGTGTATGAGGGTCAATGGCATGTAGATTTATGAATGTTTGATAAGTAAGAGTGTGTTGAGATGGATGAGAATTTGAGATAGAGAAGGAGAGAAGGTTATGATAAGAGGGAAAGGGGAGGAGAGTTAGTAAAGTCAGAAACCGAGCAGAGCCAGAAGAAAACCAGGGCAAGTGTGTTGCCATCTTTATGTGTCTGAGAGCTAAGGGCCTTTTACATCCACCAATGTTTCAGCTGATTAACGCTAACAAGTGTTCATACGGATGCTTGTTAGTGATAAACTATCCGTGTAAAGGTGATGCTGATTACCTGATGAACGAGTAAACCGCTTGGTCATTTGCTAATAGATGATTCATGCAGTCACTTAAATCATCATTTGCAAACAATGATTCTATATGGGACGAGCAATCATCTCTTCCACTGATGAGCAAGCAATTGTCGGGAAGGAGTGCTTCCTTACCAACAATCGTTAGCTATATCGGGCCGTGTAAAGGGGCCTTTACAAAGTTCTGAAGGGCCAAGAGAAGAGATTAGAGAAAAAAAACTGGAAATCAGATGGGGCGTTTGGGCTGTCTATTGAGATGTTAAAGTTGCCCAAAATGAGAGTTGATCATTCTGAGGACAGGACGTGTGCAATCAAGGCACAAAAGTGATCCAGGAATTGGGTGGGTGACCCAGGAGGGTGGTATATAACCACTACTCTCAGAGAGAAGATGGATCTCAAAATATGGGAATTTAAGTGATGGAACTGGGGGAACAACCTGGAAGAAGTATGCTGACTCCACAGCAATGCCAATTCTCAGGCCTCGGGTTATGAGAAAAATGTAAGCCACCATAAATAAAGCAGGGGAAGCAGTGTCAGATTATTATTATTTTTTACTTTTTTTAGCCCCCTCCTAAGAGGCTCCTCTGATCACCGCCTAGGGAACCATTCCAGGCCTTCAGATGATGTGGTCAAATATGAAAACAGCCTCTGAAGGGTTAACTGTCTGCGATTGGCGTTATTGCGATCTCAGACACTAGCCATGGGGCTCTGCTGTTTGAAATAGCAGAAACCAGGCACCCGCTGCGCTCATGAGGGGGCGCCATATTTAAATAGATAACATCCGCCATATGTACTGCGGCAGTCGTCTAAGAGTTAACCCAAAAATACCATTACAGATCTTTCTTGGGCACTCACTCTTCTCACACAGCATGGTCATCATTGCTGTTTCAACAACACATGGCTACATCTTACCTGATGTGTCATGTCTATTTCTCTCTTGCGAAGAGCACCCTCATGCTAGTTTGAAATTTTTTTTTTTTTTACTAGTTGGTTGCTGCAGAATCTGTTGGCGCTTTATGATTATTATTATTAATAATAATAATCATAAAGACTTATAGATGTAAGGAATCCACTACTTTAGCACGGATGTGACAGCTATCACTGTACTAGACAGGCCTAAAAAAGGCTCTGGCCAAAACATTGCAGAGATGAGTCCTGCTTTTCCCATGTTTACTGCTGTAGCACAGGTGTGAAAAGCTCAGAAATTCTTGTACTGAGCAATATAAGAAGGGAAGTCTCACCTTGCATTTGTCCAGAAATGCCCTTGGAGCCAAAACACAATGGAGGGCCTTGATGCTCCCCATGGGGGCTATGGTCAGGCTCCCTTTGTCCTTCATTTATTCTATGAGGTTGTCCTGCTAAATCTTGTGACCTACGGAAAGCTGCAAAATAATATAATGAAGAGTCTAAGTTTATTCAATTCACGAAACACAAAATTATTTAGCAAAATAAATAAAACCAAAAAGAAAATATATTTGTAAAAATAATAGAGGTCGTTCTGGAAGCATATACACCATAGCTGTGATTGTATAGCTGCAGACCAAGTGTAGAGTCCAATGTAGCAACAAACGCCTTCAAGTAAGTGTGTTTCACAAACCTAATCCATCAGCTGAACACATATTTTCTTGCACAAGCATTACAGAAGCATGCCCGACCCACCTAAATTTGAAAAATAGGAACGCCTCCAGCATGTAAAATCGTCTCCCAGTGACGCTGTTGCTCTTAGTTGCCACGATCGCGGAGGCGCAGGCAATCGCCGGCACTGCGCCTGCGCGAGATTTCAGGATGTTTCTGGCAGAGAGCGGAGGTAGCGGGGGGAGCACTTAGCCTCGCTTCTGGAAGGCGATTTTACATGCTGGAGGTGTTGCTATTTTTATAATTTAGGCGGGCCGGGCGCATCGGGGGAGGCGTTCCTGGGCACCTTGGAAGAGGAAAAACGCCCCTCTGGGCTCCTTACAGCCTAATTTGCATATGTGATAAAGCGTTTTTTTGAAGAAAATAAGACACACAATTAAAAGAAGACGACATATCGAAATGAGGTAATTTATTACACCTGGATTAATGAAAAAAACATTTTGGTAATATGCAGGTGACAGATTCCCTTTAAGGATAAGGGGAGTTCTAGTAACATAACAGTCATCGACAGATCCCCCCATAACAGTGTATCATCCACAGATCCCCCCATAACACTGCGTCATCCATAGATCCCCCAACTAACAGTGTGAAATATTAATTTGTTGTGTTGGTAAATAATTTAGTAAAACTTTTGGTTCAAAATATTTCTTCTTATTTTCTTCCTCTAAAATCTAGGATCGTCTTATAAAGTAAAAAATACGGTATGTGTGACTATAATGATGGCATATGTAAGTGATAACTATATTGGAGAGAAAGAATACGTTTATTAGGGAAAACTTTACAACTGAGGAGCTAGTACCTCATTGGGCCACTGTCACGCTCGTGTGTGGGAGAAAACACACCGAGCATAGGAGGGAAAGGGGATACCAGAATAAGGCCTGGAAACTAGGGAAGGAAGATGGACACCTCCTAGAGAAAACCCTAACTCCAGTCCTGACAGACTACCTAAGAAACCAGTCCCTAAGAAAGGGACGGATGTCTCAGGGTTGTCTGATTCGTCATTGCGAGCCTTTTCTGCGGTTAAGGAGTGCTTCTCTTCTGCCCCTATATTGGTGGAGCCGGATGTATCACAACTTTGTGGAAGTTGACGCATCGGAGGTGGGGGTAGGAGCAGTTTTATCGCAGGGCCCGTTACCTGGTAAATGGCGCCCATGTGCATTTTCCTCTAAACAACTCTCTGCAGAGAGAAAATACGATGTGGGTAACAAAGAGTTACTGGCCATTAAGTTGGCTTTTGAGGAGTGGCGTCATTGGTTGGAAGGGGCAATTCATCCGATCACGGTGTTCACAGTTTACAAAAATCTGGCTTACCAGGAGTCGGCTAAACGACTGAACCCGAGGCAGGCTAGATGGTCTACTATCTTTATTGGTCTAACCTCATGTCATCTATGTATTCTGTTCTAGGTTCACCACAATATGCATCTATAATATTGTTATGTAACTGTTCATGTAATGTGCCTGGTTCACCAGCAGGTGGCAGCAAACATGGCAGAGCTACAGTTAGATAGAATGGAACCTTCCATTCCATTCTAGCCCCCTCTGGAGAGAAGTGGGTGAGTCCTACTTCCTGCAGGAAGGGTGGGGACCAGTTAGTTCCAGTCTAGCTTGGGGAAGGTGTGCAGATCACTTCTCTGCTGGAGATGCCCAAGCCAGCCAGAGCGCCCTCAGCTCTGCTGGCCATGGAGGCCAGAGCTTGAAGCCTCAGGAGCCAGGAGGAAAGTTATCCTGCTGAAAAATGCCAGTTGGAAGCCCTGCCATGAGAGGCAACATATAAGTGCTGCATATATCGTTGAGCTGTTAGTGTTCCTTGTATCACTACTGTACTTGGCGTTACTGACTGTCGTATGTGATGACTACCCAGATCATCACACCAGCAGTTGGGGCAGTGTCTCACTCCATGGTAAAGCCAGGATTGAAGAGCTCACCACAAGGCCTCCATGCTCAAACCCAACCATTGTGGTATCCCAAACAGAATCTCGATTCATGACTAAAGTCTATACAGTTCCAGTCTGTAGTAGCCCAGGCTTCTCATTCATGACACCAGTATAGGAAGGCAACAGTGGCTGGGTGTCAATGACAGGACACCTAATGTAATGCACCATAACACCAAATTTCCTTCTAAGCACCTGGAAATGGTCCAGGCAGAGACAGGGGTGTGTAATGAAGGTGCCACCTGTGTGTGGATGGTAGACAACTGTAGGAGCTGCTCATGCTTGTCAGCAGATAAAGTGATTCTCTCCACTGGTGGTCTGTGTAGGCCACCCAGAGCTTGTTCACATGTGTGTCTGCCCTCATATAACCTCCAATCCCCAAATCTTTAACAACTAGGTCAGAAAGGCCTAGATAGCTGACAATTCATTGAAACAACCATCCTACTTCTTTCAGTTCATTAATGCGCCCCCTCTCAAAGTCTGTCAATTGAGCAACATGTCTTCGAGAGTGTCACAGAGGCATGTCTAGCAGTCAAGGATCTCTCGATCTCTCAAGAGCTACACTACCCAAAAGAAGCTACTGACAGCCTTTTCATAGGGAAGCACTTTTACGCCCTCTTGTGGTAAGACCCACTGTTTAATCAGAACAGTTACTGGCAAGCAATACATTTGGCATGCCCTGCTATAAGTTTGCACATTTCTGTTTTTTAACTCACCTCGCTGGAATTGGCTTTTCAAAAAACGTCCACAACAAATGACTGAGAAGGTCACCAAGGTAATCAAAATTAATGACAGGGCCACCATTATTATAGCCACTAGAAGTACAGGATCTTGAGGAGGGGTAGTACTGGTAGGCTGGCCGGGCCCAGGCCTAGGGTAACCTGCAATATTATGAGAATAAGCAGACATTAGATTTTAATTTAACATTAATAAGCAGACATTAACTTTTAACATAATCACATTTTCATTCTATTCTACATGGTTAAAGAACTTACACTGACTCTCTGAACGAGGTGTGTGAGCCGTACATGGGAAGCACTCAAGCTCACGAAATCCTCCTATCCGGGTTTTACTGTAAAACCTGAAAAAGTAATAACTTTAAGTTAAGACCAGATAAATCTTCCACTGTTTGCAATGTTCAAATACATAGCTAAATGTCATACTTAGAACATCACAAGTGCCATATTCAATGGTGTACATACCACAGAGTCAGACCCTTGCAGAAAGGACGCCCTTTTGCTACTGGTTTTCAAGAATTTGTTCAAAATTCGCCTCTTGCATTGTTAGCAAACAAGGGGAGGGGAAACTGGCCCAAATGTGCACAGGGGTTAACAACCACTCTGTCCTGAGATGTAGCACCATAATGAAGAGCCAATTTAGGGTCCATTCACACTACCGCAAAACGGGTCCGCATCCGTTCCGCAATTTTGTGGAATGGGTGCGGACCCATTCATTTTCAATGGGGCCGGAATGGATGCAGACAGCACACTATGTGCTGTCCGCATCCGCATTTCCGGATCCGCACTTCCGTTTCCACAAAAACAGGAATAGTCATTTTCTATTATAATGCAGGCCATGTGCACATGGCCGGTGTCCGTGTTTTGCGGATCCGCAAATTGCGAATCCGTAAAACACTTACGGACATGTGAATGGAGCCTTAGGTGTTTGCTAGGGTTCCTCTATGTATGTACACCACTGGACATGTTTGGACATGTTATGTTGAACATGGTGTCTGAGCTGCAAGTAGCATGTTATGGAGCAGAAAAGATTCAGTATAATTTATAATTTAGTAACTTAATTTTCTGCTCATTTTAGGCTTTGAAGTCAAGGAGTCGCTCCTATCAGTGATTGACAGCTATCTCTGTAAACACAGTCATAGAGGAAAGGCTGTCAATCACTGATAGGAGCGACTCCTTGACTTCAAAGCCCAGAATGAACAGGGATTAAAAGGAATAAATCACAAGTTAGGCTGCATTCACACGTCCGTGGAACACGACCGTGTGATACCGGACTGGCACCCAGCTTAGTGCAGGAGCGCACGGCGTCATTCGTTCCTATGACGCCGTGAACTTCCTGCTGCCACCGCTGCACATTAATACACTCCTATGATCTATACGAGTGTACTACTGTACTGTGGCGGCAGCAGGAAGCGTACGGGGTCATAGTAACGAATGATGCCGTGCGCTCCTGCAGTAACCAGGGTGCCAGTCCGGTATCACACGGTCCAGGTTCCACGTACGTGTGAATGCAGCCTTAGGGTACTTTCACACTTGCGTTGTTTGATTCCGGCAGGCAGTTACGTTGCCTGAACTGCCTGCCTGAAAAATGCATTGCAATACCGGATCCGCTTTTCCGGTGTCATCCAGCAAAAAGGATCCGGTATTTATTTTTTTTCAAATTTCTAAAGGGATGCGCATGAGCAGACCGGAATGCCAGATCTGTCATTGCGGTAATTTTAATGCCGGCACTAATACATTTAAATGGAAATTAATGCCGGATCCGGCATTCCGGCATGTCTTCCGGAATTTTGGACATAGATAATACCGCAACATGCTGCGGTATTATCTCCGGCCAAAACGCCGTTCAGTGACTGAACTGAAGACATCCTGATGCATCCTGAACGGATTTCTCTCCATTCAGAATGCATTAAGATATAACTGATCATTTTTTTCCCGGTATTGAGCCCTGAGGACGGAACTGCCGAAAAAGAATAACGCTAGTGTGAAAGTACCCTTACAGTTAATCTTTTTCTGCAAAACTAGATATCAGTCTGCTCAGCTCCTCCTGCTCTATAACACGGTGCTGGTAGCTTACATTGCATTTTCCTTTAACACATTGAGGTGTTACATACACCAGTCTTGAAGTCTGAAAAGTCCCATAGCGCACATTACTGAAAATGTATTAAGAGGCACAGCCTCTTAATAAATGTGGACCAGTTTCTGGAGTAAATTATAGTAAATCTGATGGCCTCATGCCCTCCTGCTAAGCACCATTCACATTCACAAGTGGAAAAAAAAGTGAACAGTCACAAATGATGGTGCAAATATGGAGTGTGCCATGCTATAAAATTGACAAACAGTTTGATAAATTTTCCCCATTGCCTTTAAGGAAATACAGAGAGGGAAGCATACAATAAATAAGACATAGAGGAGAATTTATCCTGGGAATATTTGGAGACAGCTTTGCTTGAGGCTTTATGCCACATTTATCAAAGGACCTGATTGAATGGGGCTGATCATGCTCTATAAGGCCCCTTTCACACGAGCGAGTTTTCTGAGCGGGTGCAATGCATGATGTGAACGCATAGCACCCGCACTGAATCCGGACCTATTCATTTCAATGGGTCAGTGTACATGAGCGTTGTTTTTCACGCATCAGTTCTGCGCTGCGTGAAGATCGCAGCATGTTCTATATTCTGCATTTTTAAAGCAGCCCTGGCCCCATAGAGGTGAATGGGGCTGCATGAGAAACGCATTGCATCCGCAAGCAAGTGCGGGTGGGATGCGTTTTTCACTGATGGTTGCTAGGAGATGTAGTTTGTAAACCTTCGGTTTTTTATCACGCGTGTGAAAAACGCATCAAAATGCATTGCACCCGCGCGGAAAAAACTGAACAACTGAACGCAATCGCAGACAAAACTGACTTGCTTGCAAAACTTGCTTGCAAAACGGTGCAAGTTTCACTGAACACATCCGGACCTAATCCGTCACGCTCGTGTGAAAGAGGCCTAATGCATTTGTGGATGACAGCCAAATATAGCATGGCCTCTGTTTCAGGGGCCATAACACTTTACTTGGATTCCAGTAAATGAGTAAAATGAGTATAAGAACTGATGCTAAATCTCCTACACTTACAGGCCAACATTGGGCATATGCTTTGGTCTTGCCCGATATTGGGAGAACTATGGTCTGATGGAAGGAGTCCATCTTGTTCTGGAAGGAGTCTGTGCAGTTCAGTTGTCAAGAGTCCTTAGGGTAGGAGTTTTAGGTCATGTGGCAGATATACCCACTGATGGCACGACCCAACTGGCCATTGCTAAGATTTACTATTTGACTACAAAACTCATTGGCAAACATCGGTTGTAGCCCACATCTCCAACTATGGCAGAATTGCCTAATATTGCAACATGATTCTAATGGAGTGGAAAGTATATTAGAAGACGGTGCTCTTGGGAAATCTGAGAAACAATGGAATGCCTGGATAATTAAGCCAGGATTGGCTTTTGGGACTTTGTTAAGTGCATGATTATTGTCACTGTGTTGATGACAGATTACTTGGGTTCAGGAGACCTGTTGGATGACTGCATGGAGGGGAAGTGGGGTGAGGGAAGGGGGTGTTATATTGTGGTTGCATCATTTGTTTTGTGCTATTTTCCCCTTTTTGTTTTTGTCTGGAAAATCCAATAAAAATGTCCGATTTAAAAAAACAACTCTACTACCTCATTCACTTCAATCTGACGACTCCTTCCTATTCAAGTGAATAGGATGGAGCCATCCCATTGAAGTGAATGGGGATGGTGAAGTTATAATTACGCCAGCTTGCTTCTGCAGTTGTCAATGGCAACTAGTTAAACAAAGACAAGAACACAGCGCTCCCGTAATGGCCGCATTCTCTTCAAACAGCTGATCAGAGAGGTGCTGGCAGTCAGACCCCCACCAATATGGTATTGATGGCCTATCCTGAAAGAAAAAGTGGACAACCCCTTTAATATATTTTAGTTATTTTTCTGATTTCTGTTCCACCTTTTTTCTCGCAGATTATAAAATACTATATAATCAGTAAGTGCTATTTATTTAAATAGCGATGCCTTCTTGCATACAGCTGATCGGCAGGGGTGCTGGTAGTCGGCCCCATCTGATCTGATACTGATGACCTATCCTGAGGATAGGCCATCTATATAAAAAAAGTGGACAACCGCTTTAAAATCATTTCAGTCCTCACCCTGGCAGACAATCCCCACAAATGGAATTAGAAGTTAAAGAGCAGTTAGCTTTCAGACTGCGGTTTATAACAGCACAATTGAGACAGCGAAGGCAGTGATGATGTCCTCGGTCTTCTTTGTATCTCCCAGGTCTACAAGGCAGACATTGAATTTCTCTCCCGCTGCCACAGTCCTAGAAGTAGACAGTAATACATAAGACAATGCAGAAATGCAAACAAAAAGGTAACTTGCAAAATTGAATTAAAAGGAGTTATCCAGCCCCTTGATTTTTTTTTACCATATAAAATAACAATTTGAGAAATGCTCACCTTACCAGTCCCTTGTCAATCTCCAGGTCCCCTGTTGGTCTTGTGACCCAGACCATTAACAATGACATTTCAACACCGTTGAGGTCACCACTGCAGCCATTGCTCATCTTTTAAATTATATTATTCTAAGCTTTGGTAAACAAAATCAACGGCCTTGGTAACCCCTTTAAATAACTACTTAAAATAGACAAGTAATACTTACTGTTTCAGATTTCTTAGCACATATGTTCAATTGGGCAAACTGAATGGACATGCTGTGTTTGGTCCTATCTCAATCATTTCTGAACTTTCATACTTTTGTCATAACTATCCTCTCACTGTTTGCAAAAGTACTGTATTTTCCGGCGTATAAGACGACCCCCACCTTTTCCATTGAAAATATAGAGTTTGGGCTATACTCGCCGTATAAGACTTTCCCTCTTCCAACACACGCCAATCCAACCCAGTATACAACAACCAGCCAATCACAGCAAGCGATGTACCTGTATTTTGTGTGCACACTTTATACAAAGGCTTCTTGGATTGGCTGTGTCAGCATTCCCTGCCTGCCCTTCCTGTCATCAAGACGATCTTCTCCAGTCCAGGGAACTGACCATGGCAGCCAGGGCTTCAGTAGCGTCCTGGCTGCCATGGTAACTGATCAGAGCCCACCTGTGGTTTATTGTATTTATTGCAAAAAAAACGATTTTACAGATATACAAATTACCAGTACCGGTGTCTTTGTGCCCAAGTGTCTGTCGCCGTTTTGTGCCCAGCCGCGCCCTGAATCCTGGATCCCAGCGCTGCCCCTCTCTTAATTTATTCACTGCACTTCTGTTTTTTTTATCTTCTGAAGCTGCTCGTAATCTCGCGCATGCGCAGTTAGTTGGAGCACTGGCGAGATTACGAGCGGCTTCAGAAGATAAAAAAAACAGAAGTGCAGTGAATAAATTAAGAGAGGGGCAGCGCTGGGATCCAGGATTCAGGGCGCGGCTGGGCACAAAACGGCGACAGACACTTGGGCACAAAGATACTGATACTGGTAACTTGTATATCTATAATATAATATTGTTTTTTTGCAATAAATAAACCACAGACCCCTCCTCCACCCCTCTCATCATTGGTGGCAGCAGGCAGCACAGGGGAGAGGGAGGGACTGCTTCCTTCTCCCCTGTGCTGCCTTATACCAGGCATATAAGACGACCCCCGACTTTTGAAAATAATTTCTAGTGTTATAAAAGTCGTCTTATACGCCGGAAAATACGGTATTAAGATTACAAACCTATTGTTTCAAAATGTTTTTTTATGACGCTCAGCCATCTGTTCACGCAAAAACACTTTCCATCATCAACTGCAAATGAACACTGGTTCTAGAGATACGGGAATGTCCCTAACAGTATTACAGTGGAATTGAACTGGAGTGCTCCAGCAGGGGGCACAATGAACACCGTACACATGGAAGATTCACACTATTTGAGTCAATAGGTCTCATAACGCAAGATACTAAGGAAACTATGAAAGCAGCATGGCTTCTTAGAGATGATTATAATACACTGCAGTAGGGGAACCTAGAGGTTCAGCAGATATAACAGTTAGCTGGGTCGGCACACGTTATTAGATTGTATAGCAGACTTACATCAATAAGTATGTTTGTACAGTATGAATGCCCTTTTTATCTGCTTTTATGTCACCATAGACTGGTACCTGACTGGAGAATGAATATGTTTCCATAATGACTCTCGAATAACTTGGATAAATTGTCAGCATTTCCAGTGATGGCCTATCTAATAAGTATGAGGGCAGTCTTCTATACTTTGAATATAGTATATACCAGTCTTCGGGCTCTCTCATCTACTGTCAGCTATTCCAGTGGTGGCCTACCTAATACGTATGGGGGCAGTCTTCTATACTTTGAATATAGGATTTACCAGTCTTCGGGGGAGGGGTCTGCCTTTACATAAAGTCCTCTCTAAAGCCCACACTCCGGGAAGACATCTGTGAGGGACACGAAAATGTGGAGTCATTGTGGGTGGAGATAAATGGAGCCAAAAACAATAATAAATTACTAATAGGAGTTCACTATAAACCACCTAATATACCAGAGTCCGCAGAAAATCTATTACTAAACGAGATAAACAAGGCGGCAAACCATAATGAGGTGGTTATTATGGGGGACTTCAACTACCCAGATATAGACTGGGAAACTGAAACCTGTACATCCCATAAAGGAAACAGGTTCTTGGCAATAGCCAAAGACAATTACCTTTCCCAAATGGTTCAGGACCCAACTAGAGGGACGGCCATACTGGACTTAGTATTAACCAATAGATCTGATAGAACAACAGACGTGCAGGTCGGGGGACACCTGGGAAATAGTGACCATAAAGTAATAACCTTCCAATTATCCTTTAAACGAGAGTTTCTACAGGGAGGAACAAGAATACCGGACTTCAAAAAAGCAAAATTTAGCCAACTAAGAGAGGCCATAGGCCCAATTAACTGGGACATAGTCCTCAAAAATAAAAATACAACCACAAAATGGGAGATTTTTAAAAGCATTGTAACATCAAATTGTGATCGATGCATACCTTATAGAAATAAAAGGCTAAGAAATAAGAAGAAACCAATGTGGATAAATAGAACCGTAAAAAAGCAATAAATGACAAAAAGAAAGCATATAAATCACTGAAACAGGAGGGAGCCAGGAAGCTCTGATAAACTATAAGGAAAAAAATAGAATATGTAAAAACTAATAAAAACTGCCAAACTAGAGACCGAGAGATTAATTGCCAAAGAGAGCAAAACTAACCCTAAAATGTTTTTCAATTATATAAATGGTAAAAAATATAAACCTGAAGGAGTCAGCCCTCTACATAGCAATGAGGGGGGAGTTGCAGAAAGCGATGAGGATAAAGCTAAGCTATTAAATATTTTCTTCACCACTGTTTTCACTGAGGAAAATAAACTGTCAGATGAAATGCAAAATGTAAAAGTAAATTCCCCTTTAAAAGTGCCCTGTCTGACCCAGGAAGAAGTACAGCAGCGACTTAAAAAGATTAAAATAGACAAATCGCCAGGACCGGATGGCATACACCCCGTATCCTAAGGGAATTAAGTGATGTCCTAGCCAGACCCTTATTTTTGATATTCACGGACTCCATACTGACAGGGAATGTTCCACCAGACTGGCGTATAGCAAATGTGGTGCCAATATTCAAAAAGGGTCCAAAAACAGAGCCTGGAAATTATAGGCCGGTAAGTTTAACATCTGTTGTGGGTAAACTGTTTGAAGGTTTTGTAAGAGATGCTATCTTGGAGTATCTCAATGAAAATAAGCAAATTACACCATATCAGCATGGCTTCATGAGGGATCGGTCATGTCAAACTAATTTAATCAGTTTCTATGAGGAGGTAAGTTCTAGACTTGACAGCGGCGAATCAATGGATGTCGTATATCTGGACTTCTCCAAAGCATTTGATGCTGTACCACATAAAAGGTTAGTATATAAAATGAGAACACTTGGACTAGGAGAAAATATCTGTATGTGGGTAAGTAACTGGCTCAGTAATAGAAAATAGAGGGTGGTTATTAACGGTACACACTCAGATTGGGTCACGGTCACTAGTGGGGTACCTCAGGGTTCAGTATTGGGCCCTATTCCCTTCAATATATTTATTAATGATCTTGTAGAAGGCTTGCACAGTAATATATCAATTTTTGCAGATGACACTAAACTGTGTAAAGTAATTAACACTAAAGAGGACAGTTTTCTGCTACAGAGGGATCTGGATAGATTGGGGGCTTGAGCAGAGAAATGGCAGATGAGGTTTAACACTGACAAATGTAAAGTTATGCACATGGGAAGGAATAATGCAAGTCACCCGTACATACTAAATGGTAAAACACTCAGTAACACTGACATGGAAATAGATCTAGGAATTTTAATAAATAACAAACTAAGCTGTAAAAACCAGTGTCAGGCAGCTGCTGCTAAGGCCAATAAGATGATGGGTTGCATCAAAAGGGGCATAGATGCCCGTGATGAAAATATAGTCTTGCCACTCTATAAATCACTAGTCAGACCACACATGGAGTACTGTGTACAGTTCTGGGCTCCCGTGAACCAGGCAGACATAGCAGAGCTAGAGAGGGTTCAGAGGAGGGCAACTAAAGTAATAACTGAAATGGGGCAACTACAGTACCCCGAAAGGGTATCAAAATTAGGGTTATTCACTCTAGAAAAAAGACGACTGAGGGGAGATCTAATAACTATGTATAAATATATCAGGGGTCAGTACAAAGATCTCTCCCATCATCTATTTATCCCCAGGACTGTGACTGTGACGAGGGGACATCCTCTGCGTCTGGAGGAAAGAAGGTTTGTACACAAACATAGAAAAGGGTTCTTCACGGTAAGAGCAGTAAGACTATGGAACTCTCTGCCTGAGGAGGTGGTGATGGTGAGTACAATAAAGGAATTCAAGAGGGGCCTGGATGTATTTCTGGAGCGTAATAATATTTCAGGCTATAGCTACTAAAGATGGGTCGTTGATCCAGGGAGTTATTCTGACTGCCTGATTGGAGTCGGGAAGGAATTTTTTCCCCTTAAGTGGGGAAAATTGGCTCTACCTCACAGGGGTTTTTTGCCTTCCTCTGGATCAACTTGCAGGAAACAGGTCGAACTGGATGGACAAATGTCTTTTTTCGGCCTTATATACTATGTTACTATGTTACTGTCAGCTATTCCAGTGGTGGCCAATCTAATACGTATGGGGGCAGTCTTCTATACTTTGAATAGAGGATATACCAGTCTTCGGGCTCTCTCATCTACTGTCAGCTATTCCAGTGGTGGCCTATCTAATACGTATGGGGGCAGTCTTCTATACTTTGAATATAGGATATACCAGTCTTCGGGCTCTCTCATCTACTGTCAGCTATTCCAGTGGTGGCCTATCTAATACGTATGGGGGCAGTCTTCTATACTTTGAATAGAGGATATGCCAGTCTTCGGGCTCTCTCATCTACTGTCAGCTTTGAACAGCCTTGACTTATTTCACGAATCTATAGTGCTCATGGACATGGCCTATAGAAGCTTTACCTCAGAAAGCTCGTAACCTGGTCCACACTGTTTGCATGGGACGCAATTTCCTTGTTCATCCTCAAATTCACTTTCCAAACAGTCTGCAGCTTGTGAACTGACAAAGGCTAGCTGTAATGACACAAGAAGCAGGTTGTAACTTTACAGTCTGATCTGACAATTCAAGCACGGCAAATTTAAAAGGAGTTGCCTGCCAATAATTTTTTTTTAACAGGCTTAGAATTTTGTTTTTCAAAAATAGCAATTTTGCAGGGTTAAAATTGTAATCACAACTGTGTTATAGGCTCTGTCGTGAAGTCCATCATATTTGAACGGAAAACAATGCTGCTTGATAAACCATTTTTGTCTGTCAAACCTGAGAACCTATGTGTCAGAAACCAACAGATCCCATTATAAGTCAATGGGGTCCATTGTGTGCTAGTGGTGTCTGTTATTTGCTAGATCCAGCACTGTCATGGCTTCCAATATAAATGGAAAGTACAATGCAGATGTGAACAGGCTTAGAAAACTTTTATTAGGACACCAAGCAGATCCACTAATCCTTGTCAGCTCTCCTTGGTACCACTCTGTTCCCTCCATGTCACACACATGAACAGCTCAAGTAATCCTTCAATGGAAGGACCTCACCAAACAGTTACTCATTAACTTTTTGGATCTGTCAGAGCAGTGTCAGACTGGGGTGTCTAGGGTCCACCAGTAAAATTTATTTTGGGGGCCCACTGCACGGATACATTCAAATATGACCTGCTTACACAGCAGCAAGATGCTACCAGATGATGGAATATGGGGACTCTGCAGCAACTTTGAGAAGGTAGGTCCTAAGGAAAAGAGGACACTGGCTAGCTTTCCACTTTACCTAGAAGTCATCTCAGCTCCGACTGTGTCTATAATAATAAACTGGGGGGTTTCTTTAATAGTCTATCAGTTTTTTTAAATGAACATGGGCTTGGTGAGGTGCTGTACATGGAATATATGTATGTAGTGCAGTACGTCTACTGTGTTATGTGCCACTTGTGCAGGGGGTCGGAGACTAGGGTCCAACCGGGGGATTCACCTGTACCCCGTGGGCCAGTCCAAGCCTGTGTGTGAGTACAACATGAGAGTGGTGGGACAAGGGAGCCACATTTGAATTTTCAGGTCTGTAATATGGTCAGGTTTTAATCTCAGAGTTGTGCCCACAATGCTGCAGGTCCGTGCGGCTTACTAAGTAAGTGCCAACTTGTTGGGTAATAGCCATACTGTTTTAGGAAAGGTTAGCACTTCATTCTTTATTCGGCTGCCTCATTCTCAAACATTCATTTACATCAACATTCAGTCCTACCTTGACAATGAGAAGAATACAGATCAGATGATAGAAATGGGCCATCATCCCAGGAGATATAACCATTCGAACAGCCGGTCTGAAACTTGGTAAGGAAAATCTGCACTGATATCTTTCTAAACCTGTAAATATCAGAGGACACCGTTAATAAGAAAGACAGTGATTTAAGTTCCATTTACAAAACCCAGACTCGGTAAGACGATTAGAGGGACACCACAAAAAGGGGAAAATACTTTCCAGACTGGCGTTTATGGTCCACATTTTTGAAGGACCCACTATGACAGGGACATAAAATTGTTTTTTTCAGGTTTCTGCCTTTGCTACTAACTAAGGCCAAGTTCACATCACGGTTTTGTTTCACATTCTTCTAATCTTCTGGAAAATAAACAAAAACGTATCTTTGACAGAACTGACAAAAATGAAAGCAAAATGAGAACAATGGATGCTCAAAACAAAGAATCCTTTTTTGTTTTTTTCTGACCGATCAAACGGTGATTTGAACCTGGCTATACTTAGGCCGGGTTCATATAGCACTTAGCTTTCCATGCCTCTGATCCATTATTTTGAGCATCAGTTATGATCAGTGTCACTTCCGTCAGAGCTCCCATCAAAAATAACCGATCTGTGACGGAAGTGACACAAACGGAGGCAAACTGAGCATAACTGTTACTTAAAATAATGAATCCATATAAGAACGGAAAGCTAAAAAGTGATGTGAACTCGGCCTTATTGTGATCATCTAAAGCAATGGAAACCTGAGAGGACATAGTACAAGTGTGAACAGAGCTAGCAATGCACATTAATAGATGTTGACTGACCGATCTCCCATACTCAGCCGAGTATGCATGTTTATTTTCAGGAGACGAGAATATGTTTAAGGAACAACACGTCCGGTCCTTCAATAGTATCCTTCAATATCTGCCCTTTGGGGGACTGTTGGGCTGCCTGCATATATGTTTGATTAATGACCATTCATGACGAGATCAGCAGTTTCAGCCATCTTTGATGTCTATGGCTAGCTTTGCTATGAGCAACGTTTGTGGGTTATATCAGGATATATGCTGATACACAAGGCTTGGCATTACTACAGCTGGTACACTGTTAACATAGAGCATTGTTGGGGCTCATGCACACGACCGTATTTTCTTTCCCCTTCCGTTCCTTTTTTTTGCGGACCGAATGCGGAACCATTCACTTCAATTGGGCTGTAGAATATACGGAAGTTACTCCATGTGCATTCCGTTTGTCCGCATGGCTGTTCTGCAAAAAAGTAGTGCATGTCCTATTATTGTCCGCAAATCACGGTCTGAGGCTCCATTCAAGTCAATGGGTCCGCAAAAAATATGGAATGCACACAGAACACATCCGTATGTCATCCGTATTTCATCCATATTTTGCGGATCCATACTGTAGAAATGCTATGCCCAGCCCATATTGTTCATGTGTTTAGTGATGAAATTAGTTACTGTTTCAGTATACGATCCGCAAAAAATGGAATACGGATATGTTTTGTGCAATAACGGAACGGAAGATGACTTAAATTAAAAGGAAAAAAAAACTCAGATACTGAACAACGGATCCGTGAAAAACGGACCGCAAAACAGCAATGGTCGTGTGCATTAACCCTTAAGCTCCTTTCACACAGCCAGTGTTTGGTCAGTGTTTTTCATCAGTGATTTTGAGCTAAAACCAGTTGCGGCTCTAAACACAGAACAGGAGCAGATCTTTCCCTTATACCTTATCTCTTCTCTGTGGAGGCTCCGCTCCAGGCTTTGGCTCACAATCACTGATGGAAATCACTGATCAAGGCCTCATGCACACGAACGTATTTTCTTTCCGTGTCCATTCCGTTTTTTTTGCAGACCATATGCGGAACCATTCATTTCAATGGGTCCGCAAAAAAAACGGAAGGTACTCTGTGTGAATTCCGTTTCTGTATGTCCGTTTTTCAGTCCGCAAAAAAATAGAGCATGTCCTATTTTTTTCTAGTTTGCGGATAAGGATAGGCATTATTACAATGGATCCGCAAAAAAAACGGATGCCATACGGAACGTCATCCTTTTTTTGCGGATCCGCAATTTGCGGACCGCAAAACACATACGGTCGTGTGCATGAGGCCTAACTGTGTGAAAGTGGACTCACTACATGATTAGTGTATGATCAGTGATTTCCATCAGTAAGGGCTGTATTGCTGTACACTGCTAGATTTAAGGTGGTCTTAGACTGCCCGATTTTTGAGCAGATTATCGGGAACGACAATCTGCCCATCTTAAGGTTGCACCGCAACCTTAAGGCAGCACAGGGGAGAAGGAAGCAGGGAGCTGCGATCATCGCCAGTTAACACCTCAGATGCGGCTTCCTGTCATAGAGGCCGGGTGCCGGCTATGTGATTCTGCCGCCGGCACCCGTCTCCTGTATCTGTATTAAAAGTTAATTATCATTGGTGGCACACCCCACCACCCCAGTATTAAAGTCATTGGTGGCAGTGGCCACAGGGTCCCCTCCGTCCTCTTCATTGGTGGTACAGTGACCACTGTAATCCTGTGGCTACGATCGGTTACCATGAGCCAGGGCGCTACTGAAGCCCTGGCTGCCTTGGTAAGCTCCCTGCTGCTGTGTGCACAGAGCACAGGGCAGCAGGGAAAGTGTAAAGTCCTATTCACACTCATAGAGCTCTATTAGGGTGAATAGGACAAGGGGTTAAGAGATCCCAGGTTCTAGCCCCTAAGACCTCTTTCAGACGGGCGTCGCAGGTGAGGGCCGGATGCGATGCGGGCGCATTGCAGGAAAACCCGCGCGAGTAGGGACGCAATTCCAGTCAGTTTTATCTGCGATTGCGTTCCGTTGTTCAGTTTTTTCCGCGCGAATGCAATGCGTAGACCCGAACCCGGGCTTCTTCACTGAAGTTTGGGTTTTGGTTCGGTGTTGTGCAGATTTTATTATTTTCCCTTCTAACAAGGTTATAAAGGAAAATAATAGCATTCTTAATACAGAATGCTTACTGTGGATTGAGGGGTTAAAAATAAAAAATATTAACTCATCTGTTAATGTAAGTGCAGGTCCTGCTGAATGAAGTTACAAGGATCTTCTATCTTCATTCACTAGGACCTGCGCTGACGTCACCGCGCCCACCACGTCATCAAGGGTCCTTTGGCAGGTCCTTGAAGAAAGAAGACGATGCCAGCTGTGCGATCAAGTTGATGAGGCAAGTTAATTTTTTTTTATTTTTTAACCCCTCAATCCATATTTTAGTAAGCATTCTGTATTAAGAATGCTATTATTTTCCTTTATAACCACAAGGGAAAATAATACAGTTAATTGACTTTAATCAATTTACTAACATCATCTCCTTAGCAACCATGCGTGAAAATCGCATTGCATCTGCACTTGTTTACAGATGCTATTCGATTTTCAAGCAGTCCCATTCATTTCTATGGGGCCTGTGTTGCGCGAAAATATGAGAACCCAGAATATAGAACATGCTGCGAGATGCTACGTGAACATCACCGCTCATCTGCACAGCTCCATTGAAGGGAATGGGACAGGATTCAGTGCGGGTGCAATGCACGTCACACATTGCACCTGCTCGGAATTCTCACCCGTATGAAAGGGACTAAGGGGGAAATAGTTATTAAATAAAAAGTAAAAAAATAAAAATAAATAGTTTAAAAGAAAAACACCAAAATATTAAGTATAAATCACACCCTTCTCAATTTTACACATAAAATATATAAACAATAAATGAATAAACATATTACATATTGCCACGTCTGAAAAATCCAAACTATTAAAATATTTTAAAAAATCTCCAATGCGGTGAACGCCGTAACAGAAAAATAAATAAATAAAAACCGCACGATTCGCCATTTTTTTTAGTCACCCTGTCCCGCCCAACAATAGGACTGTTCGATTATGGGCTGGACGTTCCAAAAAATGTGAAATGCACACGCCTTTTTTGGTGTTTTATTTATTTCGCGTGGTATCGAATGGTATCGAGTATCGTAATACTTTTTAAGGCTAGGGTTACACGATGACATGTGTAGGCACAACTACACTGCAATATGTGTCGCGCGACAATGGTGTCGCACCAATTTTTATTATTATAGTCTATGGTGTCGCACTAACATGCTGCGACTGCGACATTTGCATAAAAATCCATTTTGGATGGATTTTTTGCGACTTTTGTGTCGCAGTCACATGTTGCAGTGCGACACCATAGACTATTATTATAAAACTTGTCGCGCGACATTGGTGCGACAAATGTCGTTGTGTAGCCCTAGCATTACGGTATCGAAATTGAATAAAATGTTGGTACCGTGACAGACCCCTAGCCCATCTATATGTGGGTAATTCATTGGGTGATCCTGTTTGTGCAGGCACTCCAGTCATCGTTTCTGGGCAGCAGATTGTGCGGTCTAAACAGCGATCTACAGCCCAGAAACAATGATTCTATATGGGGACGAGGGATCGCAATGGCGATCCCATATCCTCATACTGTGAAGGAGATCACTGCATGAAAATGCGCGGTCTCCTCCACTGAGCGACCAGCCGACTGTTACATTGTGTGGTGTAAACCCGCTTTTAGCAGACGATTGTCGGGAGGGAAGCATTCCTTCCTGGCAATGGCCTGCTCGTCAGTAAAGGAGACCACTGCTATTACATTATTACATGCAGCAATCTCCTCCACAGTATCGCTTGTCGCCATACAGGATCATTATTTGCCAGCAGCACAGCATGATTAGATGGTACGATCCGCTGCCGGCAAACAATGATTTTTGTGACCACATGAATGATGTGCTTATCCGACGAACTACAATTTCTACGAACGCTTGTTAGCGATGACAGTGTATTACAGCCCTAAGAGCTCATGCACACGAACGTGTGCTGCCCGTTGCCATATTGCGGACCGCATTTGCAGGTCCGCAATAAACAGGGAAAATTCCGTGTGCATTCCGCATCACGGATGCGGACCCATTCACTTCAATGGGTCCGCAAATCCGGAGATGCGGAACGGAATTACGGAATGGAACACTGCGGAAGCACTACGGGTTCTGTTCCGTACTTCCGTTCCGCAAAAAGATAGAACTTGCTCTATCTTTTTACAGAACGGACCAATGCAGACCCATTCAAGTTGAATTGGTCTGGATTCATCCCGGCGGTTGTACAGAGGTTGACCGTGCATTGGGGACCGCAAATCGCGGTCCCCAATGCATGGAACAGCCCACCTACGACTCTAACTCTGAGCCAAAACCAGATGTAGGTCAAAAACACAGAACAGATGCAAAGCTTTCCATTACACCTTATTTCTGAGTAGCCTCCACTGATTGTGGCTTATAATCACTGATGAAAATCACTGATCAAACACTGACCCAATACTGACTGTGTGAAAGTGGCCTTAGAGTAGATGGTGACTGCTCTGTACAGAAGGGTAGTGATGTTTGAAGGCCTAGAAACGCTTCACAAAACATTCCGTTTTAAACCAACCCAGGGATTGTACCTGTAACATACCCTAATCCTGTGCACTCGTTGCTGGGTCTCAATGTTCTGGCTTCACAGCATGACAGGAGTAGACAGAGGTGAAAGGGTTGCAATGGATATGATTTAAGGGATTGCGTGGGCTAGGCAGGCTGGACAGACATTAACCCTTCACTGCCAAAAGCTTTATACTATTAATAGTAGATACAGTCTAACAGTCTATCTGGGCATCCAAGGACAGCTATAACTAGTGTTAAACAAATCATCTAAAATCCTACTAAATGCTATTTTTTTATTCTAAGGCACAAGAAATAAGTATGAAATAACAATATACAGTACTACTGTTATAGTGATGTTACTACTGGAGCTCATGGCAGTCAGGGTACACTACAGACTGACACTAGTGTGAGCCTCAATGCAGGCATCTGGCGGTGGGGTGGGGGTACAGTACAGAAGTCGTGCTCAAGGTGCTTCTAGATCCAGCTGACAGCCACTGTCTTCAGTCTTAAGGCTTATGCACACAAACATATTTTTATTCATGTTTTGTGGTACGGATGCGCACCCATTCACTTCAATGGGGCAGCAAAAGATGCAGACAGCAACACAGTGCTGTCCGTTTTGGGGCACCCACAAAAATATAGAACATGTCCTATTCATTTTCCGCATTACACAAAAGAAAGAACTATTCTATTAAGGGCCGGATGTTCTGTTACGCAAAACACACGCTGGTATCCGCGTTTTGTGGATCCGCAATCAGGCTACAGTCGTGTGCATGAGTCCTTACTGCAACTGCCTTGTTTTCATTGGCACCAGTTTATGAACAGTATGGGAGGACCTTGCGGACATACTGCACACAATCTACTGGTTTTGGACTTGGACTGACTGCTACTTTGGATTACTTGGGTTTTCTTTATAAACTCACTCATGACTGGCCTATTTTGGACCTTTCGGATAAAACATTTTTTTTCTTTTTTCCATAAACCTATTCCAAGAGCTGTAACACATCTACCGTATTTTTTTTATCAACAGTTTTTTCCTTTTTTTTTGCAGGAAGACATCTACTTTTGCACCATTTTGGGGTACTTGCTGCCTAATTTTTATTAACTACGGTATTTTTGTGGGAATGGAAAAAGAACTGCAGTCAATTCCACCGTTGTTTTTTGCCTCAGAGACTTTTCTGTGTTCACTGTGTTGCATATTTAACGTTATTTTTTTTGTGGGTCAGTATGATTACTCTGATACCAAATGTATATAGTTTTTTTGTGTTTTACTACTTTAGCACAATAATTACACTAAAAAATGACTTGTTTTGTGTCACCATATTGGGAGAGTTATGACATTTAAATCTTTCTGTAAATGGAGTTGTTTCCGAGCTTGTTTTCTGAAGGACAATCTAGTTTTCATTGTTATCATTTTGGGGCAGATATATCTTTTGAGTCACTTTTTATTCCTCTTTATGGGTTGAAGAATGAACATTAAACAGCATTTATTTTCACAGCACTCACTGTGTAGCATGACTGACGTGCTAACTTTATTATGTGGACTGACTAATATGAGTACAATGATTTTTTACACTTCTTTAAATTAATTTCTTTTTGCCATATGGAGCTCAATGGAGCTCTGTAAGGCCTCTTTCACACTTGCGTTCTGAGGATCCGGCAGGCACTTCTGGCCCGCCGGAATCGTCAGAACGCAAGTCGCCTAAAAGCATTTGAAGACTGATCAGGATCCTGATCTGTCTTCAAAATGCTTTCGGGTTACCATGGCAGCCAGGACTCTACTGAAGTCCTGGCTGCCATGGTACTCCGCAGCAGTGTACTTACCTGCGCTGCGGCCCCCGGGCGGTCCTTCGTAACATCACAGGTCCCTGAGGCGCATAGATCAATGCGCCGCCCGGACCGGTGACGTCATGAAGGAGCGCCCGGGGGCCGCAGCGCAGATAAGTACACTGCTGCGGAGTACTTACCATGGCAGCCAGGACTAGCTGGGACAATTACTATGGGTGGCTTTTTTGCTACAAATTTTCATGATTTCAGAGGACCCCTTTTGTACTGTAGAAAACCTTTTCAAAGGAGTGGTCTACTTTGTACGATCTGCTGAGAATTAAGGTTTTGAGTATTTTCTAAATCAGAGAACTTATTGGATTATTAAATGAAATCTTGAGATTCTCCAGAATGGTGGGGATTATTTTTTTCTATATATTCCACACAGAATCTATGAAGGTAACTTTAGGCAGTAGAGGAAATGCTATAATACAGGCTTGTGCAGGCATGCTGACTGTTCCTGCTTCATAATCACAGCTTACATACATAGTCAAGGTTGGCCTGCTATACTCGCTGGAAATAGTGCAGAGATTTATCAACTGTTTGGATGAAAAGGAATCTGTCACAACAATCTTGGACTATCTGCAAATAAGGTCCAGGTGACTATTTCTTATTCTCCGACTTCCCCCGCTCCCCTGCTGTCAGCATTCAGAGATGCTCTGAAGTACATTGTCAGGATTCCTGTGGATGCACACACGAGTCCCGACTGTGTATTTCAGCGCTGTTTTGAGCACTGAGAGTGGGGGGAACAGGCGGGGGGAAACAGAGATCTTGACTCATTTCCTGCAGTACTACTCATGTACTACTGCAGATAATACTCCAAAATCATGGTGACAGATTCCCTTTAAGACAAATTTGGTTTAAATGCACACGACCGTATGGTTTTGCGGTCCATTTTTTACGGATCCGTTCTGTTTTTGTGATCCGTTGTGATTCCGTTTTTCCGTTCCGTTTTTCCATATGGCATATACAGTATACAGTAATTACATAGAAAAAATTATAAAAGGATACGGAAGACATACGGATGCATTTCCGTATGTGTTCCGTTTTTTTGCGGACCCATTGACTTGAATGGAGCCACGGACCGTGATTTGCGGGCAATAATAGGACATGTTCTATCTTTGCACGGAACAGAAAAACGGAAATACGGAAACGGAATGCACACGGAAACACTTCCTTTTTTTTGCGGACCCATTGAAATAAATGGTTCCGTATACGGAACTCATAAAAAAGGCCCGTACACCCGCAAAAAAAACGTTTGTGTGCATGAGGCCTTAGGCCTCTTGTACACGACAGTATTTTGCGGACCGTATACTGGCAGTTTTTTCAGTTCAGTATACTGACAGTATACTGAACCATTCACTCCGCATCCGTTCCGTTTTTGCTGAACAATCTATTGAAAATGTAAAGCCCAGCCCAATTTTAATTATGGAACTGTATATGCCATACGGAAAAACGGAACTGAAACGGAAACACAACGGAAGCGAAAAACAGATCCGTTATAAACGGACCACAAAACACTGAAAAAGCCATACGGTCGTGTGCAAGAGGCCTTAAAGGGAATCTGTCACCAGCAACCTCCCTATTAAACTTTTTGCATAGCAGGGGTGTGGAATTCCTATCGCCCGACGCCCGGGACATGTAGTTCCGGGCGCCGGGCAGGTAGTTTGGACAGGTAGCTTAGTCCTGCGGGCAAGTAGCAGGGCTAGGGTGGCGCCGGATTCTCCTCTTATACACAGCCCGGCAGCACGTCCGGGCTGCTTACCGCTCTGTGAACATCGCTCCTGTGCAGGCCGGAAGTCGTGATCAAAGGAGTGCGCCGCGGGACGGAAGTCAGCTCCCAGCAGAAGAGCGAGTCAGGCAGTCAGCGGCTGAACCAGTAGTGGGAGCTCCTGTCTCCTCACATGGTGGCAGCAGGTAGTGTGTAGTGTGTAGCCCAGCAGGTAGTGTGTGGTGACTCCCCTGGGTGAGCTGCCGGGTCACCCGGGGGAGGGGAGGGGGGGGGGTTGCTCGAACTGCCCCAGTATGGCATATACATTAAAGGGATTTACTGCCCCAGTATGCAATATAGTATATACTATACTGGGGCAGTGAATCACTTTAATGTACATGACATACTGGGGCAGTGAATCACTTTAATGTACATGACATACTGGGGCAGTGAATCACTTTAATGTACATGACATACTGGGGCAGTGAATCACTTTAATGTATATATTATACATTAAAGGGATTCACTGCCCAAGTATGGCGTGGCTGCCCCCATACAGTAGAGCGTTTCCTTGTGCCCCTGCCCACATACAGTAGAACGTCACCTTGTGGCCCCCACCCCCATACAGTAGAGCGTCTCCTTGTGGCCCCCACCCCCATACAGTAGAGCGTTTCCTTGTGCCCCCGCCCCCATACAGTAGAACGTCTCCTTGTGGCCCCCACCCCCATACAGTAGAGCGTCTCCTTGTGGCCCCCGCCCCATACAGTAGAATGTCTCCTTGTGGCCCCCGCCCCATACAGTAGAATGTCTCCTTGTGGCCCCCGCCCCATACAGTAGAATGTCTCCTTGTGGCTTCCGCCCCCATACAGTAGAAAGTCTCCTTGTGGCCCCCGCCCCCATACGGTAGAACGTCTCCTTGTGGCCCCCGCCCCCATACAGTAGAACATCTCCTTGTGGCCCCCGCCCCATACAGTAGAAGTTCAGGACAAGTAGATTGTCATGAGGGACAAGTAGATTGAGTCTCCGCTTTAGTCCTTCGACAAGTAGTTTTTTTTTAAATTTCCACACCCCTGCATAGCTGTGGTTCACCTGATTGAAACACCATTGTCTTTTTGTTGATACGAGACTCTGTTCTCGAGTTATGATACTTTTCTTTACAAATTGACGGGTTTTCTCCAGTTATAACAAGTTATCCCCTATGCACAGAATAGGGGATAACTATCATATTAGTGGTGGTCCTATCACTGGACCCTCACCGATCACAAAAACAGGGGCCCCACACCCCAAGGAGCCCCACACTATTACTCTGGTTGCACCCAAGCTCTACTACTTTTTGGGGTCAGTCCCTCAAAATCACTGATTTGCCACTGCCCAGCCTTGACAATCAACGCACCAAGGGAGGGGCTGGCCACAAAAAGGAGCGGAGCTTGGGTGCAACGAGCAATGGTGACACCCTTGTTGCCCCAAAGGTCTAATTTGCATATTAAGAAAAAGTATCATAACTTGGGAACAGAGCCCCAGATCAGCCATTTTTCTCCTTTCCAACAGAGCCTATCTTTGCAAGGCTGACGTGTCACTTTATGTGGAAATAACTTTGGAATGCTTTTACTTATTCAAGCATTTCTGAGACTATTTTTCGTGACACATTGTATTTTATGGACGGTACAGGTAAATTTGAGTCGATATGTTTTACACTTTTTTTTTTTAAATCTATAAATTTAGAAAAATTCACTATTTTCTAAATTTGAATATCTCTGCTTAGTGATAGCTCATAAAATACTTCTAAATTAATATTCACCATATGTCTACTTTATGTTTGTATCATTTTGTAAATGTAATTTTATTTCTTTAGGCTTAGAATTTTAAAAGCAATTTTTCAAAATTTAAGAAAATTTCCAAAATCCACTTTATAAGGACTAATTCAGATTTTAGAAACTACACCCTCAAGTTATTAAAAACTGATTTTACAAACTTCTTAACCTTTTACATGTTTCACAAGAATCAAAAGAAAATTGAGGTGTAATTCCAAAATGTAACTTTTTTTGCAGGTATTACATTTTAAGGCTACTTTCACACCAGCGTTCCATTTTCTATTGTGTCCGTTTTGCTCCGCATCCCAGGACGGAAAGCAAACCGCAGCATGATCCGGTATTAGAACGGAATGCATTTTGGAGCATTTCATTCTGTTCAGTTATGTTTTGTCCCCATTGACAATGAATCTTACACAATAAAAGCATTTTTGAAAAAAAAATGCAGTTTTTTATGCCAGTTTCTCAGAGCCATATTTTTTTTAATTGTTCCATTCGTCTTGTGTGGGGGCTCATGTGGGATGAGTTGTTGTTTTCATTGGTACCATTTTGTGGTACATAGTACTTTTTGATTGCTCAACACTACACTTTTTGTAAGGCAAAGTGACAAAAAATTGCTATTTTAGAGCAATTTTTATTTTTTACAGCATTCTAGGGCTGCAACGGTTAAACTAAAGCTCCTGTACCCGTGGAGCATACAGAGACTGACAAGGGGAGGAAAGATAATAACAAGAAGGAGGGAAGTAAATTACAAGATGGGGGGAAGTGAATGACAAGAGGGGGAAAGATAATGACAAGAAGGGGAAAGAGAATGACAAGAGGGGAGAGAGAATGACAAGAGGGGAAAGAGAATGACAAGGGGAGAAAGTGAATGACAAGGGGAGAAAGTGAATGACAAGGGTGGGGAAAAGAGAATGACAAGGGTGGGGGAAAGAGAATGACAAGGGGGGGGGGAAAGAGAATGACAAGGGGGGGGGAGTATGACAAGAGGGGAAAGTGGATGACAAGGGGGGAGAGAGAATGACAAGGGGGAGAGAGAATGACAGGCCGATATACCGATAACTGTGCCATCACAGAACATAAGCGCGCCGGTCTCAGCGCGGCCATGTTCCCTCAGCAGCACAGGGGAGAAGGAGGCAGTCCCTCCCCCTGTGCCGTGCTGCCAATGGAGATAAAAGGAGGAGGAGGGGCTGAGGGCGCACTGGCCACCAATGGACAGAGAGAAGAGGAGGAGGAGGGGCTGAGGGTGCACTGCCCACCAACTATAGGCCGGTAAGTGCGCCCTCCCCCATCCCCCCTCCCCCCCCCATCCCTTCTGTATTAATATCATTGGTGGCAATGGCCACAGGGTCCCCTCACCATCTCTCTTCTGATCGGAGCCCCAGCAGTGTAATGCTGGGGGTCCGATCGGTTACCATGGCAACCAGGACGCTACTGAAGCCCTGGCTGCCATGGTCGGTTCCTGCTGCTGTGTGCCCAGAGCACCGGGCAGCAGGGAGAGTGTGAGGTCCTATTCACCCTGATAGATCTCTATTAGGGTGAATAGGACAAGGGATGTAAAGAGCCCAGGTTCTACCCCTAAGGGGGGTAGAAGCAATAAAATAAAAAGTAAAAAAATTTAAAATAGTAAAAAAAACACCAAAATATTAAGTATAAATTAACCCTTTTCCAATTTTACATATAAAATATATAAACAATAAATAAAAAAACATATCGCCGTGTCCAAAAAGTCCAAACTATTAAAATATTTTTTTTTAAAACGCTGTAACAAAAAAAAAAAATATATTAAAACGCGCAGAATATCGGTATAAAATATCGGCTATCGGCCTGAAAGTTCACAGAATATCGGTATCAGCTCTAAAAAATCAATATCGGTCAATCCCTAGTGCCAATATTCAAGAAGGGTCCAAAAACAGAGCCCGGAAACTATAGGCCGGTAAGTTTAACATCTGTTGTTGGTAAACTGTTTGAAGGGTTTCTAAGAGATGCTATCTTGGAGTATCTCAATGAAAATAAGCAAATAACACCATATCAGCATGGCTTCATGAGGGATCGGTCATGTCAAACTAATTCAATCAGTTTCTATGAGGAGTTAAGCTATAGACTTGACCAGGGTGAATCAGTGGATGTCGCATATCTGGACTTCTCCAAAGCATTTGACACTGTATCACATAAAAGGTTAGTATATAAAATGAGGATGCTCGGACTGGGAGAAAATGTCTGTATGTGGGTAAGTAACTGGCTGAGTGACAGAAAACAGAGGGTGGTTATTAACGGTAGATACTCAGATTGGGTCACTGTCACTAGTGGGGTACCACAGGGGTCAGTATTGGGCCCTATTCTCTTCAATATATTTATTAATGATCTTGTAGAAGGCTTGCACAGTAAAATATCAATTTTTGCCGATGACACTAAACTGTGTAAAGTAATTAACACTAAAGAGGACAGTTTTCTGCTACAGAGGGATCTGGATAGATTGGAGGCTTGGGCAGAAAAATGGCAGATGAGGTTTAACACTGACAAATGTAAAGTTATGCACATGGGAAGGAATAATGCAAGTCACCCGTACATACTAAATGGTAAAACACTGGGTAACACTGACATGGAAAAGGATCTAGGAATTTTAGTGAACAGCAAACTAAGCTGTAAAAACCAGTGTCAGGCAGCTGCCACCAAGGCCAATGAGATAATGGGTTGCATCAAAAGGGGCATAGATGCCCGTGATGAAAACATAGTCCTATCACTTTACAAATGACTAGTCAGACCACACATGGAGTACTGTGTACAGTTCTGGGCTCCTGTGAACAAGGCAGACATAGCAGAGCTGGAGAGGGTTCAGAGGAGGGCTACTAAAGTAATAACTGGAATGAGGGATCTATAGTACCCTGAAAGATTATCAAAATTAGGGTTATTCACTCTAGAAAAAAGACGACTGAGGGGAGACCTAATAACTATGTATAAATATATCAGGGGTCAGTACAGAGATCTCTCCCATCATCTATTTATCCCCAGGACTGTGACTGTGACAAGGGGACATCATCTGCGTCTGGAGGAAAGAAGGTTTGTACACAAACATAGAAGAGGATTCTTTACGGTAAGAGCAGTGAGACTATGGAACTCTCTGCCTGAGGAGGTGGTGATGGTGAGTACAATAAAGGAATTCAAGAGGGGCCTGGATGTT